>PVHT021183543.1:24090996-24145967 GCA_004024745.2 Catagonus wagneri | reverse complement strand
CTAGGGGTCTAATCAGAGCTGTAGCCACTGGCCTACACTGCAGCCATAGCAACGCAGGATCCGAGCCACGTCTGCGATCTACACCACAGCTCACAGCAACGCCGGATCGTTAACCCACTGAGCAAGGCCAGGGATCGAACCCCCAACCTCATGGTTCCTAGTTGGATTCGTTAACCACTGCGCCACGACGGGAACTCCCGATTCTGCATTTCTAACAAGATCCCAGGAGATGCTGATGCTGTTGGTCCTTGGCCACACTTTGAGGAGTAAAAGTCTAGAAGGCATTGATGTACAAAAGAGAGATAGCTAGCGGAGGCAGTAGCAAGGGGAGAAGGGCATATGGGGAGCCCCTACGGGGTTTTGGCCGGAGCTGGAGCAGCCCTCAGGACCTGTACAGACCCGCTTCTAGCTCCATGGGAGCTTCTCGTGGCCTCCTACCGCCGCGAAGCCTGAGGTACCCGCAGTACCTCCTTTCTGCCACCGACCCGGCCCGGCGCTTCAAGGACCCTTCGTTTCGCGCGCCTCTTGAGATTTTCTAAATCATCCCCTGGTGCCCGGAAACTGGCAGCGGGGCCCAGGCGGCGCGCTCCAAGGCCGGAGCAGGACTCACGGTGGCTCTGTCCCAGTTACTCCCTTTCGGGGGCTCTCTACCCAGGGCGCATTGGGTGGACCAGATGCCTCGAGGAGGTCGGGGACTCGTGTCTACGACAGCGTTCTTAATTGGGGGGTGGGTCACAGCCCCAGGAGTGTGTATTTCATTCGAGAGATCCGGCGAGCCAGTGCCGCCAGAATGGTGCTGACGTGCAGATTTGGGGTAGTTCAAATTGTTTATAAGGATAGCGACTTTTCAAAAAAGCATTTGCTCAGGGCCCCGGGCACTCCATAGGATTCCTGGCACCTCTGGGCATCGCTTCCTGCATGGGGATGGCGGTGTCTCCTTGGAGGGCTCGTGGAAAGGACAAAGCACTGGTCAGAGGCGCACACTGAACGATTCCTACCTCCTGAGGAAGCGACCCTGGCGCGGGGGAACCAAACGGGACCCCCGGAAGGGGATGGGGAGGGTCTTGCGCTCTGGAATCCCGGGATCCGGGGCGATCCCCAGCGCAGAGACTCAGGGCTGCCGGCTCCCCGAGCAGAGTGAGGCGGGGGAGCGCAAGATGCGCATCAAGCCTCTCCCTCCACCCCCGGCTCCAGCCCTCTGGGTATCAGCTTGGGCTCCTCTCCTCGGGTTATGTAAGCCCGGAACGTGGCAGCCGAGTGAGCAAAGGAGGGGGGAAGGCTCGTGAAAGGAAAGAGAGGAGAGGCGGGGCGCCGGGTTGCGGGATGGGAAGCGCCTCCTCTGGCCGGGCCCCTTGGATGCCTGGAGGGCCAGCCTTCCCCCTCGTAACCCAGATGCCGTCTCAGTTTCCCTTCACCCTTTCCGTCCCACCCGCCCTGGCAGGGGCTCTGGCTCTGGATATCCCTCTCAGGCTGTAGTTTCCTCCCCAAATTTCTCGGCTTCTCTACCTAGGCTAAGTCAGTTAGCTGCCCCGAGCCTCAGTTTACCTGTTTGTAAAACGAAGCTTGCTGAGGGACCACGGATAAAGCTCCTGGCACGGTATACAGTAGGTGCCCACTGTAGGACGAAGTCCCGCAGGATTGCCTGGAATCCAGGGTGCCGGGGGCTTTACAGACGGTAAAGGGTAGATCCCGAGCGAGGCGGGCGAGCGGGGGTGGGGGGTGGAGGAGAGGGAGGGGCAGGGTAGGTGGGTGCAGAGACTTGGGGCTGCCCGCCTGGCCCTCCCTCCCCTCCGCTCCCCTCCCCCTTCCCTCCCCTTCCTCCCTTTCCCCTCCGCTCCCCTCCCTCCCCACCTCCCCACCTCCCTCTCCCTTTCTTCTCCCCCGCCCCCCCTCCCCCACGTCCCCCCTCCTGCCCCCTTCCCACCTCCTTTCAGTCCCCTCCCTCGTCCCCTCCTCCCCCCTCTCCTCGGCTCCCGGGTCCGAGGCCAGCTCTCGGGCTGTGGGCGGGCCGGAGGCCGCAGGGGGCGTGCGGCGGCGGCAGGAAGGGGCGGGGGGCTCCCGAGCCCCGGCAGGAAGAGGCGAACCCACCGGCCGCCGCGGACCCCGCGCCTTCTCGCCTTGGACCCCGCCATGTGGGGTCTCCTGCTCGCCTTGGTCACCTTTGCGCCTGCCGTCGGTGTCGGTCTGGGGGCGCCCGGTGCCTCCGTGCTGGGCCTGGCGCCGCCCGGGACCACCGAGGCCCCGGTCCCAACCCCGGCCCCGCGGAGCAGCCCGACAGAGCCGCCCGCGGGGAAGGAGAACGGTGAGCTCTCGACCCACCGCCCGCTTCTCCCCCAAGTCGGTTGTCCCACCCCTCCGCCCCGCCACCCCGCCACCCCGCCGTGAGGCGACCCTTCTCCGGAACGCGCGCACACACGCCACACACGCCGAGCTCCCTGCCCCGTGCCTGGATGGCGACCCTTCCCCACGCACACACACTCACACTCACACACACACTCCCTGCCCGGTGCAATGGCTGCTGACTCAGCAGCCCCAGTTCCTGGCCAGACCGAGTCAGCAGTCCTGGGACTGGAGCCAGTGGGATGCTGCCTCTTCCAGCCCCAAACCTTCCCTTTTCACGGATGGGGAAACTGAGGCCAGCGCCAGGAGGAGGTGCAGGAGAAAGCACCGAGGAGACTAAAAGGCTCAGTGCGGGACTATGTGGGAAAGAGCCTGAAGGCTGAGGCTGGAAGGAAAGCAGGCAGGGAGGGAGGAAGACCCCTTGCGGGGCTCGCCTGGAGGAATGGAGCGCCGTCTGGGGAGGGGAGGGGAGGGATGGCTGCCTGCCTTCCTTCCCAGCTGTTCAGAGGTGGAGCTAGAGACAGGAGGAGAGCAAGGTGCTGGCAGTCTAGGAGGGCTTCTAGGCAGAGGCAAGTGGAACTGGCTCTGAATAAGGAAGAGCTGAAGAGAAGGGCGGCCAAGAAGGAAACAGTACAGGCGGAGGCACAGGGCACTGGACATGAAAATGTCCGGTGTGTTCTGGCGGTACCTGTGAAGCGTGGGTGGGTGGGGAACCCGGGGCATCCATCCCATGCAATGCTTTGCACTGAAGGACAGGCAGGGCACAGGTCCAGCTCTGGAAATCCTGAGCCCCCAGGCAGACACGGGTTTAAAGACAGGACAGCTCATCCCAGAGGGCGGAGACCCTCACGGAGGTGGCCCAGAAGCTTTGGGGCAGCAGACCGAGGCTGGAGCTAAGGAAGGCTCCTTAGAGGGCAGCTTGGGCAGCTTGTGAAGGGCTAAGATGCAAAGGAAGGACCGGGAACGAGGCACTAAAATCAGAGCTGGTGGATGGTGTGACAGTGGAGGGGACAGGCAGGCAAAAAAGGAGGCAAAGAACCAAATTCAATGCTTTGGAGCAAGCCTGTAGTTCCTGGTGACAGAGTGTAGCTCTATTGATGACGGCCAGGCATGTAGTCATGTCAGGGGAGAAGGAGCCAAATAAGGGGCTGAAAAGGCGGGTTGGGGTCAGATGCTGTGGATCTTTAAGTCCCTGCTAAGGTCCTTGGGTATGTGCGGTGGGCCTTGCCAGCTTTCTTGGGCTGGTGGATCTCTCCATCTGGCGTTTCATGCCCTCCTTTTCTTCCCTGGTGCTCTGCCTCCTTGGTCCTCAGGGACCTCAGAACATCAAGTACGGCTTCGAGTCATCAAGAAGAAAAAGATCATCATGAAGAAGAGAAAGAAGCTAACTCGCCCCAGACCCCCAGTCACTGCCGAGCCTTTGGTGACCACCAGCCCTGCAGGGACCCTTGACCTCCTCGAGAAGCAAGAACCAGGTACCTCTGCTCCAGGGGCCCTACAGTCTCTGGGGGCACGTACTAACATAGCTCGTGGTCCCCCAGGCTGTCCATCCAGCACATGGCAAGCTTAGGCCGAGCTTCCCACCTGCCCTGACCATTCTTTTTCTGGTCCCAGCTCACTGCTCTCTTCCTGTCCCAGACTGTCCTCCTTTGGGCCTGGAGTCCCTGCGAGTTTCGGATAGCCAGCTGGACGCATCTAGCAGCCAGTCCTTTGGTCTTGGACCACACCGAGGACGGCTCAACATCCAGGTCAGCAAGGCAGCCCCTAAGACCTTCTTCCCTGCCCCTCCCACCTTCTGTTACGGCCTGCGCCCACTTCCCACCCAGTTCTGGTTACTCTGTCCTGTGCCCACAGTCAGGGCTGGAGGATGGTGACCTTTTTGATGGGGCCTGGTGTGCTGAGCAGCAGGACGCCGAGCCGTGGCTTCAGGTGGACGCTAGGCACCCCACCCGCTTCTCGGGCGTTATCACACAGGGCAGGAACTCCATCTGGAGGTGAGGCAGGCCAGCCCCAGGCCAGGAAAGTCATGGGCAGACTGAGAAGGGCTGGGCGGGAGTCCCAGGGGCCACCCGTGATCTCTCTGTCTTTCCTGCCAGGTACGACTGGGTCACATCATACAAGGTCCAGTTCAGCAATGACAGCCGGACCTGGTGGGGGAGTAAGAACCGCAGCAGTGGGATGGACGTGGTGAGAGGTCCCGTGGTGGCTGGGTCCTCCGTACTGGGAGCTGGGCTGCTGGCCCACTGAAGAGTACTGGGCTGGCCTGGGGCTCCTTTGAGGACACTGATGCCTCCCACTTGGGCATCCAGGAGAAAGGGGTTGTTGTCAGGTTGGGTGACACCCAGCAGGCAGCCTTGGGAGCCAGGCTGCTTTGGACCATGCCTTTATCCTCCCTAAATGCTTGCTCCATGCCACAGCCCCCCCCGGAACACCCCTTCTGGCACTGGTCCTTGCATCATTCCTCACCTCATAGCTCCGGCTTCCCCATCTCAGGGAGCCTTTTTACCCCACCCTACGGTGCGGGGTCCTGGCCAGCTTCAGGACTGGCTGCTCCTGAGTCACATGGCCATATTGGTCTAATGAGCTGTGACCAAACTGCAAAGCATGGCTGCCTAGGGCTGTGCCCATCAGCAAAGGCTGTGGGCAGGGGTCTGTATTTGACACAGACAGAGTGCAGGTCTCTAGCTGAGCCCACCAGGGTGGGTTCGTCAGTGAGCTTGAAGGCCTCAGCTCCTTCCCTGGGCCCCGGGCCAGCTTTCTGGGGTTCCAGCCGCCCTTGACCAAGGACTTGATGACCCAGGTATTTCCTGCCAATTCGGACCCGGAGACACCAGTGCTGAACCTCCTGCCTGAGCCGCAGGTGGCCCGCTTCATTCGTCTGCTGCCCCAGACCTGGCTCCAGGGAGGTGCAGCTTGCCTCCGGGCAGAGATCCTGGCCTGCCCCATCTCAGGTGGGCAGTTGGACAAGCGCTGGATGGGCAGGGTGCACCCTCCACTGTGAACTCACCCTTTACTGTGAACTCACCCTCTACCAGATCCTAATAGTCTGTTCCCTGAGTTCCCTGTGCTGGGCTCCTCGGACCCACTGGATTTCCGGCATCATGATTATAAATCCATGAGGAAGGTCAGACATAACCCCTATGACCCAGGAGGGAGGATCTGCCCATCTCAGGTCCCTGCCCCCCCCCCCCCGGGCCATAACTCCCAATGATTATTACTCTCATGTCCTCCCCCATCCCACTCTCTTGTTGATCCCCGAACCGCCCCGATTTCCCGTGTTATGGCGCCTCCCTTGTCCTGACCCTTCCTTCCGGTCTGCCGCTGCCCCCTCCTGTACCGGGTCTCGGAGTCCCCATCTGGGCCGCCCTGGCTTTTGAAGTTCTTCCGTGGCCCTGTGTGGTCTGACCCCTGGGTCTGATCCTCCCGTGCCCCGCCCTCCGCCACACTCCGCCCCCAGCTGATGAAGCAGGTGAATGAGCAGTGCCCCAACATCACGCGCGTCTACAGCATCGGGAAGAGCCACCAGGGCCTGAAGCTGTATGTGATGGAAATGTCCGACCAGCCCGGGGAGCATGAGCTGGGTACCGCAGGTGGGGCGGGAGAGGTGGGCGGGGAGGGGGCGGGGCCTGAGCCATCTGCCAGCCCCCCGTGTGCTCCCAGGAGAGCCCGAGGTGCGCTACGTGGCCGGCATGCACGGGAATGAGGCCCTCGGGCGGGAGTTGCTCCTGCTCCTAATGCAGTTCCTGTGCCACGAGTTCCTGAGAGGGGACCCGAGGGTGACCCGGCTGCTCACCGAGATGCGCATCCACCTGCTGCCTTCCATGAACCCTGATGGCTACGAGACTGCCTTCCGCCGGGTAAGCCGCTTGGCAGCAGGGCCGGCCTGCTCCTTCTGCCCTGGTGCCCAGAGACCGCTGGGCTTGAACAGACCTCGTCCTTGGCAGGGCTCCGAGCTGGTGGGCTGGGCAGAGGGCCGCTGGAACCACCAGGGCATTGACCTTAACCATAACTTTGCTGACCTCAACACACCGCTGTGGGAAGCAGAGGATGATGGGCTGGTACCTGACACCGTCCCCAACCATCACCTGCCACTGCCCACTTACTACACCCTGCCCAATGCCACTGTGAGTATTCTGGGGGCAGCGGTGGGGGCCTTTGTCTCTGTCTCCGCCCCTCCTGACCTGCCCTTGTCCAGGTGGCTCCTGAGACGCGGGCGGTGATCAAGTGGATGGAGCGGATCCCTTTTGTGTTAAGTGCCAACCTCCACGGCGGTGAGCTCGTGGTCTCCTACCCCTTCGACATGACTCGGACTCCGTGGGCTGCCCGAGAACTCACGCCCACCCCGGATGAGGCCGTGTTTCGCTGGCTCAGCACTGTCTATGCGGGCACTAATCGGGCCATGCAGGACCCAGATCGCCGACCCTGCCATAGCCAGGACTTCTCCCCGTATGGCAACGTCATCAACGGGGCTGACTGGCACACAGTTCCTGGAAGTATGTGCCTGAGCGTGGGGCTAGCCCTGTCCCCGTAACTCTGCCCCAGTAAGACGGTCTGCTGTCACACACAGCGCGCTAGTGTCAGTTGTCACCAGGAAGTGTCTCCCAGAGGAGGGCGGGGCTGCCGTCCCACCCCCCGCTTAGGCTCCGGTGTCTGGTCTGTGGTACCCTAGGCATGAATGACTTCAGCTACCTACACACCAACTGCTTTGAGGTCACTGTAGAGTTGTCCTGTGACAAGTTCCCTCACGAGAACGAGCTGCCCCAGGAGTGGGAGAATAACAAAGACGCCCTTCTCACCTACCTGGAACAGGTCAGACCCGAACCTCCCACCCCCAGCCTGCCGGAGGCACTCCCACCTGTCTGTTCTCCGTCAGTTGCGGCTCCCGACAGGAGGTTCTCCTAAGGTCAGGCTGAGCTTTCTGACTCACAGGTGCCATGGGTCACACTTGGCATTGGGTTGACTTGGAGGGATGTAGGACAGGAAGCACGGCGTGCCAGCAGGGCTGCGTCAGACATTGTTAGCGGGTAGGAATAGATCTGACGGCAGTCTAGGCAGTGGTCCATGGAGTTGACCCAGAGCTGTTTTCAGAAGAGACACCGATTATTCAAGTGCAGGAAGTGCCCTGGCATAGACGCTTCACTTTCCACAGGAACTCAAGTCCCTTGGAGTAGCTCCATGAGTATCATTTTCAAGGGTTCGAAATGACAAGCCCAATAGCAAGAGTCATTATACTTGGGGAAGCCCAAAGATACGACCTCTTGCCAGTAAATAGTTCTCCTAGCCTAGATGCAGTTTCTTTATTTTCTGTTTATTTAATTTATTTATTTTTAAAGGCCACATCGGTGGCATGTTGGAGTTCCCAAGCTAGGGGTCAAAGCAGAGCTGCAGCTGTGGTCTGTGCCACAGCCATGGCCACACTGGATCTGAGCCACATGTGTGACCTGTGCCGGAGCTCACGGCAACGCCGGATCCTTAACCCACTGAGCGAGCCCAGGGATCAAATCCGTGTCCTCAGGAACGTCATGTCGGGTTCTTAACCCACTGAGTCACAACAGGAGCAATTTATCGGGGGATATTTTCACCAGAGTATTTTCAGCTTGGAACAACAGGCATATCACCTCTATCAGATCTGCGGGGAACAGGGCCAGAAAATGGACTAGAGATCACATTTTCACGCAGGAGGCAAAGGCTTTTGATGACCTTTTCCCACACAGGTGCGCATGGGCATTGCGGGAGTTGTGAGGGACAAGGACACAGAGCTCGGGATTGCTGACGCTGTCATTGCCGTGGATGGGATTAACCATGATGTAACAACCGGTGGGTCGCGGGGGGCGTGGTGGAGGCGGGCGGCCTCAGCCTGGGTCGGGAGCTGGGGCTCGCTGGCCTCTCATCCTGCGCTTCACTCCTCTCAGCCTGGGGCGGGGATTATTGGCGTCTGCTGACCCCGGGGGACTACATGGTGACCGCCAGTGCTGAGGGCTACCACACGGTGACACGGAGTTGCCGGGTCACCTTCGAAGAGGGCCCTGTGCCCTGCAATTTCCACCTCACCAAGACTCCCAAACAGAGACTTCGAGAGCTGCTGGCAGCGGGGGCCAAAGTGCCCCCAGACCTTCGGAGGCGGCTGGAGAGACTGAGGGGACAGAAGAATTGACACCTCCAGCTGAAGAACCCCGGAGCCTTAGGCAGGCTGGACCTGTCCAGAACTGAAGAAGGGGACACTGAGAGTGGGGAGGGAGGGACAAAGTGGGGGTAGAGGTGCTCGGGCGCATTAAAGCTACTTTGGGACCTCAGCTAGTCTTCCTGTGGTTTCTGTGTCCCAGGTCCTTCCCCCTGGGCCAGGCCTCAGCTTCCCCTCTTCTCCTGTCTTATTCTGCACACACTTGCATACTCTCAGCAGTTGACTTCTGGAAAACAGCGTGGAAAGAGGATGCCACCTGGATTCTTCATGAACTAGAGCGTGGCCGAGCACTCGTCTCATCACCGCATCAACTTCTGCAGCAGGTGCCTCTGTGTTGCTGTTAAACATTCTGTAAGCACCTGCTCAGTGCCAGGCATGCGAGGAGTCAAGGATAAATAGTGCCCATCAACCTCCTGGGGCTCCCAGTTAAGAGAGGGGACAGTTGAGCACAGCGTGAGGTGTGCCACGGTGGAGGCCGGCTGCTACAGGAGCAGAGACAGGAGTGAAGTAGAGAGCTGCAGCTCAGACGAGATGCCAGAGCGGCGATGGGGGGCCAGGCTTGGGGGGATGGACAGGGACAGCTCCCAGAAGGAGAGAACCAAAGTTGGAGCAGCCGAGAGCATTTGAATTTGCTTCACCAACTATTTTTTGGAGAGTGCTGGTCAATGAGAGAATTTGATCCGTTTCTTTCAGACTGAAGGGGAAGTTGTATCAGTCAGTATCTTGCCAGGAAAACAACTCACTCTAGGTATTTCAAGCAGAGGGAAATTTAATGCTGGACGTTGGATGTAAAGGTGTTGGAAGAGCTGGACGGGCAAAAGGGAAAAGAGAGTTTTACTTAGAAATCAGGAAGCTGCTAACGCCCTTGGTCTGGTGTTTATAAGCCTTTGTTTGCTGAAGTTGGTGCTGGCGCTGAAGCCTACAGACAGCTAGGATCCCTTGTGCTCGCCTGCCATGGTTAGAGCCAGAAGTAGAAAATTTTCTCCCTTCCTTCCACTTTCTGATTTCCAACCTTTGAAGTCTACTGGCAAAACTAACTATAACTTAGTTTGCAAAGAAGCCCATAAAATGTAGTTTCCAGGCTCCTAAGCCCCCTACAAGTCAGGGGAGAGCTTGTAAGTGCAGGAACGGGGCAAATACTAACAGGCAAACTGTACAAAGACGTCCGTGTAGCCTGAAATGTAAGCTTTTCCTAGTGCTGGGCTGTTGTCTGTTTCTCAAGGTATCTATCGGCGTCTCTTTCTCAGATTTCCTTCTTCTCTTCCGTTTCTTTCTTCCTTCTTTCTTTCTTTTTGTCTTTTTTTTTTTTTTTTCCATATCTAGGGCCACACCTGCGGCATATGGAGGTTCCCAGGCTAGGGGTCTAACAGGAGCTGTAGCCGCCGGCCTTCGCCGCAGCCACAGCAACACGGGATCTGAGCCGCATCTGCAACCTTCACCACAGCTCACAGCAACACCGGATCCTTAACCCACTGAGCAAGGCCAGGGGTCGAACCCGCAACCTCATGGTTCTTAGTCGGATTCGTTAACCACTGAGCCACAACGGGAACTCCTTTTCTTTCTCTTTCTTTTTTCCTTCCTTTTTTTCTTCCTTTCTTTCTTTCTTTCTTTCTTTCTTTCTTTCCTTCTTCCTTCCTTCCTTCCTTCCTTCCTTTCTCTCTCTCTTTCTTTCTTTCTTTCTTTCTCCCTCTCTCTCTCTCCCTCCCTCCCTTCCTTCCTCCCTTCCTTCCTTCCTTCTCTCTCTCTCTTTCTTTCTTTCTCTTTCTCTCTTTCTCTCTCCTTCTTTCTCTCTCTCTCTCCCCCTCCCTTCCTCTCTTCCTTCTTACCTTCCTCTCATGGCCGCATCAGCAGCATATGGAAGTTCCCAGGCTAGGGGTCAAATCAGAGCTGCAGCTGTGGCCTATGCCACAGCCATGGCAACACTGGATCCGCCTGTGCTGCGACTTGTAGCGAGTCAGATCCTTAACCCACTGAACAAGGCCAGGGATTGAACCCGCATCCTCACAGAGAAAACATTGGGTCCTTAACCCACGGAGGTACAGTGGGAATTCCACTCGCTCTCATGTTTTCAATCTCAGATCACCACAAAAGATTTAGTGCCGTATCTCCCACTCCCTGCTCCTTTTTTCCCTGCCTCCAATGCTTCTTGTGTAGCATCATTTTTTCCAAAAAAAGTCTTTATTTATCAAAGTTTAATATGTATAATGAAAAGTGTATGTAAGTACACAGCTTGTTGTCAAAGTATATGGAAAGGCATAACTATATATTATAACAAGTTCACTGCAAGTGTGAAGATATAAGCACCCTGAAAGTAAACAGATTAAAAAAAAGATGTATCATGCAAACATCAGAGGCAAGTAGCTGTGGTTATCTTAATATCAGATAAAGTTGACTTCAGGGCAAAGAAAATTACCAGAGACAGAAAGGGACATTATATAATGATATGACTGAACACACCCAGGTTTGTCTACTGGAAGTTTCCAGCGAATCTTTCTCTTCTCCCTGGGGTAGCCTGGAAACAGCTAATTCAGCATAACTGAAATGGCATGTAAACTCAAGCTCTGGTTTTCCCCTGCTTCTAGCAAGACACTTCCCTGACCAGAAAGTTCCCTCTGTTACATAGCTGCCAAGGGATTCCCAGGTTCCTTCTACCTTCCTCATGAATATGCAAAGTGGCATGAAAATAAGGTCCCTCTCCCTGAGCTCCTCTAACAGTGAGATCAGGGAGTTCCTGTTGTGGCTCAGTGGTTAACAAATTTGACTAGCATCCATGAGGATGCAGGTTCGATCCCTGCCTTGCTCAGTGAGTTAAGGATCCTGTGTTGCCGTGGGCTGTGGTGTTGGTCGCAGACTTGGATTCTGTGTCAGCTATGGCTGTGGTGTAGCCAGCAACTACAGGTCTGATTCAACCCCTAGCCTGGGAACCTCCATATACCATGGGGGTGGCCCTAAAAAGCAAAACAAACAAACAAAACAGATCAGCCCTTCCTTGCCTACCAAGCCACATTTTGCATAATGGGGATTTGGGGCATTCTATTGCATGATCCCAACTCTTTGCCTAGAAGTTCCTTCCAGTAAGCACTTATTTGTGTCTGTACTATGTGTCATTATAGGTGTTTGCCTTTGCATTGCACTTCATATATGATAAGATGAAGAACGTTTCAATATAATCTAGTAAAGCTGAAGGCATTCATGCCCCTATTCCTGGTGTACAATAAATATTATATACTAAAGGGAAACCCTTGCACATGTGCAGAAAGATCCATGAATGCTTATAGCAACTTTATTTGTAATAGATCCAAATTGGAGTCAACCCAAAAGTCCATCAAAAGTAGAGTGGACAATAAAATACGGTACATTTCAGAAATAGGTTGCATTTCTTTACACTAACCATGAAATGTCAGAAAACAAAGTAAATAAACTATCCCTTGTAAATAGCATCAAAAAATAAAATACTTAGGAATAAAATTCATCAAGGAGGTGAAAGACTTATACTGAGAACTACGAAACATTAATAAAGGAAATTAAAGATGATTCAAAGAAATGGAAAGATATCCCATGCTCCTGGATTGGAAGAATTAGTATTGTTAAAATGGCCATACTACCCAAAGCAAGCAACAGATTTAACATAATCGCTATCAAATTATCCGTGACATTTTCTACAGTACTATATTTTATAAGCCCTAAATTTATATAGAACCATAGAAATACAGAATTGCTAAAGCAGCCCTGAAGAAAAAAGAATAAAGAAGGAGGCATAAACCTCTCAGACTTCAGACAGTACTACAAAGCTACAGTAATCAAAACAACATAGTATTGGCACAAAAACAGACATATGGATCAACAGAACAGAATAGAGAGCCCACAAATAAACCCATACACCTGTGAATCTTCGACCAAGGAGGCAAAAATATACAATGTGGAAAGACAGTCTCTTCATCAAGTAGAGTTGGGAAAGCCGGACAGCTGCATGTAAATCAAATCAGAACACTCTCATGTATATGTATATATACATATGTATGTATATGTATATATGTATGGAGGAGTTCCTGTTGTGGCTCAGCGGTTAATGAACCTGACTAGTATCCATGAGGATGTGGGTTTGATCCCTGGCCTCACTCAGTGGATTAAGGATCCGGTGTTGCCATGAGCTGTGGTGTAGGTCGCAGACACAGATTGGATCCGGTGTTACTGTGGGTGTGGCATAGGCTGGCAATGACAGCTGATTCGACCCTCAGCATGGGAACCTCCATATGCCTCAGGTGCGGCCCTAAAAAGATGAAAGACAAAAAAAAATTATAAATGTATGTATTCATACACACACACACACACACACACACACACACACACGGTGGAATACTACCCAGTCATAAAAAAGAACAAAATTTTACCATTTGCAGCAACGTAGATGGGCTGGGAGGGCATTATGCTAAATGAAATAAATTGGAGAAAGAGAAATACTGTATGATATCACTTATATGCAGAATCTAAAAAAATACGACAAACTAGTGAATATAACATAGACCCAGAGCTATAGAGAACACCCAAGTGGTTACCAGTGTGGGGGAGGGGCAATATAGGGGTGTGAGAGGTACAAACTATTGGCTGTAAGATAGGCTGGGATGTACTGTACAACATAAGGACTATTTTGTGATAACTGTAAACAGAGAGTAACTTTAAAATTATATAAAATTTAAACAAAGTTAAAAAAAGGAGTTCCCACTGTGGCGCAATGGGATCAGAGGTGTCTTGGGATGCTGGGACTCAGGTTCGATTCCCAGCCAGAGCAGTGGGATAAGGATCTGGTGTTGCAAGTTAAGCCACAGGGGCGGTCAAAAAAAAAAAAGGGAAAGGTGGGGGAGGAATAGAAGTTACCAAGGACTGAGGTAAGGAGAAAGAGGGCTTATAACTTGATAGGTAGATGTTTCTGTTTGGGATGATAAAAAAAAGTTCTGGAAATCGTACTTCCAGCATTACTCTGTGAATGTACTTGATATCACTGACTGTACACTTAAAACTGCTAAATTTACAATTAAAACATTGATTAAAAAACTCTACAAAAATAGACTAATGTGAATTCTACATCTGTGTTTTCTTTTTCAAAACTGTTTTGGCTATTCTAGTTTCTTTACCTTTCTATATTCATGTTAGAATTAGCTTGTCTGTATCTACAAAGAATCCTGCTGGGATTTTGATTGGAATGCTATTAAATTTATTGGTCAATTTGGGGGAGAATATATATCTTAAATATACTAGGTCTTCAAATCCATATACGCGGTATGTTTTTCCTTTTATTAATTTTTTTGATTGCTTTCATTAGCATTTAGTAGTTTCTAGCATACAGACCCTGTGTATGTTTTGTTAGATTTATATCTAGGTATTTCATTGTTTGGAGCTGTTGTAAACAGTACCGTCTGGGCTGAATTGTGTTTCCCGCAAATTCATAGGTTGAAGTCTTCCCCCCAGCAAACCTCAGAATGTTCCTGTGTTCGGAGGTAGAGACTTTGAAAAGGTAATTAAGGTTAAACGAGGGCAGACGGATGGGCCCTGGTCCAATATGACTCGTGTCCTTATAAAAAAGAGGGAGAGAAACCAGGAACATGCATGCCCAGAGACAAGGCCGTGTGAGGACACAGTGAAAAGGCATCCATCAATAAACCAAGGAGAGGAGTTCCCGTCGTGGCTCAGTGGTTAATGAACCCGACTAGCATCCATGGGGATGTGGGTTCGATCCCTGGCCTCGTTCAGTGGGTTAAGGATCCGACATTGCTGTGAGCTGTGAGCTGTGGTGTAGGCAGTAGATGCTGCACGAATCCTGCATTGCTGTTGGCGGCTATGGCTCCTATTGGACCCTTAGCACTCGCGGCATATGAAGGTTCCCAGACTAGGGGTCTAATCGGAGCTGTAGCCAACGGCCTATGCCAGAGCCACTGCAACGTGGGATCCAAGCTGCGTCTGTAACCTGCACCACAGCTCACAGCAATGCCGGATCCTTAACCCACTGAGCAAGGCCAGGGATCGAACCCGCAACCTCATGGTTCCTAGTCGGCATGGTTCCTAGTCGGATTCGTTAACCACTGAGCCACGATGGGAACTCCTCCAAGTCTTATTTAAATTTTATATTTTAACTGGCTTTTTCTGATACCAATCTGCCAGGGCAAAGCAGAGTGCTGCCAGGTGGAGGAAGAAAGTCTAAGTTTCTCACTTCACCTCTGTTGACACCTGGGGACAGTTTTGCTTTTCACTGACGGGCAGAAGTGGAGGGTCTGGCTGCCTGCGTGAGTCTGCTGACATCATGGATGGGAGGTAGCCTTGTTACCTCTGGGTCATGGGCAACATTCTGACTCCCACTTAGGCTTCCTGGGACACCATCCCAGCAGGGAGAGTGAGAGGCCCCTGATCGCTGCTGAATGGGGTGGAAATCCAGGCCCTTCATGTGGTCTTCACTGAGGAGCTCGTGAGAGCACGCGAGGGGGCTGGGGGGAGGCCTCATTACCAGCCAAAGGGGATGAAAGTCTCGGCCCTCTGCTTGCTCTTCTCTGGCATCACACCGGCATTGGGGTAACTCACTGTGTCCTGGGCAGGGTGGAGGTTTCGGCTCCCCACTGGGCCTTTGCTGGCATGAGTGAAGATGGGGCCACAGTGTCTCCTGGAAGTTTGGCTGGAATAGAAACGTTTTTGTCCAAAAGTGTCTATCTTAGCAGGTCCTCCTTTCACAGCCCTTTGACCAGGGAGTGTGCATGTTTTTGCTGGGGTCTTCGATTGTTTGTGCTCACTGGCATTTCTGAGTTGCCAGCTTCTTTAGTTTCAAATCTGGGATACATGGGGCCAAAAGAAAAGCCCCGGAACTCACCGCCATGTCTTTGCTCAGATATCGAGGTCCCCCCCGTAATCTGCCTGCTTTCCTTCACCTTTCAGAGTCTTTACATTTAAGTTTCACTCTGCAGAAGGAATGGGGAAAACCACACTCTTCTGTGTTCTCACAAGTGGGAGTCTCTGTTGCTTTTCTGTTTGTTTGTTTTCTGGTGCACAGAGGGCTTTCCACACATCCTTTATTTTTCCCTAGTGTTCCCTCCCGGCAGCTTTCTTACTGAGAGCCGCCTTCGCAGGCTCGCGCTGCTGGAGCCTGCTGCTGGCTCCCGCTCTGGACACTGCGCTGCGTCCCGTGGACTCCCTCCCCGCTCTTTTCTCCTTTCTGTGATCTTCCCCCTCGCCAGTCTGTAACGTCCACACTGTCCAAAGGAGAATTAAGATCCCTGTCCCAGGAGTTCCTGTTGTGGCTCAGTGGTAACGAACCTGACTAGTATCTATGAGGATGCTCGTTTGAAACCTAGCCTTGCTCAGTGGGTTAAGGATCTGGCGTTGCTGTGGCTGTGGTGTAGGCTGGCGGCTACAGCTCCGATTGGACCCCTAGCGTGGGAACCTCCATGTGCTGCAAGCACAGCCCTAAAAAAGACAAATGTATACACACACACACACACACCACTGTCCTGGCAACTCAGAGGGAGAAACACAGCAGGCTCAGTAGCCTCCACTTTGTTTTGGAAGTTGCCTCTTGTGTATCAAAGGGAAGGCTTGAGGGAAACAAGAGCTGGCACCAAGATGACACCTTGGAAAGAGATTAGAGGGACAGCAAGGCGGCCAGCCCTCGCTGTTCCTAGGGGACCATCTGAGGGTCACCTGATTTGGGAGGGAGAGAAGGGAAAGAGGACCTGACATGGGAGTGAGAGGACAGCACAGAGGGTGGGAGACACCTGTGGCAGTGAAAGGGGAGTCCAGGGAGGCAGAGCCAGTGTAGACCCCAGCCATCGCTCTCCCAGTGAGTGACCACTACTGAGTTGACTGTTCCACCGACTCAGTAGCGTCCCCTCTGGCTCAGAGCTCTGCAGAGCCTCAGCTGATCTTCCCGGGTGGCTCCCCGTGCCTTGTCTTTCAGAGGCTCAGGACATTCCCTATAAGCCCCGCTTGAAACAGAAAGGGAATTCTTGACAGCTGAGTAGTCTCGGTGCCATAAAGAAAGGCCTAGTCCGGAGTTCCCACCATGGCTCAGTGGTAACGAATCCGACTAGTATCCGTGAGGACGTGGCCTTGATCAGTGGGTTAAGGATCTGGCGTCACTGTGGCTGTGGCATAGGCCAGCATCTAAGCTCTGATTGGATCCCTAGCCTGGGAACTTCCATATGCCACGGGTGTGGCCCTAAAAAGAAAAGAAAAGGAAAAAAAAGAAGAAAAAGAAAGGCCTAGTCCTTGCTCTTCTTGGAAGTGCTAGGAAGATGGGTAGAGTCGAGGTCCTTAGTGCCACCAGCTCCTCCTTACCTGCCGGGGTGCCTGTCCCCTGCCTGCGGGAGTGTTGGCTGCTCCCCTCCCCTCGAGTACTGCTCTTGGCCAAGTGGGAGCTGCTTGACCCAGGGGTTCCATGCTCACGCTACGCTGGTAGCCTGTGGCCAATGACCACCTGCACGGGGGCGTTACAGGCCTCTCCTCGCTGCAGGGAGGGTGCAACCCTCACGACCTTCACGCTCCAGGGCTCCCGGTGGCACCACATCCTTATTTAGCTCTTTCTCTGCCGATTTTGCCTCCCTCAGCCCTGCTCTTCCAGAGAGCAGGTTCGCGTGCACGCCATGCCCACTTCGGGCCCTGCTTCCAGAGAATCCACTCGGCACTTGCTTATGGCAAATGCTGTGTATGTCGCTGTCCAATGTCAATGTCACCCCTCGTCCTGGGCTGTGTTGACGGATGAGAAGGCCTTGCCGCAGCTCTGGATCCCCACTCCCCACATGGACCCATGGGCACGCACCCTGCCGCACCCCCCCCACCCTCCGCCACTGAGCCGCTCCCCTGAGGAGGCGGGTTTGGAGGAATTCTGTCAACCCCGAGACGTGACTGTGGCTTTTTGGTTTTCAGGTGAGACCGAGAGAGACGATGCTCCCACTTCGCTCAAAACGGGGCAGAGAGATGCCTGGCACCTCTTGGTACCTGCTCCCGGCCTGGCCTGATTTGACCCTGGGGACCCTGTAGGGCTCCACGCTGCAGAATGGGCAGGGGCACCACTGCCAGGCCTGCCAGGCTCGGGCCTGTGGAGCAGCCACTTGACCACATTCCACCCGCAGCCACAGTTTGTCTTGGCGAGGTAGCCTTCTGGGCCCGGCTCCAACAGGGCCTGGGGAGCAGCCCAGACAAACCTGCTTTTACCACAGAGGCCAAAGCTGGCTGGGCCCGAGTCGGCGCCAGCCCCGAAGGTGGACTCAGGCCCTGAGTGAAGCGGTGGATGTGTGGAGGGGCAGCTAGGTTCCCGAGCGAGTGGAAACCCAGGAGAGGCAGCAGGGGCAGGGGCCCAGGCCAGAGGGCTTTCCTGCCCTCCCCTCCACCCCGAGGCAGGCCTGCAGGAACTGGACTCCCAAGATGGCGGCCCGCTATGGCGTGGCCCTTGGCCGTGGTTCCGGATGGACAGCCCCTTGCACCCTGGCCATGGGGAGTCATCCACACCTCCCCTGGGAGCCCGGGCAGCCCAGCCGGAGGGACCCACTGCTCGGCCAACAGTGCCTTAAGGGCAGCGTTCACGCCCGGGGCTGGCAGGGAACGAGGAAGGAAAGGCTTTGGAGAATCAGAGGCCAGGATGCTGGGCCCCCGCAGCTGCTTGACGGTGTTTTCCTTCCCCTTTCAAACATTGGATCTTTCTCTCTCAAGGAATAAGAGAGCCAAAAGAAATGTGCAAAAAACAGTCTTGTTTCTGTTACTGTCCTAATGGGAAGCCTCTTCTATATCTTTAGAGTCATGAAGTCTCCTCCATTCTGTCCCCAGTGGGGGTGCCAGAACCCCCCCTTCTTGGCAGTCTCTGCTGCTCTAAACCCAGAACCGGCCCCCCGCCCCATCTCCGTAAGGGCCTGAGGTCTGTACTCCCCATGCTGGGAGGGGGTGGCGTTGGACGCCTTCCTCTTTGGGGAGTGAGTGGAGCCAGGGGCCCCTGGACAGGCGGTCCGCGGGTGCCTTTCTGGAACTCCAACAGAGAGGACCCAGAACTGAGAGTCCAGCTGGGAGACAGGGGACAATCCAGGTAGAATCACTTAGTGAGAGAGTGATTTGTTTTTGTTCTTGTGTTTTTCCGTCCCACTCTCCCAGAAGGTAGCAGAAGGTATCTATGGGGTGAAATACTCAGGGGGTCTGCAGATCTCCGCATTTTTATTTCCCAGAATTCTAGCTTCTTAAAGGTGGGTGGGGGCCAATGGATGCCTTCTGGGAGAGTAATACAAAGAAAGAAACAGAGAGAGAGAGGTGGGAGGGAGAATGGGGCTACATGCTAACAAACAATATACTTGGGTAAAGGATATTTGGAAGCTTATCATTAAACATACACTTAATGCAGTTAATGATATGGTTTAACATTAGACATATACTGAATGTAATTTATTTTTAATTAAAAAAATTTTTTTTGTCTTTTTAGGGCCATACCTGTGGCATATGGAGGTTCCCAGGCTAGGGGTCGAATCGGAGCTGTAGCCGCTGGTAGACGCCACAGCCACAGCAACGCCAGATCCAAGCTGCATCTGCAACCTACACCACAGCCCTCAGCAACGCCGGATCCTTAAACCCACTGAGCAAGGCCGGGGATTGAACCTGTGTCCTCGTGGATCCTAGTCGGGTTCATTAACTGCTGAGTCACGAAGGGAACTCTTTGTGAGATCTTTGAGGACAAATACCACATCTTATTTATACCAGCCACGGTGCCTGACCCATTCCAGGAACCACAGTGTGACCAGCAACCAGTAACGCCTGCCTCTGGTGCAGAATAGAGCTCTGCAGGTGCTCGGCCTGGGAGGCCCTGGAACAGTGGGAACTGCTTGGAGCCTGGGGGTAGGACAGGGCGTGGCTGGCAGTCTCTGGGGCTCGCTCCGAACACAGACTGAAAGCAGAAACCGAGAGGAAGCCAGGCCAGCGCCGGGAATAAGGCAGGATGACCAGAAGCTACCTCTGTCAGGGCCCAGGTGAGCCAAATCTCAGGTATTGTCAAGAACACAAGAGAAGGAAGCAGGCCGTCTTCCTTGGCAAGGGTATTTGTCACAGGGTTGCAGGGCGTGGGTTCAGAGGGCAGGGAAGGAGAGGATTTCCAGAGGCTGGAGTCAAGGAGTGCTGTCAGGCAGAGAGAGAAAGAAGCCTGGACCCCAGGCTCTCTGGATAGTGCATCAAAAAAGCGGCGTCAGGAGTTCCCGTCATGACTCAGTGGTTAACGAATCCAACTAGGAACCATGAGGTTGCAGGTTCAATCCCTGGCCTCGCTCAGTGGTTAAGGATCCAGTGTGGTCGTGAGCTGTGGTGTAGGTCGCAGATGCGGCTTGTATCCCGCGTTGCTGTGGTTGTGGTGTAGGCTGGCAGCTATAGTTCCGATTGGATCCCTGGCCTAGGAACCTCCATATGCCGCGAGTGTGCCCCTAGAGAAGCCAAAAAGACAAAAAAAGAAAAGAAAAGAAAAGAAAAAGGCGGCGTCAGATAGCTAGACTTTTGGGGTCTAGGGAACATGTCTTGGGGACAACTGGGATTCCCCCCAGGAGCTGGGTAAATGAGCCTGGGAATCTTGCCTCTTTACCAGCCTTCCTCCCAAACTCTGGGACAAGAGAGCAGGAAAGTGCCCAGAAGCGGGGAGGAGGAAGGATGGTTGAGGTGTCACTTAATTAGGCAAACCTAGGAGCCAAAAGCTGCCTTGCCTTTTAGTCAGGAAAGATTTCACTTCTTTTTTTCTTTTTCAGCTGCCCCTGTGGTATACGGAGTTCCCAGACCAGGGATCGAATCTGAGCCACATCTGCAATCTACGTCACAGGTGCGGCAACGCCAGTCTTAACCCACGATGTCAGGCCAGAGATCGAACTGGCAATGCCATAGAGACAAGCAGGATCATTAACCCACTGCGTCACATTGGGAACTCCAGGGTTTCACTTCTGAGCCTCTATCCATGTGGGCAGTATTTGGTTCGCTCTGCTGTGGTTCCCAGTATCCTTCTGATAACCTCCACTTTGGTCCTGGCCAGAGAGCTGGGGGACTGAAACCGAGTCCTCAGTGCCCAGAATGTGCCCTCAACCAGAGCTCCCGGGGCTGAGCCCATGTCCTGGGTCTTCAGGTCTGCTAGCTCCCCGCTCCCCCGCGCCCCACCCTCCAGTACCATAGTGCAGACACGGGGCAGGGAATTCTTGCTCCACTGAATTCTGAGAACGCTGAAGAAGCCCAAGGTACAAGAAGGCTGCCCAGGGGCATGGTTTAGAGCTGCAGAGCTGCTGAGAAAAGCAGACCTGTGTCAAGGAAGTAGACAAGAGAGGCCCGGTGGCCACCTGCATCTGTGTTTATTGTCTTCTCCAATCTCGGCAGAGCAGAGTAGAGGCCAGGGGCAGCTGGACCCATTCCATGGATCCATGGGGCTAGCCAGTCATCTACGTGTGGGGCCAGAGTCCATGAGGCATCCATCGAGGGCAAGATCCACAACCCAGGAGGCCTCGCGCCTCCTCTCTGCACCCTTCATGCCCAAAGCCCCCACTGGGATTCATGATGTGGCGAGCATGAGTGCGCAGGGCTTAAAGGGACTGGGCAGCCACTGGGTCAAGCGGCCGTCAGAAGCTCCATGGGAGCCTAGGCTGGCCTCCCGAGGCTGCTGGGTACCACCTCTTGCTCTGGAGAGTAGCTGGGATGCTGGGATGTTTGAGATGGGTCAGACGCAAACAGGACCTTCCCAGGCCACCTCTCCCTGAGCTCTTTCCACAGTCCCCATCCCACGCTCCACATCACCAGATGTGTGCGGTCCATACGAGGTCCATCTCTTCCAGAGGGACTGACCCAGCAAGTGAGGCCCGGTGTCCCAGCACCTCCCTGGGGTGCCCTCCTAACGAGAGCATTAGCACAGTGCTGGGGCTTCCGACCCGCCCCAGGAAAGGGAGGTGAGAGAAGCCTGTGGGACTAAGGGGCCCTTGAGCCAGGGAGAAAGGCCTCTCCCATTCAGGCCTGTGGCTTGAGGTCTGCCCGCAGCCCTGGTCCTGCATCTGTCTGTGCTTCGATCCAGGGCATGGGTGTGAATCCTGGAGGGACCACTGGTCCGGGCTCAGTGGGGCCACACCTGCAGACCTGGGCGGGGGGAGAGGGAAAGACGAAGTTCCTGGAGGAAGGCTGGCGGCAAGGGGACACGAAGCCACTTCTCTCTCTACTCAGCCTGGGTCACTGGGGTGGGCTCTGTGGCCCGGGCAGCTGTCCAGATAGGGCCTGAAGAGGGAGACGCAGACCCCAACTCCCCATCCCTGCTAAGGTCTTCAGGAGAAAAAGCCCATCCAAGGCCAAAGGAAGAGGCAATGCCGGCCAAAGACCTACCTTAATTAGGAGTATGCCAGGCCCTGAAGCCCCCGAGCCGGAGAGTGGAACTTGTCAGAATCTTCAAAAGGCTGGTCTGCTGGGGCCAAGGGAGAAGCCATAAGTCACGTGTAGCCAGGGGACATTTTCTGCCTATGTCCCTCTTGACTAGGGGCAGCACGCAGGGCACAGAGCACTTTTTTGAGGGCAGAGCCATCAAGAGCCTTGACGGTGGCCTGCCACCCCAAGTCCTAGCCTGGAGCCAGCACTGTAGACAGCGAGGCGTGCTCCCCAGACCTCCATGGCAGTGCAGCCCCCAAACCCCGGCTCCCCTAGCTTCCTCAATCGAGAGGGATGACTCTGGGCTCTTCTTCTAGCCCTGTCTCCTTCAGAGGGCCTGTCTCAAGGTGAGGAAGCAGACGGCCACATACCAGCTCAGAAAAGCAGAGAGGTCACCTCCAGGTGTGCTGACACTGACGCGGCGGGGGCGGCATGTCTTGCTCCCATAGCCCCACGAACCTCACCACTTCCATCACTCTCAGCTCTGCCTAACACCCGCCCCATGGCTCTGCAGGAGAAATTGGTGGCCCTCTGTGCTTCCTATTCTCTGCAGTTTAAGCTCCAGACACACTTAGGTTAAGAAGAAGTAGCCACAACTTGGGAACGAGGCCGAATATAATTTCAATTTCAAATCACTCTAGAGCATCAACCAACAAGCCCACCCTGAGAGGCATTAAGGTAAGTTTCAGGGGATGCAACTGTTTTTGACTTGCTCCACACTGTTGGTTGGAAACCAGGCTTTGCTAAGTTGGATGTTGACTTGGAGGAGATCGATAAATGGCAAATAACAATTATTTCACTAATGGGCTGCGGGAGGGATGATCTGGTTTCAATTCCCTATCTTAAACCTGTTTCTTTCATTTTCTTTTTCTTTTTAGGGCTGAACCTGTGGCATATGGAAGTTTCCAGGCGAGGGGTTGAATTCAGAGCTGCAGCTGCCACAGCCATGGCAACACCAGATCCAAGCTGCCTCTGCGACCTACGCCAGAGCTTGCAGCAATGCTGGATCCTTAACCCAGTGAGTGAGGCCAGGGATCAGACCTGCATCCTCATGGATGCTAGTTGGGTTCTTAACCCGCTAAGCCACAGTGGGAACTCCTTCAATTCCCTATCTTAAAATGGGGACAGTGAAGCTGGGCTAAACCTTATCTAAGGTCAGTCCCATTCTGCCCAGCGAGTGACCCAGTCTCTCACAGCGGTGTCTGCTGTCCTCCAGTGGACACAGGGAGGGAGGCACAGGTCAGAAGCATGCAGCCCACAGTGGGTTCCTCCAGCTCTGAGTGTTGGGTCTTTACTCTGGGCTCAGCTGGATGGGGGTGAGGCCTTAGGGTAGTTTCCAGACCTTCTCCAAATGGCATTTGAGTCCCCAGCCCCCTGGCTATAGCAACCAGAGTAGGACCATGCCAAGCTACGAGACCCAGGGAAGTGGGGTCGAGACGGACCTCCTCGGATCTCTGTGGGCTCCCAGCACTGAACCTCCAGGGAGAACTGGTCACCCGGCTTGAGGCTCTGGTGAGATGTGGATGGAGTGGGCGCTTCAAGCCCGGCTGCTCCACCGGGTCCCAGGGGGACAGCGCGGAACACTCACCTGGAAGCCCATCTCCGTGGGCTCTGGGGCAGGCTTGGGGTGGGGAGCTGGGTGGGCGCAGCACAGGGGCGAAAGCGCTCCTCTGTTTGACAGCGGAGATCATGTTGACAGGCGAGAAGGAGAAGACGCTGGTGGTGGGGGCAGCCGCTGGGAGGGACACTGAGGAGGCAGCGGCCAGCGGGGGGCTAGAGGGCATGACTCCGGGGCGGGGCGGGGAGGCGCAGGTGCAGCAGGGAGGGCGGTGGGAGACACAACAGGGAGACAGCACCAGAGTGAGCAGCTCAGCTGTGGCCCTGGCATGGGCAGTGTGCCCAGTGTGGGCTGCTGACCTGGGGCCTCACTGCGGGGGGGTGAGGCGAGGGTCCTGGGGAGACCAGTATAGGGTACAGCCTGGAGGCAGGCTGGGAGCCTTTGGGGTTGTGGGCTAGCACTTGCCTTTTGGGGGCTTCTGGAGACCCTTTCTTAGAGCTGGAGATGATAGGGCCAGACTAGGTAAAACAAAAACAAAAACAAAACCAAAACCAAAACCAGAACAGCCAACAAAACCAAATACTGGGAGGTGCCCACAAAAATAAGGGATGGGCAAGAGAGGGAACAAGTTAGGAAGGGTTCCTGCTGAAGATCGCTGGGATTCTGAGATGCCAGGATACACGGGTGGGCCCTGGGGCATCACGGTTAGAGACAGAGATCGGGGATCAGAGCTGAGCTGGGGATGAAACTCGAGGTACACACAGGCTCTTGTTCTAAGACTCCTCAGTCCAGGACCACAGCTCCCATAGCGAGAACCCTAACTCCCTCCACAAATAAGTTCTCCTTACACTCCCCCCGACCCCTACCACTCAGTTCTCTTCCAGCTTAATGCCGGTCTTCGTCATCTTCAGCCCTGGTCCTGGAGGTCTCCTGTATCTCCCTCTTCTAGCTGGTCAATTTTTTTTTTTTTTTGGTCATGCCTTGGGCCTGTAGAAATTCTCAGGGCAGGGAGCGAACCTGTGCCAGTAGTGACCTAAGCTGAAGTAGTGGCAATGCTGCATCCTTAATCCACTGAACCACCAGGAAATTTCCTACAGCCGGTCAATTTTTTTTTCTTTTTGCCTTTTTAGGGCCATATCCACAACATATGGAGGTTCCCAGGCTACGGGTCAAATCGGAGCCGCCAGTCTATGCCAAAGCCACAACTCTGGATCCGAGCCACTTCTTTGACCTACGCCATAGCTCGTGGGAATGCCAGATCCTTAACCCACTAAGCAAAGCCAGGGATCAAACCTGCGTCCTCATGGATACTAGTCAGATTCATTTCCACTGAGCCACAATGGGAACTCCAGCAGCTGGTCAATTTTAAGGAAAAGTACAGAGATTCACATACTCAGATCTTCCTGTTTTTTTTTTTTTTGTCTGTTTTTGTTTTTTGCTTTTTTTAGGGCCGCACCTGAGGCATATGGAGGTTCCCAGGCTAGGGATTGAATCAGAGCTACGGCAATGCTGGATCCTTAACCCACTAAACGAGGCCAGGGATCAAACCTGCAACCTCATGGTTACCAGTCAGATTCGTTTCCACTGCACCACCATGGGAACTCCCGATCTTCCTGTGCTTTAATCCCCCAGCCCCCATGTCTGTGGCTTGCTCTCCTGGGAATAGCCAGGGATCCTGTGGCACACAGCCTTTGCCTGCCCCGCCTTCCTGCAGCCTCCTCTCCTGGCAGGTCCTATCCAGAGAATCTCTGGATCCCCCTTTCTACATCCTCATCAGGACCCAATTCCCTGCCTTTCTCTTCTAAAGACCAAGAAGACAACAATTTGAGTGTTGTCCAAGCAGTAGGCAATGGGGTGAGGGTGGCGGCTTCTGGAAAGAAGCCAGTAGCCTGAGAAAGCTGCTTGTTGGCATCAGAACACACCCCCACCCTGCCTTGGTACAGTGATACTGTCAACAGCTGCCCCTGTTCCAAAGGTACTCGGCCCCATGGATCACTGTCTCCTTTAAGACGATGCTGACTGCTGGCTGATGAGGCCCGTGGAGCTCCGTGGAGGGCTTGAGATGAATGCTGGAAAATGTACTATATCACTCGAGGCCCAGAGCTCACAGCTGTCTTTTGTAGCTTGGTTAGTACTGGGAGTTGTGGGTCAATCCATGGCTGCTGGCAGCTGAAGCAGGACTAAAGAGGGAGCCAAGCAGACAGCCTCTGGCAGGGACAGCTCCAGATGTCATTACAGGTACATCCTGGCACTCGGTGAGAATGGCACTCACTGAGCTTCGCTACAAAGCACAAAGGGGGTGGATGGGGACTGGACAGGGCAGTACCACCAGATGGGACCGATGCTTGGGTCAGTCCGGGGTATCCCCAGCTGATGGTGGAGTGGGGCTTAAGCAGCTGCAGAGTTCTTGGCCCTCAGTCTGAATGGGAAGACCCCAGGTAGTTGGCTTTTGCTCAGTGGGGTAGTGTGTTCCTCTATTGCTGACTGCACCGTGTGTTGATGGAGAAGGGGGAGCTGGTGTTCCAAACCCCACCAGCTTCAATCTGGGGCGGGTGGACCCTGAGAAACATGGTAAGATTACTGGCCAGAACTGAAGGGAAGTGGGAGCAATGGAGCCTGGCCTGAGCAAAGGGAAGACAGGATTCTTGGTGGGGACACCAGAGGGGCATGGTCTGTGTGGACACTGGCATATGGGGCTTCTGGTTCCAGAAGCTGAGCCTGCGCCGGCAGAATAGAGCCAGGCTCAAACCCACAGCCAAAAAGAGCAGTTCCCAGGATGCAGGCCATAGCCAGGAAGGCTAGGTAGGTGGCCAGTTGTGTTGGTCTTCAGCAATTGCAAACATAAGACAGAGGACAGGTGAAGGAATGGCAGGAAAAGCCACAACCAGCTCCTCTGGGGCCAGCCTTCCTCATTCCTCTGGCACAGCACTGTCTCCCAGGACTCAAGGAACAATCTCCCTTACATCTGATGGGGAGGCTCCTTGCAGGAGAGCAGGGGTGGAGCTCTCCCCCAGGCCAGGTGCTTTGCAAACAGCAGGTGCTTCATACGTGTCTGCTGAATAGCTGAACTATCAGAACGTGCAGACAGGCTGTTCTGGAACTTGGTGTTGGAAGGAGGGACAGGGCAAAATGGTAAAAGCATAAACGTCCTGTTGCTCATCTACCCAGCTCTGAACTGCTCCCGTCTGCCTCCGCCCCAAAAAGCTAGACAGAAGACGGTTAGCGATCACAGTCAGCGCTGCGGTGCAGTCACTGCTCTTCTGCATTGTGCCTGGGCCGTTTATGCACAGTGGAGCGTTCAGGTCTGAGAACAACCCTAGGCAACAGGTGATTCTGATTCCATCTTACAGAGAGGAAACTGAACTTGCTGAATGTCAGACAGCTCCTGATTTACATAATCAAACCCTGAATCCAGGTGTCTGACCACACAGAATTCACTCGCTCTGCCCAGCGAGTGCTGGGAGCCATGTTTTTGACACCTGCCTCTCCTGGGGGTGGGGGGGCAGAGGGGGCCGGATCGAAACCCACTTTTCGTGAGCCCCGAGTTCCCTCAGGCTTCCGGCAGGGGGCACCAGCCTCCTCCTGAAGTCCTGGCGAGCTGGCGGTCCACTCGGTTTAAGCCGGAGGTCCCCGCGTTAAAGCCCGTTTCAGGAGGAGGGGAGGGCTACGAGCGATGTGTACACCGCGGTCAGCAAAGAGAGCTAAAGGTGCAAGAGCTGCCCCGGCTCCAGCGCTGTGGGGTAGATCTCCAACGGCAGAGAGAAGCTGTACACAGAGAGGGCTGCCCTTGCCTCTGAGGGCAAGGTGAAGGCCGAAGCTCATAGGACAGGTGTGCCGGGAGCTCCCGCCCACCCGCCATGGGCTAGGAGGGGGCTGGGCTGAGCCCCGTTCTGCTCTCTTGGGCAAGGGACACTCACTGGCGAAGGGTGACGTGGCCGTGGAACCATTGAGGAAGCTGGGGGATCCGGGCACGCCGAGGCCGGCCACGCCCGGCGTCCCGTAGCCGCCGAGGCCAGCTCCGAGGCCACCGCCATAGCTGCTCTGCTGCGAGCCCGGGCTGGGCGCGAACCCGCGGGGTGATGCGCTGCCGCAGCTGCGCGCGTAGCCTGCGAGAGAACGGCCGTCAGGGGCGCTGCGCCGGCGGGGCAAGGGCCATCTGGGCGGCGAGGGAGGCGGGACGCACCCGGCTCCGGCCCCGGCGTGGCGTCCCCGACGGCTATGGCCAGCGGGCTGCTGAAGGCGTTGATGCCGACGACGGCAGGATGCGGGTGGCTGGGGGCCAAGGGTCCGAGAGGCGCGGGCGCGCGGGGCGCGCTGTACAGAGCCTCGGCCACGTCCGCCGCGCGCTTCAGGAGGAGCTCCTGCGAAGACAAGAGCGGGCACGGCCGGGGCAGCCGCGGGCGCCAGGAGAGGGGCAGTCCCGGGCCGGGCGGCGCGGGGAGGCGGGCGGAGGCGCCCTACCTGGTTGCTGCTGGGCACTCCGTACAGGGCCTCCGCCAGGTCGGCCGCCCGCTTCAGCAGCACCTCCTGGGGGGGGGGGGGGAGACAGCCGGACGGAGGAGGGGCCCGAAGCCGCACCCCTCCCCTCCCATCCCATCCCCGGGCCACCGGCCACCCTCATCTCCGCCCCGCCGCGCCCCACTGCCCACCTTGGGCAGCCTCTCCGGGTCTCCGGGGTGTCTGGGAATGACTTTCTGTAGCCTCTGGAATCCGTAGTCAATGGTGGGCTCATTCAGGGCTGAGGAAAGGGGCGGCGTTTGGAGGGCCTCTCTCGCAGCGCCAGCGCAGGGCCAAGCCCGCCAGCAACCTGTACCGGCGCCTTGCTGCAGACCTCCTCCACCAAGCCCGGCCCTAGCCTCTAAGAAAACTCCGGGGCACACAGAACAGCGAGATTTGGGAAGTTTGCTCTGTTCTTTTCTTGCTCATTCATTCAACTGTTTGCTGAGCCCCCAGCCCTATGCCAGCTGCTTGACATGAACATACATGTGCTATACCATCCCATTTGTGATTAGAAGAAAGGCAACCATATATGTCTATTAGCTTCAATATTTCTAGGGGCAGGACTGGAGAGGTTTGTCCGCGTTTGGTCTTATCAGTACTAAATTATTTATTATATAAAAAAGAAAAATCCCAGGGAGTTCCCTTGCGGTACAGAAGGTTAAGGATTCGACGTTGTCACAGTGGCTTGGGTTGCTGCTGCGGCTGATTGGATCTCTGGCCCAGGAACTTCTGCATGGCTTGGGTTCGGCCAAAAAAAAAAAAAAAAAAAAAGGAAAGAAGGAAGGAGGGAAGGAGGGAAGGAGGGAGAAAAGAAAAAAGAAAACCCCCAATCTCATTTAGCAGAGTTCAGGTGGGCTCTCAGCAGCACCTGACCGTCAGAGGTATGCCTGTGTCTCAGGGAAGGGGCTGGCCCACGCCCAGGGCTCTGGGGTGGACACAGCAGCCTCTGGACCAGGCTCCGGAACACTCCTGCTCTCTTCCTCCTGTAGCCTGGCCGCGACCTATCTCACCAGCCTTAATGTCCTATCTACCTTCTCCATCTCCAACTCTAGATTTAGTGAATTTCCTTTCATTACTCCTTGAATGCAAGACACTCATTCCTGGGGCTTCGCACTTGCTATTCCCGCTCCTGGAGACATTTCCCTCCCCACCTCTGCCTCCTACTCAGTCCTGTGGTTCCAGCTTAGCTGTTTAGCCCACACTCCTGCCTGGAGGTTTTCTTTGACAACCACCAGCTCCTCCACTGTGGAACCCCTTCCACCCCATGCTGTGTTCACTGCTGGGGGGGGGCCTCACTCTCCTACTGGAGCTCCCCTACAGTACGTAGGGTCACCACTGAGTGTCCAGTGCCCCATGAAGGGCAAGGTGAATATCTGCTGGGTGGGGTCGGGTATGGGGAGAAGTAACGGGAGGGTGGAGGTGGAGAGGCTATGGGCCAGTGGTCAGGCAGAGCCGGCACGGAGGAAGCCACATCTTCAGGAGTAGCTTTCATTCCTGTCTTGCGTTAACTTTTTCCCCTGGCTTCATGCAAGATGTGTGTGTGTGTGTGTATTTGTGTTCCTGTGCATGCAGAGTGAAGCCCGGGCTGGCTTGGGGGAACCAAGAGGCCCGGGAAGATTCAGAGTGCGGCATGCTACTTGGGGACATCTTTGAAATAAACATGCCAGGGTGGGAGGATGTCCTAGACACTGGGGAGTACAGATGGTGAAGGGTGGGTGGCGGTGGGATTGCTCTGGCAAGAATGCCCGGGGCAGAGAGGAGATGGAGGCCAGGCAGGGAAACAAACAGGAGGCGCAACGCAAGGTGGTGAAGTCAGGAGAGGAGGCGCCCCGGGGCAGGCGGAGAGGGAGCAGGCGCCTAGGGGGCGTGGCCACACCGTAGCCAATCGCCGACTCCGACACCAGGGTTCCTTCCCACAACCCTGGGCACCCCTCCAAAGCCTGACTCCTTACCTGTGTAGACAAAGCGGCCGGGGGCTCCCTTGCAAAATTGCTTGGACTTGTAGGACAGGGTCACCTCCACCACCCCGGGGATGTGCCTCGGGGGTGTCTGCACCCGTATGGCGTGAGGCGTGATGAGCTGCGAGGGGAGAGGGGAGGCCTGCAGGTTCTGACCCGGCGAGGGCAGGGTCCAGCCCCTGGCCGGGAGGGGGACTGGCGGGAGCGGCCCACCTCACTCCACACGAGCACGTTCCCAAACACGACCTGCAACCCATCGAAGAAGTTGTCGCCGATGACGATGACGGTGGCGCCGCCCGTGGTCCAGCCCTCCCCGGGGCTGATGGCTTTGATGCAGGGGGTGGCAGCTGGGAGGCAGGAGAGGAGCCAGGTCAGGGGCTGTGCCAAGGTGGGGACTGGGGCTGGCTGGGCCCATGGCAGCCGGGGCTGGGCCAGGGTTTCCTGACCTTCGGAGGGGTCCAGGCGGCGCGCCCTGCGGCCATGCTTGGAGTTGTTATGCACAAACATGTTGTCAGACACGGCCAGCACGTGTCCATCTACGCTCACCGTCGTGGACACCACCACCTGTGGGGAGAGCCGAGGCCAGCCTGGCTGGGGCTCCCGGTGAGGGACTGCTGTGGGGCACTGGCAACTTGAAGCCGGTGGCTGGATGCTGGAATTCTAGGTCACTAGCACGGGGAAGCCCCCTCAGGGGCTGAGCTGGTGGGAAGGGGGCCAGGTGGGTCAGGAGACACTCTCAGATGCACGATCTCTGGCTGCCTAGGGGAACTGACCCCCAGGAACTGGGAAAATCAAAAGCCCTGAAAAGAAAGCCCTTGACACCTTGGGCAGAGTGGCTACTGTTTTTGCACCCAACGTGCACCAGGGCTGCATCCCTGGGGTTCCAAGGCAGGAATAGGTCTTAGGCAAGTGAGGGTGCTGCGGGGCGGGGGCGAGGGGCGGGGGGGCATCAGCCTGAGAAGCCATCAGCAGGAGCCTCCACCCTGGGAGGAAACGGAGCTATCTCCTCCCTCCACCCTTCACTGGGAGGGGTACGCAGGTTGGGGATGTGCTAAGGGCAGCTGCTCTCGGCTTCACGCTATGCAAATTAGCTGGGTCGTTAATCATGTAAAAATGTCACAATTAGCATCTCCTTAAGTGGGGCTCTAATGAAGCCTCCCTTGGCAGCCAGCATCAGTTGAGATGGAGCTGCCCCACCCCCAGCAGGCACCAGGTCCTGCAGCACTGGCACCCGTCCGCGCAGAGATCTGCCCCTGGGGACTTTTCCCACGGTGGCAGGGCCACCGCCTCAGCTCCCCCCACCCAGTCAAGCAAGGGCAGGCTTGCAGGGGGTAACTCTCCCCAGACCCACCTGGAAGCGGCGCATGTCTCGGGGGTTCCCCGCGTTCTTTAGGCAGTTCTGGTTGCATTTGAGGAAGAACTTGAGGAAGAACCTGAAACAGCGAGGTCGGTGGGTTCAAGGGTCTGGGGGTTCTGGAAACAGATGACGATCCAGCTGCTTCCTGCCATGCCCCCTCCCAGGGTGACTCCCCCTCTGCCTGCTCACATGCAGGCACACACCCCGTATTCCCACCTGAGCTGTGTACACACGGGGTGCCTGGTACACATCCGGCGGACCTGTCCCAACGACGACTTCACTGTACTGAACATCCCCCATCAACCATGTGCAATCACAAAGTATGTACTCACCACATCTACACGAAGTATATTCATCCTAAAGAATACGGCCCTTATGTACCATATATACCTAGTACTCATGCATTATTGTACACTCCATGTGTAATAATTCACACTTCCCTGTAAACGTATCCCACACCATGTATATTTGCCATAGTATATGCCCATCACCGTACAGGGCAACTGCATCACACAGCATATCCTTCCCCACAGTATACTTATCAGCCACAGGCTGTTTACTCATCATAAACAGTGTACCCAGGGGAATTCCTGTTGTGTCTCAGAGGGTTAGAAAACTGACTAGTATCCATAAGGATGCAGGTTCAATCCCTAGCCTCGATCAGTGGGTTAAGGATCCGGCATTGCCATGAGCTGGGTGTAGGTCGCAGATGCAGCTCGGATCCTGCATTGCTGTGGCTGTGGTGCAGACTGGCAGCTGCAGCTCCAGTTCAACTCCTAGCCTGGGGACCTCCATATGCCACAAGTACGGCCCTAAAAAGCAAAAAGAAAACAAAATAACCCAGTTTATCCATTATATATACACTGTATATGCCTCCTGTACTACCACTCACAAGATACAGCCATCACACCTAGCGAAGACCCACCACGCTCAGGCGGCACACCTTCACAGCAGCATATATAATATGTATTCCACATACGGCCTTTCCCCATCACACACGGGTCACACAGAGCTTACACCATCATGTGCAGTGTATGCCCCTCCTACATAGCATATGCACAGAAAAAATATGAGTACATACATTTATATACCATTAACAATTTTTTTTTTGTTTTTGTAGGGTCATACCCGTGGCATATGGAAGTTCCCAGGCTAGGGGCTGAGTGGGAGCTGTAGCTTCCAGCCTACACCACAGCCACAGCAACATGGGATCTGAGCCGCGTCTGTGACTTACACCACAGCTCATGGGGATGCTGGATCCTTAACCCACTGAACGAGGCCAGGGATCGAACCCGCATCCTCATGGATACTAATTGGGTTCATTACTGCTGAGCCATGATGGAAACTCCTCCTATTTAATGTTGTATCTGAATATAGTCACTGCAAACATTGTACTGTCATCACATGTAGCAGATCCTGCCTTCCTCCTTCACCAGCACAGCACCCCGCCCCCTGCACACACGTCAAATTCCTCTCACACACATTCCATTTCCTTTATACACGTAGCAAAATCCTAACTTCACAGAGTGTATACCCATCACATGCACATGACGTACCTGTCAGACACGCTGTAAGACAGCGGTTGACGGGGATGGTCGGCCTTGGTCCTGCCACCCCCCCGAAAGGTAACCATGGATATTACCCTGGTTTTGTGTTCTTAGCAAACTCAGGATATTATCAGTAATCTGCCTTGCCCCCCACAGGACTGAGTACCTGGGGAGATGCCCTTTACAGACCGAAGTGTGCCGGGCTTAAGTCTGTGGGCGTCCTGGCACATGGCACAGCCTCCCGACCTGCTCTGGGAGCTGCTCCGTCAGCTCCCTCAGTTTATCTGCTTTTGAACTCCAAATCTGTACATCCATTCAGCTCATCGGGGTTGCCTCCAAACTCTCCAAACATGAAATCAGATTTGCTACAGGTCTTGAAAGCCTAGTCTCCAAAAGAGGAAGTCCTCAAGTGCTGGGAGGGGTGGGCACCACGCCTGGACAGAGGTGTCCCAAGGGGGCTGCCCCTCCTTGGGAGCTGGCAGCAGTCGCTTTCCTGAAGATGCACCCCTCAGTCCCCGTCACACTCCCCCACACGATGGCTATCCTTCTGGGAGCCTTTTAGTCCCCTTTCCGTAGAGACATTACATCAGCATGCATTTTCATCCTCAGCGGACGCCGCCCAAAGAATACTTTCACATAGTGGAGCACTTCTCTACACCCCGGGCGCATTTAGAGGGGCAGACTCCTCCTATGACCGCAAACAGTGCACACCTGTGTAGACGCCCGCTTCACTCCTACAGGATGGATGTATGTGCAGATTTGGAGTTCAAAAGCAGATAAACTGAGGCAGCTGCCGGAGCAGCTCCCAGAGCAGGTCGGGAGACTGTGCCATGTCCTTGCTGTGCGGACAGCTTACATGCCCTCAAACGGTAGTCACCACGGTGTGGATGCCCTCTGTACCTCAGTAGTCACCCCACCACACAGATGCCCCCAAATGGCACACCCGCACAGTGTAGACACTCCAGGTATCCCCCATCATAAGCCACAGTGGTGACTCCCTACACCCCTGTGAGACACCCTATAATGTAGATACCCTTTTGCCCGCAGTGGTCACCTCGTGTATGTCCCACATTTATGTGACATCAAGTGTAGACACCCATGTCACACGTGTTGCAGATCATTCCATTTCAATTCCATATCCGTGTGCTCAGGGCTTTACAAACAGCTAGAAGGAGGAGGACAAGACACCGTCCCTGTCCTGAAGCGGATTAATGCTAACCCTCGGATGTCACTGATGATGCAACAAGTGCGGGAGTGTCCCAAAGAGGACACACACTTCCCTTAGACACACACACGCACCCTCTGCACCTAAGTGCATTCCCAAACCTGCAGAACCTGGGGATTTAGCTAGAGATGAGGGCTTTCCAGGCACCTTCTTAGTGTGTGGCCTGGGGTAAATGCGTCCCCTCTGGGATCCTTCCTGTCTATGAACTAGGAGAGTAGCGACTGATGGCTGCTGAGGCCTTCTGGTCCTGCCTCTGGGGAATCCTTTTTTTGTTTTGTTTTTAAGGGCCGCACCCACAGCATATGGGAACTTGCCAGAAATGCAAAATCTTAGGCCTCATCTCATACTCACTGAATCAGAAACTCCTGGGATGTGGTCCAGTCATATGTATTTTCAAAAGCCCTCTAGGTAATTCTGATGCATCTTAAGGTTTTTTTTTTGTGTGTGTTTTTTTTTTTTTTTTGGTCTTTTTATGGCTGCACCTGCAGCATATGGAGGTTCCCAGGCTAGGGGTCGAGTTGGAACTGTAGCTGCTGGCCTACGCCAGAGCCACAGAAACGTGGGATCCGAGCCACATCTGTGGCTTACACCACAGCTCACAGCAATGCCTGATCCTTAACACACTGAGCGAGGCCAGGGATTAAACCTGTGTCCTCATGGATGCTAGTAGGGTTCGTTAACCACTGAGCCATGAGGGGAACTCCCCTTTTGGTTTTTTTAAATGTGGCTACTAGAAAAATTTAAATGACAAGTGTATAGTGACTTGCATTATACCTATGCTGTACAATGCTATTCCAGAGTATAACATTAACGAAGCCACCTAAGAACTCTGATTCTCTAGGGGAAAAAACTTTGACTCAAATTTACTATTAATTGGAGCCAGACTCTGTAAAGTTAGCTGTTAATCTGCAGTAACTGATAAGGTGCAAGTGATTAATTGATAAGGTGCAAATGATTTTTTTTTTATGGACTTGCAGGGCTGGGGATTGAACCCATGCCTCCTCAGTGACTGGAGCTGCTGCAATCGTATCTTTTTTTTTTCTTTTTAGGGCCATAGGGATCAAACCTGCAACCTTATAGTTACTAGTCTGATTCGTTTCTGCTGAGCCACTACAGGAACTCCTGCAGTAATTTTCCTAACCCACTGTGCCACTGTAGGAACTCCTTGCAAATGGTTTTTGTTGGGAGAAATATATAATTTCAGTTTGATAGAGAAATGAGCCCTAAAGTTTACAACTTATTGTCCTATGGACATTAACGAACATTGTGTCTAACTTGGCAATCTTTTTTTTTTTTTTTTTTTGTCTTTTTGGGGCTGCACCCACGGCATGTGGAGGTTCCCAGGCTAGGGGTCCAATCGGAGCTGTAGCTGCTGACCTATGCCAGAGCCCCAGCAACGTGGGATCCGAGCCGCACCTGAAACCTACACCACAGCTCACGGCAATGCCGGATCATTAGCCTACTGAGCAAGGCCAGGGATCGAACCTGCAACCTCATGGTTCCCAGTCAGATTCGTTTTCCCTGTGCCAAGAAGGGAACTCATAACTTGGCAATCTTATTCAGGTATTTTTCCCTCCCTCTCCCTTCAGCTCTCTGCATAATGTCCACAGCAGTTTCTCCTAGCCTTCTTTGAACGAGCTTTGCCATCCTGCTGGCTCCTTCACTGATAAATTATAGAAAACTTCAACAAGTTTCCTTCAGCACGTAACAGTTGGCATGAAAATCATATTTCTTACATTTTGAAAATCATGCCTTAACAAAGATGACTAGCACCTGAAGGGTCCCGTCCTCCAAGGTTATTCTCAGAAATTCTGCATCACAGGGCGCTCTGGTCCAGGAGCACCGGAAGTAGTGCCAGACCTCTCCCCGCCATCCCAACAGTGCCTGGCCACCCTCAGCCTTGGGAAGGGGACTCGGGGCTCCTCTTTCTCCACCCCGGGGAGACAGACACAACATCACCACCCCCGGGGGCTGGACGGCCGGGGTGGGGGAATAACATGAGAATAGTCCAGGAGACTTCTCCACAGGCTGGCACCGCGGGGTGACACTTTGTTCCACTCTGAGGGGTGGAGGAGAAGCCGGAACAGTCCAGGAAGGATGAGAACGGAGTCAGGGAAGAGGAAGCAGGGGCCGCAGGTCCTCCAAGCCACATCTGTGCAGAGGGCAGGGGTGGAGCCTGGGAGGGTCAGGTAACACCCTGAAGGGACCTAAGGCAGGAAGGGATGTGCACCTTGTTGAGAGGCAATGAAATGCTGCTCGTCACCAGGGAAGCACCCTGCCCTCTGAGCCTGGATGAGCCCCAGGGGGTGCAGCTGAGCATTTTCCCCTCCCCCTCCCTACAGGGCTGGAAGAGAGCCCAGGAAGCCCCGTTTCCCTTGGCTGGGCCACAGGCTGGGGGAAGCAGGGTGTGGCCAAGCCCACAGTGCTGGCCGACCTGAGGGTGAGCATTTTACGATGCCTCCTGGGCTGGGGCAAGGATCTGTGCCCAGTGCCATCCCTACCATGGCCATGAGGCTCTCTGGGGGCACAGACTTCTCATCCAGGCCTCACAGAGAGGTCAAGTGCTAGAAGCTGCCCTTAGAATTACTAGAAGAAACCAGAGTTCCCGTTGTGGAGCAGCGGAAACGAATCTGACTGGGAACCATGAGGTTGCAGGTTCGATCCCTCATCTTGCTCAGTGGGTTAGGGATCTGACATAGCCATGGGCTGTGGTATAGGTGGCAGATGTGGCTTGGATCCTGTGTTGCTGTGGCTGTGGCATAGGCTGGCAGCTGTGGCTCTGATTCAACCCCTAGCCTGGGAGCCTCCTGGGTGTGGCCCTAAAAAGCAAAAAAAAAAAAGAATTACTAGGAAAAAACCACCATAAATACACGTATGAGATCCAAAATCAATGCAAAACCATGCAAAAGAAAATTTACAGACCGATTCAAGTCTAATCTATTGAGCACTTAGCAAGTGCCTGGAACTCTGCTGAGCCCAGTACTTGCCGTATCTTGTTTAATCCTTTCATAATTGTGACGTGGTGTGGTGTAGGTCTGCAACCATTCCCACTCTACAGATGAGGAAACCAAGGGCCAGCAAGGATAAGCTACAAAGTCACAGTAAATGCCAAAGTCAGGATGTGAACTCGAGGCTTTATGAACCACCGATACTGACAAGAGTCATGGAAAAGTCCCTCTAAGTGGGATTCTCTGAGTCCAGCCCTGCCCCAGCCACGAGGCTGCCATTGTGGAACTAGGCAGCAAGGAATTCAAAAGTAGCCCTCAGAGGCAGGCTGTGCAAGGACCAGGTTAGCCATTTCAGGGGGATTTCCTCAAGGTTCAAACTCATCAGGGGCGCAAAGGAGAGGCTCAGGTCCCCTTGCTCCTAGTTTGGGAGCTTTGGTTATTGTGACAGCTGCTCTAGGTCCAAGATTTTCAGGATTAAAGATCAGGACTTTAAACACTGATATCACTTATATGTGGAATCTAAAATATGGCACCAATGCACCTATCTACAGAACAGAAACAGATTCACAGACATGGACAGCAGGCTGTGGTGACTACCAAGGGGGCTGGGTGGGTGGGGAGGGAGTGGGATGGACTGGGAGTTTGGGGTTAATAGGTGCAAACCATTACATTTATTTATTTATTTATTTATTTATTTGTCTTTTGCCTTTTTATCTAGAGCCGCACCCGCAGCATATGGAGGTTCCCAGGCTAGGGGTCTAACAGGAGCTGTAGCCGCCGGCCTTCGCCACAGCCACAGCAATGCGGGATCTGAGCCGCCTCTGCAACCTACACCACAGCTCACAGCAACGCCGGATCCTTAACCCACTGAGCAAGTCCAGGGATCGAACCCGCAACCTCATGGTTCCTAGTCGGATTCGTTAACCACTGAGCCACAAAGGGAACTCCGTAAACCATTACATTTAGAATGGCTAAGTAATGAGGTCCTGTTGTACAGCACAGTAAACCATATCTAATCTCCTGGGATAGATCATGATGGAAAAGAATATATAAAAAAGAATATTTAAAAAGTTGTATCTATCTATCTATCTATCTATCATCATCATCACCATCATCATCATCTATTTATCTATGACTGATTCATTTTGCTATACAGCAGAAATTGGCAGAACATTGTAAATCAACTATACTTTAATAAAAGAAAAAGAAAAGATCAGGACTTTAAGATGAGCCAAGAACTGGAGTTCCCTTCGTGGCTCAGTGGTTAACGAATCCGACTAGGAACCGTGAGGTTGCGGGTTCGATCCCTGGCCTTGCTCAGTGGGTTAAGGATCCGGCGTTGCCGTGAGCTGTGGTGAAGGTTGCAGACGTGGCTCGGATCCCGCGTTGCTGTGGCTGTGGCGAATGCCGGCGGCTACAGCTCCTGTTAGACCCCTAGCCTGGGAACCTCCATATGCCGCAGGTGCGGCTCTACATAAAAAAGCAAAAAGACAAAAAAAAAAAAAAAAAGATGAGCCAGGAATTGATCATTGTTGAAGTAAAGGACAGATGTGGTTCATTGTTCCATTCTGTCTATATGTTCAACAATCTCCATAATAAAAAGTTTACTAAAAGACCAGATCTTTTATTTGAACAGTGATGGTCATCTAGCTAACAGAGCATTTAAAAGGTAGAAGTTTTGCCTCATGTCTCTGATGCTTGTGATTTAAGCGAAAGGTAAGAGCAGTTCACCTGCACAGCTACCTTGCCACATCCTGAACTTAGTCTAGCCTTCTTAATCATTTCTATAGATGCTTTTTATTCCTCCCTGTAAACACAACTCAAGATGAAATTAAACCTTCCTTGTCAATGGAATATTCCCAACCAAGGAAGCAAATGCTGGATCGAATATAACTCAAGTGCAAACATTTGACTTATTCATAAATTCTCAGGTGTGAAACCATTGCATACGGAAAGTTCCCCTTGCACAGTACTTTACTCAAGAGTCACTAGATACATAAAATAACGTGGAGGCAACAGATGTGAGTTTGCTGTTAAACTCTGGGTTCTCCGGGGGTGGAGAGCAGAGTGGGATGGAGCTGCTCTTTGGAAGGCTGTGTACAGGGATCACGGTGGGTTGGTGCCTGCCTGGATTCCTCCACTCGCAGCTGCTGTGGACTTAGCTTTTCAAGGGCTCGCAGTTGCCCGCGCTATTCGAGAATTGTCCTCAGCCAGAAGCAGAGGCTCCTCACCAGCGGCCCACAGCCAAAAAAAGCCTGTCATCGCAAGCAGGACCACTTCTCAGTGTTCTCCAAACGCACAGCTCCCCAAAGGATGGGGCTGATGCTAGACTCCTGCTGAGACTTTCTTCCTCCGCTGCTTCGCCTGCTTCCCTCACTCCTTTTTTCCCTGGAGCGCTTCTCCAAAAAATTCTTTCACAAGAATGCCCATCTCCAGCTCTGCTCCTGGCAATCTCACCCTAGGAAATTAGCTCTTCCCTCTGTACATCCCCGTGAGATACTTGGAGCTGAAATTACGTTCGCACTTCCAGAGAGAAAGCTGCTAGGAACCGAAAGAGCTGGGCTGAGCCCAAGGGTTCTTGCAGCGACAGACTGTCAGAAGCCAGGAAACAGAAACCTGGATTACAAACGCTGTCTGATAACTTTTCCCAAAATGATGTCCATGAGCCATAGGTGGCTTTTGAGCACTTGAAATGTGGCTAATGTGACTGAGAGGCTAACTTTTCAATTTTATTTCATTTTATTTGTTTTTTTAATTTTTTTGCTTTTTAGGGCCACACCCACGGCATATGACAGGCTAGGGGTCAAATCGATAGATAGCCTGTAGCCTAAGCCTAAGCCACAACCACAGCAATGTGGGATCCAAGCCAAGTCTGCGTCCCACACCACAGCTCATGGTAACGCAGGATCCCCCGACCCACTGAGCAAGGCCATGACCAAACCTGCATCCTCATAGATACGAGTTGGATTTATTTCTGTAGCGCCACAATGGGAACTCCTATTTCATTTTCTTTCCTTTCATTTATTTATTTTTGTGTCTTTTGGGGGCCGCACCTGTGGCATATGGAGGTTCCCAGACTAGGGGTCTAATCGGAGCTGTTGCCACTGGCCTAAGCCACAGCCACAGCAACACCAGATTTGAGCCACGTCTGCAACCTACACCACAGCTCACGGCAATGCTGGACCCTTAACCCACTGAGCGAGGCCAGGGATCGAACCCGCAACCTCATGGTTTCTAGTCTGATTAGTTTCCGCTGCGCCATGATGGGAACTCCTGATTTTCATTAATTGAAATTAAAGAGTCACATGTGGCTTGTGGCTACTTTATCTGACAGTGCAGACCTAGAAAGAGGAAGTGGTGGGAAAGATACACGGGTTGGGGCAGGTGTTCAAAACAACAGTGTCCTTTGAAGGCTTTGGGAGAGAAAGCAGATTAAGAGCAAAGGGCAAAGTGAAACTAGATTATTTATTTCCAAGCACAAAATTGGCAAAGCAGCCTGGGGTAGGGAAATGGGGTGGGTGGTTCTCCACTAATTTTCACCCCAGAGGCCTTGCCTCTGTGCTCATGAGCCTCAGAAGACACCTAACACTGTTGGTGGGAATGTAAATTGATACAACCACTATGGAAAACAGTCTGGAGGTTTCTCAAAAAACTAAAAATAGAACTACCATATGATCTAGCAATCCCACTCCTGGGCATGTATCCAGAGAAAACCATAATTCAGAAAGATTCATGCACCCCAATGGTCACTGCAGCCTGATTTACAATAGCCAGTACATGTCCATCAACAGAGGAATGGATAAAGAGGATGTGGTACATAGGTATATAATGGAATACTACTCAGCCATAGGAAAGAACAAATTAATGCCATTTGCAGCAACATGGATGGACCTAGAGATTCTCATACTAATTTAAGTTAGACAGTGAAAGATGAACATCATATGGTATCACTTATATGTGAAATCTAAAAAAAAAAAAGGATACAAATGAACTTATTTGTTGAAGAGCAACAGACTCATAGACTTTGAAAACAAACTTATGGTTGCCAAGAAGACAGGTGGGGGAGAGATGGGCTGGGGGTCTGGGACTGACATATGCACACTGTGCTATATGGGATGGCTGGCCAACAGGGACCTGCTGTGTAGCACAGGGAACTCTACCCAGTATTCTGCGATAATCTATGTGGGAAAAGAATCCGAAAGAGAATGGATGTGTGTACATGTGTAACTGAATCACTCTGCTGCACAGCAGAAATTATCACAACATTGTAAATCAACTACACTTCAGTAAAACTTTAAAAAAGAAAAAAAAGAAGACAGAACATATGGGGCAAGGTCTGTGCTCTCCACTGTTTCCATTGTCTGCTGCTCTCTGCCCCCAGCCGAAAGACAGAGGTGGATACAGATTGGTGGATCATGCATTCCCTCAATACACCCATTAAAAAAGATCTATTAAACACCTTCTATGGGTCAGGCAGTGGCACCTAGAGTGAACAAAATTTTTTTTTTTTTTAGGGCTGCACTTGCGGCATATGGAGGTTCCCAGGCTAGGGGTCTAATCGGAGCTGTAGCTGCCAGCCTATGCCACAGCCACAGCAACGCCAGATCCGAGCCCTGTCTGCGAACTACACCACAGCTCACGGCAACGCCAGATCCTTAACCCACTGAGCGATGCCAGGGATCGAACCCGCAACCTCAAGTTCCTAGTCAGATTCGTTTCCACTGAGCCACGACGGGAACTCCTTAGAATGAACAAGATCTTAAGGAAATTACAATCCAGCAGGAGAGAGAGGAAGCCAAAGTACAGCCCGGAAGATAGAACGGTGGCCATGACAGGATCACTGGCCAAGTGCGATCTGCTGCAGCCCCTCTGCCGGGAGGGGTGGAAGAGGTCCTAGAAGTCGCATGTGATCTTGCGCATTTGGAGTCTTGGAGGACCTGGGGTATTTTTCCTTGGAGAGAATCAGGAGGCAGGAGCCCTCCATGCAAAGGGAATAACAATCCCGTCAAGGGGTAGGTGGCGTGCCTGGTGCCTAGTGGTGCTTGACAAGACTGAAGAGGGCAGTTATGGCCCAGGGCCTTGGAGGGCTGGCACCAAATCATGCAGGATTTGGACACTGTGGGTGATGGAGTGTCAGTAGGACACTTATTGGCCATGCCATTTGGAAGAGTCATTTTGCTTCCAGGGAGGTGTAGGTACCAAAGGGCCGTGGCAAGAGAAAGGGTGGCGAATGAGGAGGTTAGTGCCATAGTCCAAGCCCAAGAGGGGGTGGCCTCAATGGCGGTGGCCCATGCCACTTCCTGGTCTTGGCCTGGGTTGGCAGCCAGGCTGAGTGTCCCCAGGGCCACAGCCACCTGCCAAGCCTGGACCTGGCCTCCCCACCATGATCCCCACTTGGGGCAGAGGTGGCTGCAGTGCAGATGGGCTGGGGGACTATAAATAGCTGGGGCGCATACATTAGCATGCCAATGCACCCGCACCCCATCCTCTATGCTAATGGCCCACCATGCGCCTGAACACCTTCTGTTCCCCTGCATGCATTTGCATGCACAATTAGCATAATCTTGTATAATTAATGAACAGCGTCAATTTTAGCTCCTAAGTAATTTGATTAACATGTTGATAGGGCACTTACTAGGCTCTCCAAACCTCAGGGCTGGGCATGGGGCCTGAGGAGAGGGGGAGAGGAGGTGGAGAGACTGCTAAGGTACCCCCAGCTGCCCACGAAGAGTGATGGTAACTCCACTTTCCCCTAATAGGGCCTGAGGGGAGGGGAGGAGGGATGAAGGGGCTGCTGATGAGAGGCCTCTGGGCACCCCATGAGAAGTGACAGGGACAGGCTAGAGCAGTGGGTCACCTGAGCGTGAAGCCCATTTAGACCTGTGTGGACACAGACACGCACACGTCCCCTGCATGTCCCCCGGCCTGGAGAGTCTTCTGTGAATGCAGAATATTGGGTTCCATGGGAAGGCCAAGAGGAAGCAGGAGGGCTGGGAGCTGGATGGGCAGATGGAAGCCACAGAGAAGGATGGTGCGCTTGTGAGTAATCTGAGGATATAATGAGGAAGGTGAGTCTCAAGACTGACGGGAAGAAGAATTTGTGTGTTCCTCTGGCCTTGGGTGGGTGAGCCAGGCCTGGAAGCCAGAGACCTTGGCACTTCCTATTTGTGAGTCACGTGAGGAAGAGTGGGGGGTTGGCAAGGCTCGGCACCGTCTGCAGTGCATCAAACGACCCAGGGCAGAGAGATCAGACAGAAGGCTGAGTGCTGCCCCCATCCTAGGAGAGAAGGACCCACTCTCAGCTCAGACCTCCCAGGATCCCCGGGAGAGGCTCACACTCCTCTCCTGCTCATTGGACTGTGGTCAGAGTCAGGGAGTCCTTCCTTGGCTCCAACTGAACTTCCTTGCCACTATCTAGACTCAGTTGTACTTACCCTCAAAGACGAACAGTTGGGCTAAGGGTGGGGTCGGGGGTGAAATACTGCTGTGGCAGGCACCATGGTGGCACTGAATAAATACATCTTACCTAACTTTACAACATTCCTATCAGTTGGAGCTAAGAGTTAGCTCCACTTTACAAATGAGGAGATTGAAGCTGAGGGAGGGGAGGCCTTGCCCTGAGTCATATGATGAGACAGTTCAGGTTGGTGTGAGTCCCCCAACACTGACTAGCCTTTTATGGAGAGAACTTACCATTCAAAGTGCACACAATTCACTCACTAACCACCTCCCACTCCACCTACTATAGTCCCCAGGCTTCGTGTCTAGACTCCTTTTCTCCTCCAATATCCGCTGGGGGCATTGACCACAGCTACACTCCTGTCTTAGCGCGTGGGCCACTGTGATCCTGAGCTTGGCTTCAGTTGCCCAGATGTCTTCTCCTAAGTGGTGAATTAAAGGTGGCTTGGGGGAGTTCCCGTTGTGGTGCAGTGGTTAACGAATCCAACTAGGAACCATGAGGTTGCGAGTTTGATCCCTGGCCTCGCTCAGTGGGTTAAGGATGCGGTGTTGCTCTGAGCTGTGGTGTAGGTCACAGACATGGCTCGGATCTGGCATTGCTGTGGCTGTGGTGTAGGCTGGCAGCTGTAGCTCCAATTAGACCCCTAGCCTGGGAACCTCCATATGCCGCAGGTGCGGCCCCAAAAAGCAAAGCAAAAAAAAAAAAAAAAAAAAAAGGAGGTGGCTTGGGGACCCTTGTCCTTGTGACTGGTATCCCAGCCCACATGACCCCAGGGCACAGGGGGAAATCTCTTAACCCCTTCTACTTCCCTTCCCTCAAGTGCTTCCAATTCTAAAAAGGATGCAGTGGGGAAGGAAGTACAGTTCATTTTGCAGGCAAGAGAGGAAACCTTAGTCTCACTTCAGCACTGACACAGCAGGGAGGTTCTAGGACCTCAGTATCCTCATGGAGAATTGCCAGAATGGGCCCTAGACAGAGGCCTCTGTTTGCAGTATCAGTGTGGGAGCAAAGAGGCCTTTCTTGAAAGCATGGAAGGAGACAGATGCTACTGTGAGCTTGTTTTGTGGCTGCAGAGAAAAACAGTGAATGGTGCATTGACCATTGGATTAGGAAGGAGGGCTAATTCTTTTGTAGCTCTCACAATCCTTTCTTATCAAACTGCATTTGTCAGGTTGTGCCTGACCCAGGGATTGGGGTCTAGTTTGCCTATGACAGGGTAGACTAGATCTTACCTCTGCCAGGTGGCTCAGACATGACCTGTTTCAACCATGTTACTGTACAACATCCACTGTTCACCAGACACAGCTACGTGCCAGAGAGTACCCATAGCCCACAATGCCTGTCCACCCACAGGCACAGAGGAGGAGAGCTGTGAGCCTCCCATGGAAGGGGATCTTCCCCTTTTATTCCTTCACCATAGTCATCCTGGCCAATCAAGTAAATATTTAGCCTTAGAGTTGTGACATCCAGTAAGGTAATCACATGTAGTTATTTAAGTTTGAATTAATTAAAATTTAATAAAATTTAAAATTCAATTCCTCAGTCACAGTAGATACATTTCAAGTGTTAAATAGATACGTGTGGCTGTGAACTACTGTACTGGTCAGTGCAAAACATTTTCATCATTGTAGAAAATTCTTTCGCATAGTTTTGTCTGAAAGTCTTACATTGTTCTCTAGTTCCTCTTATCATTATATAAAGGTTTATATAATTACATTTTGTCTCCTCAACTGTTCTGTAAGCTTAAAAAAGGGCAAGAATTATTGTTTAAATGTCTCTCTCTATTCCCAAGCAACTATCATAGTGCCTGCCCCATAGCAGGTGCTCATTGATTCCAAATTACTGTGTCAAGATGAATAATGCTGTACCAAAGCCCGCAAATCACTTTAACAGAAAACAATGTGAAATCTCATACCTAGTTTAAAAGTATCAATTGCAGGGAAAGAACTTTGAGAATTTCAGAGCAAGGATCTTTGAAAACATGTTCCTCTATAGCATAGGCAAAATCTGTCAAAATCAACTTTTTCAGAACTCTGAACAATAACAAAAGGTTTGCACACTCCAAGTATTTATTCAAGAAAAATGGCTGATTTTTAGTAATAACAGAGAACTTGCAGTGCTTTAATTTGCCCTGTTCCCATCTTCCTCTCCCCAGCTCTGCAGTAGACTTGCAACCATGGTAGTTGTAAAAACTAGAAGCCTAATAGCTACTAGAAGGGACAGAAAGGATTTGGAACTCCTCAATAAGCTGTATTTCTAGACAACCATCACTATTTGGTCTGTCTGGCAGTTTTCTAACAGCCCAATGTGCAGGAATTATTTGATCTGACTCAGAACTTGCTTAGTCAGAAAAGCTCTATCCTCAGGGTATTTGTTGAAAACAACCAGTAACAATTGTTTAACTTTGCTGTTCCTGGAGGCAGTGATACTGGTTGGGGCAAACAAGAGTCTGGCCAAAAAGTTTTAAAGGAAAAAGTGGGAATGAGATGTTCATAGGGGGCTCTGAAAAACTCTTAGATATTCCTGGATATCTAGAAGGCCATGTATGTGTGCAGGGAAGAGGCACATGCCTAGAAAAGATCTCCAAAGGCCCTACTCTCTTGTCACTGGCTGACCCTGAAATCCTACACAAGCAGGAAGTAAAGGTTAAGGCAAAGTTATAAATTGCTGGAGCACTGAAGGCACACCCCAACACACAGGCAGAACTTTTTGGCAAAGGGTTAAAGGTTTATCGGTTCAAGGCATTTGAGGAAATGCCTGTCCAATCATGAGCTGAACACTAAGTTAACTGAAAAGCAACTTCAGTGGACTCACATGACAGAAAATATAGACTTTGTAGAATTAGTCCTGGAAAGTCACTAAACAAACAGCAACAGTAACAAACATTGGGAAGTGGGATATGGTATCCAGAGTTACCACATTATATTTTAAAATATCACGTTCTCAACAAATAATGAAACATGCAAAGTAACAGAAGAGTATGGCTCATATGTGAGATATGAAGCAGTCAATATGAACTGTCCCTTAGGAAGCCCATATGTTGGACTTACTAGGCAAAGATTTAAAATCAGCTATTATAAATATGTTTAAAGAACTAAAGGATATTATGTCTAAAGAAATGAAGAAAATATAAGAATGATATCTCACCAGAGAACACCAATAAAGGATACAAATTATTAAAAAAGAACCAATTTTTTTTTTTTGTCTTTTTGCCTTATCCATGGCAGCACCCACAGCATATGGAAGTTCCCAGGATAGGGGTCTAACAGTAGCTGTAGCTGCCGGCCTTCACCACAGCCACAGCAACGTGGGATCTGAGCCTTGTCTGCAGGCTACACTACAGCTCATGGCAACGCTGGATCCTTAACCCACTGAGCAAGGCCAGGGATTGAACCCACAACCTCATGGTTCCTAATCGGATTCATTAACCACTGAGCCATGACGGGGAACTCCCAATTTTTTTTAATTTTAGTTTTTTTGTCTGTGCCTGGAGTGTGTGGAAGTTCCTGGGTCAGGAATCAAACCCATGCCACAGCAGTGACCCAAACCACTGCAGTGACAATACTGGATCCCCAATCCACTACATCACAAGAGAACTCCAAAGAACCAAATATAAATTCTAGAATTGAAAAGAAAAAGAACTGAAACAAAATTTTTCTAGAAGAACTCAACAGCATATCTGAATTGACAGAAGAAAGATGTTAATGAACTTGAGATAAGTCAATTGAGATTATCCAGTCTGGCGTAGAAAGGAAAAAGAATGAAGAGTGAATGGAGCCTAAGATGTTGTGAGACACCATCCAACATACCAACATATGCATAATTGGAGTCACAGCAGGAGAAAAAAAAGGGAGAGGAGCAGGCAGAAAGAATGAAGAAATAAAGACTTCCCAAGTTTGGTGAAAAGCCTTATTCCACCCAAGAGGCTTAATAAACTCCAAGTAATATGAACTCAAAGAGATCCACACATGGACACATCATACTCCAACAGTTGAAACACAAAGGCAAAGTAGGAATCTGGGAAGCAACAAGGGAAAGAAGCAACTCATCATGAACAAGGGATCCTGAATAAGATTAACAGCTGACTTCTTATCAGAAACCATGGCAGTCAGAAAACAGTGGGATGATATAGCCAAAGTGCTGAAAGAAAATGACTGTCAACCAAAAATTCTATATCCAACAAAATTATCCTTCAAACATGAAGGATAAATTAAACAAAATTAAATAACTATTAGAGTTAAATTAAGACATTGCTAGATAAATAAAAACTGAGAAAATTCATCACTAACATCTTTCCTACAAGAAATACTAAAAGAAATCCTTTGGTATGAAATGAAAAGGACATAAAACAGTGATTAGAATCCCTATGAAGAAATAAAGAGTACCGGTAAAAGTAACTAGGCAGGTTAATATAAAAGATAATATGATTGCAGTTTGTAAATATTTTAATATACATATATATATGTGGGAATGGGGGTATATGGGAACACTGTACTTTTTTGCTCACTTTCGTTGTAAACCTAAAACTACTCTAAAAAGAATACCTGTTAAATAAAACATCAGAAAGCATTATAAAACTGTGTTGATGGGCTTGTAATGTGTAAAGACATAATGTGATTGACAAGGATGTGACAAAGGAGAGGAAAGGGAATAGTTATACTGGAGCTATATGTGGCATCCATTATATATTGTTTTGTATAACTGTGTAATTAACTTTGAAATTAGGTTTATATTCATCTAAATTAAATTATAATTCCCAGGGCAACCACTAAGAAAAAAAGCAGTGATGGAGGAATAGAGAAAAAAATGCATGACAGAAGACACAGCAAATGGCAGACATAACTCCTACCATACATTAAATATAAATGGATTAAACATTCCAATTAAAAGGCAGAAATTGGAAGAATGGATTAAAAACATAACCTATATGCTGTCTATGTGAGTTTAGCTTCAAAGATAGAAACAAGTTTAAGATAAAAGATACATCAAGAAAACTCTGGAGTTTTCCATTGTGGGTCAGTGGTAACAAACCTGAATAGGATCCATGAAGATGTGGGTTTGATCCCTGGCCTTGCTCAATGGGTTAAGGATCCAGTGTTGCCATGAGCTGTGGTGTAGGTTTCAAATGTGGCTCAGATCTGGCATTGCTGTGGGTGTGGCATAAGCCATCAGTTGCAGCTCTAATTTGACCCCTTGCCTGGGAATTTGCATATGCTGTGGGTGTGGCCCTAGGGGAAAAAAAAAGAAAGAAAGAAAGAAAAAGAAAGCTCTAACCAAAAATTCCTGGAGCAGCTTTCTTAATATCACACAAAATAGACTTTAAGATGAAATTATTACATGAGACAAAGAAAGACACTTCCTAACGATAAAGGTGTCAACCTATCAGAAATAACAATCATAATCATATAGACATCTGATAACAGAGCTCCAAAATACATGAAGTAAAAAATGACAGAATTGAAAGAAGAAATGGATAATTCAACAATAATACTTGCAGATTTCAATGCCCTACTTTCAATAATGGTTAGAATGACTAGATCAACAAGGAAATAGAAGACTTGAACAACCTTCCCTATTTCAGTTCACACAATGAATGTTACATTACATACAGCACCTTCAAGATGTAGAATCACAAACATTTTATTTTGTAGTTCCCGTCATGGCTCAGCAGTTAACACCACTAGCCACACCACTAGCACACATGAGGGTGTGGATTCAATCCCTGGCCTCGCTCAGTGGGTTAAGGATCTGGCATTGCTATGAGCTGTGGTGTAGGTCGCAGACACAGCTCAGATCCTGCGTTTCTGTGGCTGTGGTGTAGGCTGGTGACTACAGCTCGGATTGGACCTCTAGCTTGGGAACCTCCATATGCCGTGTGTACAGCCCTAGAAAGACAAACAAACAAACAAACAAAAATAAATATTTTATTTCCACTTAGGTTCATCTAAATTAAACATGATTCTCCATAAAAATAACACAAAATCAAGAGTAGAAAGGCAACCTAAAGAATGGGAGATAATATTTGCAAATAATATATCTGATAAGAGGTTAATATCTGGAATGTATAAAGAACTACGACTCAACAACAATGGTAAAACAAATAATCCAACTTAAAAATGGGCAAAGGGGAAGTATTCCCACTGCGGTGCAGTCATTAAGAATCTGACGCAGTGGCTTGGGTCGCTGTGGAAGTGCAGATTCTGTCCCCAGCCTGGCAGAGTGGGTTAAAGGATCTGGCATTGCTGCAGCTGTGGCATATGTTGCAGCTCTGGCTGCAGCCGTTAAAAAAAAAGAAAGAAAAGAAAAGAAATGAAATGGGCAAAAGAATTCAATAGACATTTCTCCAAAGATGATATATAAATGGCCAACAAGCATCTAAAAAATGTTCAGCATCACTTGTCCTTATATAAATGCAAATCAAAATCATTATGATATATTATCTCACACCCACTAGGGTGGCTACTATATATATATATATAAATTAATAAAACCAGGAATTACTGCTGTAGTGCAGCAGGTTAAGAATCTGACTGCAGTGGCTTGGTCAGTGTAGAGGAGCTGGTTTGATCCCTGGCCTGGTGCAGAGGGTTAAAAGTTCTGGCATTGCCACAGCTGTGGTATAGGTCACTCCCTGACCCAGATTCAATCCCTGGCCTGGGAACTTCCAAGGGCCGTGAGTACGGCCATAAATTTTTTTTTAAACTACAGAAAATAACAAGTGTTGGTGAGGAAGTGAAGTTAGAACCCTGTGTGCTGATGATAGGATTATAAAATGGTGCAACTGGCCACGATAAGCAGTATGATGTTCCTCAAAGAATTTTTAAAATGATCATGATTGAGCAATCCCACTTTTAAATATATATCCAAAGGAATTTAAAGCAAGGTCTCAAAGAGATTTTTTACACTCATATTCATAACAGCATTATTCACAGTGGCCAAGAAATGGAAGCACCTGAATGTCTATGATGGATAAATGTGGTATATACATAAAATGGAACATTATTCAACTTTTAAAAGGAAGGATATCCTGTTACACGCTACAACATGGATGAACCTTGAGGACATTATGCTCAGTGAAATAAGCTAGTTACAAAAAGACAAACACTGTATGATTCCACTTACACAAGGTATCCAAGTAGCTAAATTTGGAGTAACCTGGTGGCTCAGTGGGTTAAGTATCCAGCCTTGTCACTGTTGTGGCTCAGGTCACTGCTGTGGCACAAGTTTTATCCCTGGCCTGAGAACCTCTGCATGCTGAGATGTGGTCAAAAAATTTTAAAAAATAAACTTAAAAAAAAAAATAAAGCAGAAGTCCCCTTGTGGCACAGCAGGTTAAGGACATGGTGTTGTAATTGTTGTGGCTCTGGTTGCTACTGTGGTGCGGGTATGATCCCTGGCCTGGGAGCTTCCACATGCTGAGCGCATGGCCAAAAAAAAAAAGGGGAAACCAAATTCATGGAAACAAAGTAAAATGGTTACTTACGAGGACTAGAGAAGGGGAAAATGGAGTTGTTTAATGGGTATAGAGTTTTAGTTTTACAGGAAGAAAAAGTTCTGGAGATCTGTTGCACAAAAATGTGAATATACTTAACATTACTGAACTGCACATTTAAAAACAGTAAAGATGGGAAGATTTTTTTTTCCGCTTTTTAGGGCCACACTAGTGGCATACGAAGGTTCCCAGGCTAGGAGTTGAATTGAAGCTGTAGCTGCTGACCTACGCCACAGCCATAGCAACACCAGATCCGAGCTGTGTCTGTGACCTATACCATAGCTCACAGCAATGCTGGATCCTTAACCCACTAATCAGGGCCAGGGATCGAACCTGCAACCACATGGTTCCTAGTCAGATTCATTTCCACTGAGCCACAACGGGAACCCTTTTTTTTTTTTTGTCTTTTGTCTTTTTAGGGCTACACTCGTGGCATATGAAAGTTCCCAGCTTGAACTGGCACTGCAGCTGCCAGTCTACACCACAGTCATAGCAACATGGGATCCGAGCCAAGTCTGCAACCTATACCACAGCTCATAACAACACCAGATTCTTAACCCACTGAGCAGGGCCAAGGATCAAACCCATGTCCTCATGGATACTAGTCAGGTTCATTAACCTCTGAGCCACGACAGAAACTCCAAGATGGGAAATTTTATATTATGTATTTTTTTTTACCAAAACTTTTAAAAAATGACACCAGGAAGCGATTTTTTTGGTGATCTGGGCAATCTTAACTGTAAAGTTAATGTGAAAAATATGATTAAGAATAGTTGGGAAAACATAAGGGTAATGGGGAGGGAGTACTAGATAGTTACTAAAACATGTTATAAAGCTTAACAAATTAAAACAGCATCATATTTCCACATGAATAAATACATAGTAGGTATAATGAAATAGGATGGAAAGTTGAGAAATACATACAACTACATTTAGACTGTAGTATGGGTGATATTTACAACTGGTGGGGGAAAACAGATTATTCCATAATAGCTATTGGGACAACCAGCAGCTATCAGAAAAAAATATAGATGGATCATATTTCCTACATTTCACCAGGGCAAGTTCCAAATGGACGATTTCCTCTTCCAGCATTATGGCAGACTACATATCTGAAAGTACCTTCCCATCACAACTAGATCCTGTGCTTTCATCTAAAAGGTAAGGAAAATCTCCGAGGATTTAAAAACCAAAAATAAGTGAGTTGAAATCCGAGTGGAAACTATAAACTATAAGCCAAACCAAATATTAGGGTTGTAGTGGTGGCAAATGCCAGTATAAACACTGAATAGAAAATACATACACTGAGAACGGAGATACCCCAGAGGGCTCTGGATCCTCTGAGGAATCCAGGAAGGTCTCAGGTTGGGAGCATCCTCTGTTCCTGTTAGAATCAACCATAAATCCTCCCAGAGGAAAGAATACCTCATTTGCGGCCCAATTTGGTTCAACAAAATCTGAGCTGAAATCATCACTACTGCAACAGTAACAACAAAAATACCAAACCAAGAAACAAGCCTCATGAATGAGAGTCAGCAGAGGTAATGAACAACAGATTTAGAATACCAAAGACTTCAGATATTGGAATTACCAAATACAGACTGTAAAATAAGCATAAAAACCTTAAAGAAATATAAAGTTAATTGGGAAAATGAGTAAGCAATAAAAGAACTACCCAAATGGTCTTAAAAAGAACTAAGTAAAACTTTTATAAATAAAAAATAGAATCACCAAAATTTTAAGCTATCCATCAGATGCATTAATAGATATGGCAAAAAGAGAATCAATGAACTGAAAGATGAATAAAAATAATTATCCAGAATGTAGTACAAAGAGAAAAATAAGTCAGAAATATAGACTTATTTAGCATATAGGCAGGACAGAATCAAAGGTCTAAATTAGAATTTCATTTGGAGTGCCAGAAGGAGAAGAGAAAGAAAATGAATGAGATATAACATAAGACAAAGGACAAGAAATTCTCAGAAGTGGGAGTTCCCATTGTGACGCAGCAGAAATGAATCTGACCAGTATCCATGAGGACTGGGTTTGATCTCTGGCCTCCCTCAGTGGGTCGGGGATCTGGCATTGCCATGAGCTGTGGTGTAGGGCACAGATGTGGCTCAGATCCCGAGTTGTTGTGGCTGTGGCTGTGGCTGTGGCCAGCAGCTGTAGCTCCGATTTGACCTTTAGCCTGGGAACTTCCATATGCTGTGAGTGTGGCCCTAAAAAGAAAAGAAAGAAAGAAATTCCCAGAAGTGATGAAAGATATAAACCCATAGGTACAAGTAGGTCAACAAATTCGAAGCAGGAGAAAAAAAATCCACAACTACACACATCAGAGTGTAACTAAAGAACAGGGAGACATTCTTATATACAGCCAGAGAAGAAAGATAGTTTACTACAAAGGAGTGACAAGTGCACTGCACTTTTTAACAGCAACAATGGAACTATTTTCAAAGTGCTGTGTAAAAAAATAACTATCAATCTAGAATTATATTCCTAGGAAAACTAGTGATATTAAGACATTAAGAGCCAAAAAAAGTGAGCATGCTGTTTGTCACCACAGACTCACTAAAGTACAAACCTCTAAAAGATATACTTCGGAAAGAGAGAAAAGGACCCGAGAGGAAGCTGTGAGATGCAAGAAGGAAAAGAAGAGCAAAAAAAAAAAATGGTAAATCTAGAGAAAAACTGTTCATAAATAACAAAAAGAATAATAACCGTGCAGAATTTTAAAAAGAATAAAGTTATGTACTACATGGATTATAAATGTTCAAGGGTAATAGAACAGTCTAAGGTCAGTGGTGTGTTGGTAAATATTTCACAGCCACTTACAGAGGAAATGCCTTATTTATAGTGTTTGCTGATATATATATATGTGTGTGTGTGTGTGTGTGTATATATATATATATATATATATATATATTTATATATGTACATATATATTTCCCCATGGCTTATTTTAAGGTACCAGTGTGATGTCACTAAATATGGACTTGAGAAGAGATGCTAACGATTAGCTCCTGTGGACCAGAATGAGACAGCTCCAGCACACCACTGTCAAAGATCCTAGTATTAGTCAGGAAAGGAATTACGACTTTGTAAATTTCAAGGGTAATAAATAAAAGCATAGACATGAAATGAGTAAACTTCTAAACCATTAAATGGAAAAACTGAATAAGAAATACATACACTATATCAAATAATTTTTTAAATACCAAGAAAAGAAAACAAAGAAACATAGAAGTGGAACAAATAGCACAAAGCAAGATAGAAAAGAGTTTAAATAAATCAATAATCTCAATAAAGTAAGTAGACTAAACTTGCCAGTTAAAAAATAGACTAGGAGATTGGATTAAGATGGCAGAATAGAAGGACTGGAGCTCAACTTCTCTCCCGAAAAACAGCAAAACTACAAACAAATGCCGAGCAGCCTTCAACCAACTGGACTGTAAACTTCCAAAAAAGATATTCTGCTCCAGAAGACAAAGAGGAGACCACATCAAGAGGTAGGAGGGGCGATTACGCGATAGAAGCAACCCCATACCTCCTGGATGGGAAGCCCCACAGACTGGAAAGTAACTGCATCACAGAGACTTAGCTACAGGACTGAGAGTTCTGAGCCCCACGTCAAAACCCCACGCCTGGGGATCGGGCACAGGGAGAAAGAGCCCCCGGAGCATCTGGCATTGAAGGTCAGCGGGGCTTGTGTGCAGGAGCTCCACAGGACTGGGGGAAACAGAGACCCCATCCTTGAAAGGCACACACAGACTTTTACGTGCACTGGGTCCCAGGGCAAAGCAGTCTCCATAGGAATCCGGGTGGAACCTTACTGCAATTCTTGGAGGATCTCCTGGGAAAATAGGGGTGACTGTGGCTTGTTGTGGGGGAAGGACACTGGAGGTGAAGCTCTCAGGAACATTCATTAGCCTGCATTTCTCTGGAGGGGGCCATTTCTGGGAAAATCTGGTCCCTCCCATCAGCGCTGAGAAGCCCCAGGCCAAACAATAATCCAGGTGGGATCA
>PVHT021183543.1:24022861-24089996 GCA_004024745.2 Catagonus wagneri | reverse complement strand
GCTTACATGTGGAAACTAAAGAGACACAATGAACTTCTTTGAAGAACAGACAATGACTCACAGATTTTGGAAAACCTTGGTTTTTCAAATAAGACAATCTGGGGGGTAGGGGGATGCACTGTGGGTTTGGGACACAAAATCTATCGTATTGACTTATGATCTTTGTACACCTATAACTGAAATAAAATTCATTGTTAATTAAAAAAAAATTATAGTAACCAAAGCAAAATAAACAGTTCAATCAGATAAAAAAAAAAAAATAGACTAGGAGTTCCCATTGTGGCTCAGCTGTAACAAACCCAACTAGTATCCATGAGGATGCAAGTTTGATCCCTGGCCTTGCTCAGTGGGTTAAAGGATTGGCATTGCCATGATATACATATACATGTTGCCATATATACTATACATTACATATAACTATGGAAATCAACAAACACATCTGTGTAGGTTATAGACATGGCTCGGACATGGCATTGCTATCTATGGCTTTGCTGTGGGCCGGCCGCTGTAGCTCTGACTTGAGTCCTAGCCTGGGAACTTCCATATGCTGCAGGTGTGGCCCTAAAAAGACAAAAAAAAAAAAAAAGGACTAGATTAAAAAAATTAACCTAGGAATATATTGTTAAAAGAGAAATATCTGAAACATAAGGGAATGAAAAAAGGTATATGAGGCAAATATAACCAAAAGTTGAGAGAGCCTTTAAATAATATCAGATAAAATAGACTTTAAAGTGAAAATATTATTTGAAATAAAAAATCAATGTTGATAAAAATGTTCAAATAAGAAGGAAGCTATAAGATTTAAATTTTTTCACTTTATTAAATTTTAGTTGATTTACAACGTTGTGTTAATTTCTGTTGCATAGAAAAGTGATTCAGTTATATATACATATATAATATATGTGTATAATTTTTAATATTCCTTTCCATTATGGTTTATTATAGGATTTTTTTTTTGTCTTTCTGTCTTTTTAAGGCCACACTCGTGGCATATGGAGGTTCCCAAACTGGGGGTCCAATCTGTAGCTGCCAGCCTATGCCAAGGCCACAGCATGTGGGATCCAAGACACGTCTGTGACCTACACTGCAGCTCATGGCAACACTGGATCCTTAACCCATTGAACAAGGCCAGGGATCGAACCTGCATCCTCACAGATGCCAGTCAGGTTCATTAACTGCTGAGCCACGATAGGAAATCCTATTATAGGATATTGAATAGAGTTCCAATGCCATAAAGTAGGATTTTGTTGTTTATCTATTCTATATATAATAGTTCACATCTGTTAATCCCACTCCCAATCTATTCTTCTCCACCCCTTTCCTCCCTGGCAACCACAAGTCTGTTCTCTATATCAGTGAATCTGTTTCTGTTTTGCAGGTAAGTTGATTTCTGCAATATTTAGATTCCACATATAAGTGATACCTTATGGCATTTTTCTTTCTCTGAGTTAACTTCACTAGCACGATAATCTCTGGGTCCATCCATGTTGATGCAAATGACACTATTTCATTCTTTTTTATGGTTCAGTAGTATTCCAATGTGTATATACACCACATCTTCTTTATCCATTCATCTGTTGATGGACATTTAGGCTGTTTCCATGTCTTGGCTATTGTAAACTGTGCTGCTGTGAACTTTGCAAGGCATGTATATTTTCAAATTATAGTTTTATCTGCATATACACCCAAGAATGGAATTGCTGGATCATATGGCAACTCCATTGTTAGTTTAGCCTTTTTTTTTTTTTTTTTTGCTTTGTATTGCCGAACCTGAATCATATGGTAGTTCCTGGGCTAGGGGTCTAATTGGAGCTGCAGCTGCTGCCCTCACAACAGTCACAACTCCAGATCTGAGCTACGGCTGTGACCTCCACCACAGCTCACAGCAATGCCGGATCCTTAACCCACTGAACAAGGCCACAGATAGGACTTGCAACTTCATGGATGCTAGTCGAGTTCATTACCACTGAGCTGCAATGGGAACTCCACTATTTTTAGTTTTTTGAGGAACCTCCATATTTTTTTCCGTAGTGGCTGTACCAGTTTATATTCTCACCAACCATACAGAAAGGCTCCCTTTTTTCCACACCTCTCCAGCATTTGTTATTTGTAGACCTTTTAATGGTGGCGATTCTGAACAGTGTGAGGTAATATTTCATTGCAGTTTTGATTTGCATTTCTCAAATAATTGATTTAAAAATTTGTATACACTTAATAAAATAGTAGACATATATACATACCTATATTATACATAAGCTTATATATATATATATATATATATATATATATATATATTTTTTTTTTTTTTGTCTTTTTGCCTTTATCTAGAGCCGCATCCGCAGCATATGGAGATTCCCAGGCTAGGGGTCTAATAGGAGCTGTAGCTGCCGGCCTTCGCCACAGCCACAGCAACGCGGGATCCGAGCCATGTCTGCAACCTACACCACAGCTCACGGCAACGCTGGATCCTTAACCCACTGAGCAAGGCCAGGGATCGAACCCACAACCTTATGGTTCTTAGTGGATTCGTTAACCACTGAGCCACGAAGGGAACTCTGCATAAGCTTATATTTTAATCTTCCACACGAGCTTTCAGTCTGTCTTTGTGGGACGTCATTGGTGAAACTGAAAGCTAGAAGTTTTTATGGAAGATTATAACCTCATCTCTCAATTTTTAATAGGTCAAGCAGGCAAAGCCAAGTAAAGACAGACCTGAACAACACATCATTATATCAACAGTTTTGATATAATGGGCACATATATAAAATGGTAGACCTAAGTAGACACACAATTAGGTTAGAAATTAGTAACAAAAATAACTAGGAAAATATCACCTATTTGGAAAATAAGAAACATACTTTTACTTCTGCTTCTATTTAATATGGAGTCACAATGACCACAGTTTACCTGAAGGCTGAAAACAAAACAAATCAGAATACAAAAAGCAACATTTTTTCAAGCTATCGAATAACAAAGGAAAGTGATCCCCGAAAGATGTGAAATAAATGACGTGAACCTGGCAAATGTCCTAGTATCCACTTTGAGAGTTTCCAGGCTTCGGCACAGGGATGAGGAACTGAGGCAGAATCCAGAAAACTCCCAGAACTGAGGAGATGAACAGAAAATCTAGGGAGATGAAGGTAGGTAGACTTCACAGGATCGAATCTCAGAAAGGAAAGATATTCATAGAAGGAGAAACCAGAAACTTGTGGAGGGTCCCCTTGGGTATGTGAGGAAACTAACTAATGCCAAAGAAAGAATCATCCAAAAGGAATAAAGGGAACAGTCCTGGTGTGCACATAGAGATAGGAATAGTGTCTGTTTCCACAAGCTAAACTGAAAAAACTCATAATCCATGGGATATTGGGTAGAGTTTTCAGGAAGATCTTACTTTGGTAGTGGAGAAAAATTAGTACCAGATTGAGTATTGCTGCAGACATATCTAATATATCATTAAAACAAGACTCCAGAAAATCAAACTTTTTCTAAGTAACAACTGCATCAAAGAACAAGATAACAGTAGTACAAAAATATCTACCACTCAATAAGGAAAAACTCACAATGTCTGGCATCCAATCACAGATTATCAGGCATGCCAAGATACAAAAAAATATGGCCCCAAATGAGGAGAATAATTAATAAATCAATCAAAACTAACATAGAATAGACAGATGTTAGAATTAGTGGAAAAGGACGTTAAAAGAGTTGCTATAACTGTATTTGGCATGTTCAAAAATTGAAGCAGAGGCATGGAAGACATAAAAAGGTACAAACCAAACTTGTAGAGATGAAAACTATAATGTCTGAGATAAAAAATATATTGGAAGGGATTAGCAACTGATGATACATTGTAGAAATGACTGAGTTTATAGGTATAGCAGCAGAAACTGTCCAAAATGAAAAACAACAAATCCCAAAAAAAATGAAAGGATTATCAGTGAGCTGCAGGATGACCTCAAGTAATTTAATATTTGGGTAACTGGAGTTCCCAAAAGAGGAGGGGCAAAAAAAATGTGAAGAAATAGTGGTAAAAAACTTTCCAAATGTGGAGTTCCCATTGTGGCTCAGTGGGTTAAGGACCAATGTTTCTGTGAGGATGTGAGTTCCATCCCTGGCCTTGATCAGTGGATCCTGTGGATTGGGGATCCTGTGTTGCTGCAAGATGCAGTGTAGGTTGCAGATGTGGCTTGCATCTGGTGTTGCCATGGCAGTGGTGTAGGCCTCAGCTGCAGCTCTGATTCAGCCCCTAGCCTGGGAACTTCCATATGCCACAGGTGTAGCCATAAACAAACAAACAACTTTCCAAATGTAATGAAACCGCAAACTCCTAGATCCAAAAAGATCAATGAACACTAAGCACAAGAAAAAATGAAAACTACACCAAAGCACACCATTATTAAGCTTTAAAAAAAATTTTTTTTTTTTTTTTGGCTGTGCCCATGGCATACAGAAGTTCCTGGACCAGGGTCAAACCTGCACCATAGCAGAAACCTGAGCCACAGCAGTGGTAACACTGAATCCTTAACGTGCTGAGCCATGGAGGAACTCCAAAAAATGTATAATAAAGAAATCTGTAAATTTGACTTGTGATGATTTATGTACACCTATAATTGAAATAAAATCCATTAAAAAAAGAAATTTAAAAGCAGCCAAAAATATATATTATGTACAGAGGAATAAATATAAAGATGGTATCAGATTTCTCACTGGGAATGCCAGAGAAAAGACAGTGGAATAATATCTTAAAACAACAACAACCACTGCCAATCTATAATTCTATACCCATTGAAAATATCTTTCAAAAAACACAAAAACCTTAAAAGATGCCCTTCAGGCATACTAAAACTGATACCAGATGGAAATCTGGATCTATGGTGAAGAAGAGCACTAGAAATAGTTACTACATAGGTAAATATATAAGATATTTTTCATATAATTTAAATCTCTTTAAAAATAATTGACTATTGACAAAATAATATCAATGTACTGTGGATTATATATGTAAAAATAAAATTTAAGACAATAGCATGAAGTGGTATAACTGAAGATAGATTGCAATAAGTTAAAGATGTATACTTTAAGTCCTAAATCAATTACTAAAATAACAAAATAGTTTTGCTGATAAACCAATAGAGATAAAATGGAATAATAAAAAAAACTGAATAATCTAAGACTAGAAAAAACGGTAAGAACAAAAAAGAGACAGAACATATAGAAATATCAAGATGACAGACTCAAACCTACTCATATCAATAATCACATTAAATGTAAACAGTCTAAATATAACAATTAAAAGGCAGAGATGAGGAGTTCCTGTTGTGATGCAGTGGTAATGAACCTGACCAGTATCCATGAGAATGTGGGTTTGACTCCTGGCCTCACTTAGCAGGTTAAGGATCCTATATTGCTGTGAGCTGTGGTGCAGGTCACAGACTTGGCTCAGCTCCCACATTGCTGCAGCTCCAATTCAACCCCTAGCCAGGGAACTTCCATATGCCACAGATGCGGTCATAAAAAGCACACAAAAAAAAAAAGTAGAGATGATCAGATTAGATAAAACAAGACTGAACTATACATTGCATATAACAAATGTATGTTAAATATAAAGACACAAATAGATTGAAAGTAAAAGTATGGTAAAGATTTATTATGCTAGGAGTTCCCATCGAGGCTCAGTGGTTAACAAACCCGACTAGTAACCATGAGTTTGCAGGTTTGATCCCTTACCTCACTCAGTGGGTTAAGGATCCAGCGTTGCTGTGAGCTGTGGTGTAAGTCAAAGACATGGCTCAGATCCAGCTTTGCTATGGCTGTGGCATAGGCAGCAGCTGTAGCTCTGATTTAGCCCTTAGCCTGGGACCCTCCATATACTGCAGGTGCAGCCCTAAAAAGACAAAAAAAAAAAAAAAGACCAAAAAACTTGACAAATTTAACTACAATGTTATACTTGATATATACATCCCTGACAAAGGATCAGTATCTAGGATCTATAAAGAATCATTAAAATCAATCATAATTCCTGGTGATTTCAGTATCAGTATAAATACATAATTCTTTCAACACATTCTCCTTTCCATTCCTTGAGTATCTCTCCTCCCATGACCTTGTCTCCACCCTCCCCTGGCTATACATTACTAATAAGTTCAATTTCCAAATAATCATACCTACAGAAAACCCACTCTCTAACCCTCTTCTAACCTCTATTTCAAACCTCTTCTAGTACCTCAACTCCAGTAATTTTGGGGCCCCAACAGTACCAATGTTCCATTCATCTTGCCTTTTCTTCAGTTTCCCATACTCTTCTCCTTACCCAGCTTAAATTCCTTGTTCCACTTTGGTAAACACCCCATTGCTTACATGTTTTGTTCTCTTGCCTTCTCATGTTTCATTGTATTCACCGGCAAACCCCTAACTCTAGCTATGTGCAATCACTCACCTGTTCTGCCCCTGCACTCATGTGGCTCAGCATGGCTGGGGAAATTTCTCATTTTACATTTATGATCACAAATCTCAGGCAGCCCCTTAGTGCTGCTTGGCCATCACAGAATATTTCCATGGTCCACTCACTCTTCTGATCAACCATTTCATGTGTCTCCCTCACCATCTCATCCTTAGCTGTTGATCTTGCTTCTGAGTTCACTGAGAAAATAAAGCTCTAGGAAAAGAATGCCCACAAGCACCTATGTTGCATACACTCCTGTACCAAGCTCCATATCCAGTAAGTTTCTCTGTTTTCCCTGCTATTTCCCTGGGTAACTGCCTGTGCTCCCAGGAAAAACCAGTCCTCTGCCTGTGCAGGAGATCCCCTGCCCTCTGCTGACTAGAAGACACTGCTTCAGCGCTTCTCCCTTCTAACTCCTCCATCATCATTTCCCCATTTCCTACTGGGCTTGGTCATCAGTATCTGAACAAGCTATATTTTTTTCTTGACCTTCACTGTGGTCCTGCCACCACCCTGTTTCTTTGATCCCTTTAGAGTGAAACTTCAGAGTTCCTTTGAAGGAACTCCCTCTAATCTCTCTTCTCCCATTCTCTTATTTTTTCCTTTTTTTCTAAGGGATGCACTCACAGCATATGGAGGTTCCCAGGCTAGGGGTCAAATTGTAGCTACAGCTGCCGGCCTTTGCCACAGCCACAGCAACTCAGGATCCAAGCTGCTTCTGCAACTTACACACCACAGCTCACGGCAATGCCAGATCCTTAACCACTGAGCGAGGCCAGGGATCCAACCGGCAACCTCATGGTTCCTAGTTGGATTCGTTTCCGCTGAGCCACAACAGGAACTCCATTGTCTTTTGTCTTTTTAGTGCGGCACCCACAGCGTATGGAGGTCCCCAGGCTAGGGGTGGACTCAGAGCCACCGGCCTAAGCCACAGCCACAGAAACATGGGATCTGAGTCATGTCTGTGGTCTACGCCACAGCTCACAGAAACACGGTATCCTTAACCCCCTGAGAGAGGCCAGGGATCTAACCTGTGTCCTCATGGATGCTAGTCGGGTTCCTCCCATTCTCTCTTAGACACACTCTTATCAGAATTCTGCCCCTTTAGGGAGTTCCCTTCATGGCTCAGTGGTTAACGAATCCGAGTAAGAACCATGAGGTTGTGGGTTCGATCCCTGGCCCTGCTCAGTGGGTTAAGGATCCGGCGTTGCCGTGAGCTGTGGTGAAGGTTGCAGACGTGGATCGGATCCCGCGTTGCTGTGGCTGTGGCGAAGGCCGGCGGCTACAGCTCCTGTTAGACCCCTAGCCTGGGAACCTCCATATGCCGTGGGTGCGGCTCTACATAAAGGCAAAAAGACAAAAAAAAAAAAAAAAAAAAAAAAAAAAAAGGATTCTGGCCCTTTAACAGGTAACAGGGAATCTACTTATAGCACAGGGAAATTTACTCAGTACTATGTGCTAAATTATATGGGAAAAGAATCTGAAAAGGAATGGATATATGTATATGTATAGCTGATTTACTTTGCTGTATGCTTGAAATTAACACTACTTTGTAAATCAACTATATTCCAATAGAATTTTTAAAAAAGAATTCTGCCCCTTTGCCACTGAAATACAGCCCCTGTTGAGGTCACTAATGTCTCCCACATTGGTGAATCTAATGGTTAATTCTTAGTCTTTTTATCATATCCACAAGCAGCATGTGATGTAGTTGACTATTGCCTCCTTTGGGGGTAGTTTTTCTATTTACACTTCCGGGACGTCACTCCCCAGACTTTCCTTCTACTTTACTGGCTGCTGCTTCACATTCTCCTTTGCTGGTTCCACATGTCCATGATCTCTGAATATTGGACACCCTGGGTTGTCGTTCTTAGACCTCTTTCAACACTCATTCCCTCAGTGATTTCACTCATTCAAATCTACATTTGTAGCCTGGACCTCCCCCTTGAGATAAGCTGCTTTTCAACACCTCCACCTGGACGCTTAGCAAGTATCTTAAACATGTCTAAAACCAAACTGCTGATCTTCCTCCCAAACCTGCTTCTTCTGAAGTCTCCTCCCTCTCAGAAAATAGGAGCTCATCCCTTAAACTTGCTTAGGTCAGAAACTGACTTCTCTTGCTCTGTCACCTTGTCTCTCCTTCCATCACAAATCCTCTCAGTTCTGCCTATGAAGTGTATCCAGGATCCAACCACTTCTTCCAACCTTCTCTATAACATCCCCTCTGTTACAGCTTCCATCGTCTCCCCTGCATAATTGTGATGGTTTCTGAACTTGCGTCCCTGCCCCTACCCTTGCTTCCTGCAGGTCATCTTTTTTTTTTTTTTTGTCTTTTTAGGGCTGCACCCTCAGCATATGGAAGTTCCCAGGCTAGGGGTCGAATCAGAGCTGTAGCCACTGGCCTACCCCACAGCCACAGCAACGTGGGATCCGAGCTGCATCTGCGATCTACGCCACAGCTCACGGCAACACTGGATCCTTAACCCGTTAAGCGAGGTCAGTGATGGAACCCACGTCCTCATGTTTCTAGTCAGGTTCGTTAACCACTGAGCCACGTTGGGAGCTCCCTGCAGGTCATCTTTAACGCAGGAACTAGAGTTAAAATCTTGTCAAAATATAAGTCAGGTCATATCATTCTTCTCAAACACCCCCTCCCCCCACAATGGCTTCCATGTCATTCCGAATAAAAGCCAAAGTCCTTACTATGGCCTATGAGCATGGCCTACGTGCAACCTATGAGGCCCTGCATGGTCTTGCCTTCCTCCTGTCCCACCTGTTGTATCTCTGACATCTTCGTCTCCTACTGTCCTCTTTACTCCAGTCTTCGGAGCCTTCTTAGTGTTCCTTAAATACAACAGGTACACTCTTGCTAAAAATGTTCTTCCCCCAGATTCATGCTTGGCTTCCTCCTTTACTTCCTTTACGTCTCGGTCAAATGTCATCTTTTCAGTGAGGCCAACCTTAAAGACTCTAAAATTGCAACAGCCCCTTCCTAGGCACTTTCCTATCTTTCCTAAGCTGTTTTCTCCTTAGCTGTTATCACCATCTAATGTGTTCCCCATTTTATTCATTCAGTTCGTTTTTGTCTATTCTCCCACGAGATGGTAAGCCCATCAACACAAGGCTTTTCGTCCCTGTTGGTCACTGCTTAATCCACAGCATATGGAAGAAACCCTGACACAGAATAGATGTTACAAAATTATTTGTCGAATGAATAAACAACATACTAATTGGCCAGAGTGCAGCAACAGGCATTCTCAAAATAGCTGGTGTGAATATCAATTGGTATAATCTCTACAGAGGACAAATTGGCAGCCACTGTCAAAGGTACAAACACACCTCTCCTCCGACCCAGCTATCCTGCTGCTAAGCAATACCCTTCATATAAATTCACACATGTGCGAAGCAACACATGGACAAGGTAATTCACTGCAGCGCATTCTAGCCCTGAAAAAGAATGAAAACAGCCAAAATGTCCAGCAATAGAAACTATTTAAAAAAATGAGAGTCTGTCCATACAACGGTATATGTTTCAGTAGCAAAAAAGTATAAGGAAACTTCTTGCGTTCTGATAGTAACATGTATATATATATATATATATATATATATATATACACGATATATATATATGTGTATATATATTATTTATATATAAAATACGTATATATTTTAGAGGAAAAGAAAGGTCTAAAAAGTATGTTTAGTATCCACCATTTTATAAAAATAAAGAGATAAAGAGAAAGGTGCAAAAAGAATATTTATGTGCATTTTTTTTTTGTCTTTTGTCATTTTAGGGCCACACCTGCGGCATATGGAGGTTCCCAGGCTAGGGGTCTAATCGGAGCTGCAGCCGCCGGCCGACGCCGCAGCCACAGCAATGCCAGATCCGGGCCACGTCTGTGACCTACACTGCAGCTCACCGCAACGCCAGATCGTTAACCCAGTGAGCAAGGCCAGGGATCAAACCTGCAACCTCATGGTTCCTAGTTGGATTCATTAACAGCTGTGCCACGACAGGAACTCCTATGTGCATTTTCTCGCACAACCTATCCCAGGAAGGACAGCCATGGAACTGGTAACCATGCCTGATTATTTGGAGGGCAATAGATGGGTCAGAGGCAGAGGTGGGTGAATTTGCTGTTAACCCTTTTAAACCTGAATTTTTTACCCTGTGAATGGTTTATCTACTAAAAGGAGAACAAGGCAGGGTTTATGTTCCAATATGGAATGAGCTCTAAGATATATTGTTACAAATAAAAAGGTAAGCACAAAAGATTATGTACAAGATATCATACAAGGGGTAGGACAGATGTTTATCATTTACTTTTTTATACCTCTTGAACTGTGTACGTTATATGTATTTCCAATTCAAAAAGAAAGAAAATAATTTTAAAAAATCATAATGAGAGAATGCATTTTCACATGGATCACCTTGACAGTCCTATGATTGCAACCTGCCAAGTATTTCCCAATTTTTCAGATACAGGAAACAGACATTCAGAGAAGTCAAGTCACACAGCACAGAGCAGGAACCCGGACACGCCCTTCCAGCCCCTCCCAGCCTCCCCCCTGCCCTTCCTGGCTCCTTGCCTCAGGGAACAGCCCAGCCCCAGAAAGTCTGCCAACAGGAGCTTCCCTCAGGGACCATTTCTCTCTGCTTAGAACCACCAACAGGTTCTGAGCAGGTGGGTGCCACTGGGCTCTGTGGCTGATCCCAGCCTGCCCTGGCCTTGCAGCCGCCAGGCTCTCCTCCCCCAGCCCATACCTGTCAATGATGACAGGGTCCGAGGGCGTCTCATTCCGGTTGCCACAGCTCTTCCGGTCACAGCACCGGCTGCAAGATGAGGAGGGAGGGAAGGAGAAAGGGGGTGAAGGAGGGGGAAATTACAGGGTGGTGTGTGTGTGTGTGTGTGTGTATGTGTGTGTGTGGCTTCTGGGTGAGGATGCTGATGTCCTGTCTCTGACTGTGGGATGCCTGGAATCCCTGGGCAGGAGGGGCTCACTCCCAGATGCCTGGGGGAGAAAGGCAGTCCAGGGTCCTAAACCTGGAGAGCCCAGCCCTGGGGATAAGGGTGGCCAGGAAACCCTTGTCCCAAAGGCATGTGGCTCCCGGAGGATCCAGGAAAGAGCAGGCTGCTGGCCACTTACTCTCTGGACACTTTACACATATAGAAAAGAGCTCAAATCCCATGGTGCAGGTCATAGACACAGCTCGGATCCGGCGTGGCTGTGGTGTAGGCTGGCAGCTGTAACTCTGATTCGACCCCTAGCCTGGGAACCTCCATATGCCGCAGGTGTGGCAAAAAAAGACAGACAGACAGACAGAAAGGAAGGAGGAGGGAAGGAAGGAAGGAGGGAGGGACGGAAGGAAGGAAGGAACTCAAATCATGAGCATGCAGCTCATGAATTATCATCGTAAAGTGAACCCACCCAGACCAAGAAATACCCTGTGACCAGTGCCCCAGAAGCCCCGTTGTGTCCTCTTCCAGTACTGCCTTTCCCAAGAGTAGCCACTGTCCCAACCAGGTTTTTTTTTTTTTAAGGGCCGCACCTGCGGCATATGGAGGTTCCCAGGCTAGGGGTTGAATTGGAGCTACAGCTGCCGGCCTACACCACAGCCACAGCAACGTGGGATCCGAGCCGCGTCTGCGACCTCCACCACAGCTCATGGCAACGCCAGATCCTTAACCCACTGAGCAAGGCCCGGGATCGAACCCACAACCTCATGGATCCTAGTCGGATTCGTTAACGGCTGCGCCACGATGGGAACTTCCCAACCAGATTTTTGAGCACTCTTCTCTTTTCCACACATGAGGACCTGCCTGGAGGGCCCTGGGGAGCCCTTGCCTCAAAATGCCAAGCTCTGGGGTAACAGAGAAGGGGAGCCAAGAGCTGAGCTCCCCCACCCCCAACCTGTCCACCCAGAGGGTTCCCTGAAGTTCACAAGAAGAGGTAGCAAATTCTCCTCCTCTGGCTCCACAGCTAATCCGGGAGGCCCGGGCCCTGCCCCCACCTCCCCGGGGGGCCCTCCCCAGAGCTTTATTAGTTCAGCTTCCTCGGAGCAGCAGGAGACCTCTCTTACACAAACACTTGGAGAAGCCACATAAACAGGCCAGGCTAATGGGGCCTCAGGGACCCTGGCCTCAGCCAGCCCCGTGCCCAGGGCCTCACTCCTACCTCATCGCCTCCCCGCACCCAGGCCTCCCGAGGGATCAGCGGGGAGAGGGTGGTGGCCGCAGCAGGGAGGCAGGGCCTGGTGGGAGTCCCGGGCAACATCTTGGCCAAGGGGCCCGGCCCTTCTCACCTGCACATGATCTCGTGGGTGAGCAGCACTCGGCACATTTCGGGGTTCTTGTCCTGCCCCTCGTAGATGATGGCCTGGGGAAGGGGAAGGAGGCTCCTCTCAAGGCCAAGTATAAGGGGCCCGTGGCTCCTGCCCTGGGGAAGATCACGCCCTCCAATCCTCTCTGGGGGCCTGGGAGCGCCGAGCCAGGGCTGGGAGCCTGGATCTGCCAACCGGGACCACCTCCAGAATCAGCAAGAGGGGCGTGAGGTCTGCGGGTTCTGTCCGTCCACAGGCAGTGCTTTCTGGACCCAGCTCTGCTCCCTGGTCAGGGAGGTCCCCAGACCACCAGGACCAAGGTCAGGCTGCAGGGTTCCTTAGGCTGTCCTGCCATCTCCCCAGCCCCTGTCCCCATCCCTACCACCTGCCCCTGCCCAGGCCACGCCAGCGGCTTCCTCTTGGACTGTGGCTTCAGCCTCTCCTCTGCCCTGAAGCAAGGAGGGAGCTTCCCAGATCATGAGTCCGGCTTCCCACTTTATAACCTCTGGGCCTCCCAGCCATCCCCCTCCCTCTGGACATCCTCCAACCCCTTTCACACTTGTCAGCCACCCAGGCCTACTCTGCCACTGCCTGGTCTGCCCCCCACACCGTGGTGACCTCAGGCTTTCTAGAAACATACCATTTCTTCCTCTGCCCTGGGATTGGGTGAGGCTGCCAGAAGGCCATCTCTGCTGGAAAGCCTAGCTCTGCCTTGCACGCAGGCCACCGTCTTCCCCTAGGAGACTCAGCCCCGCTCATAACCAGCAGGCGGGACTTCTCTGAATAAGCCTGAGGCTCGAGGCCCTGCCACTTGCAGAGTCCACCAGGGCTGACTCAGGTTTCGGCTGCCTGAGCTCCTGGCACAGGCCCTGAGCCTCCTTCCTCTGTCTTTTAAGTCAGCGAGGTGCTCGGGGGGTGCAGTAGAAGCTCTGGGGTCCCACCTGGTCCCCTCTACTGGACCAGTGCGCCCATCCCTCAGCCGCGGGTAGTGCTAGCTGCTAAGGGCTTTCTCTTGAAAACAGCTCTCTGCAGCTAGGCCTGAAAATGCCTGGAAGGTTACCCTCTCGCCTTGGGCGTGGTCCCCCAGCCAGTGACTAACTGATCCAGGGGACAGTTGCCCCAAAGGGGAACAAGGCTAGTGCCATCCCGTCTCTGGGGCTCCCTGTGGATCAGGCTGAGGCCGCACCCTTGCTGAGCAGCGCACGCCCCCCCACAACCCCTGCTCTGCGCTGCTTCCGCTTCCCCTTCTGAGAGCATTTCCCCTCCTCCCCAATAAACCAATCCCCATCTACGCTAGACTCTTAGGTAACAGGACTTAAGACAAAGTCTTTGTACAAATATTGTCCTTTTCACGTCTGGAGGGCAAAAGCCACACCTCCTCCTCCTATGGGCTGTGCTGAGAACTGGGGGAGCTAGACTGGTGGGGATGCAGGGCATGGGGAGGTGGGGCAGGGAAAAGGACACTCAGACCACAGGGGAGAGGGGGCGGTCAGAGAACGGGCTGGACAGGCCTGAGCATCCCCTGAGCTGACTCACCTGCTTGGACATGGAATCGATGAGACGCACATAGAGGTCCTGTTCTGTCCGAAGTCCTAAGGGTGGGAAGGCAGAGAGGGCCTGCTGCATGGGGGGCCCCTGCACCTTTTCTTTTTTTCTTTCTTTCCCTTTTTTCTTTCTTTATTTTTCTTCCTTCCTTCTTTCCTTTCCTTCCTTCTGTGCTGCACCATAGATGTATTTTCTTTTTAATTATTAAAGCATAGTTGATTTACAATGTCGTGCCAATTTCGGCTGTACAGCAAAGTGACCCATCAATACAAATACATGCATTCTTTTTCTCCTATTATCTTCCATCGTGTTTTATCCCAAGAGACTGGACATAGTTCCCTATGCTGTGCAGCGGGGCCTCATTGCTTAGCCATTCTACACGTAGTAGTTTGCATCTACTAACCCCAGACCCCTGGCCCATCCCGCTACCCCCACCCCCACCGCCCCTGTGGCTTCTGATGACTGAACACACTCCGCTGTCCCCAGCTGGCCAGCTGGAGCCGGGCCTCCTCCATCCTGACAGCGTGTGTCGCTGTGGTACCCAGGGGGGCAGTGGGCTTCGCTCACCGTTGTTATACACCAGTCGGAGGCGATAATGGATCCCGTTGTTTGTCTTTTCAGCCCCAGGCTCCTGCAGGGACAGGATGGGGAAGATGCTGGCTGCTCCCAGGGATACCCCAGCCGCTCCCCCCGCACCCACTCCCGGTTCCCACTCAGCTTCTCTCCCTACCCGCCTCCCTCCACGCCTCCACCACCTACCCACCGTCTGCTCTGGTGGGAGGGGGGCTCCCCGAAGCCCTCCCCGCCCCCACCCTGGCCCTTCCCAGGCAGCCCACGAGCCTCTCACTCGGTCTTTTTCCACAAAGTCGATGAAGGCTGTGCGTTCCACCTCCACCGGCTGCCCCTGCCGGTCGTACATGGCCAGCACGAAGTGGAAGAAGTTGGATTTCCTGAGGTTGGAGGGAGGCTGCTTCTCAAAATGTGCTCGTGCCAGGCCCACGCCACTGCGGGGAGGAAAGCCGCTGCGAAACCCCCGGAAGTGCCCTCCGAAGGGAAAGACCCCATCATCTCTGACCAGGTAGTGGGGGGGCTGGCCTGGACTTGGCTCTGATGTCAAGGGTTGGGCAAGAAATCGGACAGGTTAACTGCCCCCTGGTCGGGGCCATCTCAGCCCTGAGGTCAGCCCAGCCTGCTCCCAGGGGAGTCGGCAGCACAGCAGGTGGCAGCAGAGGCACTGCTGCCAGACTCCTTCGCACACTTTTCCCTGGGCCTCACATTTTGCTTTTTTTTTTTTTTTTGCTTTTTAGGGCTACACCTGCCGCATATGGAAGTTCCCAGGCTAGGGGTTGAATTGGAGCTACAACTTCTGGCCTATGCCACAGCCACAGCAACGTTGGATCCGAGCCACATCTGTGACCTACACCACAGCTCACGGCAACACCAGATCCCTAACCCACTGAGGGAGGCCAGGGATCGAACCTGCATCCTCATGGATCCTACTCGGGTCCGTTAATAGCTGAGCCACAAAGGGAACTCCTGGGCCTCACATTTTGAAAGGCTGATCTCTAAAATCAAATGTACAAGCAGCCCATCTTACTGACCAGGGGCTCCTGTGAGTGTCCTCAAGGGGCAGCTGGGAGGTTCTGGAATGAATAGCCCACTTTACCCCAGCTCACGACTGTGGACCTGCACCTACACTGTTGCCTGAGAGATGATGAAGTTCATTAGAGTCTCAGAGACATCAAACTGGCTCAGGGCCACTACTGTGCCCAGCCTGGACCCCGGCCTATGACTGAAGGTGGGGCGCCCTCCCCAGGAATAGAGGAACCTGCCTTTGTTCCTCGAGAAAGACAACCATGGCTCCCTTGGGGAGAAGGGTTTTCTGGTCTGGCTTTGCCAAGGCCTTTTTCCTGGCTCATCAGAAACCAGTCCCAGAAACAAAGCCAAGGCGAGAGCAGGAGGAGGAGAAGAACCAAGGCCCCATTCAGCAAAAATTTCCTGAACCCCAGTGATATACCAAGTACTGGCCACACGCTACCATGTGGGCCAGAGTGAAATACCTGCAAGGGGAGGGAAGAGACTGTAACGAGTCTGAGTGGTGGGTGCTCCTAAAAGATGTTACTTATAAAAGATGATGAATGCCAACGAAGAAAAAAATTAATTCTTTCTGTAAGAGATGAAGGGACGTGGTTGGGAAACATGACTAAAGGCCACCAGAAGGCTCCTAAGTCAGGCAGGGCTTAGAAGACGCTGCAGTCAGGTGGCACTCAGTGCTGCAGAAAAGGGAGAGGCTGCCGTACGGATGCAGCGGTGAGGATGAGGAGGGCGGAAATGCCCTGAGCGCCACCCGGACCAGAGTCCCATCACAGACACGCCACTGTGACAACATCTGCCGTTTTCATCACTACTTAATATTTATCTTCATAAAATTGTTTTGTTTATTTTTTATGGCTGCATCTGAGGCATATGGAAGTTCTCAGCAGGGACTGAATCCCAGCCACAGCTGCGATCTATGCCACAGCTTCAGCAAAGCTGGATCCTTTAACCTACTGCACTGAGCTGGGGATCGAACCCTGCCTCCACAGTGACCTAGGCCACTGCGGTTAGATTTTTTTTTTAATTTAATTTATTTATTAATTTATTTTTTTGCTTTTCAGGGCCACACACATGGCAAATGGAAATTCCCAGGCTAGGGGTCAAATTGGATCTGCAGCTGCCACAGCAAAACCAGATCTGAGCCGTGCCTGTGACCTATACCACAGTTCATGGAGATGCCGGATCCTTAACCCACTGGGTGAGGCCAGGGATCGAACCCGCATCCTCATGGATACTACTTGACAAGCTTAACGAGTCTGGTGATAGCTGGTTGTCCAAGAAAGAATTTTAGTTCAACCTTAAAAATACCCCCAAAACAATAAATTCCAATGTATTTTTAAGAGCTAGTCTAAAAAGGTACAGCTTTTTAGAAATGGATATAACCTTGACTAGAGAGTAAAAAACAAACAACATAGTTGGCTTAAAAACAGCCATCAACTGAGAAAGTGTTCAGGCTCAACAATCAACCTAACATAATTCCAAAAACTAACAATCAGCTCCTAGCTCAACACTGGACCAATCTATCACCTTATAGAAGTAATAATGTTAATATGAGTAACGAGAAGTACTTCGTGGTAACCCACTGAGCCACAGCGGAAACTCCCTGCAGTCAGATTCTTAACACACTGTGCCATCTTAACCCACTGTGCCACAGTGGGAACTCCTATCTTCATACAATTCAAAATCAACTTACTCTTATTCGGCATCATGCAAAGCCATATCTGAAATGTCATGGCTTGAGAAGCTTGTGTTTTACTCATACAGATTACAGTAAATATATGAACAATAAAATGAAAATTGTTCCTCCTCCTGAAAGCCTGCATGGGAGCCTCAGTGGTCCATAGGAAATGCTGATTTCAGAGGCAGAAGTGATGGGTCTCGCTTGTCCCTGATCAAGATGAGGAGGTTCTCTTTCCCACCAAAGGTTCTTTCTACGTGTTCCTTCCCCGCCTTGTCCCTTCCTCTTCTCCTCCTCCTCCTCCTCCTCCTCCTCCTCCTCCTCCGGCTTACAAGTCCAGGCCTTGACCCTCCTGATTCCCACTTGCCAAGAGGCAGGGAAGCCTGAAGAGGGCTTTGATCACAGCGGGTCACTGATTACTGTTGATGAATATGCTAATAAGGCAGCAACCCCGACTCCTCCCTCCGGTCCCCCAGACCAGCTTAGGGAGAGTGAGGATCCCCAGGGCCAGGTTCTAGGACCACCTTGCTGGGGGTGGGGGAGGAGGGAAGGCCAGAAGAGGGTGGGCTGTGGAGCCAGCCCAGATGGCTCTGCCCATTACAGGCATCTAGTCCAGGAAAGGCGCCGGGTGCCTGGAAGGAGGGGTGGAGGCCGAGCAAGAACACAGTCCCCGGGGCACTCACCAACCCTTTCTACATGGACCCTCCTGCGCTGCATCAGTGAGGCTGGCCTGAGCTTCCCCTCCCACCCATCACTCTTGGACATCCCGTCAGTCCTGGGTCCTGGCTGCCTGCTGGCTCCTGCCAGGCTCCTAGGACCAAACCTAGAAGGTCTGCCCAAAGCCCCAAGCCAATCTCCCTTCACAGGTCTTGCCCTCCCAGCAGGAGGGGATTCTCAAGGAGACAGGTGGGGGTGGCAGAGAGGGGAAAGAAAGCAGGTCCCCGAGCCTGTGGTCTGTGGACCAGCTGTGGGGCACTGGGTGGCTGCACCGCCTCACATGCCTGAGCCCAACGTCACAGTGGGACCAGGCTCGATTCCACTTGCCCCGAAGCAGCCCAGCATCGTCTTTCCTTCCCCACCTTGCTTAGTGGCTCTGAGGCCCAATTATCCTCCTGGGCTCACACCATCCATGCAAAGCAATAGGACAGAGCTGGCTAGTTTACAGCCTGGGACGGGATCACTATCATGACCATATGAGTAAGAGCCCTGGGTCCCCAGCGGACCGGGAGAGGACTGCAGAGGGGGCAAGACCCCTGCTCGGCACACCCAGCACTGTTCCTGGTCTGTGGATGTCTCTGCTTTACCTTGTCCATACCCCTGAGGGACAAATGAGAAGGCCAAGGTGAACCAGAAGAGCTTCTGGTTTAAGGACATCCTCACGTTTTCTATGAACACAGTTGGAGAATGACATGAGGATTAACAGAGCAGCTAGAGTGTTGGCTGCAGGTCTGGGCAACACCTTCCATCTCCAGGTCTCTCCAGGCACCTCTATGGCACCTGCAGGAGGTGACCAATCAGCGTCCTTGGGTGGAGCCACAAGCCCCAAAGGGAGGGGGGAACGGGGTGGGGGAGGAGGGGGAGGGGGACTTCTGCTCAGCTCCCCTCGGGAGGTGGTGATGCCCTTGTAAGATGAAAACAAATCAAGATTAAAAAAGGAGAAGGAAAGAAACATAGAAATATGCTCAAACAACTCGGAATACAGACACGGTCTGTGCGGCAGGGGGTGGGGGGACAGCAGGGAAGGGGTCTGAGAGGCCTGCCGGGGCCCCCTGGGGGCAGACGTGGGCTCCCACACCAGCTTAGAGGCAGAGATGTGGATGAAGGCCAGGGTCTCTGATTCTGTGATCTCCAAATGGGGGGCCGCCCAAGACATCCACCGGTGTGTGGGGAGACCCTGCAGTGATGTCTATGGAGAGGAATCCTTTCTCTAAGGAAGGAAGGAGGAGGCCCCGGAAGCCGGGAGAGGCAGGTGCTTGATTTGGGCTTCCCCAGAAGCAGACTCTGAGACAAAGATTCAAACAAGGATTCGAACACTTCATGTGGGAAGTGATTCCAGGAAACCCTGGCGGGGCAGGGGAATGAGAGAGAAGGGAAGGCAGCCCATAAAGCGGGCATTAGCCCCAGGGTACCGCTGTGCAGCTGCAGCTCAGTCCCCAGGGAACTCTGGAAACCAGACCAGAACAATGTGCATCAGCTACCCCATCAGAGGGCTGGACCAGGCAGCTGGGGTCTTTATCCACCAACTCCAGCTGGTCACTGGCTGACGGCTTCCAGGGTATCATTTCTCAGGTGCTTCTGGACAGGTGTGCAGGTGGGCAGAGTGGCTCTGGCGTTTTAGGAAAGTCTTAGGAGGCAGATGCTGGCAAGGGAATCAGACCCTTTCCCAAAAGGTCCCTAACGGGTGTGGGTAGGGTCCCAACTCCCAGCCAACCAGACAGAAGCCAGGGAAGCCAGCTTGGCAGATATGCATGAGAATGGCCTCACCTGGTACGTGTGGTGCCCAGAGCCTGTAATTCAAAAATGTCTCACTCACTTAGCATGATTAGTGCACAAAGCGTGCCACATATGCGCCTTTTCCAGATAAATGCAGCTGAGTGATGAAAACGGCCACATTTACCACTTTTATAAGACTCCAAAATGAATTACACATCTTGCTTTCTTAAAAAGACTGTTCAACAAAATGTTCAAAACGCTTTCCTATCAGCTCCGGGGTATGCTGAGATGGTGGGGCATTTGTGCCTGTACTGAAGAGCCTGGATGGGAGAGGAGAGAGTGCTCATTTTCCTATTTCCATCGCGGTCCACTCACCCCCTTCCCATTTTCTGTTCTGAAACAGCGGTCAAATGAAAGGAGACTGTGACAGAAGAGCTTTGGTGCACTCAGCTATTTTCTGGCTGGAGGACATCCGCCTTGTATCAAGCCTGGCTGTGGGCTCCCGGGGTACCATGCTGGGAATCCAGGTTACAGGTGACACCAGGGGCAACCTGACCTTCACAGCCGGAGCCTGGCAGGTAACCCGGGCCCCAGAGTAGAGGCAGATGCCCGGGGGGAGATGCTGGGGGCTGCAGCTGCCGGGCTGCTATTGCTGGGCCCCCCGGGGGTCCCTGGAGATGCTCTTTTGTGAGGCTGAGCACGATGGCCCAGGACCTTCTCACGGCAGCTGCTGGACCTCGTCACAGCCATCTCCGCACTCACAGCCAGTCTCACAAGGCCGTTCCTAACTCTTTACATCCTTGATTATAAGCTTATTATAAATATGAGCAATTTACTTTATTTTTTGGGCCACGGCCGTGGCATACAGAAGTTCCTGGGCCAGGAACTGAACGAACCTGCACCACAGCAGTGACAACTCCAGATCCTTAACTTGCTGAGCCACCAAGGAACTCCAAGTACAAGCAACTTAAAACAAGCATCTCAAACCCCATGAAGGACAACTGGCCCCGACGGGAGCTTTGGCCTCCCCCCTCAGAGGCGCCCTCAGGCCTTCTGTCTCCCCCTGCCCTCTACCAAACCCTAACCCGTGCCCGCCTTGGCAGCCCAAGGTCCTAAGCAGTGCCTTGGCTTGTGCCTGATCCATCTCGGAACCTAGGATGCTGGGGAAATGGGGAGAAGCCCTGAGGTCATCAGCAGTGGGGGGGGACCTCCTTTTTGAGCCCCCCTCTCATCCTTTGTCTCAGGCTTCCTAACATCTCAGCTCGTTGCCCCCATCCTTACGGCTGCACACGTCCCCACTTCCTCTCCTCTGCTTCTTCTCTTCCTCCGAGGAGCCCACTGGCTCTGGCTCTCCCTACGGGCGTCCCTCGGGCCCCTGAGACTGCTGATAATCAGCACGCTGGGTCTGGCATTCCTGGTCCCAGCCAAGATCTATTGTCTTAGCCCTGCCCAGAACCTGGGAAGATAAAAGCAGCAGCTTGGAGTGCCCACTGTGGCTCAGTGGGTTAAGGACCTGACTTTGTATCTGTGAGGATGTGAGTTCGATTCCCAGCCTTGCTCAGTGGGTTAAGAATCCGGCATTGTTGCAAGCTGTGGCATAGGTCACAGATGCACCTCGGATCCGGTGTTGCCGTGGCCGTGGTGTAGGCCATTAGTTGCAGCTTCAATTCAAACCCTAGCCTGGGAACTTCCATATGCCATGGGTGCAGCCATAAACAGGAAAGAAAAAAAAAAAAGAAAAGAAAAGCAGCAGCTCACTGAGGCGAACCCACCCTGACAATGCAACAGTGTCTGCAGAGAAGCACCTGGTGTCTAGAGGCAGCTGCCCAAAACCTGTGTCTAGAAGGGCCTGCTGGAGAGGAGACCTTGGGCTGCTTCATAGCCCCGGCTCCCACTGCCCCAGCAGGTGCTCTGCTTCCCCCGTGCCAGGAAGCTGTCTCAGCCAGCAGGTCCTCAACGCGGGCCGGGGAGGATCTCAATAGCCAGCTCTCCCACTCTTCCCCTTGCTCTCAGTTCCACCTAAGGACTGTCCACCCAGCTTCTCTCTGCCCACCCCCTCGCCACCCACCCGCAGGCCTGCCTGCCAGGTCCCAGGCTGAGGAATGGCTATTAATTATTAAAGCAAACAAAAGCATTTCCTAGCAGGGAGGCCAGCCTGCAGCTGCTTCCAGGAAAGGCAGCCCCAGCTGGCCTCCCTCTTAGGGCCATGCTAGTGTTCTGGGACCAGCTCAAAGCGGAGGTCTGGCCTGGATCCTCCAGGAGTCTCCCCAGGCCAGGAATCCCATCAGAAGGAGAGGAGAACCTTCTCTCCTCCTGCTTCTGTGCTGAGAACCCCGGCAAGAGGATGTGGGGCTGCAGGGGAGTCCAGGGGAGGCGGGCTGGGGCTGGGCTATGGCTCTCGGAGCTAAGGTCCTATGGGCCCAGGGTAGGGACAGTCATCATGATGGCCAGATGTCCTTGCGCAGAGTTCCTCACTAGGAAGACGCTGCCAGCCCTGCGCGTGCATGGGTAAGCGGCCTCTCTTTTATCTCTACCTCTCTTTTGCTCAGAACTTTCCTTCCTGTGGGCAGAGCCTCCCTCACTGATCTTAGCAGGCTCTGGGCCTTCTCCTTCTGAAAAACCTTGGCGTTGGAAAGCTGCGAAGCAGCAGCTGCTCCAGTACATGCTACGTGGGGTCAGGGAGATCCTGAAAACCACCAACGTGGACAGGGGAGCCCAACAAAAAAGGATTTGGGAACATTCTAACATGCACTCCTGGCTCCTCCAGCAGATACTCAGGGCCTCCAGCTGCGCACTGGAGCCGGTCCAGCCTGGTGCTGCGGACACACGGATGGATGAGCCACCATCCGTGTCCTAAAGGGAGGTGTAGGCTGGCAGGGGCAAGGAAGTCGGGACAGGCAGCACACAGCTGACTCTGGTCTATGACAAGCATCCTTAGCTCTAAGGACTGCTCTCCTGGGCCAGGTGGGAGGGTGCAAACAGAGACTGTTCTGGGGGGTGGGGAGGCTCCCAGGGGTTTAAGATTGTATTCAGTGAACGTGTGGGTGCCGTTTCAAGAGACATTGCTGGATGCCAGGTATCACACAGAGGCTGACAGGAAGCTTGGGGTCAGATTGTGATGGGCCTTGAAAGCTGCCTGGGAGGAAGTGGGGGTCACTGAAGTTTTTAACTGGGGAGGGACACGATCAGAGAAAAGTTCTTTGGACATATTGCTTTGGCCCCTGGTGCATGGCAGATGTTTTTAGGGGCGTGGTGAGAGAGAGGCTGGGGCAGTGGGCTTGTAGGCTGGAGGTGATGAACCGGGGCAGGTTAACCTTCAAGCCCAGGAGGAAAGCCGTGGAGGGCAAGAGTGTGTGTCATGGTTAAAAGCTGGCCGTGGGCACTGCGATTAGGAATAGGACATAGAGGGGACGGTCCAGAAGCCTTGAACGACCAGGCAACTGTGGGGCGAAGGTGAAGAGCACATCAAAGACAGTTGGCAGACCCAAAGCAGCCTTTCGAGGCGCTCTGCTGGGCAAGTTTCCCCGAGACAGAGTGAGAAGAGTCAGGCGGAGGTGAGAGGGGCAGGGCAGGGAAAGGGATTTCTGTTGTTGCTGTTCTGGGATGAAAAGACCCCAGGAGAGGACTGATGGAGGACGGAGAACCAATGGGCAGGAACCTCGGAAGAATGAAGAATGAGAATGGAGTAGGCCGCTGCCCCAGGAAGGAGGCGTCCAGAGGCAACCAAACGTATGGGGATTCCCAGTCTGTGTCCCGAGACAGAGAAGTCTCTGGACTTGGAGATTAGCAGCCTGAAGAAAAGCCTCTTTTCAAACTGCAGAGGCCCTCTGAGTCCCAGTGATGTGGCCCTGGGGACTCAGACTGGACACCTCCACCCACTCCAGTCCTCTTCCCCACGCGCAGACCACGCCGCAGGTGCCCCATCCTGTGGGAAGAGCCTCACCCCCGCACTTCCTGCGCCCACACGGGCTAGAAGGGCACAGTCTCCCTCCCATCCGCTTCCTCCTCATCGAACCTGCTGGCAGGGACACTGGGCTGGGTCAGAGAGAAGCAGGAACCTTAAACTCCAAGGCCCCACTGGATCGCTCCAGCCACCCTTACAAGGAGCGCTCACCATGCAGCTGGTGGTGGGGAAAAAAAGACAGAGAAGCTGACCATCTCAAGTTAAATTAAAAAACAGGACCAACAGAAAAACGGGCAGGATACAGAAGTGTATGGACAACACAGGCAAAAAAATATGTTAGGAGAAAGAAAGATGGGCAGGAAATACACTAAAATATTGACTGTAGTTGTATTAGAGAGGGGTTTTGCCTTCTATTTTCCATTTTTTCTGGAATATAGTTACGAGTAAAGTATGTAAATTAATTCCTAGGCAAGACCGTTTCTCCTCCTGAAGACGTGAGCTCCAGAAAGACGCCCTAGTGGTCCCTTTGGACAGCCAGGAAAGCACAGGAGTGCAGGAACACCATTCAGTTTGAACAGGAAGCAAGGTGCGTATCTGTTAAGGGGTGAGGGTGAGGTCGGTGGTGAGGTGGCAAGGAGTCCCTGAACAGGACTGGGGATGTGAATGTGTGGCCAGTGGCCAGCCCTGCTTGGCCCTGGAAACCTTCCAGCAGAATCTCTTTAGGCTGCTGGACAAGCAGCTGCTCAGAGCTCTGGGGAGCCCAGCTCCCTTGTGCTCCAGGTGTCTGCAGAGGCAGTACCTCCCTAGCTCTAGCCACTGAGAACTCCCCGTAGGATGTCAAATCTCCCCTCTCCTTGCTCACAACTGGGGATACAAAAAGCAGGGGTTGTGGGGGTCAGGTCAACAAACCTTTCTACTTCTTTTCCAAATTCAGGAGTCCATCACCCATCCGGGCCCCCTGCCTAGACCTCTGCAGAGGAGTCAGAAGAGATGCACAGGGGTGCTGCGTTCCCAGGGAGCCTCTGCCTTGGGCAGAGCCCACTAGAAAAACATCTGGAGAGGTGGGACCTGAGCGGCCCTCTCAGCCATAATCATTCCACCAAGTACACTGCCCACCTCCTCTTTTCCCCACTTCTCAGCCCCAACTGCTTCTCCACCTTTGCACATCCCCAGCCTGCAACTCTGAGGGGCGTGGGAAAGCTGAAAGGGGGTTGGGTTTCGTGCCTTTCCTGGCAGAGAGCCAGTGGAACTGGACAAGGTGGGGCACCGAAACTGCCTAGGAAGGAGGGGTCAGCGGCTCCTTAACGGCTGGTGGCTGTGAGACTGCGGGTAGCCGGATTCCACCTCCTCTAGAGCTGGGCCCGGGAGCGACAGTCAGAAATCAGAGCCGGGACCTCCAGGAGTGGAGGCAGAAGCCCCGCCCCGGCCCGCCCCACATTCTCAGGAAGAATCACGGGCTCTCAGGATAGGGTGGGCGCAAGGGCTTGACGGGACAGTCCGGAGTTAGGGCTCCCTCCAACCCCTCACCCCAGCAGCTCAGCAAACTGAACGAAGGTGGCACGCAGCCGTCCAACCCGAGCTCGCCAGGTCGCGTCCGAGCGCTTACCTCTGCGCCGCGGTGCTGGCGTCCAGGATGCCCGCGCCCTGCATCCAGGAGCGCACCGAGCCCAGGCCCGCAGGCAACAGCGGCTCCTCCTTCAGGTTCAGCCCGCCTCGGGGCAGAGCGTCCTGCGCAGGGAACATAAGGGCGCGAAGTCGGTGGGCGCCCCCACTGCCCGGATCCGGTCCCGCCGCGGCTGCGGCGCGTCTCAGCTCCGCCCGCCCGACGGCACCGGGCGCCCGCAGGAGCGCAGCGCAGCGCCAGTCCCGGCGGCTCAGTGCGCACTAGCCTCCTGGGCGCTCCCTCGGAGAAAGCGGGTCGGCGAGCGCCGGCGCTGTCCCCTCCCCTCCCGGGGCGCGGGGCGGGGAGATGGAGGGATTCCCCCGCGGCCTGAGCGCCGGCTGGCGGACTGCGAGCGGGGTGGGGAGGGCGAGGAGAGGACCCGGCACCCGGTCCGCTCTGAGGCGCCCCAGCGGCGCGCTCTGGCGTCTGCCCAGGGCCGCGGTCGTCGGAGGGGGGGCCCGAGCGCCCCGGGAACTGCCTCAGGCGAGGCGGGGGCGCGGGGCTGCCCGCCCTTTCCCCCTCGTCGCCCCCACCTCCCGCCCGCCCGCCCGCGGCGCCGGCGCGGGGCGCTGATTACCATCCGGGAGGCGGAGGCTGCGGGCGCGGAGCTCGGCGGCGGCGGTGGCGGCGGCGGCGGCGGCGACAGCGGCGGCAGTGGAGGCAGGAGCAGTAGCAGCCTCGCGTCCCGGGGAAACACAGGGGCAACGCCGGGCCAGCAGACGACGCCGCCGCCGCCGGCGCCCCGCGTGCCTCGGCGCCCGGGCCCTGCCGCAGCCCCGGGCGGCAGCACCTGGAGCAGCAGCAGCAGCAGCCCGGCCGACTCCCCCCGGGGCCCGGTTCCCGCGCCGCCCCGCCGCGGCCGCCGCCGCCCGCCGCTCCCCGGGGCCTGGCCGCGGGCCCGGGCCATCCCGCCGCCGCCGCCGCCGCCGCTCCCGGGGGAGCGGGAGCCGAAGGGAGGGAGAGCGGGCGGGAGGAGGGATGGCGGGAGCGGGCGGGCCCAGGGGACTGGGGGCCGGGGGAGGCGGGGGCGGGGCGGCGCGGCCGGCCGAGGGGCGGCCAGGGACGTGACATCATCGGGGGAGGAGCGGCCGGGCCCGGGCTGCCGCGGCGGGGCGGACCCTGGTGAGTCCGTCGCCGGGGCTGGGGGCTGCGGCCTGGCCGAGGCCGCGGGAAGGAACCAGAGGGACCAGCGCGGGCCCGGGAGGCCCGGGCAGGCAGCAGTCGGGGCTGCGCGGCTGGGGAGCGGGGCCAAAGCCTGAGGAGAGTGCTGCGCCGCTCTCAGAAACCTCCACCGCCTCCGGGTCGCCTCTGGACCGTGGCCGGGCTTCTTCTCGGCTCGTCTTCGTCTCCCAACTACCCGCCGTACTCTCCACGCCGACGCCCAGTTCCTGCAGTTGCCGCTCGTTTTGACGCCTTCAGGCTTTTTACTCTTGATGTTCTCTGCTCGCCCCGGCGCCCTCCCAGCATTTCCCCTGACCTCGGGTTAACCTCAGCCTGGGACTCAAACCTCTCTCTCGTGGGCTGGGCCCCAGACACGCCGCTGAGCGCTGTCCCTGCACCCCTCATCCCAATCCGGGTCCTGGCTTGCCTAAAACTAAAGCATTTTCTTTTCCAGACTCTGCCTTTCAGACACCTCTTCGGTTCTGGTGCAAGCTGGACACTGAGTTAGGATTAAGAGCCCAGCTCACTGCCTCTTTCTCCCCAGCCAAAGAATCTTCCCTCTCATATTTCATTATACTTTTATTCGTTCCTGGCCCAGAAATCTTCTTGCCCTTGACCCGAAGGCTGAGCCTTTTCTGCCCCTTTCCCCACATTCTGGCCTGGTGTGTCCTGGCCAGGCTTTGAACAAGCCCAGAATGAGTCCAGCACTTTCCTGAAGAACAGCATTAGGGGTGGCCTGCTTCCCACTCAGACACCCCTGGAATATTACTTTCATGCCCCAGCTGATCCCATTCTCTTTTTTTGGGGGAGGGGGAGTGTTCCAAGTGTGCACTTGGCGGTCCACCTCATATGGACCCAAATGAGGGTCCCAGAGCCTTTGCTGGGTTTTTCTACCACCCCAGAGGCACCCCACCTCCTCTGTTGACCTCTGCCCTCTACCATCCCTCTCTCCATGGTCCCCTCCTCATTACTTGCAGAGACCTCAGTCCCACCCAGATTTCTCAAGGTCTCAGTTTTTATCCCAGGTGAGATCAAAGGTAGTCTCTCCTTAAGGTGAATTCTTATTTCAGTCTCTTTCCCTTCCTCCTTTCCTTCTTTCCTTTCTTCCTTCCCTCCCTTTCTCTTTTTTGTGATTTTTGGCCACCCCATAGCATATGGGGTTCATAGGCCCAGCATCATATCTGAGCCCTATTTGTGACCCATGCGGTAGCTGTCAACATTGGATCCTTAACCCACTGTACCAGGTTGGGGATCAAACCTGTGTGACCCAGTGCTCCAGAGATGCTGGAGATCCCATTGCATCACAATGGGAATTCCTTCAGTCTCTTATTTCCTTATCTGACTCTCTAAATCCGTACTCTTCCCAACGTGGTCCCTGGGCCAGCAGCTTTAGCATTAAGCAGGGTCTTGTTAGCAATGCAGAATCTTAGGCCCTGCCCAGACCCGCTAAATCATAAATTACCTTTTTTACACACTCCCAGGGGATTTGCATACACGTTACATTTGAGGAGCAATGCTCTAGAGGATCCATCCCCCCCCCCCCCCGGTGGCTATTCTGTCCTTTCTCTGCTCCCTTACCAACCTTCGAGCCTGCCTCTGGTTCTCTATTTTCCAGCAGACACCCTACCTCTTCTTTACTGGAGAGATTACATGGAATCTTGGCAGAATCCTGCTGTTGTTCTCAATCATCTGCGTTTTTCGTTCCTTCTCGGCCTTTTCACCCATTCTCTTCTCGCCCTGCTCCCCGGAGAAGCATGTGCGCTCAGGGACGTCTTTGCTCAGTCCCATCTTCTGCTCCTCCTGATGTCCCATCCGATCTGTTGATCTTCCTCTTTCCTCTGCTCAGACCTCCCCATTCTTAAAAGAACCCTCCCTTTGTCCCCGCCTCCTCCTCCTCCACCTTGCGCCCCTCCTGTTTCTAACAAAGTCCACAGGCGCACTCCACCGAGGCTGACTTTGCCAGCGCTCAGCAAACCACTCCTGAAGCCCTAGGGGTCTGGCTCCCTTCCAACTCCTGCCACTGTTCACTAGTCTCTCTGCCCAAGGCCCTCTGACCCCCATGCAGCACTGGGCTCACTGCATCCCCTCCTCCACACCTCTGGGAAGGCCATCCTGATGATCAGAGCCCCCCATCTCTCCCCTTAGCCCTCTGAGCACCCAGCCTGCTGGGTCTTGCTCCCATCTCCCTTTTTTCCCTTAGAAAATTCATGCTTTTCCACCATCTCAGAGGCCATCCTTGGGGAAATGATGTCCTAGTGTGGGCCTCCATCTGCTTCTGTCCTGAACATTTCCTGGTGAGGACAGAGCTGGCCTTGACCCTTGCAGAGGTGGGGAACCCCTGCCTCCAGGGAGCAGTCCTCTCCCAAGGAGTTCTGCCCAGTGGGTTGGGGTTAGAGCTGCTTCGCCTCCACGTGCCCAGGCCACACTCATGCCTATTGCCCACAAGCCAGCTCTCCTGCTGGCTCCCTGTGTCTGTCCATGGCACCTCCTTTCGATGCCCAATTACCCGTCCCCGTGCTCAGGGCCCAGGAGTTCATCTCTGACACTTTCCTTGCCCCGCCCACAGCCACCAGTTTTTCAGGTCTTAAGGAATCTCCCTCCAGGTCCTTCTTCCTCTCCCAGTGCTCACTGTGAATATCTTTAACAATGAAACTTAACTTGTCCTCCGCTGGCTTGGAGGAGGGAACTGCCCCAGTCTGCTGACTCCTCCTTAGCTGTCTTCCTGCCCCTAGCTGTTTACCCCTATCCATCATCCTGCCACAGTTTTAAAAAGTAGGCCATCATCTGCTTAGAAACTTCTGAATGTCTCTCATGGGTCCCTAAGCAGACATTTAGGGACTTAGTTTAGGGACATTCCAGGGCCTCTGATGCAAATGTTCTTTCTAGCCTTCCCTCTAGCCCCTTGCTGTGTGAGTCCCTTGCTTGTCTGACACAGATCTCGCTGTTTCCCAAATGCAGACACAAGTCACACACTCTGTATGCCCGCCCTCCCCTCCAGCTGCGAAGCCTTCATCTTTGCAACAGCTTTCTTCTCTCGGAAGCAATGGGGTCCACATTCTTTTTTATAATGGCTGAAGGGCTTTGGTGTTGTAGCTCTTCATGGTCCTAGAAGACTCTTCCCAAGGTAGATTTAAGGGGTAGGTGCTCAGAACTAACCCAGGCAGAAAGAGGAGTTGCTCAACCCAGGAAAGTGGTACTGAACTAAGGCCAGTCTCAATGGGCTCCTGACTGCTGCGGGCTTCTGTCCTATATTAACCACATGGAGTAGAAAGAAACCAACAAGGATTGTTTCGAGGCATCCCAAGACCTGCTGCCCCTTAGAAGGTCTTCTCGGTTAGAACTGCTAAACCAAGGGGCAAGGCCCTGGGTGATGAAGGTACCAATTGGGCCCAGCGGGTGGAAGACCAATGGGCAAATTCTAGGTCAGCTTTTAGGGTCAGAGGTGAGTATCTTTGCTTTATTAATTAATTGATTAATTAATTTATTTATTGCTTTTTAGGGCCGCACTCACAGCATATGGAGATTCCCAGGCTAGGGGTCGAATCGGAGCTATAGTCTTCGGCCTACGCCACAGCCACAGCCACAGCAATTCAGGATCCGAGCCATGTCTGTGACCTACACCATAGCTCACTGCAACGCCAGATCCTTAACACACTGAGCGAGGCCAGGGATGGAACCCTCAACCTCATGGTTCCTAGTCGGATTCGTTTCTGTTGTGCCATGACAGGTACTCCAGTATCTTTGCTTTAGATTTAGCAAGTCTGTTTCTTGGAACTCTCTCTGTGTTTTTATTTTGTATTATTTATCGTCATTCCTTTGACAAAGTTCTCCTCTCAAACTGTTGTAGCTTCTCCATGAGAAAGGGCTTTGGGGGTCTGCTTTAGCTGTGTTCACAGAGAGCTGGGGGTGGAGTGGTGACAGATAGAGGATATTGAGTCCAAGCCCACAGAGAATGCCAGTCTTTTCTGGCCGGGGCAGAGGCTCACCCCAGACCACCAGCCCAGAGCCTCTGACCTCATCCTTCTCCATCATAGACATTTGTGCTTATGCCACAAATAATTTTTTTAAAAAATCAGAACTCCCTCTCTCTCTCTCTCTCTCTCTCTCTCTCTCTCTCCCCCTCTCCCTCTCCCTCTCCAAAGAGAGTGCAATACCATAGAAAACATCCAAAGTGGCACATCTGGCAGAAGCGCCCTTGGCCAGACTGTGTTGGGCCATAGCGCCCCCTGGAGGCCCCAGAGTGTCAGCTCAACACTTGGATCCACTTCAGGTCAACTTCCCAGATGGGAAATAACATATAGGAAAAACTGGAGTTCCCTTAGTGGTTCAGTGGTAACAAATCTGACTAGGAACCAGGAGGATGCAGATTTGATCCCTGGCCTCGCTCAGTGGGTAAAGGATCTGGCGTTGCCATGAGCGTGGTGCAGGTCGCAGATGCGGCTTGGATCTGGCGTTGCTGTGACTGTGGCTTAGGCCAGGGGCTACAGCTCCTGTTGGACCCCTAGCCTGGGAACCTCCTTGTGGGGGAAGATCAAATTCCTTTTCTTATTGCTGTGTGGTCTTATTTTTGGCTGGCAGAGTGAAAAGTCAGAGAGTCTGGAGCTCAGGGCACATCATCACACAGCTAAACCAAACCCAGTAACTCCTTACCTTCAGAAAAGGAGAACAAACCAACAAATCATTTGTTTTCTATCTATTGTGGCATATCACATCCATAACGGAAACAAATACATGGTACAGCTTCTGTGGCTGCACTTTGTAATATTTATTAGGTGTACAGAGGAAACTGCTGGGATATACACAGCAACATCGCCAGGAATGGCTCAAACTAGAAACCACCTAAGTAAGTATCCATCAACTTGAGAAAGGCTCAATAAATGTAGTAAGTTCACAGTATAGAATACAATGCAGAAAAACACATGTCTGCTCATTTTCTAAAATGTGGTATTTTAGATCTCTAAGACATGGTATTATGTGAAAAAAGTAAATTATAAGACAATAGGTATATAGTGCATGAAACCATTTACTCTGAAGTCTAAGACCAGTACTATGCACTCTTCTGTATGTGTGTGTGTGTATGTATCCCAAACATTAACACCAACACTGTGTGTTTTTCTGTATGTGTGTAGGGGGGATGTATACACATAGGAAAAAGATTTCAAAAGACACAACTTGCTGCTCTGGGGACAGGGCAAAGAGATCGGGGCTGTGGTTGGGGTGGTAAGAAACTTTGGCCTTATTTATAATTTATAAAAATTTTAAGAAGAAATTATTTACTTACTGTCCAATTAAAAATACCTAGGCAAATTTTATATTAAAATTAACAGAAAAAAAGAAGTTCTGTTTTGGGGGGACTCTTCCCAGTCACTGAAATCACTATTCTCATTCTCAGCCATCTCTGACCTTTTGGTCTCTCTCCTGCTCATCAAGAGGACTCCGGTAGCCTTTCCCCTGCCACTATGCTGCTGACTCCCACAGTGACACAGACAACTCATCCAATATTGTGGGTCCAAGTCCTCTCTGCCGAGGTCTCCTAGAGCTTCCTTCCGGACCCACTCCCATGGTCCTAGCTGGGACTTTATTTCTGGTATCTGCTCTACCTCCAAACCCTCCTCTTCTTCCATCTTACTTGCTTCTTGACTATTTTGAGATCTTCGATCCTTTTCTCACCTGTCTGTCCATTAGGTCGCCTTTGACCATCTTCATTTCCCTCCCCATCCCATTTTGCCAACACGCTCAACTCCCTTGTACCCCTCTCTGGCAAAATACACCTTTAGATGAACACAAGTGTTGGCTTTCTCTGTGAAACTCCACACAATCCTACCATGATAAATTCATGGTCAGCATCCTGACAGCCTCCTTAGTATTGTTCATTAATTCCTCTCCACTTCTTTCAGTCCTAGAACTTGAACAAGTCTTACTTACTACTCCCCACTGTATCTCATCACCTCAAACATGTCTGCTCTCCTCACTGTGTCCCAGGGCATCATGGTCACTCTCATCTCCACGGTGTAGTAGCTGCTTTGTCTGGTTCTTTTTCGCCAGCTGGTGCATCCAGTCCCCTGACTGCCTCAGGTGTTGGTCACTAACTGCTCACAGCTACCCTCTTCTCTGGGAAGGTGGTCCATGGCTAAATGGAGGCTTCGAGAGTCAAAGATGCCTGGAAGTTTAGGGCGTGTGGGGCTGAAGCAGAGTTATTAAGACTTGCTTGAAACTGGGACAATCCTGAGACATCATTCCTGCTCCAGAACTCCCCAGAACAAGCTGAGGGAGGTTCCAGCTGAAGCTACATCTTCTGAGCACCATCCCCTGCACTCCTCTTATGAAAGGATTTTATTTGTTTTTGGCTACACCTGTGGCATGTTGAAGTTCCCAGGCCAGGGACTGAACCTGAGCCACAGCAGTGACAATGCCAGATCCGTAACAAGCCAGGCCACCAGGGAATAGAAAAAAGGCTTTTAAATGCATAAAATAAAACACATAGGATTACAAAGAAAAACTCATTATATTGATATAAAATAATAATAATAATAATAATAATAATAATAATAATGCAACTTTGTAATATAACACTATGCCAGCAGCTTTATCAATACATAAATTAAAAAATCTAGCATTTGGTCAAATAATATCAAAGCAGGGATGAAAGTAAGTGAAATTTCAAGATACACAGCACAACTGAAATGTGGCATGAAATATAATTTGTATTAGTGACAAAGTCAAAGTTACTACAGGTAGCACTAAAATATCACTCTGCATTCATAATGAAAGGAAACACTAAATTTTAGTAAGAGGTTAGTGAGAATAAAGATGTGATTTTTTAAAAATTTTTTCCTAAGTTCACGGTAACTGATTTCCATTCACAAATACCCAGAGCTCTGGTTAGGATCCCCGTACTGAAGAATTTATAGGCTTAGGAAACTGACAGTCAAATCGCCCCGCCTCATACTGAACACTCTTATATGCTTCTTAACAATTAGATGGAACAATTTAGTTTAAGCTCCCTAACCTGCCTAAAGTCTGGTTAAGGAAACGTTTCAAGGGTCCTGAATACGCTTCTCTATTCTCAGGTAGTATCAGTGGGAGATGCTTTCATAGGTACTCAGAGTCCAGGAGAGCTCACCAAACTCACAGGAAGAACACAATGGCTCAGACAGCGTCGACTGAAAAAAAAAGTACTACGTGAGGGTTGTGAGTCAAGTTTTATTTGGGGCAAAATGAGGACTACATACTTGGAGGCAGCCTCCGAGAAACTGCTCTGAAGAGGTAGGGAGGAAGGCCAGGATATTTGTGATTTTGGTTAAATGGTGGTGGGGGGGGTGTTGGTCCCTGCAATCAAGCACATTTTTTGCAGAAGGTTACTGCTAGTTACGAGGAGCAGCTGTTACCATGAAGGATTTTAGTGCTTTTCTAGAAAAAGAGGAGATGCAAGAATTGGGGTCATAAAATTTTCTCCTGAAAATACCTGTTCTGCTAGCTTTTCCTAGAGCACAAAGTGCCTCATTCCCAGTCTCCACCCTGAACTCCTTTCAGGATATGCTGAAGGACAATGGTTGCAGCAGCTTGTGATTTAATTCTTGTAGAGGCAGATGGCAACAGTGATGGACACATTTCCTTGGTTTGAATCAGTTGGTACCCTTCATTAGTTCCCTCCACCCATTTGACATCCCGTGGTGTTGTATCAATTATCAAATATTGTTGGTCAGGCTGGACACAGATCTGTGCAGAATTTAGGGATGGAAATAATGTTGGTCTTGCCCTCACAAAAGTTAATATTTTCTGGGATTAAAATTAATTATCAGAAAGTGAACCAATATGGTACATTTCCTCTCCCACCCTAAATTTCCTAAAGTAACAGAAAATATAGGTTTTAAATCCTCCACCTTTTCTTCATTAGAAAGAACAATATTTGGAAGAGAAAAATGTTGGAGGACAGCAAGAGCAGTGTGGAATTTGGGACTAAGGAGTCTATGGTGGCAATATGGTGCTACTCTCTGGTTTTGATTCTGAAGATGGAAGAATATGTTATATTAATAGTATACACTGATAAATTATATTAGCTATGATAATGGCCTTTATTTACACAGTACTTTTCATTTGTTTAAGTTTCTTACACGTTTATTATCTAATTTGAATCTTTTCACCCCGCAAATGTAGAGAATGCTCTTCTTAAAGGAAGGCGAAACCAAGAGGCACAAAGCCTATCTTTGGTCCCCCAGATTAGAACCATGCATTCTTTCCCTTGGGGTGAGAGACTGCCCTGTAACTTTTTGGATGGATGAGGTTTACAAATCTCAGAGAACCTAGTTAATGGTTCTTAAATTTGTGTGTAACATTTGGGGGAGGCAGATGTATTTTCTGCAGCCCCAGTCTTGCGATTTGGATTCAGCAAGTCTGGGGTGGAACTCACAAGTCTGCATTTTTAACAAGTGCCCCTGGTCCACTTGTGTCATCTGTTTTAGGCGTGTCATTTTTAAACAGCATGTGACTGGAATTTTAAAAATCACTCTGAAATTCCCCTTTAGTCACCTTTACATGCTTGAAGTAATTTTGGTTTCCAATTATAATCCTGTTTAGGGGCGTTCAGGCCCCAGATACACTATTAGGGAAATAAATGTCAGATCAAAGAACAAGACCATGGAATTACCTGTTGTGGCTCAGTGGTAAGAAACCAACCAGTATCCATGACGATACGGGTTAGATCCCTGGCCTCACTCCGTGGGTTAAGGTCCTGGCGTTGCCACGAACTGTAGATTGCAGATACCGCTGGTATCTGGCGTTGGCTGTGGCTTCCGTGTAGGCTGGCAGCTGAGGCTCCCATTCCAACCCTAGCGTGTGAACTTCTTCTATACGTGCAGGTGCGGCCCTAAAAACAAACAAACAAACCCAAAACAAAACGAGACCAGGCAGGAACAAACAACCAGCTAACTCGATTAATACAAAGTAACCAAGTAGGCTAGGAGACTGAAGAAGCCAGACACACACACCTTCTCCCACCGACCATGTGGTTCATCAATGCTTTTAGCGTCGGACACGGGGCTGTTCAGTGAGAACTGGTTAAAAGATTAACAAATGTGTAGACACAAAACGTTAAGACAGGTTCTTCAGTATTGTTTTTCATCTTGTTATTCAACTAAGGTCCTCTTCTGATAAAAATGAAACCTCATATTCTCCTTTAATGTTATTTTTAAGTTTCAACATAAACAGGGTGACTGAAAATTAAGAGACAAAGTGGTTCTGTGCCGCATCAGCCACCAGGGAAAAGGGGTGCTTAGGAGTACCTGAAAGAGAAGGAAGAAAAGCGAGCAGCTTCAGTTTGGAGGAAATGAGAGAACCACCCGGCACCCAGGCCGGACCGGAAGTAGGGGCGCAGAGCCGCGCTGGATTCTGGCGTCACTTCCCCGCGACTTCCTGCGGAGAACATGGCAGCCCTCAGCGGTGTCCGCTGGCTGACCCGAGTGAGGCCCTGGGCACGCCGGGGCGGGTGGGAGGGCGGCGTGTTTGTACCGGGCTCACTGAAGTATTCCGGGTCTGAGGGTCCCAGACCTGACGTCAACGGCGTGTGTGTCTGTCGCAGGCGCTGCTCGCCGCCCCGAACCCCGGAGCATGGAGAAGCCTGAGTACCTCGGTCGTGGCGCAAGCCGCTTCCCAGAGCCAGGTAAGCACAAGTCCTGCTCCGGTCTTGCCCACGCCCCTGACCGCTTTTCTCCTAGCCTCTCCTCACCCTCCTACGACCGCTGCCGGCGCTCCAGCTTTAGCTCTGCTGGCCCGGTTCGCAGGCCGAGGACATGAGGGTGGAAGGCGCCTTTCCCGTAACTATGCTGCCAGGAGACGGCGTAGGGCCTGAGCTGATGCACGCTGTCAAGGAGGTTTTCAAGGTGAATGACCAGGGGGAATCCACCAGCAGGACCATGGCTTGGGCTGGAAAGGACTTATTCCATTCTGACCCTGCGATTTTTGGCACCTACCCCTGAAGGCTGCCTCTGTCCCGGTGGAGTTCCAGGAGCATCACCTGAGCGAGGTGCAGAATATGGCATCTGAGGAGAAGCTGGAGCAGGTTCTGAGTTCCATGAAGGAGAACAAAGTGGCCATAATTGGTATGTTTGCTCCCTTGCCACCCGCCCATGTGTTATTTAAAAATCAAACAAATAAATGTTCGTTAAATTTCCCTCAGCGCTCACTAATAAATTAACTCTTCCAGCTCCCACTGATTAGTGGCCATTTGTTCCTTTCATTTGGGAACCCAGGAGTTGAGAGAGCGTGTAGCTCTCTTGCCGTCTATGCAGGAAGGCTCCAAGAGTTTGGAGTCTGTCATGGGGCTACATCGTGACTCATCAAGTCTTGTTATTGTGTTTCTAGAATGGCTTTCTAGCTGCCTCTTTTCTTTTGTCTTTCCTTCTGCTTCCTTATTGCAATTGCGTCATTAGATTTTTTTGGCTTTCAGTTCTGTCTCTACAGTCCATCCTCTACATCTCTTCTCTTGGGACTTTGCCAGGCCCAGCCTGGTGTAGGAAAGTAAGTTCTTTATGAACTGATCTTTTCTGCCTTCATTTCTACACCACTTGTTCTGTGCTTAGGTTACACTAGATTATATTTATTGCCGTATGCATGTATTGTCTTGATTTTTGCTTCCTTCTGCCCACAGTGTTCTCCTTTTGGTGCCACCTGTCAGAGTTTTCCTCACCGACTGTATTAGTTTACTAGAGCTGCCGTAACAAATGATAACATACCCAGTGGCTTAAAATAATAGATATTTATTCTCTCACAGTTCTGGAGGCCAGAATTCCAAGATTAAGGTGTTGTTGGAGCTCCCTCTGAAGGCTTGGGTAGAATCCTTCTTTGCTTCTTCCAACTGTTGGTGGCTCCTGGCAGCTGCTGGCATTCCTTGATGTTTCTTGACTTGTAGATGCATCACTTCAGTCTCTGCCTCTCTCTTCAAATGGTTTTCCCCACTGTGTGTTTGTGTATCTGTTTCTCCTTTTCTTGTATAAGGACTTGTGAGTGGATTTAGGACCTACCTCATCCAGTATGATATCATCTTAAGATCCTTAACTGGACACTGTTTTCCCAATAAAGTTACGTATCCAGGTTCTGGGGGTTTGGACACGGACATATCATTTTGAGGGTCACTATTCTATCTAGTACACTCATTCAACCTAAAGTCTGGCTGAAGTGCCAGCTATTCTGTGACACTTCCTGATGTTACCAGAGAGAATTTCTTCTCTGTGCTCCTATGCATGTTTTTAATACCTCTCCCATGGTATTCATCGTGTCTTTCTTTCCTTTTTTTTTTTTGGCTGCACCTGCAGCATGTGGAAGTTTCTGCAACAGAGGTTGAACCTGTGCCACAGCAGTGAGCCAGGCCACCTCTCTGACAACACTGAATCCTTAACCTGTGCCACAGAGGAACTCCTGTCATGTCTTTCATATTAACTGTCTTTCCCAATGCATTGTTTGCCCCTTGAGGACAGGAGTTTGTGTTGCATTTTTAGTTGATTTCCCTAGTGCCTGACGCATGGTTGATGCTGAGTAGGTGTTGGTTGAAAAGATGTCAAATAGGTAGACACAGAAACATCATGAAAGGTCAGGGATCCCTTAGCATTGTTTCTCAGCTTATTAAACCCAGGTTCTTTCTTACAAAGAGAAAATTTTCTGTGTCCTTTGAGGTGATTTTAAACTTTCAACATAAATCTGGTGACTAAAAGGAAACAGTGGACAAAATATTTCTACTTTTAACAATGTTTATTCTCCTTTGCCCCTTGTTTCCGGAGGCATTGAAGGGTCCCTTATTTGGGAGTGGGAGATGGGAGTCTGAGTTGCATTATGCCACTGGGGACTGAACACCAATATAGGTTCCCTTGGGTTTGGTCTGTGTCTGACACTCCCCTCACCAACTTTGTTTATGCAGGAAAGATCCATACCCCGATGGAGTATAAGGGGGAACTAGCCTCCTATGATATGCGGCTGAGGTAGGTTTTGGGGGGCCATGGGTCAGAGGGGTACTGGGGCACAAGGCACTGTGCTCATGGGTTTGTCCCACCTCCAGGCGTAAGTTGGACTTGTTTGCCAATGTAGTCCACGTGAAGTCTCTTCCTGGGTACATGACTCGACACAACAATCTTGATTTGGTGATCATTCGAGAGCAGACAGAAGGGGAGTACAGCTCTCTAGAACATGAGGTGAGGCCCTAGAGATCGGGGAGGGCAGGGTTGAAGGTGGGAGAGAGGCATAGCTCCTTCTGCCCTTCTTCCCAGTGTCACTCAGCTACTTCTCTCTTCCTACCCAGAGTGCGAGGGGCGTGATTGAGTGCTTGAAGATTGTCACTCGAACCAAATCTCAGCGGATTGCAAAGTTCGCCTTTGACTATGCCACTAAGAAGGGGCGGAGCAAGGTCACAGCTGTCCACAAGGCCAACATAATGTGAGGGACATGACTGCATGGGGTAGGTTCTGGGGAAGGTAGCCCGCTGCACTGTCTTGGCTGAATCTTTTCCCTTTGGCCCATGGACAGGAAACTGGGGGATGGGTTGTTCCTGCAATGCTGTGAGGAAGTTGCTGAACTGTACCCCAAGATCAAGTTTGAGACAATGATCATAGACAACTGCTGCATGCAGGTGAGGCCCACCCTCTGGCTCCATTCTGTGTTGAGCAAGGCAGGGAGTGGGATTTACTTTTCTTCATGCGCGCATTTTGCCCCCAGCTGGTACAGAATCCTTACCAGTTTGACGTGCTGGTGATGCCCAATCTCTATGGGAACATTATTGACAATCTGGCTGCTGGCCTGGTTGGGGGAGCTGGTGTGGTTCCTGGTGAGAGCTACAGTGCAGAGTATGCAGTTTTTGAGATGGTGAGTGAGGTCCCCACTTCGCTCAGTCCATTCTGTGTACCCTTCTTAGGTCCCCAGTTAGCTCTCCCGCAATGTGTCCTCCTCCTGAGACCCTGGCCTGCTTCTGTTCCCCCAACCCTTGCATCTTCTCAGGATCCCTGCTTGGCCTGATCACTTATCCTTGACCTCAGCCCCTGCAGAATGTCTGCTCCCAGTGATTCTGACCTGCCCGTCTTTTCACAGGGTGCCCGGCATCCATTTGCTCAGGCAGTGGGCAGGAATATAGCCAACCCCACAGCCATGCTGCTGTCAGCTTCCAACATGCTGCGGCACCTCAAGTAGGTGATGGCAGGTGGAGGGGACACGGCTGGTGTTGTCACGGGAGCCCAGGTGGGAGACATCAGGGATGCCGTGCGGGGAGATCTCAGCTTCTTTTTGTTCACGTTGGCAGTCTCGAGTATCACTCCAACATGATTGCAGATGCTGTGAAGAAGGTGATCAAACTGGGCAAGGTGAGTTTAAGAAAGGCTGTGGGGTTAGGACCTCAGCACTGCTTTCTGGGGAACCTGAGTTGGAGCCTTCTTTCCCTCCAGGTCCCCAGAACCCTTTGCTCTGTTCTGTTCCTCCCAGGGCTGTTCATTTCCCTTCTCTTGGTTTCATCCTCTTGATTTCCTTTGCCTCCTAGTTCCCATTTGCTATTCCCTCTTTCCTGCTCCACCCATTGGCTGGCTCTTTAATTGCCTATCTAAATGCAGAACTCTCAGCTTTCTATCTGGGGAGATGGAGAATAGAGGGAGAGAGCTGGCAGGAAGAGGCACCAGTGTCACTTCCTCCACACCTGGAAGTCCATCCATCCTGATCCGCCGTTCCCCTCCTCGCACCTGCTCTCCTAAATTTCCTCCAAGGCATCCTTTCCTGTCTCTGATCTGCACCCCATCTCACTCATGCTCAAGCTTCCCACCCTGCCCAGGCCGCAGCAGAGCTCTGGGCCTCTAGACAGGAGTGGCCGCCTCGCTGCCTCATCACTTCTCTTTGGATTCCATTTCCATTTCCATTGTACTGCCCTGCCTCCGCCTTCATGGGCTCTCTTCTCTTCTTCCCCACCGCTCTTGCCGGTGGTGGCTGTAGGTGCGGACTCGAGACATGGGCGGCTACAGTACCACAACCGACTTCATCAAGTCTGTCATCGGCCACCTGCACCCCCATGGGGGCTAGAGCCCTCTATTCCCTCCAACCTCACAAGGACCATACACATCCCTTCAGTGCAGTGGACCAGAGAAGAGTGCTCAGCCTCTAGACCATAATCACCTTCTGGGCAGAGCCTAGGTTGTCTGGGGCTGGCTTCCTTAGGGAACTGTTAGGTGGTGGGGGGCTAGGGGTAGGGCCCAGGCCACAGGGATGACGACAATTCTCCCCCACAGGTTCGAACTTCTGACATGGGTGGCTATGCCACCTGCCAGGACTTCACTGAGGCTGTCATTGGTGCCCTGTCCTACCCATAGTTCCCTCCCACACCCATGAAAGGTGTCCATCAAATAAAACATGCTATGTCAGCTGGTGAATTTGTACTTTTATTGGGATATAGAGGATGGGTTGGGAAATATCTCTGCGTTCCCACCAGGGAAATGTCCGTTTCCAAATGTCCATTTCTAAGTCTCCTGGGATAACTTTTGGAGCTTTTTCTTTTTCTTGGAGCCACTGCTCTTGCTAACAGCAGCCTCTTCAGGTCCCCTGCTGAGTGGCTCCTCCTTAGGAGACAATTTCCTCTTTTTCTTGGGAATTTTCTTGTTCCCTGACTCTTCAGGGTCACTAACTGGTTCCTCTCTGGGCAAAGATTTCTTCCTCTTGGGAAGACTGCCACTGCCAGCTGTCTCCTCAAGATCACTACTAACCAGCTCCTCCTTGGAAAAAGATTTCTTTTTCTTGGGTTTGGAGAAGGAGACAGATGGGTCTTCCATTCCATTCTCCAGCGGAGCCTCCTGGGGCTTCTGCTTTTTCTTCTTCTTCTTGGGTGTCTCCTGAGGGGGAAACAGGCATGAACCAGCGTATAAGCACATGCACATACCCTGTCAGCATTCCAGCTGTTAAGCAGTCAGGGTGGAAAGGTTGGGGAAAATGGCATTAAATAAAATGTTCCAGTGCTTCTGGGATGACTTCTAATGTATGCATGACTATAACACTGGAAATCCATGTCAAGTTACCCCTGCCCTCCTTAGAAGTAGGCAGAACACACAATAAATTAATCTAAGCCCATCAAGTAAATAATACAGAAAACCTCACCATGCTGGTTACAATAAAACCAAGAAGTCCCAGAGGAGACCACAAGAAACACTGGCAAATGGCACTGTGACAATCCCAGGAGAGTGGTTCCAACCTAGCCCACCGGGACCTCCCAGCCCCCATCCCCACTAGGAAGTGCTACCATCTCCAGACATGTCTGGGAACCTGCAGGGCAGGAATTTATACTCCTGGTGAGGACTCCCGGGAGGCAGCCAAGGACAGAACACACTCGCCCAGGGAACAGGTGTTGCCACAACCAGCTGTCTGGGCTCTTGAGCAGTTCTCTCAGCACCTATCTCCTTCCTACAGAATTAAGAGGTAGTTTTAGAGATTTCAGGACCTTATTTCAGTCCAAATGCCTGGACTGGGCTCGAAACCTTGACTTGAGGTGACATGTCCAGTGTCCTACAACCCAGATGTCACCCAGGACTAAGGGCTGCCTGCCCACTGACCTCCCACTCCTCCGGAGTACTACTGCTGTTTTCCGAAGACACCAGGGCAATCGCAGCCAGCCGCTTCTTTTCCTTCTTCAAGCGTTTCTTCTCCTGTTTCTCCAGCTTCCTAGTAATCTCAGCAGCAGCTTCCTCTGCCTGGCCAAAGAAAGTGCTGAAAAGGCTTGCAGACCCCTGGTTTCCCAGGCCTCTCTCTTGGCTTTACTGGATCAGGCTCATTAAATCAGTTTTTTTTTGCCTCCACTCTACAAGGTCAGGCTCAGACAGTTCATCATCTCCAACAGCTAGCCAACGGTTCTCCCCCACCTACTAAGCCCAAACTGACCTGAACCATCGCCTCCTTCATGACCTCCAGATTCTTTCGTGGAATCTCTCCAGTCTCATAGAACGACAGTCGCTCCTCAACTTGCTCTCGAAGCTTCTCTCCAAATACACTGGTGGGCACCTCTGGGTGTGCATTTGTTAAACAAGCCCATCAGTGCCTTAAAGGGACACGCTACTTCCCCACCCCTCTGTATTCCCTCTACCCTCAGCTTCACTCAGACCCAAAGTATCAACACTCACTAGGTGAACTGCTGTTGACGAAAAATATTGCCATCATTGTAGAAGCTGTTAAGGTAGTAAGCCTCCCCTCCCGCCCAACTGCCAACTCCCCCACCCGTACCAGAGAAGCAATCAATTCGTGAGGCAATACTGCATTTGTTTGCCAGGTATCGGGAGATGCGGCCTTTGTTCTTGGCAGCTGCTCGGCCAATGAAGGTAGAATGGAATATGAGTCCATATTTGGGGGTGTTACCCCTAGTCTTCAGGGCTCTGGGAGAAGAATGTTCAGTGGAGAGGTTTAAGATCAGAAATTACAACCATGTTAGTAGCTAAGGCGGTGCCTTCCTTCCCCACCTCCCCCAGTTTCCAGAGTGAGCTTCAGTCGGGGTTCAGTTAACCCCATTTCATGCCAACCCATTGCTCCCAGAGGCAGAGGAAAGGCATCCATTGTCGCTGACCTGGAAACTTGGTCCCTTTGCTGGGCCCAGGGAATCACTCAGACACCAGGACTGGCCATCACCCCCGTAGCAGAGGACTGTATAGGTCAGGGAGCCCTGGTCAGCCATCACCGTGATCCCCAAACAAGCAGTGGGCACCAGAAGTGGCACCTGAGTGTAGGCAGGTGCCCTCACTGGTACCTGAACAGGGCCTTTTCAGCCCCAAGGATCTGCACTGTGGACGCTGGATACTTGGCCAGGTTGGTGAGACTGCCAGCATGAGCAATGAGACGTGCACCTACCTGGAGAAGGGTTTAAGAATTAGAGAAGCTGGAACGGCCAACCTACCAACTGCATAATCCTGCTTCACCTCCTCCCGGTCAAGTACAACTGGGAGACATGATGGGTCAGGAAACACAACAGTACAAATATGCATGGTAATTCCTCCACCCCCCCATTCTGTGTTCCCCACGACGCACCGCTTCCCCAATTAGGGCCGACAGGCTGGGGGCTACTTGGCTCATCTTGGACCGCAGGTAAGTGTGTAGGCTTTGACGGTACTCTGACAAAGACACCACACGACTGGAGAAGCTCTCGATGTTTATCAAGTCAATGGCCGATATGTCCATGCCTAAACGACATCAAGTGTGAGTGCAAGAGCCAAATATTCAGACACCCAAACCTTACTTTAGTTTCAGGCACTGCACTGACCCATGGAGGACCGAGAGGCATCCAGAATAGCCTTAGCCTTGGCGCCATCCATCGTCAGCTCCTCCAGCTTCTCCAACTTTTCTTCATTCAGCTCCCTTCTGTTTCCAATGAACTGAGCAAGGCGGCAGTATGTGGCGTTATCATTAATGATCTTCACCAGCTCAGGAAAGTGATACCCATACCACTCCCTGCAAAGAGCCACAATCACTCCCTAGCCCAGGAGTGGCGCCCCCAATAAAACTATGGCCCCAGCCCTCTGGAAATCCACTCTTTCCAGGGAGGAAAAATCATATCCAAAACCTTGCTCCATGTCCCCCCATTCACAATACAGACCAAGCAAAGGGCCTGGGCTGAGGTGTATATGGGGTGGGTTGCTCTGCCTCCTCTTTCTATACAGTCAGTGTAAGAACACAGCCTGTGGTAAGCACCGGGAGGCCCAGCTCTCCCCCACATGTACCACAAGAGCCAGTCCTGATCTCAGGATACAAAATGAGCTAAACCACAGACCAAGCACCTCGTTTCGCAAGGGTCACCCCTACACTTTACCTGACACGCATGGAGAAGGTATTGATGTCTTTATCCAGCTGGTCCAGGAGGCTAATGGACTGGATAATCATATTGTCCACCCGGTTCACATTAAACTTAACTTTGGCACGAGAATAGCTGTGTCCCAGCCCGAGTTGGGCTTTACAAGCAGACAGATCAGTGAGACCTTTCACCAGGTTGTGGAAGTGCAGTCGAACTCCTGGAGGAAGGCAAGACTGTGAGCAAGGAGGGGTTCTAAGCTAGCTCCCGCATCCGTGGGCACCAGCCAAGCAGAACTTCTCAGAAGCAGCTTTAAGTACCTTAATAAAGTTACCACCTCCCCTCAAGATTTCATTATTAGATGGTCTCACCTCGAAGGACCTCAGCTATCACACCTCCAGTCTGGCAGTTGTACCCCAACTCCTCTTGTATAGCAGCACCTATCTTGGGGTCCCCAACCCCCAAGAGTACTTTCTTCTTTTTAGATGGCAGGTGAGTCTCCAGGAACAGGCGGAGATCCTCATGGACAACACCTCAGGGCAAAGAACAAAGCGCCCACTCACATGCTGAAAGACGCATAAAGGGATCCTGTCCCCTCAACTACCTATTAAGTGACAGAATGATCTTACAGTGGTCTTGCAGAACATGCCAGGATGGCGTGCCAGGACCCCTCCCCTCCAGGCTTTGCTCAGACACAAGGAGACATCAATGATCGTACTCAGGGGATTGACAGATTCAAGTCATCACTGCAAAGCCAGCATCAGACACGAGAGGACTCAAACAGGGCTCAGTCCAAAAAATGTAAATGAGAAATATGGAGCACAATGTAAGCATTCAGAAACTGATTTGCCTTCTGAGACCAAACCTCCACTGGTTTTTGGAATCAAAACTGCCCTTTCCAAGTAACTGCCAGGCCCTCATCACCACCAGATTTAAGAGTTTATCACCACAGTGCTCACTGCAATAAAGCCTACGTCCTAGGCGGTGCGCTTACCCGCCCCCCGGCGGCTGTCCTGCCGCTATACCGCGTCTTTTAAAAGGATAACAGCAGCAGAAACCGTATCTCGGCTTATCTCTCTCAGAATACTTAGTGGTCAGCTCACCTTCAGACACAGCGTTGGCATTTTCCAAGGCAACCTGAGACGAAGAAAAGGGAGAAAAGGCCACGAGACGAACGATGTTGTGGAACTTGCCCAGGTTCAGCACGCACTCCTCCACCTGGGGGCAGAGAGGATGAAAGATTTCTTTCCCTCACTCTTGCCTCTAGGGCGCAGTAAAGTAGCAGCTCTCAGGCCCACGCACGTTAAGGATCTAACGAAACGATCATGGGCCCTAAATCCCGATTTCACTTCATATGTATGGGGTGGAGTCCACCAGGCTTACTTTTAAATCTTTCTAACGCGATTCTAATCGTGAAAGCAAGTAAGCACCCTCTGGTCTGGAGCTGTCCGGCCTAGCGCACACCCCCCCCTCAACGCGCGGCCGGCCACGTGGGAGCGCGCGGTGCATGCTGGGCCCCGCGAGGCCCAGGGAGATGCCGCGCAGCCGGCGAGCCCACCGCGTTCACCCACCTGCGGCAGTAGCAGGCTGATCTCCTCCACCTCCTTCAGCGCCAGCAGTGCGTAGCCGACCGCGTGCTCGAACAGCACGTGCAGCAACACCTGGAAAGCAAGCCGGGAAGCGAGCATCAGCACGGGTCCCACGTTCGGCCGGCCCTTCTCTTGAGGCAGGCACCGACCCTGGTGCCAGTGCCGGCCTGAACCCAGGCCCAAACCACGGCCTCCGCCCTGCCCGCACGCCACAACCACTCCTCACCATGGCGCTCGCTCCTGGCCCAGCTCGCAATGCGGCGAGCGGGCTCCTGCGCGCGGAACCTGGCTCCGGTAGCCACGCCCCCGAGTTGCCAGCCAATCAGAGGCCGGGGACGATACCTTTGCGGGCCTCTGGAGGGGTTCAGCGGGGTGGTATGGCCCGCAGGGTGGGGGCCGGGCGCGCGAGCGCGAGCGGGGGCGCCGGCGAGCCGGCCTTTTCCGGCGGCTGCTGCGGCGCGGTTGTCGGCACGGAGCTGGTCGGTCTGGGCCTTGCAGGCTACGAAAGGGTTTGGAAAGACGCGTTTCTGGATAATTGTTCCACCCCTCATGTTTTCATCACAGAAATTACTGGCAGCAGAGCTCGGTGGAATCCGGGAAGGAGACCCCGCGTGGGCCGTGGCGCCCCTTCCCAGCCAAAACTTGTGGCTCCCGCTCTCCGTAGGGTTGGGAACTTTGGAACCGAGGCCTAGCCTTAAGACCCACGCTCCTAGGACCCCTTTGTCCCCGTCCGCCGCTCGGCAACGACCTTCTCCAGTGCGCTCTTCACTCTTTACCGAGATGGAAGCTGGGCCTTAGGCGCGCTGGGCTGAACCCTGACGCAACGTGGTTCCTTGTGGCTGGCTTCATACTTTTAAGCTATATTTCATTTATCTTTTAAAACGAGGGCGGCAGGCGATGGAGTAGGAAAGAAGGATGATCCTATCCCTTGCTCTTCCTAGTTCGGTTTCTCGCTCCCTGCATCGGCCGAACGCTACTCCTTCTGTGGGACCACGTGTTGCTCGCCGTGGTGAACGACCCTAGGTTCTTAAGACCCGGCCCCGAGTGAACTGCAGCAGCTTACATGTCCTTGGGGGCACTAGGCCCACTCTTTTGAAACTATTTTTGCTTTATTATTTATTTATTTGTCTTTTCTAGGGCTGCACTCGCGGCATATGGAGTTTCCCAGGCTAGGGGTTGAATCGCGGAGCTGCAGCCGCCTGCCTACGCCACAGCAACACGGGATCTGAGCCGTGTCTGCGACCTACACCACAGCTCAAGGCAATGCCGGACCCTTAACCCACTGAGCGAGGCTAGGGATCGAACCGGCAACCTCACGGTTCCCAGTTGGTTCCCAGTTGGATACGTTAACTGCTGCGCCACGACGGGAACTCCTATTTTTGCTTTAATAATTAATGTTAGAGTTATAAATCCGAAGCCTGGTTATTTTGAAATAGTATATATGCTGGTAAACTAAAAAAAATCATTTTAAGGGGCTTAAAAAAAACCAAATTCCCATAACTACAGCGTATTTATACATTTGTTTTCTTCTTGAGCAATTCAGTTATTTGACAAAATCCAAGTACGGAGCTCATTCTTAAAACTTAAAAGATTAAAATTTTAAATTTGGTTGGTAAATCTTAAAATTTCATGGTCTCAATATATTGGATACAAATATGCTTAAATTTTGTTACACGTATCCACTTATGAATCTGAAGCAGTTATCCAATAACATGTTTTAAAATGGAATTGCAAAAATAATCTATCAGTATAGTAAGTTGTCTTAAGGGTTATAAGTATGAAATTAAATAGAAGTTTCCGAAGTGTGGTAGAAATTATCAATGATCCGACTTTGATTTACTTCATTATTCCTATACTTAATCCTAAATATTTCTAGGGTTGCTGGTACTTATCTTCTAAGGTAGGGGTTCCTTCTTACCTTTTTTTTTTTTTTTTTATCTTTTTGCTTTTTAGGGCTGCACCCATGGCATATGGAGGTTCCCAGACTAGGGGTGGAATTGGAGCAATGCCAGATCCGAGCTACGTTTGCCACCTACACCACAGCTCACAGCAACACTGGATCCTTAATCTACTGAGCGAGGCCAGGGATTGAACCCACAACCTCATGGTTCCTAGTCGGATTCTTTTCTGTTCCAGCACAATGGGAACTCCTAGGGTAGGGGTTTCAAAGGTGAGGTTGGAATCTATTAATAGATTGCAGAATTTAGACATTCTTAGCCATCATTTAAAAAAAAAAAACCCAGAAAAATTTAAAAAATGAAGGAGCATTAATTGGTGAAACTTTTGTCTCAGTTAAACATACACATGTATTCATATGAATAAATATACACATATGTACCTGGATACACAAGTATACATAGCATATATATATTAAATAAACGCACATTTCTGTGGATTAAATACAAGAAATCTGAGAGTCACTGAGTTGAAAATTAACCACAGTCATACTCTGGATAGATTTGTGTCCTCTGGTTATAAAGGAACTGTGCTCAAGCAGTTTGCTAACTTAGAGAGGTGGCTGAAGAAAAGTACTTCCACTAGTGAGATAGAAAAGCTTGTGATGAGGTGGGGACATGATGTAAACACTAAAAATATTTCTTAGGCTTCCTTCCTCTCTTTACTAAACTATCTCCCCTGATACTTCATAATCCTGACCTCCGTGGCCCTCTCTGCAGCATGCGATGTCAAAGACCCTATCTTCTTTTCCTTTGGGCTGTTAGGTTCACTGAATTTGGGGGCTGATTCTTAAGCGGCAGTAAAAATGGATCAGTCAGCAACTTAACAACGTAACCTCAAGTCAATCAGTCAGCCTTCCTGAGCTTTCATTTCTTTTGTGGAATGAAGACAGAGGTTTCACTCACCCCTTCAATAAACATTTTCCTGAACATCGGTAGGCCAGGTGTGACACAGGTGTGGTAACTGGCATGTAGTAGGAACTCAACAAATGGTGGAATTGTTTCTTTTTGTTCCCTTTATCCATAAATAGTGCAACAGCGCTTCGTTTTACCCGTTCTCAGTTGAATCCCAGTTCTCCCATCACTTTCTATAGAATCTACTAAATCCCCATTTTTTTTAATACACCCAGCTGCTCTGACTCGTTTCTGTCACTTTATCCGTTACCTTGCACGTGTAGGCAGGACATCTCTAAACAGCTTAGTTTTACATGGTGAAGCAGTTATGCATTCCATTTTTTCAACTTCCAATGGCAGTAAGTAGATGGACAGTTTACTGATTAAATGTTGTTGGAACCTGGAGAGTATGTTCGGTGTGTAAACCTGCCAATTACTGGTATCTCAGTTGTTTCTTGTTTGAACAGCGTTGCTCAAAGCCTTCCAGATTTCCCCTCTCCAAGTCTTTTTCAAAATGGCATTGGGGTTTATGAGAGTGCTCTCACAGCTTAGTTGCAGGGGAGAAGGGGGATGTCAGTTCTTTGTGCTCAGGTAAGTGGATAAGTAATGCAGAGATCCGGGAGGATAATACAAGTGGCATGCAATATTTTCATTACAATTCAATTCCAAATTTATTCTAGCTTCCATTATGATTACTCTGTGATCCACACTTTATGTAAATGGGTGTTAAAGGTTGATGTCCTCCTTGCCTTCCATTGCTGCTTTCTCAGCATTATTTCCTCTTTCTCTTTGAAAACCCCCTGCCACCCATCACTGCCTGGTTGCCTCTGATTTTGCACTGAGAAGGACATGACTTACTTTTTGGATGAGGAGGCAAGATGCTGTTGATCAAAATAATACACAGCCACAAGCTGTTGAGCATCCTCACCGCAGACTACTACCTTCACTGTGTTGTTAAAGCTTCTGTCGACTTCAGCCTAGTTCTTTAAGTGCTTGTATGGCCCTGAGAGCCGGCATCATTTTATGTTTATTAGGCCCAGGGGACTCAATTTATCTGTGGACCCCTCACAGATAGGAAGATTGGAGTGGTGGGGGCCTGGGTGAGGAGTGAGCAGAGAAATAAGCCCAAAGCTCATTTGTCCATCTTCTCAAAACCCAAAGTAAGCAATGCAATTCAGCTGGTCTTTTGGGGACCCCTGTGAATGTAAGTTTTGAGCTGGTGGGCAACTTGGAATCTGAATGATCTAACATCTTCTTTTGCAGATGAGGAATCAGCTATAACTGTCAGTATTTAAGAAGCTACAGAATTAATTTTTCATTTTTTTCCCATTCATTTAACAAAAAAAGGAAAAAAAATTAAAAGTTTTTTGTGTTTCTTATTGCATGCCAGGTATCTTTTTAGGTGCTGGGGCACAGTAGTAAACAAACCAAGTCCCTGCCATCATGGAGTCTACATCCTAGGGAGAGACAGAAAATCGAGTAAGTATGTTGTGTAGCAGGAGTACCCATCCTGGTGCAGCGGAAATGAATCTGACCAGTATCCATGAGGATGCAGGTTCGATCCTTGGCCTTGCTAAGTGGGTTAAGGATCTGCTGTTGCCATGAGCTGTGGTGTATGTCACAGACGCGGCTTGGATCCCGTGTTGTTGTGGCTGTGGTATAGGCCGGCAGCTGTAGCTCTGATTCAGCCTCTAGCCGGGGAACCTCCATATGCCTTGCACTGAAAAAAAAAAGTGCTTTAGAAGTTGGTGTGTGTATGTGTTAAGGGATGTAGCATTGTTTTATAGAGGTTCTCGGTGAAGAGGCGACTTTTTTTTTTTTGGCTGCACCCACAGCATGTGGAAGTTCCTAGGCCAGGGATTGAAACTGCACCACAGCAGCGACCCAAGCTGCTGCAGTGACAATGCCGAATACTTAATCTGCTGCACCACAGAACTCCAAGAGGGACATTTTGAGTAGAGATCTTAAGTGGCTAAGTAATGCAGAGATCTGGGAGGATAATACAAGCAGTGGTAACTCTAACCCATGACCTCTTACTTCAGAGACTAGCAGTCAAGGGCTAAAATCCGCCAGTGTGGGAGACCGACCAGGGGTCCCTAGGAAGACCTCAGGGCCGGAAGGGGATTTAGGTATTGACAGAGACTGCGTAGGTCATTTAGAGATGGAGGGTGGGAAGAGGGTGGAAGCAAATGTCAAAAAGAAGAGAAGCAACTACTAGAGGTGTAAGGTTCATCCCCGCCAGTAGTTGGACAAAAGACTAAAGGATCTAGCATGTACGATCCAGAATGTAAGGAGCCTTGAATGAAGGCCAGGATGACCGTGTGGGTCTGATGAGACTCTTACTCTCTATAAAGCAGTGTTCGAATGGAGGTTAGTTTGGAGGTGACATGCAAGACAGATTTCCCAACAAGTTCCTGCTGAGAAAATGTCCTGCACGGGCAGCAGGTCCCAGGAAGGCTGTGGGTTTCTCAGGCATGCTCCAGGCTCAGACTCAGGCTCCAATTCAATCCCAGGCCACACTCAGCTTTAAAAAGCCATGTGAGTCTTTCCTTCCTCTGTGTTCACCCTTTAGGAACAATAGCATCTATTCCTCTTATTTAGCCCAGCTTATGGCTCACTATGTCATTTTGGTGTAAATTGACCCAGAATTTTCACTTGGGGCAATGCTAATGGGGACCTAGAGATATGAATGTGCTGTATAAATTCCAGACTAGGGGAGCTTCATCAAAGGAAATTACATAAAACAACCACAAGATGACAGCATTTCACAATCATTTCCTGAATTTTTCACATCAAATTTCAAAGGCTTCTAGCAATTCCTAGGCCTAAGAAACCCTGCAACATTCTTTGGTAAGGAGTTAAACATATATGCAACATTTCCTTACAGAGACAAAAAGAATGGAAAGCGTTCAAGGATGATCATTTAGGAGTACAGGGAAAAAGTTTTGATCAGTCGATGCTGTTTGTGTTCATAACCTGAACCTTCGGATGTTTGATCTTATTCAGACTTGTGATAGTACCTGCTATTTACTGAGCTCTTAGCCTAAAGCTGGGCACTTAGTCTTACATGCATGAGCTTGTTGCATCTTCACAACAGGTTTATGTGGCTCCTTTTCCAGACACAGTCAGTGATTGATTGATTGATTGTCTTTTTAGGCCCACACCGGCAGCATATGGAGGTTCCTAGGCTAGGGGTCAAATCGGAGCTACAGCTCCTGGCCTACACCACAGTCACAGGAAAGCAGGATCCGAGCCATGTCTGCGACCTACACCACCGCTCACAGCTCAAGGCAATGCTGGATCCTTAACCCACTGAGTGAGGCCAGGGATTGAACCTGCGGCCTCATGGATTCTAGTCAGATTCATTTCCACTGAGCCACGATGGGAACGCCCCCAGTGATAGTTTTGTCTGATCTAGAGCTCCCGTTGTGGTTCATTGGGTTCACCCGCCTAGTATCCATGAGGGCTTGATCATTGGTCTTGCCCAGTGGGTTAAGGATCCTGTGTTGCCGCAAGCTGTGGTATAGGTCACAGACGTGGCTGGGATCTGACATTGCTGTGGCTATGGCTTAGGCCTGCAGCTGTAGCTCTGATTGAGCCCCTGCTCTGAGGACTTGCCTGTACCTTGGGTGTGTCCTAAAAAGAAGGAAAAAAATGAAAAAGATTTGCATGATCTGCATATGTCATTTGCCCAGCTACGATCCTGGGCCTTTGTTTACATCTTCCAAACTAACACTGCACTGAAGAATAAATTATGTGGTGCAATACTACAGACAGCTTTCTTTAATAGAAATCCTCAGCACTCAAAACCAATCCCAACTTACAGAATTGGATGGCACTCACACACCTGGTGATTTTGCCATTCAAGATTGTATTTCAGTGACTTGTGGCTCAGTGGGTTAAGGATCAGCATTGTCACTGCAGTGGTTTGTGTTGCTGGTATGGTGCAGGTTTGATCCCTGGCTGGGGAACTTCCACATGCCTTGGTGCCCCCCCCACACACCAAATTATAAGATTATAAAAAATGCAAAATAAGATTTGGTTCCCTAGGAACCAAAGAGGATAAAGTCCTTACATGCTCCGTCCTTAAGTTTTAAAGGTATAGCCCATGGAATTTTAAAATATCCATCTGATGATCTTTGTCTTCTGTCGGGAGAGTTTAGTCTATTTACATTTATTTTGATTCCTGACATATTTTGATTCATTTTATATGGTTTCTATTTATTGTGCTGTTTTGTTTTGTTTTTGCTTTTTAGGGCCATACCTGTGGCATATGGAGGTTCCCAGGTTAGGGGTCGAATCAGAGCTGTAGCCGCCGGCCTACACCACAGCCACAGCAACGCAGGATCCTTAACCCACTGAGTGAGGCCAGGGATTGAACCCACAACCTCATGGTTCCTAGCGGGATTCATTTCTGCTATGCCACTACGGGAACTCCTATTGTGCTGTGCTGTTTTTTTGTTTGTTTCTTTGTGCCTCTCTGTTTCCTGAGGCACGATTAACCTAAAATCACTTAATTTTTAATTTTTTCAGTAGTTAATATTTTTTTATTAATATTTTAATTGGAGTATAGTTGATTTACAGTGATGTGTTAGTCTCAGGTGTACAGCAAAGCGATTCAGTTGTGTGTATATATGTATACATACTTTTTTTCAGATTCTTTTGCATTCTAGTTTATTACAAGATATCGTATACTCTGTGCTATACAGGTCTTTGCTATCTGTTTCATGTAGTGTGTATTTGTTAATCCCAAACTCCTGATTTATCTACCTTCTCTCCCTTTCCCCTTTGGTAACCATAAGTTTGTTTTCTTTGTATGTCTATTTCTGTTTTGTAAATAAGTTCACTTGTATCTTTTTTTTTCTGTCTTTTGCCTTATCTAGGGCCACACTCGCGGCATATGGAGGTTCCCAGGCTAGGGGTCTAATAGGAGCTGTAGCTGCTGGCCTTTGCCACAGCCACAGCAATGTGGGATACGAGCCATGTCTGCAACCTACACCACAGCTCATGGCAACGCAGGATCCTTAACCCACTAAGTAAGGCCAGGGATCGAACCCGCAACCTCATAGTTCCTAGTTGGATTCGTTAACCACTGAGCCATGATGGGAACTCCCTGTATCATTTTTTTGATTCCACGTATAAGTGATATCATATGGTATTTGTCTTTGTCTGACATACTTCACTTAGTTTGATAATCTCCAGGTCCATCCATATTGCTGCAAATGGCATTTCTCTTGTATGCCTAAGTAATGTTCCATTGTAAGTGTATATATGTGTGTGTGTGTGTGTGTATAATATCTCCTTTATCCATTCCTCCGTTGATGGACATTTAGGTGGTTTCCATGCCTTGGCTATTGTAAGGGCTGCTATGAACTTTGGGGTGCATGTATCTTTTTGAGTTACAGTTTTCTCCAGAATGCCCAGGAGTGGGACTGGTGGATCATACAGTAAGTCTATTTTTACCACATGAGGTTTTTTGAGGAAACTCCATACTGGTTGTACCAGTTTACATTGCCTCTCACAGTTCCCACAATCAGCGAGCGTGCGTGCGTGTGTGTGAGGAGAAAGGAAGAGAGAATGAATGGGGGTGGGCTGAGCAGATGGGGCTTGAGGATCAGTTCTAAGACTGTGCACTGTCGATCGCAGCCGTCAGTGGTGAGGTCTCTGAGCACTCTTTCCAGAGCCTGGCCTCCAAGGGCGAGCCTGAGGGTGGGCCTGGCCAGAGTCTTGTCTGATGCCAGGGGGCCAAGATACAGGTAGATGCTGAGAGGCAGGTGGCACAGCCCTGCTGGCAGAACTGGAGGCCCCAGGGCTCTGCGCCTTCTGGTCCGAGGTCTGGCTTTGGCTAGCAGAGAGATGTGTGGTCCCTGGAAATGGAACCAGACAGGAATGAGGATGTGGGCAGTTTCTATGCAGTTTTCTGGCATGGAACTGAGCTCCCTGGACTTGCCCTGCTCTGTAGGCAGATTTCAGTCCTGTTTGGTGACATGGGAATGGCTGGGTGCCCCTCACGCATTTGGGGGCAGCTTTACCTAGTCTTGGCATAAACAGCCATGTAGGATGTAGGAGGAGCATGACCTGCTCACTGGAGAACTGTGTGTGTGTGTGTGTGTGTGATTTTTAGGGCCGCACCTGCGGCATATGGAAGTTCCCAGGTTTGGGGTTGAATCAGAGCTGTAGCTGCCGGCCTACACCACAGCCACAGCAAGGAGGAATCTGAGCCTTGTCTGTGACCTACAACACAACTCATGGCATCGCCGGATCCTTAACCCACTAAGCGAGATCAGGGATCGAACCTTCATCCTCGTGGATACTAGTCGGGTTCGTTAACTGCTGAGCCACAACAGGAGCTCCTATGGCTCACTCTTATTTCAATTTGCCCAACTTCATACAGCTAGTAATTGTCAGAATTCTGGTTTAAATCCCAGATGCATCTGATTTCACTGCGTATGCTCTTTACCCTTTGCCACGTGGCTTTGGAAAAAGTGATCACTGCGAAGTGAAAGTTACCTTCTTTGGTGAGCTGGGTGGCATTTGTTGAGTCGCTTTTAGGTGTGTCCTCCGGATCCCTGGCTGTCGCTCTGCCTTTGACTGATTTGTGGCTCTTCTCAACTTCACGGAGCTGCGGGAAACACAACAAGTGCTTGGGTCCTGGCCAGGGAAATGGGTCTTGGCGGTCTGGAGCCCAGGATGGTAAGATCTAGAGAGCAACCACCCTAAATCATGGGTTCTTGTCCTCACCGCTGACTGCAGTGGGCACCTGGGCTCAGGCTTGCATAGCATTTGAAGGAACATCTGGCCAGAGGAGGACAGAGACTCGCCAACCCTGTATTTCAGTGTTTTCTGTACCAGGGCGGGAGGAGAGTGAAAGCGAGAGTAGGAAGTGTGGGTGGGAACCTGGCTTAGTGGATGATGGGATTAGTCCCAGAAGAGGGGTGAGGAAGCAAGGAGGACAGGGCTTATGGAGGGTGGGTTGGGGTCCACCCTGTATCGCGTGTAGGGGGTGGGGGCTGGGAGAATGGAAGAAGCAGTCAGGGTGTCTGCTGAGACGGAGAGAGGCTGTAAGGAGAGGACCTAACAGACCATGGGGCGCAAGCAATATGTCAGTCTGACAACACTGTTTTCTTTAGAATTTCCAGTATTTTATTTTATTTTATTTTAGTCTTTTTGGGGCCACACCCACGTTATATGGAGGTTCCCAGGCTAGGGGTTGAACTGGAGCTGCAGCTGCTGGCCTAAGCCACAGCCACATCAGTGCCAGATCTGAACCAAGTCTGCAATGACACCACAGCTCATGGCAACACCAGATCCTTAACCCACGGAGCAAGGCCAGGGATTGAACCTGCATTCTCATGGGTACTAGTCAGATTCGTTTCTGCTGAGCCACGATGGGAACTCTGCCAGCATTACTTTTAATCTGTAGGAATTTTTGTGGGTACTGGTTTTATTCTGTATGAACATTCTTGAATCCATCGAGTTTCTCCTTTTCTTTAGCGGCCTCTCACAATTTAAGTCATTACTGTCATGTATTCCCAAATACCCTCAGAATATAAATATATGTCTTTGAATCTCTTGAAGCTGCTTCCTACCATACAAGTATTTTTGGATTTGGTTTAAAAGAAAGCCGTTCAAAGACTACAACTGGGTTCACAGAGCAAATGAGCAAAAACCAAAAACGTAATGTCTTTTTGAAAGAAAACTCCCAACAGACTCACCACTTGGATTTTTTTCCTCAGCTGGGCATTAGCTCGGGAAAGGCTTTTGGAAACTGAGTTCAGATAGTAGATGGCCAGGCTGCAAGAGATAAGTGTGCTCCTGAGGTATTGTGATCTCGGAAAATGACAAGAGCTGGATACCTTACTGAGGAATCATGGCGGGCTTCCTGGAATGGGTGACCAGCTTTTGCCTCTGGGCAGAGTGGAGGCATGTCTTACCATCCTAAGTTCCCCACAAAACATTGACAAGGTCTTGGACATCCCTTTATTCTTGTTTTTTTTTAGGGCCGTACCCAAGGCATGTAGGGGTTCCCAGGCTAGGGGTCTAATCAGAGCTATAGCTGCCGGCCTACGCTGCAGCCACAGCAACCTGGGATCCGCACCACATCTGCAACCTACACCACAGCTCACAGCAACGCCGGATCCTTAACCCACTGAGTGAGGCCAGGGATGGAACCCGTGTCCTCATGGATGTTAGTCAGGCTCGTTAACCACTGAATCATGACTGGAACTCCCACATCTCACTGGTTTTGATGAAAATGTACAGGGAGGACATGGCTCAGATCCCACTTTGCTGTGGCTGTGGTGTAGGCTGGCAGCTACAGCTCTGATTGGACCCTAGTCTGGGGCCCTCCATATGCTGCATGTGCGGCCCTAAAATGACAATCAATAAAATAAAATAAAAATAAAATAAGTCATCCCAAGAGAAAGAAAGCATCTTCCTGGCCTTTCTCTGTCTCACTTCCCTACCCTCTTCACCCCCCACCCTCAATAAACTACTTGTATTTGAACCTTTGTGTGAGGATCTGCGTCTAGGAAATCCAGATGGAGAGGACAAGGAATAAGGACCTGCAAGGAGTCTCAAGGGCAAGCAGAGGTTTCATGAGGCAGAGCCATGGCCCTTGACTAACTTACAACATCAGCAGGATGGCCGGGATGATCAGGCCTGGATTGGCGAGGAAAGCAAAGATCTTGCCCAGGAAGGTGGGGAAATCGTTTTCCACTGTCTCTTGGATGACGTCATACATTCGGTTTTTCCCACTGGAAAGGGGAGAGCATATATTACAGCAGCTGCGAAGGCCAGATGGAGTAAACAACTGTGTCCACACCTCCGAGAGTCCGGGCTGCCGCTTATCACTGCTTTCCCAAAAGAACCAGAGCTCTTCTCCAAGGAGCTGCCAGTGGAAAACACCCTGTGAGCGGCTGCCCTGTGGCTGGGGTTTATAGCTGCCTTGGTGCCCTGGTCCCCCACTTCACGGACCATGGACAATTTACCCCCCCCCTTTTTTTTTGCCTCGCCCGCAGCATGCAGAAGTTCCAGGACCAGGGATCTGACCCAAGCCACAGCAGTGACCTGAACCACAGCAGTAACAAGGCCAAATCCTTAACCACTAGGCCACCAGGCAATTTCCTTCTTACTCATTTTCTGATTATATTCATACCTTCGCTCTCCCCGCTAGGGCTGCATTGACCAATGTGGCTATTACAATTAAATTAAATTAAAATTTCAGTTTCTTAGTCACACATTTCAAGTGCTCAGTTGTCATGTATAATCTAGTACAATAATAATATCGTATAATATGGTATAATAATAGCATTTGACTCAGATTGTTTAGAGGATAAACACATTAACTCATATAAAACACTGAATATAGGGCTGTCAAATTAAAAATGTTGCATCAGCAACATGGATGCAACTAGAGATTCTCATACTAAGTGAAGAAAGTCAGAAAGAGAAAGACAAGGAGTTCCCCTTGTTGCTTGGTGGTAATGAACCTGACTAGTATCCATGAGGATGCAGGTTCGATCGCTGGCCTCACTCAGTGGGTTAAGGATCCTGCGTTGCCATGAGCTGTGGTGTAGGTTGTAGACACAGCTCGATCTCATGTAGGTCGAATCTGCGACCTACACCCAGCTCATGGCAATGCTGGATCCTTAATCCACTGAGCGAGGCCAGGAATGGAACCCACATCCTCATGGATCTAGTTGGACTTGTTACTGCTGAGCCACAAGGGGAACTCCCAGAGGCTGTTTGATAAATAATGTGACAGCCACAGGCTCCAGGGATTAGGAGCCATTCTTCAGCCCACCACAGACTGCTCTCTGGCCTCCAAAGATTCAATACTCATCTGCCTGCAAAGCCACATGCATTCACCCTCATTGTTGCATGCCCCAAGGTCTCAACCCATTACAGCATCAATTCAGAGTCCAAAAATCTCATCTAAATATCATCGGCTCAAAGTTCCAAATCTCATCATCTAAATCAGGTATGGATGAATCTCCAGCTATGATCTGTTTGGGGGCAAAATTCCTTTCTATCTGTGGAGCTGTGAAGCTAGAATGCAAGTTATTTTACTCCCCACATACAATGGTGGGTCAGCTATTGTATTTGGGGAGTAAATAGGATAATAGTTCTAGATATTCCAAAAGACAGAAATGGAAGGAAGAAAGGAATCAGAGTTCCCAGCAATTCTGAAATCCAATCAACCAAATTTCATTAGATTTCAAAGGCCTGAAAACAATCTTCTGTGCTCTTTTTCTGTTTTTTTTTTTTTTTGTCTTTTTAGGGCTGCATCTGTGGCATATGGAGGTTCCCAGGCTAGGGGTTGAATTGGAGCTGTACCTGCTGGCCACAGCCACAGCAATGCCAGATTCGAGCCATGTCTGTGATCTACACCAAAGCTCATGGCAACAACAGATCCTTAATCCACTGAGACAGGCAGGAATCAAACCTGCGTCCTCATGGATGCTAGTCAGATTCGTTTCCACTGAGCCACGATGGGAACTCCCAGTCTTCTGTGCTCTTGGCTCCATCCTCCATGCCTGCAGCTCTGTCCTCGAGCTCTGCCCTCTGGCTTCGGAGTCCTCCTTCCTTTTTCTCGAGGAGTAGCACGTGTTTCAGCTGAGAAGGATTTATCAGCCTGTAGAATATCTGGAGTCTGGCATCTCTCTTTCATTTTGTCTCTTCTCTACCTCTTTCAATCCAGGCTGTGTTACTGCTCATATAACACTCTCAAATAGCTGGTGGGTCTCCCATGTATGCCATGGGAATTCAGTGCATTACATGAGAGGGTCTTACACAGACCGTTCCTGGATAATTCCAGCTCTGCTTCTGGCTTCTACTGAGATGGTGGAGAGGATTCAAGTTACATGCTTAAAAGAATCCTCTGTGTGAAAGAATATTCTAGTCTTTTCATCTTTCAGAAGCACTAGCAAAATGTTGTCCAGCCTCCCCCTTGGCTTTCTGGACAGTGAATCCGTTTTTAGTGTCTTTTGCAATCTGGACAGGCTGAGTTTCCAAAATCATCAAGTCCTGGCTCCTTTTTGCTCATCAGTTCTTTCCTTGATTATCTCTTTCTTCTCACATTTTAGTATAAACAGCAATAAGAAACCAGGCTACACACTCAATATTTTGCTTAGAAATATCCAAGTTTATCATTCACAAATTCAGCTTTCCATAAACTTAAGGACATTGCTTTCTTTCTCTTTCCTTCCTTCCGTCCTTCCTTCTTTCTTTCCTTTCTTTCTTTTGCCACTCCCAGGCCACAGGTCAAATCGGAGTTGCAGCTGCCACCCATACCACAGACACAGCAACTTGGAATCCAAGCCGCATCTTCAACCTACACCACAGCTCACAGCAATGCCGGATCCTTAATCCACTGATCGAGGTCAGGGATAGAACCCGAATCCTCATGGACACTAGTCGGGTTTGCTACTGCTGAACCACAGTGGGAACACTTGCTCAGCTAAGTTTTCTGTTTCTATGTAACAAGGATCCCCTTTCCCCTAGTTTCAAAAATCATATTCCTCATTTACCAGTGCTGAAGTCATTAAATTGTAGGATCTGAAGACATGTATTCAGAGAAAATAAACTTGTTTAAGACTTTTAGAATTTCTACAAGAGAAGCTGCTTGAAGAGTTGAGGCGCTGAGTGGAGGGTCCTATTCAAAAACAAGGTGCATGGTTTCAAGTGGTTTCCCTTGGCTCTTGAGGAGTCGATAGATGTTACTGATACTGCTCAGTCGTTTATTTGAGAAGTTAGTGCCAAGTCTGAAGTGAATGAAGAATAACTCCTATGAATATTCTATGTGGAACATAAATGGGTGAAATTTTCTCAAAGAAAGTGAGAAAACACTAATTTAGTCCGACTGAATGGAATGGAATTCATTACAACTGAAATGAAGTGGAATCTGCTATGATATGCTGATAGTGGTCAAAATATTTGTAGAGCAGAAGGTACAGCTGATCAAATTAACAAGGCCTGTGAAAGTTTCAGTATGTGCAGACTATGGTTATTCATTGTCTTATTCATCAGTAAGTAATTTGCGGAAAATATTTGAATCTATCACCTACAGTTGAATCAACAGTGTCAACTTCATTTGCTCTCCTGACTTAATCATTTCCTATCTGTACAATTTTATCAGAAACAGAACCTGAATATCCTGACTTGCCCTGCTGCTCAGCAGTTCGATGCTTAGCAGTAGTAAAGCCTTATGACAATTTCCCCCATGGTGGTAGATGTCTCACCATGTCTGGTACAGGAGTGGACCCAGGCAGTGAAGGTGGCAACCTGGGCAGGACACGTGGTCTCTGATGATAGGGAGCAGTAACCTTGAGCCTCTATTATGTGAAATATTGCCCCCTCCCCACACAAGAGTTCCATTCTTCTCATTGGTAGACCAGCATTACAAAACATTATACTCTATTATTATCACATTTTGAATTTTTCCAGTAAAGCTTTGTGAGCATTTGTTTCTTTCTTGTTATGTAAATACCTATGTAATATTCTTGCTTCTGCCCCTTGATCCACAAAGCCTAAAATATTGGCTATCAGTTTCTAAAAGAAAAGTTAAGAGTTCCCATTGCAGCTCAGTGGGTTAAGAACCCGACATAGGGAGTTCCTGTGGTGGTGCAGTGGTTAACGAATCCGACTAGGAACCATGAGGTTGCGGGTTCGATCCCTGGCCTTGCTCAGGGGGTTAACGATCCGGCGTTGCCGTGAGCGGTGGTGTAGGTCGCAGACGTGGCTCAGATCCTGCGTTGCTGTGGCTGCGGCGTAGGCCAGTGGCTACAGCTCTTGTTAGACCTCTAGCCTGCGAACCTCCACATGCTGTGGGTGAGGCCCTAAAATGACAAAAGGCAAAAAAAAAAAAAAAAATAACCCAACACAGTCTCCGTGAGGATGTGGGTTTGATCCCTGGCATGCTGAGTGGGTTAAGGATCCAGCATTACTGCAAGTCGCAGCATTGGTTGCAGTTGTGGCTCAGATCCAGTGTTGCTATGGCTGTGGCCGGCAGTTGCAGCTCAGATTTGACCCCTAGCCTGGGAACTTCCATATGCTGTGGATGTAGCCATAAAAAGAAAAAAAAAAGGTTAGCTGATCCCTAATGTAGATAATGCTTCCCACATCACGGCATTGTCATAAGTACCAGCTACCCTGAACTTGGGCAGGGCTCTCAAGCTTAACAAACGCTTATATATGCCTTCCTATGGATCAGCTCACTCCTCTAAGCACCTTACAGATAAGATACTTACAAGATAGACACTACCATTATTTCTGTTACCGAGGCAATGAATCTTCAGTGTAGGGAGCTGAGTAACTTGCTCAAGATTACCCAGCTGGCAAATGACAGAGCCAGCTCTAGAGTCTATGCTTTAATTCAGGGGGGTGGCAGTTTTTCTCAGGAAGGATTTCAGGCTTTGTGAGCCAGATGGTTTCTGTTGGAACTACTCAAAAATTCTGCTATTGTCGTGAGAAAGCAGCCAAAGATTATGTGTAAGCAAATGAGTGAGTCTGGGTACCAATAAAGCTTTATGTACAAAAAACAGGTGGTGGTCTGGATTTGGGCCATGGGCTGTAGTTTACCAACCCTTACTTTCAACTATACGCTATGCAGTGCAGTCCATCTCATTCATTTATGGTGCCTGACTGCGTCTGGTCCAAACGCTAAGTCCCTCCCTGTAAAAGTGAACACCATAAACCAAGTGTTTTCTCCTAGACACTGGGTATAAAGCAGGGAGAAAGGAAGAAAAAGAATCACACCTGCATGGAACTTATGGTCTGGTGGGGGCGACCGACCACAAACAAGATAAAAGCAAAATGAATGGCATGCTAGATTTTTTTTTTTTAAACTTTATGGCCACACTGTGGCAAATGAAAGCTCCTGGGCCAGGGACTGAACCTGAGCTACGCCTCAGCTGCAGCAATGCCAAATCTCCTAACCCACTGTGCCAGGTTGGGAATCACACCCATGCCTCCATGGCAACCTGAGCCACTGCAGTCGGAGTCTCAACCCATCGCACCACAGTAGGAACTCCCACGCTAGATGCTGATAAAGAGATTAAGAAAACAGAAATGATAAGATGTGAGAGTGTGTGTGTGTGTGTGTGTGTGTGTGTGTGTGTGATTTTAGTTACCATCTCCAGGGAAAGCCTCACTGAAAAGGTGACCTGTGAGTTAACTCTGAAGCAAGCAAGAGGACAGCGGTGAAACTGAGAGATGAATGTCCTAGCTATTGGTGGGTTTTGCTCAGAAGAGTGACAGAAAGGGGGTGGCAGCCATGTTCCTCCTGAGCTCCACTCTTGGGTCCTTTCCTTTGCTGCCTGGGTGTCAGGGCCTCTCAGGGGAGCAGATGAAGCCAGGCCCACTCACTGGTCTCCTGGGACAGGTCTGGGCAAAGGGGCACTGGCATTTGTACCCAGAGCCCAGCCCTCCAATCCTTGCTCGGGAAGAAGCCAAAGGAGGTTTCTGCCACTTCTGCCACGTGGTTGTCCCTCCACCTGGCGCCCAGCACAGTCTTCCACTCTGGATCCAGCCCCCGTTTCCTTCCATCTAGACCCCTTTCAGCCTCACCACACTCTGCTGTGAGCTCTCCTGCTAAGGATGCCTCCGAGCTCCCACGGCCCCGGCTGTGGGCACTAACCATGGGGCTTTATTAAGGTCAATCCGTTATAAACTGAGGATGCCAGGCTAGCATTCCCCAAAGTGTGTGGACACACAAGAGTAGGTGGGGCAGGGACTGGAGTGAGGCAGGGGAGGCCCCAGGGCGCCCAGTTTAAGGGGGCACGGGCCTGGGGGTTGTCCAAGTGCAGGGTGGGTGCTTGACCTTCCTGAAGAAATGGGCTGTGGTCAGTAGGGATGGAGGCACACAGTATCTTACTGCAGGTTCCTCAGAGCCTTGAATAAAGGAACGTGCATCGTGCATCTCTAAGTGAGGAGGTGGCAGATAAAAGGGGCAGCATGAAGCGCAGATCCCTTTGTAGGCAGAGAGAAAGGGCTTTGTTTGCTTTTGCAAAGTGAGCAGCAGGTGCCCATGATCTCTCCACCTACCTCCTCAGGTAACTTGTCTATTCAACGTCTGGTCTCTGAAACTAGTCTGGCTTATACCTTGACTCTACAGTGCTCCCCAGGGCGTGGGGACCCAGGCGAGGAGTCTGAGTAGCTGCTTCCCATTTGAATAGCACTTGTAAATATGAGGTCATTTCATTTCAGAACACGCCCCTCACTCATCCTATGGCAAATTAATCCAGGGCTGTAGATTCCCCATATGTTAAAAGCTTAGGTGTTCCCACTGTGGCTCAGTGGATTGAGAACCTGACATAGTGTCTGTGAGGCTGCAGGTTTGATCCTTGGCCTCACTCAGTGGGGTAAGGATCTGGCATTGCCCCAAGCTGCGACGCTGGTCGCAGATGCAGCTCAGATCCGCTGCTGGGGTGAGCTGTGGCAGAGGCTGGCAGATGCATCTCTTTTCTGACCCCTAGCCTGGGATCTTCCATATGCCACAAGTGCCTTGGTGAAAAGAAAAAACAGTTAGAGCTGCGCTGTCCAACATGGCAGCCACTAGGCACCGGTAGTTGTTTAAATTAAAATGAATTAAAATGAAATCGAATTAGAAATTCAGTTTCTCGGTCCCCATTTCAAGTGCTCAACAGTCTCATGTAGCTGTGGCTACCATATCAGACCGCACAGCCATAGAATATTTCCATCCTGCAGAAAACTCTACTGAACAGCATTAAAGATTTGCCCAAAGCTCCGCGACCTTTCTGACGTGACCCCAGAACTGAGCCTGAGTTCTCTGAGCAGATGCCCCGGGGGAGGAGCTGCTCCCCTGCAGCCGAGACTGTGCACCTGAAGGGTCCGCAGTCAAAGGAGGGTGGGAGGGACACGACGGTGTAGGCCACCGGCAGGAGGCTGAGGAAGAGCACCAGCAGCAGGAGGCCCATGTAGAAGTTGCTGGATCGGGAGGCTTTGAACACGCGTTCGTGGGGGACGTTGCTGCTCATCACGGCCCAGCACTGGAAGTACATGGAGGTCAGCAGGCGCAGCACGTTGATGCCCACCAGTCCTGGGGCGTAGAAGGAGCCCATCCTGGAAGGGCGGAGACCACACACCTGGCTGGTCCCACGGCAGGAGAGGCGGGGCGGGGGGGGAGTGGGGAAGGAAATGGGACCACAGGGCTAGGGGCACGGGGCCTTGCTGCCTTCTCTGTAGGTCCCAAGGGAAGGGGCCTCCTGTGTAGCGAAGGCATTTATCACCAATCCACTGTTCAGGACAGGGAGGCACTGGCTCAGATGCTGACTTGGGTTCTGGCCAGGATTTTACTATTGTCCCACCCACTACCAGGCACGGAGCAAATCTCATGGCCTCCTAAATGTTTCTATAGTCTCCATAAAAGAGCATCACTGCTCAAAAAAGCATTTGAAGTCCTTACAATCTTTTTTTGTTGCTGTTATTTTAGGGCTGCACCTGCGCCATATGGAGGTTCCCAGGCTAGGGGTCCAATCAGAGCTGTAGCTGCCGGCCACAGCCACAGCAACTCTGGGATCCGAGCCATGTCTGCTACCTATACATGGCTCACAGCAATGCCATATCCTTAACCCACTGAGCAAGGCCAGGGATTGAACCCGTGTCCATAGTAACCCATGGATACTAGTCAGGTTCGTTAACTGCTGAGCCATGATGGGAACTCCCAAAGTCCTTGAATTAAAAGACTTGGACATTGACTTGTAATGAGCCCTTGAAAGCTTTTGGATGAGGTCACGCAGACTCCTCTAACTCCCTTCGCAGAGGGAAGCTCCTTAGTTCATTTACCTCTGCCCCCCTCCCACCCTGCCTTCCCTTCTCTCTCTCCTTCCAGATTTCCTTTCCTTTTTTCCTTCTTTCCTCTCTCCTCCCTCTTGCTTTGCTTCCTTTCCCGCCTCTCTCTCCCTACCTTTTCTCCCGTGTCTCTATGTCCATGGTAGCAAACGGTGGGCCAAACACAGTCCTGGTCTCATCTGGTCCTGCCTTCTATTCTCATGTGAAAGAAGGAAGTTCGGGGAGGCCAGAGGACATGGTCAGCCTGGACCCAGCTGGTTGAGAGGCAAAGCCTAAGATTCCAGCTTTTGAACTCCCCAAATGAGGTGACCCCCAGGGGAGATGGATAACTCACCAGATCATTCCTTGGTTGAAGATCAAGCCAAGCACATTGCCACTAATATCAAACTCAGCATATGAGGGCTGGAGGAAGAGAGAGAGAGAGTGTGTGTTAGATGGTGTCAGCCAGACCCCCCCCCACTCCATGGCAGAGAGCCTGTCTGGTGACCAGAGAGGAAACTTAGATTCGGGGTTCTAGTTCTTTAATGTGTTTTCAACTTTCAAAGAAGTTTTGAAGTTCTCAAACTTGGAACTCTTTTCAAAGTCTTCTTCAATTAAAAAAGTGAGAAATATGGAGTTCCCGTTGTTGGCAGCAGAAACGAATCCGACTAGGAACCATGAGGTTGCGGGTTCGATCCCTGGCCTCACTCAGTGGGTTAAGGATCCGGCGTTGCTGTGAGCTGTTGGTGTAGGTCGCAGATGCAGCTCTGATCTGGCGTTGCTGTGGCGTAGGCCAGCAGCTCTAGCTCTGATTCAACCCCTAGCCTGGGAACCTCCATTGCCACAGGTGCGGCCCTAAAAAGGAAAAAAAAAGTGAGAAATTTCACCTTTCAGGGTCTGAAGGCTGACAGTGTGCTCTCGGGAGGACCCTGGCCCCTAAGAGAACATTTTATGTATGCTCTAATCAGAAATGTACCTTGAGAAGTTCTCGTCGTGGCTCAGGGATTAACTAACCCAACCAGGATCCATAAGGATGCGGGTTCGATCCCTGGCCCCGCTCAGTGGGTTAAGGATCTGGCATTGCCGTGAGCTGTGCTGTAGGTCGCAGATGTGGCTTGGATCCTGAGCTGCTTAGCTGTGGTGTATGCCGGCAGCTATAGTTCTGATTTTACCCCTAGCCTGTGAACTTCCATATGCCACAAGCGTAGCCCTAAAAAGCAAAAAAAAAAAAAAAAAAAAAAAAAAAAAAAAAAAAAAAAAAAAAAAAAAAAAAAAAAAAAAAAAAAAAAAAAAAAAAAAAAAAAAAAAAAAAAAAAAAAAAAAAAAAAAAAAAAAAAAAAAAAAAAAAAAAAAAAAAAAAAAAAAAAAAAAAAAAAAAAAAAAAAAAAA
>PVHT021183543.1:24005804-24022761 GCA_004024745.2 Catagonus wagneri | reverse complement strand
ATAAGACTGAAACCTGTAGTGAAACCCTTGTCTGGTCTAGGTGCCCTGCCATGGGCCAAGATGACAGCACAGGTAAAAAAGATACAGAGCTCAGTTAAGGGGTAGGTCCCCACCCCAACACCAGTGACTACTAGGTGGGCAAATGAGTTGACCTGAAGACACGCACAGGATGAGGCCAGAGATTCTGCCAGATGATAAAGGCCACAAAGGAGAGGAAATAGCACCCATTTAAAATGAGCACTTTATTTTGTCTTTTTAGGGCCGCACCCGTAGCATATGGAGGTTCCCAGGCTAGGGGTTCAATTGGAGCTGTAGCCGCCGGCCTACACCACAGCCACAGCCACAGCAATGTGGGATCCAAGTGACATCTGCAGTCTACACCACACCCCGTGGCAACGCCAAATTCTTAACTCACTGAGTGAAGCCAGGGATCAAACCTGTGTCCTCATGGACACGGTTGGATTTGTTTCCGCTGAGCCACAACAGGAACTCCCTAAAAGGAGCACATTATCAGGCAGGTGGGAAAGAGGAATTTCCTTGGTGGAGGGAATAAGAGTCAAAGAGTTTTTCAAAGCAGAATCCAGATGGGCCAATGGGTACTGTGTTCTCTGTGTTCCAGGACTTCCTGAAACAGTCACATCCATCCCTACCCTCTCCCACTCTAGGACTTCACCGGAGTCTCAAGAGTTCAGAGCTATCATTTCTATGTAGCTTGCACCGTGTGCACTTCAAAGAAGAGTGCTTTTTTTCTCCTTCCCTAACGGGAGCTGGTACTTGTTTGGCATTTCTCTACCCAGCATCTGCTCACCTTTCTCAAGGTCAGATGCCTCCACTTCCCAGAGAAAAAGGTCACATTGTTAATTACATTGGAAAAAACGTAGATAGCAAATGGGATAAAGACAAATTAAACACTTCGCTACTTCACAGAATAGAGACTGACATTAAGCATCTACAGAAATGCACAGAATGCATCCCGCTGCATCAGAGAGGATGGTTAGAATGCCTTTCTGCAGAATGTCCGTGAAACAGTGACCTACAAATCCCGCCTCCAGGTCCCAGCACCAGCAGTAGTTCATGAACCGGACAAAACAAGCCCGCAGGAAGTCCCCCAGCAGGATGGTGATGTACGTCACCAGCATGTCGGACACTGTCAGCCTCATGAACTCCTGCAAAGAGGAACACAGAGAAATAGGGTGGTCAGGGCTCGACCATGCCCACTTCTCTCAGCTGATGGCTGCCATGCCAGCTCTCCCCCAGCTCTTCCCTCTGACCCCGATTGCTGATGGCAGAATGGCGGTGCAGATAAAAGACCCCAGGCTTTGAAAAATGCTTCTCTAGGTCCCAGCTCTGCAAGGTACTAATTGTATTGCATTGGCGTGGTCTCTGAACCTCACGAAGTTGATAATCTGACTTGCAGATTTATTGGGAAGCTTAGTGATTATGTATGCAAATTGCCTGGCAGGTGGCAATACCCAGTATTTGGAAGTTAGAAGCATAGATATAGGCTCTGAAGGCTCACTTCTTGCTCCCCCACCTGCTCTAAGTGTCAGCTGCCCCAGCTAAGACTGAAACTGACCACTGTCCCTTGGGACAGCAGCTGGCTTTCTTTACTTCCTGATAACTGCACTTTTTTTTTTTTGTCTGTAGAGAAAATAATGTAGATTTTTTTTTTTCAAGGAGGCACATAGAAGAAGAGCCAAAGGCAAAGTTTTCTCTGCTTTGTAGAGTATATACAATTTATTAATTTGGGGGGAAAGTTGAAAAGCCTACCAGACATCATCATAACCTTCAAGACATCTCAGAGACTTGAGTTCCTAGGGGGCACAGGGTCTGCTCTATTTATTTTTCGTATCCTCTAAGATGATGAATAAATGTTTGCTGGATGAATGGCTGATGAGTTTTCAGGGTTATTCCTCAGTAAGAATTCAGACGGGGGCGGGATGGCCTGGGGGTTTGGGGGCGGCGTATGCACACTGTGGTATATGGAGTGACTGGCCAATGGGACCTGCTGTCTAGCACAGGGCACTCTACCCAATGTTCCGTGATAGCCTATACAGGAAAAGAGCCTGAAAAAGAATGGAGGAGTTCCCGTCGCGGCTCAGTGGTTAACGAATTTGACTAGGAACCATGAGGTTGCGGGTTCGATCCCTGGCCTCGCTCAGTGGGTTAAGGATCTGGTTTTGCCGTGAGCTGTGGTGTAGACTGTAGATGTGGTTTGGATCCCGCGTTGCTGTGGCTATGGCATAGACCTGCGGCAACAGTGCCAATTAGACCCTTAGCCTGGGAACCTCCATATGCTGTGAGTGTAGCCCTAGAAAAGGCAAAAATACAAAAAAAAAAAAAAAACCCAAACAAAACAAAACAAAAACACTGGGTCTCATGCTCTATGGAAGTGAATTCTTCAGGGGGGCTGGTGAAGAGGTAATAAATTCTGCATCGCAGTGGGGCGGTAGATGAATAGAAACCCCATGCAGGAGTTCCCACTGTGGCGCAGTGGGTTAAGAATTTGACTGCAGCAGTTCGTGTTGCTGCTTGGTTAAAGTTCAGCCCAGTACCAGTGGGTTAAAGGATCTGGCATTGCTACAGCTGGGGCTCGGATTCAATCCCTGGCCTGGATTCCATATGTGGCCACAAAATTTAAAAAAAAAGAAAAGAATGAAACCTCATGCAAAGGGATGGAGTGGAGGAAGAGAAGGCAGCTGACCCCTGTGTTACCTGTGAATACTTCAGATTTCTGCCCAGGAAGGCAAAGAACATTAGCCTTTGAAATCCACACTGTGTAGGCTATGGGAACAGAAGTGAAAATGGATAAGTGTGGTTGTGAATTTGGTAATGGTAGTTGTGAATTTCTGATATTCTAATAAAAACCTTTAAAAGTCTTTACAGAAAAATGCATGGATGCATATACAACACGAAATCCTGTATCCAGTTTTTAGGAGCATTTATGATTTCCAGGTAGGAACCTCAGGCTTTTAGTGAACTCTGCAGTAAAACTCTAAATAAACCCAAGCGGGATTTGGTTGCTATATGGAGTATGTATGTATGTAGTTATGTCTTCTTAGGGGTGCAACTGCAGCATATGGAAGTTCCCAGGCTAGGGGCTGAATCGGAGCTGCAGCTGCCGGCCTGTGTCACGGCAATGTGGGATCTGAGCCTTGTCTGCGGTCTACACCACAGCTTGTGGCAATGCTGGGCCCTTAACCCACTGAACAAGGCCAGGCATCGAACCTGCGTCCTCATGGATACTAGTCAGCTTCATTTCCGCTGAGCCACTGTGGGAACCCCCAACATACGGAGTATTTAGATAAAGATGTGGGACACACAAAACGTGAAAAAGTGGAACTTTCCTAAGAAATGCTGGCTTGTCATTTTGGTGACTTAAAAATGGAAACATCCAGGAAGGAATAACAAAGAACTGAGAAGAGGGATCACCTTGTTGAGAGAGCATAATTACTCACAATGCCCACCGCTGTCTCCCAGCAAGAACCCCGGGGCACATCCGCGGGGTGCAGGGGTGGCCGGGGGACACTCTCGTTCCAGCCTGAGGAGTTGTAGTAGTGAGACAGAGTCCAGTGGGTGATGTTCTTTATTGTCTCTTCATTGGAAAGCTAGAACAGAAGACGGAAGCCGGGGTTGGAAGGAGCCAGGGACGGTCCAACGGTTTCCATAGCAACAACAACTAAAGCCAACACAGGCCACAGCTCTACCACTGAGCCTCTGCTCTGCCCCTTGGGAGGGTCTCACCAGAAATGCCCTTCCCAGCCTTTCAATTTATAGAGGAGAGGGGGGCAACTGGCTGACGTTCTTGGGTCTTTTCCATGAAGTTTCCTTCTCCAAGTTATTATTCATGTGTCCATTCATTCACTTGTCCATCCATCTGTCCATCCATCCATCCAGTTATTATTCACTCTTCTTTGAGAGTAATTTATTCAGGGTCTATCCTGGGCACATAAGGCAGTGATGACGCAAGAGTGAACAGGAGTGACATGGGGCTTTTCTCAGAAAGTTCACAGTCTAGTAAGTGACAGAGGTGAACAGGTAGACAATTATAGAACAGAGTCATAACATTTGTGGGAAATTTCCTCTGGGGACTGAGGAAATCCACATCTGACAGTTGGGGCCACAGCAGACTTGCTGGAGGCAGGGACACCTGAGCCAAAATCTCAGCCATGTTAGTCAACTAGTCAAACATGGGAAGGAGCGTGGAGAGAGAGGCAAGAGAGAATTTTACTCCGTAGAGGAAACATGAGGCTTAGGAAGGTGAAGCAGATAACTAGGGCAGGAGGGAAGCGGAAGATGAAGACAGGGGGTAGGCAAGGGCCAGATCCAGTCACTCCCATGCTTAGAACCTTCCAGCAGCTTCCCATTAACCTCAGGAAAAAGGTTAACTTGACCATGACTTGCCATTTCAATGGACACTTACTCCACTGATAAACACTGATGGCAGCTAAGAAACAACATGGGAAAGGCTGCAGATAAATAAGAGTACTAAAGGACACGCAGATGATGTGAAAAAAGATACCATAAGAAAAGACAGCAAAGAACTGAAGTAAAATGTTAACAGTTAAGTCATAGGAATCTGGGGACATTTTTTCTTCATTTTACTTTTCTGACATTTCCCAAATTTCTTTAATTAATATAAATTATGATTAAGGAAATTATTTATGCCAATTATATATATACCAAACCCGTGGCATGTAGAAGTTCCCAGGCCAGGGACTGACCCATGACACAGCAGTGACTCAAGCTGCTGCAGTGACAATGCGGGATCCTTAACCCACTGCACCATTAGAGAACTCCAGGAAATTCTTTTTTTTTTTTTTCTTTTTATGGCCGCACCTGCAGGGTATGGAGGTTCCCAGGCTAGGGGTCGAACTGGAGCTACAGCTATGGGTCTATGCCACAGCCACAGCAATGCAGGATCTGAGCCGTGTGTGCCACCTACACCACAGCTCAGGGCAACGCTGGATCCTGAACCCACTGAGTGTGGCCAGGGATTGAACCGGCAACCTCATGGTTCCTAGTCGGTTTCGATTCCACTGTACCACGATGGGAACTCCAGGAAACTGTATTTAAAAAGGGAAATTTAGTGGGCACTAGGAATTGGAGGGGGGGGTTGTGGTCTTACCTTGAGGTGGACGTCATCCATCAGGGCCAGGAGGAATGTGTAGAGGTTCCCCAGAAAGAGGGCAAAGATGCGTCCCAGCTGCCACTTCAGTCCGATGCGTGGGTGGTAATTCTCCAGCGCGGCAATGGTTTCAAACAGAGGGGGACAAAACATTCCAAGCAGGGACATCACAATTTCTACCTGAGGAGTCAGGAGAGCTGTGTTACCTTTGTCATTAAACGTCACTTGCTTGTCCACCATCTCTGAGCCCCCAGTGCCATGCATCTCCAGCTCCTTGGTGCCCCCTCCTCTGCTTCTACAAATGCTGTGTGAGCCTGGCTAGGGCACCGACATGCCCTGGGGCAGTCAGCGTATGTCCCACAGGTCATACATAGTTGCTCTGCGACTGGTTGCTGTCATGATTGCTGCTGTTAGCCTAGATAAAAACAGCAAACCATCTTTGAGGAGTAAGTGAGTTAACACAGCAGAGAGAGTGCCCTATGCAAGAGTCACCGTGTTAGGCCTCATCTCAGGAGCATGGAAGGCGGGAAACAAGAGCACAGAAAGGAACCAGCAGCAGCAGCAGCTGAGGGATGTGGGGCAGGGGGTGGCCTTTGGAGTCAGCTCTCTGGGTTTGAGGTCCAGCTCGATCACTTGCCGGCTCTGTTATTTAGGAAAAGTTATATAACTTCTCGAAGCTTCCTGTTCCTTCACGTGTAAAACAGTGATGGCAAGTCCTTGCTGTGAAAATCAGAAGAGGCCCACAGCAGGAACTCCTGATTTTGTGTTTTATATTTGTTCTGCCGCTTCCATATTTCTGTCCTTTCTTGCCTTATGGGGGGAGATTGATTCTTTCTTTTTTGCTTTTTAGGGCCACATCCACGGCATATGGAGGTTCCTAGGCTAGGAGTCCAATTGGAGCTGCAGCTGCTGGTTTACACCACAGCCACAGCAACGTGGGATCCAAGCTGCGTCTGTGACCTACACCACAGCTCATGGCAACGCCAGATCCTTAACCCACTCTGCGATGCCAGGGATCAAACCTGCATCCTCATGGATACTAGTTGGGTCCGTTACCACTGAGCCACAGCAGGAACTTTGATTCTTTCTTATTATTTGATTTATTTAGCTCATGGTGGAGGACTCAGTATTTAGTCTGGGCTTTGCTAGGTGGTTCTTCTGCTGGTTTCACCTGGATTTGTCCATGCATTTACGGTAGGCTGCGGGCTGATGGCTCATCCACAAGTCTGGTGGTTGATCTGCCAGGGTGATGCAACTATAGGGCCATGTGTCTCAGCATTCAGGAGGCTAGCTTGGAATCATTCCCGTGGTGGAGGACTCAGGTTCCCAAGACAGCCAGTTCCAAAACGTGAGCACTTTTCAAGTTTGCTTGTATCATGGTTGCTACTGTTTCACTGACTAAGGCAAGGGGTGGAGAAATAGATTCTACCTCTTCATGGCAGGAAGTAGAAAACTGCATTGCAAAAACCGGGTATACAAGGATGGGAAGAATTTGTACCCATTTTTGCCAACTACCAAATATGTTAAATTCCTGAAAGAGATTTATGGATGCAATATAATCATGGTGAAAACCTTCATGTGTTTTATTGTGGATTTTGATGAGAGAATTCACACTATCATATATCAAGATACACTATAAAGCCATAGTTTATCAGCGTGTTATTAGTGCAGGGTTAGACAAGTAGACCAATGGAATAGAAACGGGAGCCCAGAATCACACCCATGCGTTGCTAGACAGTTGATTTATGATACGTGGCACTGCTGAGCTCTGAGGAAAGGAATGTCTTTTTAATAACTGGCTTCCAGTTGACTGACATGTTAATTAAATCCAGCTTTATTTAGCTATAAAATCTTAACAACAGGTGACTGTTCAAGATGTTCATACTGCCTGACTTGAAAGAGAGATAATTTCCTTTTTAAAAATAAGTCCTATAGTCTAGGAGTTCCTGTCGTGGCACAGTGGAAAGGAATCCGACGAGGAACCTTGAGGTTGCGGGTTTGATCCCTGTCCTCGCTCAGTGGGTTAAGGATCTGGCTTTGCCGTGAGCTGTGGTGTAGATTGCAGATGTGGCTTGGAGCCTGCGTTGCTGTGGCTGTGGTGTAGGCTGGCAGCTGTAGCTCCGATTGGACCCCTAGCCTGGGAACCTTCATATGCTGCAGGAGTGGCCCTAAAAAGGAAAAAAAAAAAAGGGTGTTGCCTCTTGTGGAGTCACCTGACTTTGAAGAATTCAAGACCCATGGGGGGTGGGGCACACACACAAAAACAAATCCTATAGTCTGGAATTCAATACTTCGGCTGAATGCCTAGGCACCAGGGTAATTTCAGTACTGCCTGCAGTACTCACCTCGGCAGAGACGCCCCCTTACCTCATTCCTTTCATACCAGCTGACGTTCTGCATCTTGGAGAACTCCTGGGATCGCTTCACCACAAAGTAAATGAGGTACCCACTTCCACACAAACAGCAGATGATGAGAAAGTTGGCCAGGACACGGAGAAATCTTGTCAGGTGGACATTTTCTTCTTTGTTACTCTCTTGTTCATCCACTATTGATTCCTTGATGCGTGAAAACGAGATGTGAATAATGATGGGCCAGGAAACAGCAGGAATCATTGTCATCGGGTCCCTGAGCGTGTATTGTTGGTATTTCCATAAATGAAATCACTCAAAGGGGGAGGTATAGAGCCCTGCTGCCCTATGGAGAATTAGCTATTTTCTTTAAGAAAATATATTTTGAGTAGGGGAGGAAGATTAAGAGGCACAAACTTCCAGTTGTAAAATAAGTGAGTCATGGGCATGAAATGGACAGAGTGGGGAATATAGTCAGTGACTCTGTAGTTTCTTTGTATGGTGACACAACTAGATTTATCACGGTAATCATTTTGAATTGCATAGAAATGTAGAATCACTATGTTGTATAACAGGAACTAACAGTGTAGTAGGTCAGTTATACTTAAAAAATAAACAGAGAAAAAAAGAGATTAGATTTGTGGTTACTAGAGGCAAGGTGGTGGGCAGCGGGGGAACTGGATGAAGGCAGTCAAAAGACACAAACTTCTAGTTATAAGATAAATAGGTCCTGGGAATGTAATGTACAATGTGATATACAGAATTAACACCTCTGTAGGTGACACATGAAAGTTGTTAAGAGAGTAAAGCCTGAGTTCTCATCTCAAGGGAAAAAAATATTTTTAGCTATTTCTTTAACTTAGTATCCGTATGAGAGGATGAATGCTCAATAAACTTATCGTAATGGTCATTTCATGATGTAAGACAAAGCGTTATACTGTACACCTCAAATTTATACAGTACTGTATATCAATTATATCTCAGTAAAACTAGAAGAGAAAAAAAAGGAGTTCCCTGGTGACTCGGTAGGTTAAGGATCCAGGGCGGTCACTACTGTGGCATGCATGGGTTTGGTCCCTGGCCCATTCCCCTCTCATGCATAGCCAAGAAAAAAAAAAAAAACTGGGAGAAAAAAAAATCTTAATATGTATTTTTTGTTGTTACTGCTATTTTGGTACATGTAATGACAAAAGTTTAGATTTACTGCATACTTACTGTATGTCAGATGTGGTGCTAAATGCTTGCCATGCATTATCCTTCTTCATCCCAGCGACAAACCAAAAGAGTAGTTACTTTTGTCATCCACATTACAGAAACTAATGCCTAGAGAAATTTTAGTAACTGACTGAAATTGTTTAAATTCTATATATCAAATAGACTAAAACGGTTTTTTCCAGCCTATGGAAGTTTCCAGGCTAGGGGTCGAATCAGAGCTACAGCTGCAGGCCTATAGCCACAGCAATGCTGGATCTGAGCCGCATCTGTGACCTATGTCACAGCTTGTGGCAACGCCAGATCCTTAACCCACTGAGCAGAGCCAGGGATGGAACCCTGAATCCTCACAGTTACTAGCTGGGTTTGTAACTCACTGAGCCATGATGGGAACTCCCCAAATAGACTAAAATTGAATCTTAAACATAATCAAGTCTTCTAATCCAGGGGCTGTCTTTTCCTATAAGACAGTTCTGGCCAAACTTTCTTCTATTAAAAGCCAGAGAGTAAATCTTTGGCTTCACAGGCCATGTGGTCTCTCTCATAACTACTCAACTATGTCACCATAGCATAGAAGCAACTATAGACAATATATAAATAAATGGACATGACTTTGTTTCAATAAAATCTTATTTACAAGAATAGGCAGTAGGCTGGATTCAGACCCTGGGCCATAGTTTGCTGATCTCTTTTCTAATCCATGGATATTTAGAGTGGACATAAATCCACTTATTTGGAGTTTCTTGGAGTTTCCATCGTGGCTCAATGGAAACGAATCCGACTAGTAACCACGAGGTTGTGGGTTTGATCCCTGGCCTCACTCAGTGGGTTAAAGATCCGGCATTGCCATGAGCTGTGGTGTAGACCACAGACACGGCTCGGATATGGCATTGCTATGGCTGTGGTGTAGGCTGGCAACTACAGCTCTGCTTTGACTCCTAGCCTGGGAACTTCCACATGCCGCGGGTGCGGCCCTAAAAAGCCAAAAAAAAAAAAAGTTTCTTGATTTTTTTCAGCAATGTTTTATATTTTTTGGCTCAGCAGTCTTATACCTTGTTGTTGTTAAACCTATTCCTTGAAAATTTTTTTGTAATTTATGTCATTTTATTTTGAATGAATCAAAATTCTTTTCTAGTTGTTTGCTGCTAGTATATAAAAATACAATAGGCTTTTTATTATTAACCTTGTACCCTGCATTAATAACTTTCTCATAGAAAGTATAATTAGTATGCAGCAGGTTAAGGATTTGGCATTGCTGCAGCTGTGCCACAGGTTGCAACTGTGGCATGGGTTCGATCACTGGCCTGGGAACTTCTACATGTCTCCCCCCCACTCCAAAACAAAGTATAGTTAGTGTATGGTAAAGTCAGGATGGAAATTGAGGTCTTCCAGACATCGAAGTACCTGGAATGAGATTTTTTTTCATTCAGTGAACAGTTATTGTGTTCAGTTGGGTTTCAACTAACTTATCAGGCAGTCAATATACATTAGTGCACACTGTTATATAACTGCATTACCATGGTTTTTAACAGACTCAGAGGAGAAGTCGTCTCCTTTCTAGATATGCAAAGGGTTTCACAGGCATTGACATTGCTTCTCTTTAGCAGTCTTGGAGGAAAGGCCCGAAGCCCACTGACCCCTGCCCTGCCCTTGGATGCTCTGCCGGAGTCTCCCCACTGCTGAGAGGGACAAGGGGAGGAGAGCTGAGCCAGCTCCCTGTCCCCTGCCAAGAACAGGACTTTGGGGCTCATGAAGCCCATGTAGTGAGTGGCTGAGCCCAAGCCCTGTCCCTGAGGGGTGTACCTGCCTTCTGCAGGACGATTGGTTTTGCAGGGGGGTGTTTGTGTGTGTGTCACTGCAGCCCTCTTCTCCTCCCAGAAAGGCCAGAATAGAGAGGAAAGAGGACAAGTCAACCAAGCACAGCTGTCATTAATCTGACCCCCGTCAGATCCTGGGGCAAGAAATCTGACTAATCAGACAGGAGAATTATGGGACTGTCAAGAACTCTGAATGGTTTTTAGGAAGACAACATTCAGATGGCCAATAGTCACTCGGAAAGATGCTCAACATCACTAATTTTCAGAGAAATGCAAATCAAAAACACAAAGTATCACCTCACACCAGTCAGTATGGCCATCATTAAAAAGTCTGTAAAAAAAAAAATGCTGGGGAGGGTGTGGGTAAAAGGGAAGCCTCCTACACTGATGGTGGGAATGCAAGTTGGTGAAGTCACTCTGGAAAACAGTATGGAAGTTCCCTTAAAAACTGAAAGTGGAGTTACCATATTACCCAGAAATCCTACTCCTGGGCAGATACATCCAGAGAAACCTCTGATTTGAAAACATACATGCTCCAACAATGTTCATAGCAGCACTGTTTACAATAGTCAAGACACGGAAGCAACCTAAGTGCCCATCAACAGAGGAATGGATAAAGAAGACATACTATACACGGAATGATACTCAGGCATAAAAAAAGAATGAAATATGCCATTTGCAGCAACATGGGTGGACCTAGAGATCCTCATACTAAGTGAAGTAAGTCAGACAGAGAAAGACAAATTCCACATGATAGCACTTATATGTGGAATCTAAAGTATGTTACAAGTGAATTTATAAAACACTGACTCACAGACATAGAAAACAAACTTGTGGTTATCAAAAGGGAAAGGGCATAGGCAAGGATAAAATTAAGATTTTGGGATTAGCAGATACAAACTACGATGTATAAAATAGATAAGCAGTAAGGTCCTTCTGCATAGCAGAGGGGAACTATATTCCCTATCCTGCAATAACCTATAACGGAAAGGTATATGAAAAAGTATTCATCCCTTTGCTGTACACCGGAAACTAACACTACACTGTAAATCAACTGTACGTCAATTACAAAAAGACAAAGCTCTGAATGGTTGCCAGAGTCATGGAGGGAAAAGTAAGATGTGTAGCACTTCTGCCTTCATTCGTCTGCTTACCCTCAGGCTTGTTTTTTTTTCTTTATTCTGCAGGCCACCTCAGCTAATTAAGTGTGGAGTTGTAAACTTAGTTGATTTCTTTACTCTCACACCCCAAACCAGGGTCTCAACTCTATCTGAGTGTGCTAATCATTTGGAGGAGTTTTTTTTTTTTTTTTTTTAAACAATGCCAGCATCCTACCCCAGACCAATTACAACGTAATCTCTGGGTGTGGCTCAAAAGATTTTTAAAGCTCCTTAGATCATGCAAACATATGGAAAAGTTGAGAATGGAGGCCCCAAGTGAGTTTTTTCACTTTCTCCAGCAGAAAGCAGTTCACGAGGGAAGAGGCAGAACCAGGTCCCAGCATCTACGATTTCCTGCCGTATTAAGAAGCAGAGGGCCATGCGCATTCTTTCTTAAAGGCTTGAGATTGAGGCTCCAAATTCCAGTAAAGCTCTTACCACAAAATAATTGGAGACCTTATTTCCTATCCCCAGCCGGGAAAAACTTCCCCATGACAGGAGCGACCCAAGGTTCCCCTGGGAAGTAGGAATGGCCCTGAGATGACCTTTTTTTTTTTTTTTAAATCTTTTTAGGGCCAAACCTACGGCATATGAAAGTTTCCAGGCTAGGGATCCAATGTGAGCTGTAGCTGCTGGCCTACGCCACAGCCACACAGAACTGGAGCCACATCCGTGACCTACACCATAGCTCATGGCAATGCTGGATCTTTAACCCACTAATTGAAGCCAGGAATTGAACCCATGTCCTCATGGATACTAATTGGATTCATTCCTGCTGAGTCACGATGGAAACTACCTACACTAAAAAAAAAAATGGCTTTACGGAGGTATATGGACATTCCAGAGCCAGGGACTGAATCCGAGTCCCAGCTGCTACCTATGCCACAGCTGCAGTGACACTGGATCCTTAACCCACTGAGCCAGACTGGGGCTCGAACCTGCACCTCCACATTGACCTGAACCACTGTAGTTGGATTCTTAACCCACTTCGCCACAGCAGGAACCCTGAGGTGACTACCTTGAAGCTGGTGGTGATGGAGGCATATTTGTTGTCAGCGGTCTCTGAATTCCCGATCAGGTAGTCCCAGCTGGTGAACATCTTGAAGCTGAACGTGAAGTTATCACTCTCCGCCTCGCTTGTGCCGCCCTGCCTGTTGCTGGCCATCCTGCAGGGTGCACACCACTCTTGTTAGTCTTTCCTGTTTCTGCTGTGTCAGCCCAAGAAACTGGCCTGAGCCGTTCTTGGGCACAGGTGGCAGACATCCAGGGAGGGGAAGATCCCAGGCAGGTTTGAATCAGACTGCTGATAGCCACGGCACTGCCACCCCCACCCCCAATACAGAGTCCACTGCGAGCACACATCATGCCAGCTGGGTAACAAGGAGCCTGCAGGGTACAGGACACAACCATGTTTTCTACCCTGATGTCCCATTTCCTGTGGCTTGACTCACCTGCAAATATTTCAGATCTCTATTCTCACTGAGAACAACCTTTTCTAACTCATCTTTCTTGGATAGAAATTATGTTTTTTTCTTTCTTCCTTTTTCTTTTCTTCTTCCCTTTTTTTTAGGGCTGCATCTGTGGCATGTGGAGTTTCCCAGGCTAGGGGTCAAATCAGAACTACAGCTGCTGGCCTGCACCACAGCCACAGCAACGCTGGATCCGAGCCACATCTGCAACCTACACCACCGCTCAGAGCAATGTCGGATCCTTAACCCACTGAGTGAGGCCAGGGATCAAACCTGCATCCTCATGGATACTGGTTGGGTTCTTAACCCGCTGAGCCACAATGGGAACACTGAAATTATATTTTTTCTGATATAAAATTTGATATGCCTTGAGGAGCTGGTACTGCAACCAGGTAACGTGCCTATCATTTTCTTAAGGAAGCTGGGAGGAAAGTACTGTGGACCTGCCTTGATGGCCACCTATTCCATCCTACTTGCCCTCATCCTCTCTCTGTGCTTCCTGGAGATCGGCCCCGTGGGAACCACGGGATTCGGGGAAGGACTCCATCAGACAGAGGCTTGTGTCTCTGACTCCATCTGATGTCTTGGCTTTTGGAATTTGCTGCTCCAGGGAACTGGTTGCCTTAGTCAGTGTTTTGGTTCAACAGGGAAACGTCCATATCCTTAAACTTGGCAGGATAAAGTGTAAGAATATGAGGGCTAAGAATAAAACCAAGCCTGTCTCCTTGTTTTTTTCCTTTTCCTTTCCCTTGATGGAACCAGGCAGCCACATGTCATCTAGCGGTCATTGTCGAGTGTCCGCAGGCTCTAGTGAACAGCAGCATTTTCCCAAGAGATGAAGTGATGGAAAACCCAGCTGGGCCCGCACAGCACCCTGGGGTGGGGGTGGGGGTTCTCGCTGGGCTTTGAGGATGCTCCACTGCCCCTGCAGACACAGCTGCCCTGCGCTCCGGGGACAAGTGACCTCGTGTGGCCCTGCTGATGGGTGGGCGGGTCTGGTGGTCAGGACTGCGCGCACGCGGTGCCCCCACCCTGCATAGCCTTCTTGGCTGCTGTCCCCTGACTTAGAAGAAAGCAATTCGTGGGCTGAGCCACTTTTTTTTTTCCTTCAGAGAATATGAATTAACCCACATAAGCATATGAAAAAAACATTTCTGACCACAGAGATAAGTAGAGGTGGTGCCAAAGATGACACCGAGGTTAATTACAGTCACTGAGGGCAGCAGCCTCTGTTCTCACACGCCAGCTGGACTTAGAAGCAGAGAGTTTTTCTGAGGAAACTGGGTTCAGAGGAAAGCACAGACAGGACTTGCAAACTTCTCGAGCCTTTCCTTACTAGGTACCATGCTCCATCTCAAGCCACACTGGCCTTTCGACGGTTTTTGGAACTCAGGGTATTTGCTGCCTCAGGGCCTTTGCACATGCTCTTGTGTTGTCTAAAATGTTGTGCCCAAACTCATCTAAAGGAGCTTCTATCCCTGGGAAGTATCCACCAGAACTTCTCACATTACCCTCTTTATTCTTTTTTATTTTATTTTTTTTAGGGCTGTACCTGTGGCACATGAAAGTTGCCAGGTGAGAGGTTGAACTGGAGCTACAGCTGCCGACCTAGGCCACAGTCACAGCAGTACAGGATCTGAGCCTCATCTGTGACCTCCACCACAGCTCATAGCAACGCCGGATCCTTAACCCACTGAGCGAGGCCAGGGATTGAACCCTCATCCTCATGGATACTAGTTGGGTTTGTTACTGCTGAGCCGCAATGGGAATGCCACCCTCTTTATTCTTTTACACCACATATGACACTCTGCATTTGTTCTTTTTATTTGCTTCCTCGTTTTTTCTATAAATCCCTAACAAGAAGGTAAGTAGGCACAGAGGCCACGAGGAAGGGCTGTTTGTGGGAAGAAAATGAAAAACCTGTAAATGAGACAGTCTTACTTACGATCTAATGACGATCATCAGGCTGTAGCCGAACACGCTGACGCCCACCATGAAGTAAGCCATGGGCAACCTGTACCTCAGCCACCCGATGGTCCTCTGGTTGTTGTAGTAGCCGTAGAAAAGAGCAGAATACTTGATGTAGCCCTGCGGGACAGCAAAGCCAGTGCTCTGGGTTTGTAAGCTCACTGGACACTTCCGTTCCACCTGGGGCTTCTTTCTCAGGGGTGTGATGGGAACCTGAGGGGAGGAAGGACCAGGGCCCTGAGCAAATGCAGGGAGGCACCAACTTCCCCCAGACTTGATAATATTGGGGCATTAAGTGTGAGGTCTGAGATGGACATGGGGCTGGAGAGACAGAGAGCAGCCAAGGCATGAACAGTTCTTTGTAAACCCAATTCAGAACGTTGGGTTTTCTTCTGTCTAGGGATGGGAACACTACTGGAGGTGGGGAGTGATGGGGTCAGATTTGCATTTTAGAAGGGTTACCTGGCAACAGAGGGAATGGAGATTGTAGAAGCCAAGCCAAGCCAAGGCAGGGAGCAGAGGTAGAAGATTCTGACAGTAGTCCTGGTCTGGGTGGGGGTGTTATTCAAAGAATAGGTGAGAGGAATGAATAAAAGAAGACTGATTCAAGAGATGCTCAGTAGACAGGTTCAGATTTAGTGATTGGATGTCAGGGGTGGTGGTGAGGAAGAGGAAATGAGGGATAACTCTGACCTTTCAGACTTGAATGATTAGATGAATGGTGGTTTCAGGAAAGGAAATGGGAGAAGTGACGTGGGTTTGGCTGGACAGTTGCTGAATTTGAGGGGCAGGTAGGATATTCAGTTGAAGGTGTCATGGGAAGCTTGGGGGGAAAGGCTGGACGGGCCATAGCCCTGGGGTCTCGCCGTGGTTCTGGCGAGATAAAACCATCCCGTAAGATCATCTTACACTGATCTGGCAGAATGAGGGGAGCAGTGGCCTCGGGGGGAACACCCATCCGTCAGAGTGTGTGGCTGAAGAAACCACCGATGAAGAGGACCTAGAAGGACATGGTTGGCTAGCTCATCTTGTAAGTGCTGGGATCCAGTCTGATTATATTACTGGCTTTCCAATAATTAAATGCAACATTTTACACTTATCTGCAATCACACAATGGAAGTGCCTTGACATGTTGGCAATGGTACCTCGAAGTCCCAGAGGACGGAAAAATCCATGGCTTTTTCTTCCTCGGCCCGGGGCACTGTCTTTCTGGGTATACTTCCATAGGGCATGCCCATCAGTACCTGTGTCAGAACGGAATGCACAATTACATGTGGAGAAAATGCAAACACGTGATTTGCACATCATGGGTTAAATCCCTTCTCAGAGCAGAACACATCCATTTTTTTTTCTTTAAAAAACATTAATCACTTTTCTGATTTTAATGGTTTCACACGCTCATCGTAGAAAATGCGAGATAGTATAGAAAAGTGTTTAAAATATTACCCATCACTTTTACATCATAAAGATAATGACTATTAGATGGTCATATATTTCTTTTCATTGTTTCTGAGTTTCATATATGTTTTAGCTTGTCTATTTAGCTTAATATTATTTTATGACCAATACCCTATGGCATGTGATTTTTTCAAAATAAAATGACTTAAATATCTAATCACATGTATGTACCATAAACTTACTTTAAAAATCCCCTATTTGGAGTTCCCGTCGTGGTGCAGTGGTTAACGAATCCGACTAGGAACCATGAGGTTGCGGGTTCGATCCCTGCCCTTGCTCAGTGGGTTAACGATCCGGCGTTGCCGTGAGCTGTGGTGTAGGTTGCAGACGCGGCTCGGATCCTGCGTTGCTGTGGCTGCGGCGCAGGCCAGTGGCCACAGCTCCGATTAGACCCCT
>PVHT021183543.1:23995602-24005704 GCA_004024745.2 Catagonus wagneri | reverse complement strand
AGGCCAACAGCTACAGCTCTGATTGGATCCCTAGCCTGAGGAACCTCCATATGCAACTGCTGTGACCCTAAAAAAGACAAAAAAAAAATTCCCTATTGTTGAACGTTAGAGTACTTCTACTTCTTTAGGACAGACTTCTTGCACAGGGGGCACAGGGGGAAAAGGGAATTTTTTGGGGTGATAGAAATGTTTGATATCTCCATTGTGGTAAAGGTTACCTTAGTCTATATATTTGTCAAAACTCATAAAACTATACATCTTAAAAGAGCGAATTTTACAATATGCAGATTATGCCCCCAAATATGTGAATTAAAAAAAAAAGAACATGTCATGGAGTCCTTGCTGTGGCACAGCAGGATCAGGCATTGTCTTTGCAGTGGCTCGGGTTGCTGTTGGGGCACAGGTTCGATCCACAGCCTAGCACAGTGGGCTAAGGATCCTGTGTAGGTTGCAGCTGGGACTGGGATTTGATCCCTGACCCAGGAACTTCCATATGCCTCAGGTGTGGCCAGAAAAAAAAAGACATGTCAGAGAATCAATAAAGCCAAAACTGTTTCTTTCATAAAATAACTAAAAGGGATAAAACTTCAATGTAAATGAGAGAGAAAAAAATTACACTATTAGGCAAAAGGAAATACAACTTCAGATACACGAGAGATTTTAAAAAACAAGACACTATGTTATTTAACTTCAAGCCAATACAGTTAAAAATGTAAGCTGACATGGAAAATTCAGGAGAGCAATTACATGCAAGAACTATGTGGGTAATACAATTGGGAAAAAGTAGCTAGAGGAGTTTTGTATATGCATAATTTCTTATTTTTAAAATTAGTGGTAGGCAAATAGTCTTATTCTTTTTGCCTTTCCATATATATGAAAATTTTAATAGCTTTTTTTCTCTTTGTTTTTTATGGCCACACCTGTGGTATAGGGAAGTTCCTGGGCTAGGGGTCAAATCGGAGGTGCAGCTGCTGGCCTACGCCACTGCCACAGCGACACCAGATCTGAGCTGTATCTGCAATCTATGCCACACCTTGTGGCAATGCTGGATCCTTAACCCACTGAGAGAAGCCAGAGATAGAACCTGCATCCTTATGGATACTAGTCAGGTTCTTAACCCACTGGGCCACAACGGGAACTCCTTAATGGCTATTTTTAGAGGAAGAATCAATATGAGGCTTACTGACTGAGTGCTGCCTATGTGAACCCTAGAGCAGAACTTACAAGGTGGTTTTTTTTTTTTTTTTTTTGTCTTTTTGCCTTTATGTAGAGCCGCACCCGCGGCATATGGAGGTTTCCAGGCTAGGGTTCTAACAGGAGCTGTAGCTGCCGGCCTTCGCCACAGCCACAGCCATGCAGGATCTGAGCCGCGTCTGCAACCTTCACCACAGCTCACAGCAACGCCGGATCCTTAACCCACTGAGCAAGGCCAGGGATCGAGCCTGCAACCTCACGGTTCTTAGTCGGATTCATTAACCACTGAGCCACGAAGGGAACTCCTACAAAGTGTTTTAAACAATTATTTGCTTTAATTAATTAATAAATATACACAATTATTAACCCTGGCTGCATAGTAGAATCATCTGAGGAGCTGTTCCTATCATCTATTATTATATATCAAATGACCACAAAACTTAGTGGCTTAAAACCACCATAATTTACTGTCTCCCAGGAACCTGGGGGTGGGCTTAGCTGGGTCCTTTGCTTCAGTGTCTTTCACAGGCTTCAGTCGAGGTGTCTGCCAAGGCTTTGGTCTCATCTGAGGGCCTGATGGGGGAGGATGTGATTTCAAATGCACTCACGTGGTGGTTGGAAAGATTTAGTTCCTCGTGGGCTGTTGGACTGAGGGCCTCAGTTCCTTGCCTCCTATTGTCCAAGGGCCACAGGCAGCTCCTTGCCAGTGAGCCTCTCCAGTCTGGCAGGTGCTTCATCACAGCATGTGAGCCAAGAAGGGAAGTGAAAGAGAATACCCTAAGATGGAGGTCACTGTCTTTCATGGCCTGACCAGGTAAGTCACAGCCTGTCGCTTTGGTTATATTCTGTCTGTTAAAAGCAAGCCACAAGATCTAGCCTTTAATCGAGTGGAAGGGACTATACAAGGGTGTGATACCAGGAGAGAGGGGGATTACTGGGGGTGACCTCAGACGCCTGCCTACCTCAGTGGGTCAGGGATCTGGTGTTGCTGTGGCTGTGGTGTAGGCTGGCAATTGCAGCTCTGATTCAACCCCTCTCCTGGGGACTTTCATATGCCACGGGTGTGGCCCTAAAAAAGCAAAAAATAAAATAAAATAAATAAAATAAAATAAAATAGGGATGCCACACAGCAGAAATTGACAGAACATTGTAAATCAACTATATTTTAATTAACAGAAATTTCTTTTCTTTTTTAGGGCCGTACCCTGTGGCATATGGAAGTTTCCCCAGTTTAGGGGTCGAATTGGAGCTACAACTGCCGGCCTACACCACAGCCACAGCAATGTGGGATCTGAGCCGCATCTGTGGCCTGCACCGCAGCTCACCGCAACGCCAGATCCTTAACCCACTGAACGAGGCCAGGGATCGAACATGTGTCCTCATGGATATTAAAGCTCCTTACTGCTGAGCCAGAACGGGAACTCCATAATTTTAAAATTAAAAAAAAATTGCAAAGTAGAATAAGGATGCCAGAACCGGAGTTCCCTTCGTGGCTCAGTGGTTAATGAATCCGACTAAGAACCGTGAGGTTGCAGGCTCGATCCCTGGCCTTGCTCAATGGGTTAAGGATCTGGCGTTGCCGTGAGCTGTGGTGAAGGTTGCAGACGCGGCTCGGATCCCGCGTTGCTGTGGCTGTGGTGAGGGCCAGCAGCTACAGCTCCTGTTAGACCCCTACCCTGGGAACCTCCATATGCCGCGGGTGCGGCTCTACATAAAGGCAAAAAGACAAAAAAAAAAAAAAAGATGCCAGAACCACATTTTCAGTTTCAGGTTCAACTGACTGGACTTGGTATTTTTTTAAAAACTCTCCAAGTGATTTTCACATGCAGCCAGTGTTAAGACAAAAAGTGCATGAACTCATCATCCAGTGGAGCCCTCGTAGCCAGCTCCTCAGCATAACTGAGTGCTCCCCTGGGATCATGTAGGTGTCTGGGGCTCTGCAGGCAACTGTCATCAAACTGAACAAGTTTCATTCTAGCATTCAGAGCTGTCTGACTCCATTAAAATTTATCATGGATTTGTGGCAAAGGAAGATGAGAAGACATTCTATCCCAGTTGCCAAACATTTGAGCACTTCTAATATTCTTATTCCTTGACCCTCTGACTCACTGTGGCTATCCCTGAGGCACCCATAAGCCAAGGGAATAGCTGATCATCAGGCTTAGGCTTAAAACGTTTAGGCTCTGAAGTTTGTGTCTTTGATGAATAGGTCACCTCCTCCACACTATCTGCAGTGAATATGATGTGTCAGATTCCCACGAAGCCAATTTCCCACTATTTTAATTAAGAAAACCTCTTGGGCTGGGAGGGAAGTGCAGCACCGTGTTCCTGGCATCCTCAATCCTGCCCCCCGAAGTGGAGATGCACAAGAGGCAGGCGAGGGCGTGCAGCTCGTGATTTGCCGAGCCAGCCGGCACCATGCGCCTGAGGCCGCTGCCCCTCATCGTGGTCCCCGGCTTGCTACAGCTGGGCCTTTCTGCATGATGCCTTGGCTCGCAAGGTGAAAAGTGAAATTCCTTTGGGGACTGAAGGCTTCCCCCAGAGGATGGGACTGGCTGCATCACTGGTATCCAGGACTTGCTGGATTACGAGTCTGTGTGTGTGGCCACAGCCTATGGAGATGTCATACTTTGCAGTCTTAACACACAGCAGTCTATTTTGTGGAGACTGGATTAAGATGGCGGAACAGAAGGACTGGAGCTCAACTTCTCTCCCAGAAAACAACAAAACTACAACCAAATGCTGAGCAACCTTCAACCAAATGGACTGTAAACTCCCAAAAAAGATATTCTACTCCAGAAGACAAAGAGAAGAACACATCAAGAGGTAGGAGGGGCGATTATGTGATATAAGCAACCCCATACCTCCTGGGTGGGAAGCCCCTCAGACTGGAAAGTAACTGTATCACAGAGACTCAGCTACAGGACTGAGAGTTCTGAGCCCCACGTCAAAACCCCACGCCTGGGGATCGGGCACAGGGAGAAAGTGCCCCCAGAGCATCTGGTATTGAAGGCCAGTGGGGCTTGTGTGCAGGAGCTCCACGGGACTGGGGGAAAGAGGAGACCCCATTCTTGAAAGGCACACACAGACTTTCACGTGCACTAGGTCCCAGGGCAAAGCAAAGTCTCCACAGGAATCCAGGTGGAACCTGACTGCAATTCTTGGAGGATCTCCTGGGAAAACAGGGGTAACTGTGGCTTGTTGTGGGGGAAGGGCATTGGAGGTGAAGCTCTAGGGAATATTCATCAGCCTGCATTTCTCTGGAGGTGGCCATTTTTGGGAAAATCTGGTCCCTCCCATCAGCGCTGAGAAGCCCCAGGCCAAACAGTAATCCAGGTGGGATCACAGCCCCACCTATCAGTAAACAGGCTGTCTAAAGAACCTCAGGCACACAACCAGCCTCTAATCTCACCCAGAGACAAAGCCCCACCCATCAGAGGGATAGGAATCAATCCTACCTACCAGTGGGCAGGCACCAGTCCCTCCCATCAGGAAGCCTACAGCAAGCCCCCCCCATACCATTAACCACAGGGGAGACAAACACCAGAACTAAGAGAGGCTACAACTCTATTGTCAGCAAACAGGTCACCACACCAAAAACCTATAAAAATGAAAAGACAGAAAACTATAACTCAGATAAGGGAGAAAGAAAAAAGCCCAGAAAAACAGCTCAGTGATGAAGAGATTATCAGCCTCCCAGAAAGAGACTTTAGACTGTTGATGCTGAAGATGATGCAAGACACTGGAAATAAACTGGAGGCAAAGACTGATAATTTAAAGGATTCACTGAGCAAAGAAATACAAGATGTAAAAATTAAACAAGAAGAGATGCAAAATACAATAACTGAAATAAAAAATTCATTAGAAGCAGTCAATAGTAGAATACAGGAGGCAGAAGAACAAATCAGCGAGGTGGAGGACAGATTAGTGGAAATCACTAATGCAGAAGAGAAAAGAGATAAAAGATTGAAAGGAAATGAGCAGAGTCTCAGAGAACTCTGGGATAATGTTAAACACACCAACATCCATATTATAGGGGTGCCAGAGGGAGAAGAGAGAGAGAAAGGGACAGAAAAAATATTCAAAGAGATAATAGTTGAAAACTTCTCTAATATGGGAAAGGAACCACTCACTCAAATTCAGGAAGCGCAATGAGTACTATATAAAATAAATCCAAGGAGAAACACCCTGAGACACATATTAATCAAAATGACCAAAATTAAAGAAAAAGAGAAAATACTGAAAGCAGCTAGGGAAAAGAAACAAATGACATACAAGGGAACCCTGATAAGGTTATCAGCAGATTTTTCAGCTGACACTCTGCAGGCCAGAAGGGAGTGGCACGATATATTTAATGTGATGAAAGGGAAAAACTTACAGTCAAGATTACTTTACCCAGCAAGGCTCTCATTCACATTTGAAGGAGAGATCAAAACCTTTACAGATAAGCAAAAGCTAAGAGATTTCTGCAACACTAAACCAGCTTTACAACAAATCCTAAAGGAACTTCTCTAGGCAGAAAAGAAAAGGTCACAACCAGAAACAAAAACACCACAAATGACAAGGCTCACCAGTAAAGGCATACATACAGTAAAGATACTAAATCATCCATGCACAGTTATGCTACCAAAATCAGAAATCGTGAGAAGAGAGCACAAATGCAGGACACTGGAGATGCACTTGCAATTAAGAAACCAACAACTTAAAACAATCTCATTTATATATAGACTCCTATATCAAAACTTCAGGGTAACTGCAAACCAAAAATCTGCAATTGATAAACAAACAAATAAGAAAAATCAACTCAAATACAACATTAAAGATAGTCATCTTGTGAGAGGAGACAACAAGAGAATAAGGGAAGAAAAAAAGAGCAACAAAAACCCCAAACAGTTAATAAAATGGCAATAAGAACATACATATCAATAATTACCTTAAATGTTAATGGACTGAATGCCCCAACCAAAAGACATACAGACTAGCTGAACGGATATGAAAACAAGACCCATATATATGCTGTCTTCAAGAGACCCACTTCACTTCCCACATTGAAAGTGAGAGGATGGAAGAAAATATTCCATGCAAATGGGAATCAAAAGAAAGCCAGAGTAGCAATACTCATATCAGACAAAATAGACTTTAAAATGAAGAACATTTGAAGAGACAAGGAAGGGCACTACATAATGATCAAAGGATCAATCCAAGAAGAAGATATAACAACTTTAAATATCTATGCACCCAACATAGGATCACCACAATATATAAGGCAACTGCTAACAACCTTAAAAGGAGAAATCAACAATAACACAATCATAGTTGGGAAACTTAACACCCCACTTACAGCAGTGAATCGATCATCCACACAGAAAATCAATAAGGAAACACAGGCCCTGAATGAAGCATTAGATCAGATGGACTTAATAGATATTTATAGGACATTCCATCCAAAAGCAACAGAATACACATTCTTCTCAAGTGCACACGGAACATTCTCTAAGATTGATCACATCCTGGGCTACAAATCAAGCCTCGGTAACTTTAAGAAAATTGAAATCATATCAAGCATCTTCTCCAACCACAATGCTATACAACTGGAAATCAACAACAAGGAAAAAATGGCCAAAAATACAAACATGTGGAGACTAAACAACATGCTACTAAACAACCAATGGATCACTGAAGAAATAAAAGAGGAAATTATAAAATACCTAGAAGCAAATGACAACAAAGATACGACACTCCAAAACCTCTGGGATGCAGCAAAAGCAGTTCTAAGAGGAAAGCTTATAGCAATACAAGCCTACCTCAGGAAATAAGACAAAGCTCGAATAAACAACCTAACTTCACATCTAAAGCAGCTAGAGAGGGAAGAACAGACAAGACCTTAAGTTAGTAGAAGAAAAGAAATCATAAAGATCAGAGAAGAAATCAATGAAATAGAAATGAAGAAAATCATAGAAAAGATCAACGAAACTAAAAGCTGGTTCTTTGAAAAGATCAACAAAATTGATAAACCCTTAGCCAGACTTATCAAGAAAAAAAGAGAGAGGACACAAATCAACAAAATTAGAAATGAAAAAGAAGTAACAGCAGACATCACAGAAATACAAAAGATTATAAGAGACTACTATATGCAACTATATGGCAATAAAATGGAAAACCTAGAAGAAATGGACAAATTCTTAGAAAAGTACAATCTTCCAAGACTAAACCAAGATGAAATAGAAAATATGAATAGACCAATCACAAGTTCTGAAATTGAAACTGTGATTAAAAATCTTCCAACAAACAAAAGTCCAGGACCAGATGGCTTCACAGGTGAATTCTATCAAACATTTAGAGAAGAGCTAATGCCTATCCTTCTGAAACTATTCCAAAAAATTGCAGAGAAAGGGACACTCCCAAACTCATTCTATGAGGCCACCATCACCCTGATACCAAAATCAGACAGAGACACCACAAAAAAAGAAAACTACAAGCCAGTCTCACTGATGAACATAGATGTAAAAATCCTCAACAAAATACTAGCCAACTGAATCCAACAATACATTAAAAGGACTGTACACCACGATCAAGTGGGATTTATCCCAGGGATGCAAGGATTCTTAATATCCACAAAGCAATCAGTGTGATATACCACGTTAACAAACTGAAGAATAAAAACCATATGATCCTCTCAATAGATGCAGAAAAAGCCTTTGACAAAATCCAATACCCATTTCTGATAAAAACCCTTCAGAAAGTGGGCATAGGAGGAACCTACCTCAACATAATCAAGGCCATCTATGACAAACCCAGAGCCCACATCATTCTCAATGGTGAAAAGCTGAAAGAATTCCCGCTGAGATCAGGAACAAGACGGGGATGTCCACTCTTGCCACTACTATTCAACATAGTTTTGGAAGTCCTAGCCACAGCAATCAGAGAAGCAAAAGAAATAAAAGGAATCCAAATTGGAAAGGAAGAAGTAAAACTATCACTTTTTGCAGATGACATGATACTATACCTAGAGAATCCTAAAGACTCTACCAGAAAACTATTAGAGCTCATCAGTGAATTTGGCAAAGTCGCAGGATACAAAATTAATACACAGAAATCAACTGCATTTCTATATATTAACAATGAAAGATCAGAAAGAGAAATTAGAGAAGCTATCCCGTTTATCATCGCATCAAAAAGAATCAAATACTTAGGAATAAACCTGCCTAAAGAGACAAAAGACCTGTACTCTGAAAACTATAAGACGCTGATGAAAGCCATCAAGGATGACATGAACAGATGGAAAGACATACCATGCTCTTGGATTGGAAGAGTCAATATTATCAAAATGACTATACTACCCAAGGCAATCTACAGATTCAATTCAATCCCTATCAAATTACCAAGGACCTTTTTCACAGAACTAGAACAAAATATTTTAAAATGTTTGGAAACACAAAAAACCCAGAATAGCCAAAGACATACTGAAAAAGAAAAATGGAGCTGGAGGAATCAGGCTCCCTGACTTCAGACTATACTACAAAGCTTCAGTCATCAAAACTGTATGGTACTGGCACAAAGACAGAAATATAGATCAGTGGAACAGGATAGAAAGCCCAGAATTAAATCCACGCATCTATAGTCAACTAATCTATGACAAAGGAGCCAAGAACATACATTAGAGAAAAGACAGCCTCTTCAATAAGTGGTGCTGCGAAAACTGGACAGCTACACGTAAAAAAATGAAACTAGAACACTTCCTAACACCATGCACAAAAATAAACTCAAAATGGATTAAAGATCTAGATATAAGACCAGATACTATAAAACTCTTAGAGGAAAACAGGCCAAATACTCTCTGACATAAATGATAGCAACATCTTCTCAGATCCATCTGTCAGAGTAAGGACAATAAAAAGAGAAAGAAACAAATGGGACTTAATTAAACTTCAAAGTTTCTGCAGAGCAAAGGAAACCCTAAACAAAATGAAAAGACAATTCACAGAATGGGAGAAAATATTTGCAAATGAATCAACTGACAAGGGATTAATCTCCAAAATTTACAAACACCTCCTACAGCTCAATACCGAAAAAACAAACAACCCCATCAAAAAATGGGCAGAGGATCTAGGCAGACAATTCTCCAAAGAAGACATGCAGATGGCAAGTAAACACATGAAAAGATGTTCAACATTGCTCCTTATTAGAGAAATGCAAATCAAAACCACTATGAGGTACCACCTTACACTGGCCAGAATGGCCATCATCAAAAAGTCTACAAACAATAAGTGCTGGAGAGGGTGTGGAGAAAAAGGATCCCTATTATACTGCTGGTGGGAATGTAAATTGGTGCAACCACTGCGGAAAACAGTACGGAGATTCCTTAGAAAACTAAAAATAGAATTACCATTTGATCCAGTAATCCCACTCCTGGGCATTTATCCAGAGGAAACCATGACTCGAAAAGACACATGTACTCCAGTGTTCACTGCAGCACTCTATGCAATAGCCAGGTCATGGAAACAACCTAAATGCCTATCAACAGAGGAGTGGATAGGGACGATGTGGTACATACACACAATGGAATATTACTCAGCCACGAAAAGGAACGAAATAACAACATTTATAGCAACATGGATGGACCTAGAAATTATCATGTGAAGTGAAACCAGTCAGACAATTAGATAGCAACACCCAATGCTACCGCTTACATGTGGAAACTAAAAAGACACAATGAACTTCTTTGCAGAACAGACAATGACTCACAGACTTTGGAAAACCTTTGGTTTCCAAATAAGACAATCTGGGGGGTGGGGGGATGCATTGAGGGTTTGGGACAGAAATGCTATCAAATTGAGTTGTGATGATTTTTGTACACCTATAATTGTAACAAAATTCATTAAGCAAAAAAAAAAAAAAAAAAAAAAAA
>PVHT021183543.1:23944393-23995502 GCA_004024745.2 Catagonus wagneri | reverse complement strand
ATGGTGTAGGTGGCAGATGCAGCTTGGATCCAGTGTTGTCGTGGCTGTGACACAGGCCTCAGCTGCAGCTCTGATTTGACCTCCAGCCTGGGAACTTTCATATGCTTTTTAGTGCAGGTGGGGCCCTAAAAAGAGCAAAAATAAATAAATGAAGCAGCATACTGATTTAAAAAAGAAAGAAGACTCCTTGGCTACCAAGTACTATTGTAATAGTACCCACAATCTCTTCTAACTAATCTGATTTAATTCACATTCTGTGGAAGTCTTTTTTTTTTCTTTTTAGGGCCACACCCATGGCAAATGGAGGTTCCCAGGCTAGGGACTGAACCGGAGCTGCAACTGCCAGCCTACAACACAGCCACAGCAATGCTGGACCCCCGACCCACTGAAAGAGGCCAGGGATCGAACCCGAATCCTCTTGGATACTAATTGGGTTCATTTCCACTGAGCCACAACAGGAACTCCTTCTGTGGAATTCTTTTAATTTCATGAAAAGTAGATGGTCAGGAAAGTTTCCCAAGGGTGTTAGATAGATTTGACTCTAATATTCTCACAGAACCGTTTGTAATAAAGTAATGTATCATAGAGCCAATTAACAAACCTGGAAGGAAAAAATACTGAATGCAAAAACATCACTACCCTATAAGCTGTTGAGGTAAATCCACTTGTATACCCAGCACCAGCCAAGCGGTCCAGGCAGGACTGTAGTCATTACTGTGCTAAGTGCTAGTGGATCACAGGCCATCACTCTGAAAACCTAAGATCTCATTCACCACGAATTTGCTGTGGAAATTTGCACAAGTCACTGGTTCCTTTTTTGTCTCTCAAGTACTCATCTGTAGGTAAGGATCTACCTACATCTGTAATCAAATTATATCTGGGAAAACGGTGAGGCTTGCTATTAAATTGCTAGGCTTCTTTGGAGTAATAGAATATGATCCAATACAATCTATCTCTCTCTTTTTTTTTTCAGTGCAAAAGATAAAAACCTCACTGAGGTATTAATTTTCCACAAAAGTAAAATGAAAGGTAGGAAAATGCAGGGTTTACCTGTTAATTCAGAAATGCAAGTATTTTGATTCCATTCTTTGTATGGGGTTATCTGGGCAATTGATATGAACACAGAATTGAAAATGAACGATGTTTGCAGAAGATCCAAATAGACATTTCTCCGAAGAAGACATACAGATGGCCAAAAACACACATGAAAAGATGCTCAACATCACTAATGACTAGAGAAATGCAAGTCAAAACTGCAATGAGGAATCACCTCATACCAGTCAGAATGGCCATCATCAAAGAGTCTATGAGCAATAAATGCTAGAGAGGGTTTGGAGAAAAGGGAATCCTCTTACACTGTTAGTGGGAATGTAAATTGGTGCAACCAGTATGGAAAACAGTACAGAGATTCCTTAAAAAACCAAAAACAGAATTACAATATGATCTAGCAATCCCACTCCTGGGCATGTATCTGGAGAAAAACCACAATTTGAAAAGATACATGTACCCCAATGTTTTTTGCAGCACTATTTAAATAGCCAAGACATGGAAACAACCTAAATGCCTATCAACAGATGAATGGATAAAGAAGATATGGTAGCTATATACAATGGAATATTACTAAGCCATAAAAAAGAATGAAATAATGCCATTTGCATCAACGTGGAAGGACCTAGAGATTATTATATTGAGTGAAGTAAGTCAGACAGAGAAGGATAAATATCATATAACACTTACATGTGGAATCTAATAAAAAATAACACAAAACTTATTTATAAAGCAGAAACAGATTTCAAAACCAATCTTACCGTTACCACAGGTGAAACCATTGGGAGGAGGGAAGAAATGAAAGGGTTGGAATAACATACACATACTACTCTATAAAACAGATGATTATGAGAAGCTACTGGATAGCATAAGAAAATCTACTCAATAGTTTGTAATAACATATATGGGAGAAAGAATGGATATATTTACATGTTATGACTGATTATACACTTGAAACTAAATCAACACTGTAAGTCAAATACACTCCAATAAAATTAAATAAAAAATAAAAATAAACTGAATGACGGATTCTTTGTCAAACAAGAGTATTTGATTCATATAATTGAAAGTGGCAGTCTATAAGCCTCAACATGATCTGAAGCATAGGCAGTTCTTTTCTCACCTCTGGGATTATGACTAGACCAAATATTAAGCCAAAAAGGACGAGGTTAACGCCATACATCCAACGGAGAAAGATGAAATACGAAGCTACTGAAGAACCAAAGTGACCTGAAGGGAGAAAGATGGTGAATGTGAGTTGCAGGAGGAAGATGTGAACACTGCCTAGCACTTTATGTGAATGATAGATTCAATTTTCACACCAGTCTGTGGAACACACAGGTTTTTAATCTTTCCAGATAATAACCTGAGGTTCTGTGGGCTTAAGTGATCTGCCTAAATTCCTACAATCAGAAAGTGAAGAAGCACCATTTGAATTTTGGTCTGACTAGTCCAAAGCCCATTCTTTTTTTTAATACAACAGAATCTATGATGTAATCTGATTAGTTGGTCAAGAACACAATCCAAAACCTTGGAAAACCCTTCATCAAAACAACTAAAAACAATGACACTAGAGTACTCACTTTCAATGTCCTTGATCTTCATTTCCCAGGGAATGCACTGAGTCTTGAAATTATCAAAGTCTCTTTTAAATTTGACCCATTTCTGGAATTAAACAGACAACAGCCTCAGTTCATTACCATGCTACTAGAAACAACCAATGAAGCCTAAAAAATAGTATGGCAGAACAAGGAAAAAGGGACACCATTCTTTGAAATTGTTGGAAAGCATTCCTCTAGGACACAAAATTATATTTTGAGAAATGGTTCGGCATTCTTAGTAGGATCCAAGAAATATGGCTTCTAGAGTAAAGGACAGCAATTAAAAGTTTAAAAAAGAATACAGATGAAGTATGGGAGTATTGATTATAAGGGTGCTAAAAGTTCAGTAACTGAATGAAAATGAACTTTTTTTTTTTTTTTTTTTAACGCGGCGAAGACATTTATTACTGAGCTATAAATTAGAGGCGGCGGGCGGGCTGGGGCGGGAGGGGCCGCGTGGTCACGTCTCGGGCGTCTGCTGGCTCCCTCCGTCCTCCTGGGCCTGGACACACGGAGCTCCTCAGCCAGGCGCTCCTTCGCGCGCGCCACCTCTGACTGCAGGTAGAAGGAGCCGCCCACGGATTTGTCGTTCACCTTGAAGAGGTGTTCCTAGTTCTTCTGGATCTCCTCGGGGCTCAGCTGGGAAACACTGAGAATCTGCTGTGCCTTCTGGAGGCTGAGGCCGGAGACGTTGGAGGAGGCTGCAGAGTGGTGTCCAGCACGTCCCCGGGCGTCAGCTGCTGCCCGGCTGGCTGCAAACTCCTGGCACAGGGCCCGGGCGAAGGCCCTGCCCACTACCTGCACGCCAGTCACAGTCATCTGGGCCAGGTACTCGGCCTGAGGACGGGCTGGGGACTCTGGAGGCCACGGCAACTCTGGGGCAGGAGGACTCATGACAGGAATAGAGGCCTTCTGGGCAGAGCGTCCAGGAGCGCCCAACCACGGCGGCCGCTCTGTCTCAAGGGTCCGGCTTCTTGGCCCCGCCCCCCGGGCTCAAGGGCGGCCGGGGGGGGGTCAGAGGTCAAGGGAGGCTACGTAGAGCGCGTGCCCTGGGCATGTGCATTGCCTCAAACAGCAAAATACACTTTTGAGACAGAACTGACTCAATGATATTGAGAATAAATGAGAGATTTCTGAGAATTCTGAGAGAGAAAGCAAAGAATTAAAAACAATGAGGGAAAGTAGATACAAAGAGCGAGGGTTGGCAGCCATCCCTTTCCTAATGAAGAAGCTAGAACTGTTTGAATAGAAATATGATTGATTAGGCAGCACCCTTCCTGGCTCGGCAGTTAATGAACCCGACTAGGATCCGAGGATGCGGGTTCGATCCCTGGCCTCATTTAGTGAGTCGGCGATCCAGTGTTGCCATGACCTGGTGTAGGTCACAGACACGGCTGGGATCCTTGTGTTGCTGTCGCTGTGGTGTAGGCTGGCAGTTGTAGCTCTGATTCCACCCCTGGCCTAGGAAATTTCATATGCTGTAGGTGCAGCCCTAAAATAGCAAAAAAAAAAAAAAAAAGGGAAAGAAAGAAAGAAAGAAATATGATTGAATAGATCATTTATCAGATATATTTGAGGAACACATTCCTCAGTTGGGAATAAAAGTTCTGATGTGTAGTCATTAAAGGGTAAATTGTTTTTAGGCAACTATAACTGAAAAGGAAGAAAAACAAAATTAGGAATAAAAAAGATTCAAACTTAGCATATATAAAATGTAATTACAAAAATTATAGGATTACCTATATGCAACTTTCTGTAAATATGTATGAAAATCTTAATGAAATGATTTGGTTTGGGGAAGAATGTAAAATTTCAAAATGGCCCCAAGAAAAAGTTAAAACTTGACTACACCAATAAACAGGAAAAACATTTAAAACAATTTCAAGTTATTCCAGGAGTTACTGCTGTGGTGCAACAGGATCAGAAGCATCTCTGCATCACCAAGGATGCAGGTTCAATCCCTGACCTGGTGTGGTGGCTCAGCTTAGTGCATTTAAGGATCCAGCATTGCCACTACCGTGGGCATAACTTGTAACTGTGGCTCAGATTTGATCCCTGGCCCGGGAACTCCATATGACCCTTCTGGGTCTCCACCAAAGCAAAGGACGCATCTTGATTTGGGGGTTTGGAAAATAAGACCTCAGTGGACACGTTAATTCTGTGAGTTTAGTTCTTCACTGCAGAGGAAAAAAAGTGTCAGGGTTATCGAAGCCCCCACACAGAAGTCTAGAGAAATGGACAGGATACATCTGGTTTCCATTCCTGGATAAATCGGGATGGTTGACTGGACCTCACGCTCAGGATTATAGGGGATCTGACACAAATGGTGGAGCTGGGCAGACATCTGCAGTGGTCACCCAGATTCAGGAGCTAAGTCCTCCACAGGTTTGCAGCCTCTGCACCACACACCTTAGCCATCAGCATCCTACAGGCGTAGAGTCGCTTGCCTTTCCCCTTTCCCAAGGCTCCTTCATACTTCTCCACAAATTCTTGGGCCTCCCTGGTTAGTGGGGGAGAAAAGGCAGGAATTGATTAACGCCCAAGCCAAAGAAATCTGAACTATGAGGGTGTACATGTGGCTGAAAGCCTTAAATATTTTATTTTTTCATTTTTAAAATTATAGTTGATTTACAATGTTGTGCCAGTTCCTGCTGTATAACAAGCCTTAAGTGTTTAATATCCTTGACTAGAATATAAATTCCATGAAGGCATGGTATTTTTCTCTGTTTTGTCCACCAAAGTTTGCCAAATGCCAAGAACTGGTGCATAGTAGGCACCTGAAGGTGGAAGTTTGGTTCCCATGACCTTTGACCCCTGGTGGTACACTCATGAATGGCAAAAGGGACTTTGCAGATGTAATTAAGATTAATGACTTTAGGAGTTCCCATCATGGCTCACTGGTAACAACCCAACTAGGATCCATGAGGACTTGGGTTTGATCCCTGGCCTCACTTAGTAGGTTAAGGATCCGGCATTGCCATGAGCTGTGGTGTAGATCGAAGATGCGATTCAGATCTGGCTTTGCTGTGGCTGAGGCACATGCCGGCGGCTGCAGCTCCGATTCGACCCCTAGCCTGGGAACTTCCATATGATGCAGGTGTGGCCCTAAATAGACAATAATAATAATAATAATAATAATAATGACTTTATTATTATTGTTTGCTTTTTAGAGCCACACCCATGGCATATGGAGGTTCCCAGGCTAGGGATCGAATTGAAGCTGAAGCCACTGGCCTACAACACATCCACAGCAACGCCAGATCCGAGCCGTGTCTGTAACTTACACCAAAGCTCATGGCAACGCTGGATCCTTAACCACTGAGTGTGGCCAGGGATCGAACCTGTGTCCTCATGGATACTAGTCAGGGTCGTTACCACTGAGCCATAACAGGAACTCCGAGATTACTGACTTTAAAATGGGAAAATTACCCTGGATATTTGGGTTATCGTAATCACAAAAGCCCTTAAAAAAGAAGAGGAAGCAGAAGAGTCTGAAAGACATATGGCAAAAGGGGCAATCAGAGAAATTAGAAGAGAGAGACTTCTCCACCCTCTGTTGCTGGGGCCGCTCTGGAGGATGCCGCATGGAAAGCAAGAGAAGAAAACTGACTCTGTCAAAAGCCAGTAAGCCTGGAAGACGACCTCAAGTCCCAGGTGGGAGAGAACTGCAGCCCTGCGGATACCTTGATTTTATTCTGGTAAGATCCTGAGCAGAGAAATCAGCTAGACCATGCTGGACTTCTGATCTATAGAATTGTGAACTAATAAAAGAGTATTGTCTTAAACTGTTAAGCTTCTGGTAATTTGTTAGGGCAGCAACAAAAAATGAATATAGCGTGCAGGGAGTTCCCATTGTGGCTCAGGGGAAATGAATTTGACTAGTGTCTTTAAGGATGCAGGTTCGATCTCTGACCTTGCTCAGTGGGTTAAGGATCTGGCATTGCCATGAACTGTGGTGTAGTTTGCAGATGCAGCTCAGATCCCACAGTGCTGTGGGAGCGACTGCAGCTCCGATTCGACTCCTAGTCTGGGAACTTCCATGTACCATGGGTGTGGCCCTAAAAAAAGAAAAAAAAAGGGAGTGCAGGTTCTGGAGTCAGAATTTCAGAGTTCAAATTCTGATCAGGCCACTTCACTCACTATGTGACCTTGGACAAATTACTAGATTGCTCTATGTCTCAGTTTGCTCATCAGTCAAATGGGGGCAGTGATAATAGTACCCACATCACAGGGTGATTATGAGGATTAAACGAGTTGTTACACATACAACACCCAGAACAGTGCCTGGCACCTAGGGAACGCTCAGCAAATGTTGGCAATCTATGAAAAAAGAAAGAATACTAAAAGATGAATAAGACACAGCTTTGCAAACCAGAGCATCCAGTCAAGTGAGAGGCAGCTCCCTGGGGATCAAGAGGCAGTAACTAACTCAGTCTGAAGGTAGGGAGGGGCAATGGGGACTTGCCTGCAGAGGGGACATGCGACCTGAGTCTCACATGGTGCTAGCCAGGTGGGCTGGCCGAGGCACTGCTGGAGTGGAGACCCAGAGGGGGAGAGCCTGAGACTTGAGTCTGGGTTAAGGAGTCTTGCAAAAGGGAAGAGGAAGGAGGGAGGCCTGGAGTGCAGAGATCGCTGTTTGTCAGGGAGACCTGCTCCAGTGAGAGAGACAAGAATTTTGGGGCTTCTCAGGCCTTAGCCACTTCCCACCCCCCACCAAGAGCAGGATCTTCTCCGCAGGCCTGGAAGAGGCACAGCCTTCTTGGGCAGCTGAGTGGCCCTCAGGGATTTTCATGGTCCCTGAGACTTCCAGCCAGCTGGAGATCTCATTTCCATAAGCAACGAGCTTGCTCTTTTTCCACTGTTAATAAAAGATGTGTTCCCATGATACCCGAGTGGGGGTGAGGTGCTGTCAGAGTGACAGATGGAAGGAGAATGAACTTGGCCCTGGGGGAGCAGGGAGAAGAGACTCAGAAAAAGGGAGCTGGGAAGGCAGACAGCCCACTGCCCGAAGCTGTTCCTACTGCCCAGACTGTCACCAGCAGCCGCCTGTGATGACTTAAATTTAAATAAATTAAAACAAGAATTCAGTATCTCAGTCGCACTGACTACTTTTCAAGTGCTTACTAGCTACATGTTTTATTTATTTTATTTTATTTTATCTGGTCCTTTTGTCTTTTTTTAGGGCTGCACCTGCAGCATATGGAGGTTCCCAAGCTAGGTGTCCAATCGGAGCTGTAGCCACCAGCCTATGCCATAGCCACAGAAATGCAGGATCTGAGCCGTGTCTATGACCTACACCACAGCTCATGGCAACGCCGGATCCTTAACCCACTGATTGAGGCCAGGGATCGAACCCGCGTCCTCATGGATGATAGTCGGGTTAGCTAACCACTGAGGAGTTCCCACGATGGGAACTCCTCACTAGCTACACGTGACTGGTGTAGATTTAGAACATTGCCATAATTCCAGAAAGTTCTGTTGGTCACCAGTGTCCCAGAGGTGCTGCAAGGAGGCACACTTCCTGCCGCCAGTTGGAGACAACATTATAGTTTGCAGAGCAGCTCTGTTTACCAGACTCCTTGTCAGGGTCTGCAGCCTGTTTGCGAAGCCAGTGTCTCCACTGAGTCTCCTGGACACAGACAGGCTGAATGCCAAGATATGGCTGCCAAATTGTTCCACGTGATAAAGGGTGAGGTGTCTGACTTGAGCAATGAGGAAACTGTGAGAGCAGCCAGGGGAAAATGGCTTTTTACAGAAGGGAGTGTCATCCCAACCCTGGGGCAGAAAGACTGAGGTGGGACTTGGAGCAAGATGGTAATGCCAGATGAGATTTTTAAAGTATAAACATCCTGCTTTTATCTCAAAACTCTAATAGAGACTCAAGAGCCAGAAAATGCATGATGTGCCGGCTGGTCATGTGGAAACAAGAAAAGTGGCTGAGTTGAAAATAGGGGTTAAGGGCGGAGGCACAGGAGCCAGACAATATTCATGGAGCATCACTGCAAGCCTGGCGCTGTGTTAGGCCTTGGGGACAGGAGTGTAGCTAAGACAGACCCTCCTCTGGCTTTCCACACCGTAAGTGCGGGTGTGTGACACGGAGATTCTGGTGCTTATGGAACCCAAAAGAGGTCTGAACTTGAGATCTGGGGTCATAGAAAGCCCTCCCTGAGGAAGGCATGTCTGTTTGGTTGTGAGGGGGGCACAGAAGCCACCAGATGGGGTGGGATGCGGGACAGAAGGGGTGTGCGTGGCCAGAGCACCACCATTCCCCATCTCTCCCGCTAGGTCCTGCATGGTGTCAACAGTTGGCCCTTGATGGCCAGTCCTGGCTCTGAAGGCACCCTATCTCTGTGCTGTGCTTGTGCTGGGGGCTGGGGACCAAAGCAGGGTGGGAGGGTGACTCTTCCTTCTTGCTGAGCCCCCTCAGGGGAAGAGGAGGAGGCTCCCATGGAGCTGAGCCTTCAGGCTGGGGGAAGGCCCAGCACCGCTCACCTGAGCTCCCTCAGCTTCCTCGCCATGGGCCAGGGCTTGCTCCGCATGGTAGCAATGAGCTTCTTCTTGTCTTCCACCTGCTCCAGAATCCGGGCCAGTTCCTCCTCAGACAGAGATTCCCCGTTGGAGGCACCAGAGGCCAACGAGGATGACCTGGAGCAGAGGCGGGGTGGAGTAGAGCACAGTGAGGAGGAGGTGAGTGAAGAGGAGTTGAGGGCAGGAGGAGGTGAGTGAGGAGGAGGTGAGGGCGGGCGGGTGCTCGGTGGAATGCAGGGAGTCCACAGCCAGACACTCCCAGCTCTGATCACCGGCACAAGCCCACCCTGCTTAGGACCTTTGCACCTCCCACCACTTGCCAGAGGAGGCCCCTACTCTGTCCTGTGGCCCAGGGCACCACGAGGGCTGGCCCTTCAAACTCTGTCTCTCTGAGTCCTCCTCATACAGTGAACCCTCCCGCGGGCTGCCTGACAGAAATATAACGTGAGCCATGTATTGCAATTTTTAATTTTCTAGTAGCTATATTAAAATGATAAAAAAAGGCATGGGTAGAAGTTACTGTCGTGGCGCAGTGGAAATGAATCTGACTAGCATCCATGAGGTTGCAGGTTCGATCCCTGGCCTCGCTCAGTGGGTTAAGGATCTGGCGTTGACACAATCTGTGGTGTAGGCCGCAGACATGGTTTGGATCCTGCGTTGCTGTGGCTGTGGTGTAGACCAGCGGCTACACCTCTGATTCGACCCCTAGCCTGAGAACCTCCATATGCTGTGGGTGAGGCCCTAAAAAGACCAAAAAAAAAAAAAAAGTCATGGGTAAAATTCACTTTAGTAATACATTTCATTTAATTCAATACATTTAAAATTATAATTTCAACATGTAATCAATGTAAAAGTTATTAATGAGACATTTTATATTCCTTTTGTACTGTCCTCAAAATCTGGTGTTCGTCTTGTACTCACTGTGGGTGATAATTCAGACATGAAATTTTCATTGAATATATTTAATCTGTATTTGGATTTCATAAAATTTAGGTGAAAGAGTAGGATTTACATATCCAAGTTGTTTCAGACATACTTAAAAGTTTTCTCAGAAATGAATCAAGTGACAGAATGTCATTTTCCTTTGACTTTCATGTCTGCGTTGACAAAATTAGTCTTTTTCTTTTTTTTCCAGAAGAAATGCTTTGATTTCAAAGTTAAGTCAACTTCAAAACTGTATCTGTCTGGGTGTTCCCTTGCGGTGCAGCGGGTTAAGGATCTGGCATTGTCACTGCTGTAGCTCAGATCACTGCTGTGGCACAGGTTGGATCTCTGGCCCAGAAACTTCCACATGCTGTGGGCAAGGCAAAAAAAAAAAAAAAAAAAAAAAAGAAAAGAAAAAGCAAACAAGCCTCACAAACCAAAACAAATAACCAAACCACAGTTGTCTATCCAAGTTAAGAAAATTCATTAACTCTTGTGTTGACTCAGTGGTATTAACATCAAATTAAACTGAATTAAACATTCAGTTCCTCAGTCACACCAACCACATCTCCAATGCCCAGCATGCGGCTGATGGCCATTGTACTGGACGGCAGAGCTGCAGAGGACTTCCAGCTGGAGGGTGTGGCGACCTTGCCGTCTCACAGACAGGACCATGGGCTCGGCTGCCACAAAATCCAAGTTCTCATCAGTGCTGCTCACAGCCTCCTTCACTCATAAACACTGAGCTGGCAGCAGCTGACAGGGGGTGAGGGAGGGGCCGGGGAAGGGTCCTTCCCCGGGCAGCCTTCTTAGCACGCTTTGCAAGTGGAAATATCAGGATGTGGGCTTGGGTTGTGGCAGGTTTTCGAGACCAATTTGCAGCAGCCTCTGTGAGTCCAGTTTCTAAGCAAGTTCTGAGGAGCAAAGAGAGGTCCTAGGAGTGAGCTGGAGAGGAGGCGGGCAACAGCCTTTGAATTCGGGAAAGCTTATCTCGCAGGGACTTTTGCCACACCTCACGCACACCTCATGCTATCTGCCTTCCCGTCTTTGCATGAGGCATTCCCTCAGCCTGGGAGCACGGGCATGCAGTCACTGCTCGTTCGAACTCCACTGGGGGTTCAAAGCCTTACTGAAATGCTTACCTTCTCCGTGGAGGAGCCCTAATGCCCCAGCTCCCAGCAACACCCTTTCATCAGATTTATTTACTTATTTATCCTTTTATGTCCCCATGGCATATGGAAATTCTGGGGCCAGGGATCAAATCCAAGTTGCATGGGCCACAGATGTGTCCTGTGCCACAGCTGCAGCAACACTGATCATTAATCCGCTGTGTCACAGCAAGAACTCCTCTTCTTGTACAAATACTGCTTTCTGCCTTGTCTAATGATGGCTGATGCCTGGGTCCTACCTCCTCTGCTAGACTGTCAACCTCTGGGGAAAAAGACAGGGTATTTTTCATCTCTCTCTACCCTGCCGGGGCACTCAGCTGAAAACGGCACAAATGAGTACTTACCTGTATCGCTTACTTTGTGTCTGCCATCCGGACAGGATAGGACAGCCCCCCTCTAATGTTCAGGACATTCCCAGGCCCGTCAATGACGCATTCAAGTTCTCTTTCAGTTGCTAAGGACACCAAGCATCCTTTGCTCTGTTAGCCCACGTCTAGGGACAACCAGGCAGTAGAGAAAAACCCTATACCAAGTCAGGACTGACTGACACGGGTGATAGAAAAAATCAGTGGCCCCTTTTGAGGGCCTCAGTTTCCTCTCTGTAAAGTTGGTGGTGGACAATGGAATACGGAGTGAGGACATGGGCCAAGAAGGTTTGTTAGAAACCAGTGGAAGGAGCATCAGCTCTTCACCGTAATCCTGCTCTCTCCGTCTGTTTCCAAAGCCTCCTTGTCCATTATCAATGGGGATGCATAAAATATCCTGAGAAGTGATGCAAAGTAGAATGAAAAGGGGAAACAAAGAGAAGGAGATGCCCCATCAAAGCTGGTAGCAAAGAATGAAACTAAAAATCCCAACTTGCTGATTCCATAAACTGACTTTACCCACTAACCCACTTGTGCCAACGCTGATGGAAAAAAGTAAACCTCCAAACCTCAAACATCCAAATCCTAGAATTTCAGGGCTGGTAAAACCCTTGAAATTCTTCTAGATCAATGCCATATTTCATGGAGGAGGACACACATCAGATTGGGAGATGGTGTGCTTGAGCCCTCCGGTGATTCCTAAATCCAGTTTTGTTAATTTCTCTCAGCCTCTCTTTAAGAGCTGTGGTTAGTCACCAGCTGAAATTCAGGAGAACTAAGAGCTTGTCCCATCCTGCGGCCATGTCACCTCCCTGCTCAGAGCTTCCACTTGCACCTGCACTACCTGAGGAGTTTGAGTCAAGAGTGCCCACCTGGGCTGGCAGAGATCCTCATCCCGGTTCCGGTTCCGCCCCAGGCTGAGAGCTGGGCAGGGGCAGAGAGGCAGCGGGGAGGGGGCACCTGGCCCTCATCGAGGGCGCGAGCAGGGCTGAAAGGAGAGGGAGAGGGCGGACTGAAAGGCGCCTGAAACACACCTGTGTTTCTTCAGCTGCTTCCACGTCTCCTCTTTCCTCGGCGCCTCCTTTCCCCTCTTTGGGAGTGCTCTCTGCTCCTGGAAGGAAGCTCTCCCGTCCTTCTTCCTCCTCCCTCCGCTGGTCTTCTCTGCTGAGCTTCGCTTGCGTTCCGCGAGCTGCTGGTGGCGCCCCCTGTGCTCTGCCGACTTCCTCCGGGGAGAGCCTGGCCTCGGGCTGCCCCCAGCCCGCTCCTTCTGGCCAGGCTGTGCTCCCCTCCTGCTCGGTGCATCCTCGGCTTTGTGAGTCCGCTTTCTTGAAGGTCTCCTCCCAGACCTGTCACCTGCAGGGGCAGAGAACGAACAGTTATGGCTTCGTTTTATGGCTTCAATGCCAGGAAAGTGTCCCCAGCTGTGAGAAACCAGATGTTCAAGATGCTTCCCAAGCTTCTGGTTCCAAAGGCCCCCTGTCTCAGACAGAGTCTCTGGAGTGGGATGGGAGTTCAGGTCTCCCTCCTCTGACCGCCTGGCACCCCCACACTCTCCCCTAAACCTCGGGTAGAGTACACTGACCATAGTCAAATAAAGAATCAGTAGAATCAGTAGAGTGGAAGATATGTAAATACCAATTTCCCAAACTGAAAAGCAAAGAGAAAATAGGCTAAAAAAGATAAGACTGGAATATCCCAAGAACCTGTGAGACAACTGCAAAATGTTAACACAGTAATAGGAATACCAGAAGGAGAAGAAAGAAAGAAAGAAAGAAAGGCAGAATAGAAGAAATATTTGAAGTAATAATGGTTGAAAACTGTCCAAAATTAACGACAGCCATCAAACCACAGATCCAGGAGGACAACACCAAGCAAGACAAATGCCAAAAGCTCTCCACCTAGCATATATTCAAACTACAGAGAATCAAAGGCAAAGAGAAAACCTTGGAAGAAGCCAGGGGAATGGAAAAAGAAAAAAAAGTTCATTTTACCTATGGAGGAACAATGATAAATATTATACTAGAATTCTCTTCGGAAACTACACAAGCGAGAAGAGAATGAAGTAAAATATTTAGAGTACTGAAGAGAAAAAAAAAACAAAAACCCTGCAGCTTAGAACTTTGTATCCAGCAAATTTATCCTTCAAACATGAAGGAGAAATACAGACTTTCTTAGACAAACGAACATTGAGTAGATTTGCCTTGCAAGAAATGTTAAATTCTTCGTAGAGAAAGAAAATGATATAGGTCAGAAACTTGGATTTACATAAAGAAAGAACATTCAAGAAGGAATAAACAAAGAGCATATAAAATATTTTATTTTTCTTAATCTAACAGAATTTGTTTAAAATAATAATAGCAACAATATATTGGATGCTTATAGGTAATGGATAAGTGAAATAAATGAAACAAAAGTTACAGGGATGGGAAGGAGGAGTTGGGAACTCTCTGTAGTAAAGCACCTGTACTCCCATGAAGAGGTAGAATGTTATCTGAAAGCGGACTTGGCTTAGCTGTAAATGTATATTGCAAACTCTAGTGCAACCACTAAAATGCTAAAAAAAAGAGGAAAATTGATATGCTAAAAAAGAAGAGAAACTGGAATTATATAAAATACTGAATCAAAACCACAAAACACAGAAGAACAAGAATAGGAACAAAAAACAAGAGCAATGACTAGAAAACAGCAACAGGAATTCTTGTCGTGGCTCAGTGGTTAACGAATCCAAGAACCATGAGGTTGTGGGTTCGATCCCTGGCCTTGCTCAGTGGGTTAAGGATCCGGCGTTGCTGTGAGCTGTGGTGTAGGTTGCAGATGCGGCTCGGATCCTGCGTTGCTGTGGCTGTGGCGAAGGCCGGCGGCTACAGCTCCTGTTAGACCCCTAGCCTGGGAACCTCCATATGCTTCGGGTGCGGCTCTAGATAAAGGCAAAAAGACAAAAAAAAAAGCAACAAAATGGTAAATGGGAATCCAGCTATAAATTTAAAAGGAAATAAAACATCAACGTTTGTGGGATACAACAAAAGGAATGCTTAGAGAGAAATTACAGTATTGAATGCATACATTAGAAGAGACTTAAAATCAATAACATAAACTTCCATCAATGAAACTAGAAGAGCAAATTATATCCAAAGAAAGCAGAGGAAAAGAAATAGTGCAAATTAGAACAGAGGTCAATGAAATTTAAAACAGGAAAACAATGAAGAAGATATGAAACCATAAGCTGTTTTTTTTTTTTTAAAGATCAATAATACTGATAAAACCTTTAGCCAGGAAAACCAGGGAGAAAAGCGAGAAGAGGCAAATTACTAATATCAGACATGAAAGAGTAGTCGTCACTACTGATCACATGGACATTAAAAGTATATTAGAATATTACGAAAAACTTGATGCTTATAAATTTGATAGTTTGGATGAAACAGACTAATTCCTAGAATGACATAATTTACGAAAACGCACACGAGATAAAGTAGTTAATCTGAATAGGCCTATATCTATTTAAGAAATTGAATCAACAATTAATAATCTTAAAAAAAATGCCGAAAACCCAAAACCAGGCCCAGATGGTTTCATTAGTGAATTCTACTAAATGTTTAAAGAAGAAACATAATTTCTTTATAAGGTCTTCCATAAAATTTCTATTAAGGAGTACTTCCCAGCTCATGTTATGAAGCTAGCATTACCCTAATACCAAAACTAAACGAAAACATTACACAGAAGGAAAATTACAGATCAGTGACTCTCATGAACACGGAAGTGAACATCCTCAAACATTAACAAATCGAATACAACAATGTATAAAAAGAATTACAGGAAGTTCCTGTTGTGGGTCAGCAGTAACAAGCCCGACTAGTATCCATGAGGATTCGAGGTCCGTCCCTGGCCTCCCTCAGTAGGTTAAGGATCCGGCATTGCCGTGAGTTGTAACGTTGGGTGGTAGATGTGGCTTGGATCCTGCTTTGCTGTGGCCGTGGCGTAGGCCAGCAGCTGTAGCTCCGATTCATCCCCTAGCCAAAGAACTTCTGTATGCCACAGATGCTGCCCTAAAAAGAAAAAAAAAAATTACATACCACAACAAAGTGGGATTTATTCCAGAATGAAAGACTGATTCAATACAATAATATCAATTAATGCAATATATCAATGTGCTAATGAAGAAATATAATATAATTGCATCAATAGATTCAGAAAAAGCATTTGAAAAAATACAACATCCATTCATAATTAAACCACTCAGCAAAGTGAAAATACATGGGAACTTCTTCAACCTGATAAAGAATTTCAATAAAAAACCTACAGTTAACATCACACTTAATGGTGAGAAACTATGTACCTGGAACCCGATGTGGATAGTCCCTTTTACCTACTCAGCACTGTATGGTGAGGATGTGGAGCAACAGAAACTCTCATTTATTGTCAAAAGGAATGCAAAATTGTACAGCCGCTTTGAAAAACAGTTTGGCAGTTGCTTTTAACACTCAAAGTAGGTTTACCCTACAGTTCAGCATTTGTACTCTTAGGCGTTTAGCCAGATGAAAGGAAAACTTAGGTTCCCACAAAAACCTGCACAAAATGTTGATATCAGCTTATTTATAATTTCCAAAAACTGGAAGCAACCAGGATGTCTTTCAGTGAGGGACTGCATAAACAAACTCTGGCGTATTCATAAAACGGAATGCTTGTCAGTGTCGAAATGAAATGAGCTATCAAGCCCATGAAAAGACTTGGAGGAACTTTAAATTTATATTCCTGATTGAAAGAAGACATTCTGAAAAGGCTGCATTCTGTGTGCTTGCAACTATATTACATTCTGGAAAAGGCAAAACTGTGGAGATGATAAACGATCAGTGGTTTCCAGGAAGGCAGGGGGAGGGGGAGAGAAGTGACCAGGTGAGCACAGGGCATATTTAGGGTACACTATCCTGTAGGATACTGTAATTATGCATTTGTCAAAACCCATCGATTTTTTTTATGCTTCAATAAAAAATTTTTTAAAAACCTATAGAATATATAACACAAAGTGTGAACCCTAATGTAGACTGTAGACTTTAGTTAATACTGAAGTATTATCAATATTTATTCATCAATTGTAATGAACACACTACATCAGTGCAAGATGTTAATAATAGGGAAAGCTGGAGTGAGAGGAGGAAAGACGATTATATATGGGAACTCTGTACCGTCTGTATAATGTTTCTGTAAATCTAAAATCATTCTAAAGAATATAGTCTACTAAAAAACCCGATCACTGATCAACAAGAGGCTCCACGGGGCATCAAAAGGTTTCCCTAAAGATTAAAAGCGCTTATTTGAGGAGTTTTCACTGTGGCTCAGCAGGTTAAGAATCTAACACAGTGTCTGTGAGGATGCAGGTCTGATGCCTGGCCTTGCTCAGTGGGTTAAGGATCTGGCCTTGCCGTGAACTGTGGTGTAGGTCATAGATTCAGCTTGGATCTGGGTCACTATGGCTATGGTGTAGGCCAGCAGCTGCAGCTCTGATTCGATCTCTAGCCTGGGAACCTCCATATGCCTCAGGTGTGGCCATAAAAAGCAAAAAATAAAAATAAAAAATAAATAAAAGAGCTCATTTGATTGGCTTATATCAGTAAGCGTTCATATAAATTAACTATTCCAAAAATCCTGGAAAGTAGGTAAACATTTGGCAAGTGAACAAATTTATTATGTCTGGTTTAAGAAAAACAAATATGTCTTTTTCAAATTGTCAGCATTAAATATGATACAAAATTATACTATTATTCTACTTAGATATGTTCTTCCCAAACTTATATAGTTTCGTTGATTAAATATGATGGCATTACTTCTACTTAATGTTCAAGTTTATGAAATACCCAAATTTGTGCTTAACTAAATTTATTAATTATTCTGGACATTTTATTTCAATAGTATTTATGTTTTATAGAATTCCAGCTAGAAGATTCATTTCTAATATCTATAGGTATCTGGAAACTTTGTACTGATATTAGGTTGAGTTGCAGTCATAGAGAATATAGCCTTTTCAGAATGTCTTCTTTCAGTTAAGAACCTGAATTTAAGATTCCTCCACGTCTTTTCACTCCTTGATAGCTCATTTCATTTTAATACTGACAAATACTCCATTGTCAGAATACACCAGTCTGTGTAGTCCCACATTGAAGGACATCTTGGTTGCTTCCAGTTTTTGGAAATTATAAATAAGCTGATGTAAACAGCAACTATATGGCATTGTGGAAAAGGCAAAACTGTGGAGACAAAAAAAGATCAGTGATGAATTATGGTTAGGACAGATGGAAATGCTTCATAAAAAAAAACTGATGTTTTATGTAAATTGGTGCAACCACTATGGAAAAACAGTATGGAGATTCCTCAAAAAACTAAAAATAGAATTATGATTTGATCCAGCAATACCACTCCTGGGCATCTATCCAGAGAAAACCATGACTCCAAAAGATATATGTATTTCAAAGGTTTTGTTTTGTTTTTTGCTTTTTAGGGCCACACCCGTTGTGTATAAAATTCTCAGGCTAGGGGTTAAACCAGAGCTACAGTAGCTGTTCTATGCCACAACCACAGCAATGAAGGATCTGGACTGCATCTGTGACTTACATCACAGCTCATGGCAATGCCGGATCCTTAATCCACTGAGCGAGGCCAAGGATCAAACCCGTGTCTTCATGGATATTAGTTGGGTTCATTTCTGCTGATCCACAAGGGGAACTCTACACGTATTTCAATGTTCATTGCAGCACTATATACAACAGCCAAGACATCAAAGCAACCTAAATGTCCATTGACAGACGACTGGATAAAGAAGATGTGGAATATTACTCAGTCATAAAAAGGAATGAAATAATAACATTTGCAGCAACATGGGTGGACCTAGAAATTATCATACTAAGTGAAGTTAGTCAGACAATGAGACACAAATGTCATATGCTATCACTTATATGAGGCATCTAAAAAAAGGATACACTGAATTTCTTTGCAGAACAAATACTGACTCAAAGACTTTGAAAAACTTATGTTTTCTGAAGGAGAAATGTTGGGGGCGGGTCTGGGGGTTTGGGATGGAAATGCTGTAAAATTGGGTTGTGATGATCATTGTACAACTAAAAATGTAATCCATTGAGTTAAAATTGGGTTGTGATCATCGTTGTACAATTAAAAATGTACAATTTATTGAGTTAAAAAAAGAGCTGGTGTTTTCAATAGCCTCCATACGATGCATAATTTAGGAGCTAGGAAGGCAGCTGTCGAGTTAGGAAGACCTCCAAGCCCTGAATGCACCGCCTGTACTTATCAGGCCTCCTCACGTTCATGCAGCTGATTGGAGTCAGAAAATTCAGGGTGAAAAATAGGCCGAAAGGAAAAGAGAGGAGCTGGAAGGCCCAATGGGTCTGGTTCACCCACCAACTCCTAACAGTTAAATAGATTCACCAGGCGATACAAGAGGAGGGAGAATTCTGATCCTCCTTTTCAGCAAATGGAATAATAAATTGTAATTTCTTTGAGAAACAAACTTTGTATTCTTGGACATTTTTCCCCTCTTTTTATGGAACATAAGCTGAAGGAATATGATTTGGGTCCCTCAGAGAAGATTTCAAATTTATGTAATCGGGCTCCAGTTCATTTACTGGATTCCCATGATTTAACTTCGCTGCATCCCTTGACCATTTGGGACCCACTTCCTCTTTTTTATGCAGAAGGGAAAATGGCCAGGTGGGGTTGTGTATGTAGCATGGTTCAGTAGAAAAAGGTTTGCGTTTTAAGCAAAGTGACTTTCTGTTTCAGTCCTGCTCATAAGCCCACAGGAGACCCCAACAAGGCAGCCCCTTCAGCTGGGATGGGGGGGCAGGAGGGTGCAGAAGGGACAGTAACCGGAGGACCACAGGGAAATGGAATGTGGGGGACCAGATGCCGGCATGCTACACACACTGTCACCGAGGGAAGTGACCCCTTCTCAAGGACGGGTCCTTGTCCAGCCACCTGGAGCACTGTGTACTTTCTTGTACTCGACCCACGTCTCTGGAGGGATGCGAGGACTGAAATGGGAGGCAGGTGGGGTGGGGAGAAGGGCCGTGGTCATGGGGCGGCTCTGGGGACAGGAAGGAGTGTTGAGATGCCACTGGTGCCTCCATGGCCCCTACCTCCTTCTTGGAGCCCTGGCTCCTCTGTACCTCTTGCCCTTGACTCCCCCTGCTTCCCCCTACCCCCCGCCACCACAGAGCTGCCCCACCAAGGGCTCAGACCCCTGGCAGTGGAGGAGGAGTGGGTGCCAGAGTCAGGGAGCAGAGGCAGATGGGTGGATCCTAGGGCCAGCTCCTCCAGGTCCCACGTGCCAGCATGGGGGTCAGGACAAGTCCTTCCTCCTTAGAATGACCTGAGAGCATCTCTCCCCACGTTCCTTCCGCCACCCCCACCTCCGTCCAAGAAGCCCATCACCTCCTGAGATTCTGCTTCTTTGCATACAAGCAGGGCCTGCCCGGGGTGCGAGGAGGAGAAGACTGCACCGTAACCAGGAGTTCCCGCTGAGGCTCAGTGGTTAACGAATCTGACCGGCATCCACAAGGACGCAGGATCGATCCCCAGCCTCGCTCAGTGGGTTAAGGATCCGTCTTTGCCGTGAGCTGTGGTGTAGGTCACAGACGCAGCTCAGATCCTGCGTTGCTGTGGCTGTGGTGAAGGCCGGCGGCTACAGCTCCAATTAGACCCCTAGCCTGGGAACCTCCATATGCCGTGAGTGCATATGGAAAAGACTGCACGGTAACCATGTGACTCCCAACCTGAAGTGCAGTAGGCTTGAAGTGGGTGTGGGTCCTGCCCTCCTGATGGCGGGGAGGGTCTGCCCCCTGGGACTTGTGTGGCTCTTCAGCTCCTGGAGCAGGTTGCCCCCTCCGGGTAAAGCCCTCTCTGGCTCACGGAAGATCTGTGTCCTCATTCTGAATGAGAAGGTGTCCACCGCCGCTGGTACTTCGTGGAGGGCACAAGTGTGCCCTCTGGAGTCAGGTGGCCTGGGTGTGAGCCCTGGCTCCGCCTCCTATCTGCTGCCTGGAACTGGCTCCCCGAGGCTCAGCTCGGTGTCACTAACTCTGGGGGGCTCGCCCTTGCCCCCTGGGGCTGAAGACAGGCCCCCTCTGAGCGGCGCTCTGTCCCCTCCCCAGTGAAAACTCCCTGCTTGGGGAGGGCTCCTTACAGTGAGAGGGAGGGAGAGACGTGGAGGATGAAACAGAAGGCTGGGCTGGGGGCTGGACTGCGGGGCGCCCCAGGATCCTCACTCACCCCATCTCACCTGTGCCCGGAGAGCCGCTCCCTGCCCGCCCCCTCGCGCCACCTCCTGCGGTAAGACAGGGAACCGGATGAGGGCCGACACCTGCGGAGCCCCTTCCTGAACGGACCCTTCTCACTGTGGGGACCGTCGGCTGGTTGGCGGCCCCTCAGAGAGAAGCAGGCTCCAACTACTTAATTCAGCCAGCTCTAGAGTCCTCCCGTGCTGACGTTTCTCTGACACCCTGAAAAGTTATGAGGTCCGAACACCTCTACAATCCCTGCCCCAGACAGAGAGACGGACAGACAGACAGAGAAATCTGTGGAGGGGACTGCAGAAGAAAGGTGACTCTAACCAAGACTGCAGGAGGCTGACAGAGCCAGGCGGGCTCTGATGGGCTCTGGTGCTCGATGTTAAGGCCGGCGTGGACCATTTTCAATCCCCCTACAGCCCTGCGAGGGGCCTCGGCCGCCTTCATCTCACGGATGAGTCAGGGAAGGCTGGGCGGTTCACCGGACTGAGGTTGCTCAGCAAGCAAGTGGCAGGCCCTGCGCTCCAACCTGGGTCTCTGCGCCTCGAAAGACCCCGTCCGCGGCCCTGTCCCCTGCTGCGCAGGAAAGCTGTGAGTGGGCCCCGCAGAGATGAGAATTAACTCACCTTCCTCGCCCCGGCCCTTTAGCGGGTGGCTCATGGTCATCAGGGCTGGCTGGTCCCCAGGCAGACTCACAGGGCTCGCTCACACACCTGCAGCCCGGGGTGTTCTGCCGCCCTCATGGTGGCCAGGCTCCGTCCCTGGCAGCCAGGGCTCCTCGGCTGCTTTGAGACTGAACGTGGCGGTGGGTGCAGTTTGGGAGCCAGGCAGGGCGGGAGGCAGTGAGTGCCCAGCCCTTCAATCCGGCTGCACACTCCTCCGCTTGGGTTTCCCTGCAGAGAGGCGCCGTGGCCTCACATTTCAGGCATCGCTTACACACGGAGGGGCCCTGGAGGGGCCAGAAGCTGCCAGCTCGTTTCCCGGCGGTGATGCCACTCGCACCCCAGCCAGGAGAGGTGTGAGGAGCAGCCCAGGGTCCTCTCCCTCTCATCTCGGGTCCCTGGTGGGAAGAGGCAGCAGGGAAATTCAAAAATATTTGTGCCAGTTCCCACCAGGGCTTCTGTTTAAAATGCAGATTCCCAGGACTCCTACTGGGCGTCACATCCCTCCTGGTTGATTTTTCTTTGTCTCCCTCCCGCTGGAGGACAGGGGCGGGGGAGGGGGGGAGTGGGTCCTGCGGGCCTGAGTCCAGCACCTCCAGGAATGGGGCACTGACTCCCTCTTTAAGCTGCACTTTCCACTGACACACACACTGGCTTTTGGGACAGTTCATTCTGGTGCCTGTTTATGAAAACTTCACACACACAGAAGGCTCACCACTGGCAGCACCTAGAATGTTCCTTCCCAGGTGGCCAGCCACATATGCACAAGTTTTCGTTGTTTGCATCCACAGAGCCCAAACCAGCCCCCAACCCACTTCCTGTGACTCTTTGATCACGCAGACCCCACTTGACAATTTGGATCTCTCTCCCGCCCCTGTGTTCCCTCAAGTGTGAGGCGGTCCTCGACCCTCCACGATACCAGAAGAAAGGGGTAGCTGTCCTGTGTGTGGGGAGGGATCAGCGGACCTCCAGGACGCAGCGTGCTGAGCCGGGCTGAGTTTTAGATGTGGGGAGAGGAGGCAAAGGGAGGATAATCTTGGGCTGAGGAGACAGCAAGGACAGGGCAAGAAGTCCTGCACGTGACCTTGGGTGGTGTTGCTGGGTAAGTGTGAGGTGAGGCCAGGAGTGGGGTGGGGCTGGCGCGTGGGCCCTGCAGACCGTGGGGAAGACTTGCAGTCATTTTTCAAGGATCCAGGACCCTGCAGGGGTTTTTTGTTTGTTTGTTTTGTTTTGTTTTTTTGGTCCTGTTAGGGCCACACCTGCAGCATATGGAAGTTCCCAGGCTAGGGGTCGAATTTGAGCCATAGCCGCTGGCCTACGCCACAGCCACAGCAACACCAGATCCGAGCCTCATCTGTAACCTACAGCACAGCTCAGGGCAACCACTGAGCGAGCGAAGCCAGGGACCGAACTCACATCCTCATAGATACTAGTCGGGTTCGTTACCACTGAGCCACGACAGGAACTCCAGCCTGGAGGGGTCTGATCAAGGTCACAAGAGTCTCCAACAAACAGAGGGTTAGAAGCAGGTAAGTCATGACCTCTGTGATGCTGAGTCACGGGCTTCTAAAGGTCTTGGCATCCTTGAGAAAATCTAGCCGTTGGATACAGAGGGTCAGAAAACAATAACTGGGATTTCCAGTTGTGGCTCAGCAGGCAGCTGGTTAAGAACCCGACACAGGGTCTGTAACGATGCAGCTTCAATCCTTGGCCTCGCTTAGTGGGTTAAGGACCCAGCAACGCCGCAAGCTGTGGTGAAGACCACAGATGTGGTTCAGTTCTGGCGTTGCTGTGACTGTGGTATAGGCAGGCAGCTGCAGCTCTTGTTCGACCCCTAGCCCAGGAATTTCCATATGCCACAGGTGTGGCCATAAAAAGAAAAGAAAGAATGAAAGAAGGAAAAACCAGTGTCCAAATTCAGTCACCAGTGGGAGAGAACAGCCATGCTGCCCTGTGGCCTCCGATGGTCAGATGGATGTGGAAGATCTTTCCAGGCGGCTGGCTTGCGTCTTACAGTTACGCTGGTGCCCATGTGCTTTATACTCCTGTCCCGTGGCATTTCTGAGTCCATCCGGGATGGTCAGCACTTGGCCAAATGTCCGATTTCATGCTCGTGTGGTCCTGCCGCTGCTCCAGGGTGGGAGGCACACAGGATGTGGACACACCAGGGACAGGTGGCAGTTGTCGTTCGGAGGCTGAGGAGGTGGGGTCCCTGGCCTCCTCCCAAGAAGCCCCAGGGGAAGACAAGCTCTGCTCCTTAGGGGGACGCAGGGAGGCAGAGGTCAACGCTTCATCCCCGAGAATGAAGCCAGCGTCCTTGTCACCCAGGGTCTGGTGTGGGAGGACGCCCCTCAAGCCTCAGGGAGATTCCTTCTCTCCTTCCGACTGGAGTTTTGCCTTAAGATTCGCCTTTTCTTTGTGGTGATTTCACCTGGACTATCAGGGGAAACCTCTTGATGTCATGTATTTGAAAGTTTTAAGAAAAACAACCTACTTTGCGAGAGTGAGACCAAAGCAGGTGGCGCAAACCCACGTCTTTTTGCTTCTCATAAAATACTCTTTTTCTTTTCTTTCGGCTCCGCACAGGCCTTAGCTAATTAATACTTGAGTTGCATTTATTGGACATTCAGCTCAACATAACTAAACATGGCTCTGAAGAGTAATAATATTGGAGCAGTGTATTCTAATATTTCATCATGATGGTGAGTATTTCTATGGCTAGGGCCAAGGGTGGTAAGCCCTGTAATAATTCTCTTTCTGAGCGATCCAACACAACAATGACAGCGTGATATCTGCAATTTCTTTTTTATTTTATTTTCTTTTTTAATTTTTTAATGATTTTTATTTTTTTCCATTACAGCTGGTTGACAGTGTTCTGTCAGTTTTCTACTGTACAGCATGGTAACCCCGTCACACACACACATATACATTCTTTTTTCTCACACAGTATCATGCTCCATCTTAAGTGACTAGATATGGTTCCCAGGGCTATACAACAGGATCTCATTGTTTATCCATTCCAGAGGCGATAGTTTGCCTCTATCAACCCCAAATTCCCAGTCCGTCCCATTCCTACCCCCTCCCGCTTGGCAACCACAGTCTGCTCTCTGTGACATCTGCGATTTCAACCAAAAGTCCCAGGGCATCCACATCTGGTGATGCTTTTGTCTCGAAGCCCCTCACTAGTGGGGAAACTTCTTGGACCACCTTGTTAATTTAGCTCCCCGATTAAAAAAACATCTCTCTATATCTAATTAGCTGTGGGTATCTGCTTACAAACATCCAGTGTCGCTCACAGAATGTTGTAAACCAGCACAATGGAGAGGATACTGTGACAGGAGGGAACGCCCTCGCTGGATAAGGTGAGCTGCGCGTTGCCCGCCGCTTACCCTCCGTCTTAGTAGGTGCTCCCTGCAGAAAGTCTGTGGCACCTGGCAGCGGCGGGGCCATGGAGATCTGGAAGGCAGCCACCTATCCCTGCCAGCTTTGGGGCGTGTATCATGAGCAGGGTGATTCTCAGGCTCCTTTGGGCAGCCTTAGTTCCTGGACTTGCCTCCATCAGCACGGAAGTTGGGGCAGACCATTGCTTGCAAGGGTCCGCTGAGTCACGTCTGCAAGAGCCATAGGCAGCAAGAAAGATGCACACCTGGGTATTTGGGACCCAAGGGAGAATTATTCCTAGGGAGGGGACGATTCTGGCCAGGTATTAGCTGGGCCCATGAAGAAAACTGCAGCCAAGCAGTGACCAGGGCCACGGGTTTTGTGTGCCTGCTTCTTCCCTCTCCGCCCCAGGAGGCAGAGTCAGGCAAAGAGAGCTGGGGAGCCAGGATTCTGAGACCCTGTTACTTCTGCCCACAGAGGATAAGAACAGTCGATCACCGGAATGCTCCTCACAAGCAAGAATTTACAGATGTCACCTGATTCAGACAGGTGACAAATCCTTCTTCGGCCCCCATTATATATAGGTCAGTGGCAAGACCCTCCGTTTCTTCATCTGTTTGGTGGAGGTAATTCTGTGAATTCTACGAGGGTCCTTTGGGGATAGAGGCAGTGATGTGGCTCTGCCAGAAACACCAGAAGCCCTGAAGAGTTCAAAGGGGTCACCTCGCACACAGCCCCACTTTTACCAGAGCAGAGGCCTGGCTGGTCCTTTGCTCTGCTCCTTAATGCACCTGCCACGATGCTCTTCACCATCGCCCTGTCACTGCCCACCTCTGGCCTCTGCTGTGCTCCCTCCCATGGGCCCACGCAGCTCTGGCGGATATCGGCTCCTCCTCCAGCCCGCAGGCACGCTAAGCCCAGGTCGAGGTGTGCAAAGCTGATTGGCAGCAGTTTGCGGATAACCCTGTACGGTTGCAGCAGAGCAGGGAATCCCCAACAGGGACAATTTAGCGCTGAAGTTTCTTGGCTGCTTGTGCCCTGTCCTCCTCCCCTGAGTTTTCGATTGTCACCTGCCACTTTGTTTCTAGGGCTCACTCTTCCTAGCTCATCTATAAACTAGAATGTCAAGATAATCACGGGCAGTTTGGGGTGGAGAAAATGACCTTTACCAAACCGTAGATCCCCCCTGGTTTAAGATACCTGGGGAACTACCAGCTGTGGGGTTGGAATCCTGTCGGGTGACCACGGGCCTTAGAGCACAGAAGGGGAGCTGGAAGGTGCAGGGGGACCTCACTGGCTGAGATTCACAAGTCTGTCGGGGACAGCACTTAATCTTCCTCAGTGACTGAGGTAAACTCTCATAAGTTCTCACTCTTTCTTTTCCTTTGTACTTATTTAGTTATTTTTTCAGGGCTGCACCGGAGGCAAATGGAAGGTCCCTGGCTAAGAGTCGAATCAGAGCTACTGCTGCCGGCCTATACCACAGCCACAGCAATGCGGGATCTGAGCTGTGTCTGCGACCTACACCACAGCTCATGGCAACGCTAGATCCTTAACCTACTGAGTGGGGCCAGGGATCAAAACCACATGCTCATGGATACTAGTCGGGTTCATTATTGCTGAGCCTCAACGGGAACTCCAGAGTTCTCACTCTTTCGATGTTGGTTTTTATTGTCTGGAGGTCCTGGGCTATCTGTTTGTATTTAACCCTAAGCCATGTGGAAGCTTTCTGTATGTGGACCTTGATAATTGTAGGCCTCACTTTAGGACAGAGTTTCTCAACCTTGTCATTATTTCTTTTAATTTTTTAAAGTATAGTTGATTTACAATGTTGTGCCAATTTCTGCTGTATAGCTTAATGACCCAGTCATACACACACACACACACACACATTCTTTTTCTTGCTTTATCTTCCATCACGTTCTATCCCAAGAGATGGATATAGTTCCCTGTGCTGTACAGTAGGACCTCATCGCTTATCCACAACCTTGGCATTATCGACATTTAGGACTAGAATATATACATATATGTGTATACACACACACACACACACACACACACACATATATATATATTTTTTTACAGCTGTACCTGTGGCATATGGAAATTCCTGGGCCAAGGAGCTGCAGTTGGGGCCTACGCCACAGCCACAGCAGCACTGGATCCTAGCTGCACCTGCAACCTATGCCGAAGCTTGCAGCAACGCTCAGATCCTTAACTCACTAAGTGAAAATGAAGAATAAATAATTGACAGATGACCAGATCTCTTCCCTAGCTTCCCCTTCAGCAATCTTGCAAACAAACTGCATCTAAAGAAAGCCCATGAGTAGTCAAGTCTGCATGAAGTGGGAGAAGGCGACAAGTCTGATCCTCTAGCTCAGTGATATTACTTCCTCTTTTTCCTTCGAAAACTTGCAGGACCAAGCAGAAAGTCTTTGGGTTTGGGGACATGCATCCAGCTTCTCCCCAGATTGCCAGCTTTCTGATTAAAAGCAATGTTTTCTGTTTCTACCCACACTTGCCTCTTGAGTATTGATTTTCAAGTGGTGAGCAGCCAGCCCTGAGTTCGGTAACAGTATCCAGAATGTGAAGAGAAACGAGAGGGTGGAAGGAGAGAGGGTGTTGGAGAAAAATCTAAAATAAAATTGCCTGTCAACCCAGAGAGTCCTCTCCACAAATGTGGAAAAGAAAACAGTTTTCTTATTGAATAAGTGTTAAACCACACTGTGAAACATATCATAGGCAATCTGCTGAGACTGCAAAGACAGAAATCCCACTCTTTATATAGTTGAGCAGTACAACCCATCACAAAACATGTTCTCAAGGTTAATGGTAATTTGTCTTTTTTTTTTTTTTTAATTTGTCCTCTTATACGAAGATTTTGATAGGGATAGAGTAGGATAGTTATGTTAGCACAAGCTCACATGCCTGACACACAGTGAGGCCAAAACAAAACGAAATGCTGTAGTTTGGAGCAGAGAAAGGTTTATTGCAGGCCATCCAAGGAGATGGGTGGCCCGTGCACCCAAAATATTCCAAAATTCCCAAACCAAAATGGCAAAGCGTTTTTATTATTTATTTATTTAGTCTTTTCAGGGCCGCACTCGCGGCATGTGGAGGTTCCCAGGCTAGGAGTCAAATTGGAGCAGCAGCTGCCGGCCCGCACCACAGCCACAGCAACGCGGGATCCGAGCCGCGTCTGTGACCTACACCACAGCTCATGGCAACGCTGGATCCTTAACCCACTGAGCAAGGCCAGGGATGGAACCTGCGTCCTCTTGGATGCTAGTCAGATTTGTTTCCACTGAGCCACAACAGGGAACTCCTGCAAAGCATTTTTAAAGGCAAAGTGAAGGAGGGCTGTAGTTCGTTGTTGCAAACTTCTTGGTGAGAAATCCTTTATTCTTGTAGCTGCCACAGAGGTCAGGTCACGATGTTCCTGTAAACCTCCAAGATACACGTTATACACGGGAGAGGATGTATAACACTCCAGTGACAGCAAGATGACAAAATTTCCGGTGATAGCAAGATAGGGCAATATCTTCCTTCATGGTTTACATTTCAAAGAGATAACTTCCAGGCCTTTAAGAAAAACATTCCTGGGTCCTAAAGCTGGCAACATATTTAGCTTTTAAAAAGATTCACATACATATCAAAGGGCACAGGATTTACTAATAGGTTTCACATGGAAATGACAACAGTGAAAACTATTTTTCAGTTACCATTACAATTGAAAAGCTCTTCATATGAACTGCTTTGCAGAATCTCCGTGGTGTTGCTAGTTGAGGTACTAGCTTAGCCCTTAACCAGGATCCTAGGTAAAAGACCAGAAGAGACAGACTCCAGCCTGAACGAGGCTTCCATCCTCTAGAAACTGGATCAGAACTTGTCACTAACTTTGAGGACTTCGACAAGGGGAAAATGACTACACAGCATTCAAAGAGCGCTGAAATTGAGGCTCAGGTGACTTTGTGAGACTGCATTGCTTTCCCATTTCCAACGCAAGTAAAACGGGAATGAATACAGGAGTGCGCGGGCAGCAGGGAGCCAAACTAGGATGGTGCTCAAGAAAGATGGTGTGTATATTGTAGAGCCTGAGCCCAGGGAATTTAGCTCCACCACAAGAGCTAAAAACCAGCCAAAAACAGAAAAGCCTGCACCTTGAAGGCCTGACCCTCCAGTCAAGCCAACCCGAGATGCTTTTGCTGGGTTGACACCCAGCGCGCCAAGGGCCCGGGGGTGGGGTGGGGGCATAGCCGAGGCTGCCGCAGAGGCTTCTGGGGAGTGTAGTCTTTCACGCGAACAGGCAGTGGGAGCTGAGATTTCACTCTGGAACCGCTGCCGGTTTTTGCGTGGGTATTTTACGAGTAGAGGCCGGGACGCCGTCACTACAGTAGCCACTGCTCTAGTAAATTAACCGCGCGGGCCAGAAGGGGCTCCAAGGCGGCCAGTGGGAAGGGAGTCCCTGAGGATTCTGGGCACTGCAGTTCTGGCGTAGCTGAGCAGCCGAGGCGGGATGGAGCGGTCACCCCTGGACCAGGTGAGCGAGGCCTGCCAAGCAGCTGGCCCCTTGGTGTCTCTCCCATGCTGTTGGGACCCGAGGAGGAGTGTGGCCGCTTAGGCCCGTGGGCTCGTGAGGTTCTGTACTTGGAAGAGGGAGCGGAGCTCCAGGCGCACTTTTCGGATGGAAAATTGCATGGAGACTCCTCCAGCCAGGAATTCCTGAATTGCCCTCCGCTTTTCTGCTGGGGTTAAAGACTTGGAACCCAAATTTCTTTTTTGAAAAGGAGGTGGACAAGTTTTTAACCCACCGAGTAGACCAGTACAGTAAGCTCACATGGACCTGGCACCAGATTCAGCATTTATTGATTCACAGACAGTCTTATTTTGTGTGTATCCCCTCAGCTTGTGTGTGGATACACTTTGAGAACTGCCAGACCCCATAGGGGCTGACCATCACGGACGTGACCACTCCCCCAGCTGGCTAAGGGGAGCTGTTCTGAGACTCCAGCAACCAGGATGAAATGTTGCTGGGACAAGGGCACTCCACAGCTAGGGACCCAATCTAGGCACTTTCTCTGCCTCAGTTTATCAGAAGACCTAATTCATGGGGCCTTTGAGAGGCAAAACTTGTGCAGTGCCTGGAATTGTCCCTGCTGTATAGTAAGGATTTAATAAGTGTGTATCATTACTACTGCTAATAAAGGATGATTTCTCTCTCTCTCTCTCTCTCTTTTTTTTTTTCTTTTTCTTCTTTAGGGCTGCACCTGTGGCCTGTGGAAGTGCCCGGGCTAGGGGTTGAATCAGAACTGCAGTTATTGACCTATGCCACAGCCATGGCAATGCCAGATCCAAGCTGCATCTGTGACCTATGCCGCACTGCTGGATCCTTAACCCACTGAGTGAGGCCAGAGATTGAACCTGCATCCTCACGGATGCTATATTGGGTTCTTAACCTGCTGAGCCACATCGGTAGATCCGATTTCCCTATTTAATGGCCATATGAGGACAGGCTGTTTACTGATGCCCATACCTGACTCTGTCCGCAGGAAGTTGTCTACATTCTTCTTTGACAGACCTGAGGCTTTTCTTTCTTTTTTTTTTTTAGAAGAGGAGCACCACTCATTTTAAGTTTGAGGATTTTTACCCTAAGTTTCTAGGGGTCAAGAGACCGTCCTGAAGCTCACACTGCCTGTTTCATCCTCAGGTTCACCTCGCATCCCTGCCTGCCCAGAGAGAACTGTGTAGAGTTGGAGGGGACTTCTTGCAAATGGGTGCCACTCACCTTCCATGTTTCTGCAGTGTCTTCTGTTCTCCAGACCTTGGGTAAGTTTCCTTTTCCCATTATGATGTTTGATGCCCTGCAGGGTCCCCTTTGAGGCTCAGAGGACCTGCTTGTTTCTGGAGGATACCAGGACAAGGAAAAGTGTCTTTACAGGGAATGTTACCCCAGATCAGTGCTGTCATTCATGTTACCACTGCCCTTGTCCCAGCAACATTTCATCCTGGTTGCTGGATTCTCAGGACAGCTCTTGTGAAATAAAAAAATGATAACTACTGTGTATTGGGCAGTTGTTCTCTGCCAGGAAACTGGGCTTTACAATCTCTGTACTATTTTATTCCCTCAGCACTGAAAGTTAAGAATCAAAACTGCCAGTTACAGAAGAAGTGGCATGTTGCAGAGGGTAAGAAACATTTACTGTGTAACTTGGCTGGGATCCGGTGGAGTCAGGATTTGAAACTCGATCAATTACCAACATCCTGCAATTCTTATTTCATTCCAAGTCCCTCATCTCTCATTTTTAATTTTCTTGGCTAAAGTATTTGAAAGCAAATCCCGGGCATATCACTTCACATGTAAATACTTTTGTATGCATTTCCAATAGGGAAGGACTGTCTTTGAAAATGCAACCATCACAATAAAATTATTATTACACACTTAATAGAATTAACAGTAATTCCTAGAGTTCCCATTGTGGCACAGCGGAAAGGAATCTGACTAGTATCTGGGAGGACACGGGTTTGATCCCTGGCCTTGCTCAGTGGGTTGGGAATCCAGTGTTGTCGTGAGCTCTGGTGTAGGTCTCAGATGTGACTTGGATCCCGTGTAGCTATGGCTGTGGCATAGGCTGGGAGCTGTAGCTACAATTCAACCCCTAGCCTGGGAACTTCCATATGCCGTGGGTGTGGCCCTAAAATGCAAAAAAAACCCAGTAATTCCTTAATGTCTTCTTAATTCTCAGTTTGCCTAAAAAATTTCCCATTTGTTTTTTAAAAATGTCATTCCACAGTTCAGGCCCTGCACTCTTTTTTTTTTTTTTTTTTTTTGGGATGCTGATTATTTTATGGATACATTGAAGATAGATTGCCTCGTTCCAGTGTCATGGCTTTCTGAATGACAGGTAGCTTCTTACTCATTTTTGTCATTGAATTCCAGATTACTGGGGTGGCTGGCCTTGGGGAGGTCTTTGTGGTCTACACCCTGGGCGGGAGTGGTTTGTGGTCTACACCCTGGGCGGGGGTGGTTCTCAGGAGGAGGTGGAGGAGGATGGTGATGATGATGATGGTGTCTTGGTGAGAGTGGTCTCTGCTGAGGTCCATCACCTTGGCTTTCACCATTAGAAGGGTCTAGGTGTTGGTCCTCCAGGTGGTTTCCCAGGAGGTGGTCTGGGAAACTCCTCATAGGCACTCTGGTTTGGGTTGTCTACATCAAAATTGATGGCTGTGGTGATGTTGTGGTCTCCCGGGCCAAGCCTAAGTGACATCTTATGAGGCTCAGATGTTCCGGGCAAACCAGAACTCTTCTGTTTCTGCCCACGGACCCTCACCTCTGCCACCCGCCCATCAGAGGTGTGGAATTCACCAAGCCCTCCGTCTCCCACCTCTGCTAAGCAGACACTCTCACCTCACCTTGCCATCTCGGCACATGACCCCCAAGAGCCAAAGCCTACATTCTTAAGAGTCCAGGTGAGAAGCATGAGGGGGAGAAGCTTCTGGAATTCAAGGAGGCAAATCCTTTTCCTCTTCCTTTTCTCTTTACCTGTTACTGATCTCTGGTAATGACTGCAGCTTCCACCCTTTGTAGCGAACTGGAGCTCTGACTTTTTACTGCCTTGTTTCTGAGTTTCCCATCGACCTGATTAGCTATGGAGTCCTCTCCATTCTATCTTGGATTCTGCTTTATTCTTTCCCCTCCCTTCAGCTCTACTGCTCTGCTACCCAGATTTTATGTCTTCTCCACTTTCTGGTTCAGCTTCCATCCTGCCTTCTGAGTTGTTCCTCTGAAGTAAAAATAATGATTATGCTGCTCACTTGATCTAACCCCCCCCAACTCACACAGAATAAAGAATTTCAGGATATGACTGCCACTCACTACCCCCACTGTTTCTCTTTGGTCCAAATCTCCATTGTCTCTCCCTGGGGTTATTTCAGCAGTCTTTAAGTGGTTTTACTTGCCTCTATCCTGTCCCCTTAAGTTCTTTTTCTGGCCTACCAGCCAGAGAGATCTTTTAAACTGTAAAGCAAAGCACGTAATTTCTCTGCTCAGAATCCTCCAACAATTTCTCATTTCATTCCTAATGAAATCAAAACCAGCATGCTGCAAGGATGCAGGTGATCTTAACTTACTCCTATTTGTTTAAATTAAGGTATAGTTGATTTATATTACTATATAAGTTTCAAGTATACAAAATAATGATTCAAAATTTTTTGTGGTTGTTTGTCTTTTTTTTTTTTTAGGGCCTCACCTGCGGCATATGGAAGTTTCCAGGCTAGGGGTCAAATCAGAGCTATAGCTGCTGGCATACGCCACAGCCACTCAGGATCAGAGCTGCGTCTGCGACCTACACTACGGCTCACGACAACGCCAGATCCCTAACCCACTGAGCAAGGCCAGGGATCGAACCCATAAATTCATGGTTCCTAGTCAGATTCGCTTCTGCTGCGCCACGATGGGAACTCCAGCAGTGGGATTCTTAACCCACTGCACCATGGCAGGAACTCCAGGGACTGACAATTTTTAAAGATTCTACTCCATTATAATCATTATAAAATATTGGCTGTAGTCACTGAAGGGTATTGTACTTAGTAAAATAAATCAGACAGAGAAAGACAAATACTGTATGGTTTCACTTACATGCGGAGTTTAAAAAGCTGAACTCAGAGAAACAGAGGGTACAGTGGTGATTGGCAGGGGCTGGAGACAGGGGAAATGAGGAGATGTTGGGTATAGGCTTTCTCTTTCTGACTTAGTTCATTAAGTATAATACCTTTAGGTCCATCCATGTTGTTGCAAATGGCAACTTTCATTCTTTTTATGGCTGAGTAATATGCCATTGTGTGTGTGTGTGTGTGTGTATGTATGTATGTATGTGTATATATATATATATATATATATATATATATATATATACCATGTCTTTATCCATTCAACTATCAATGAATGGATATTTATGTTGTTTTATTGTTTTATATCTTGTTTATATTGTTTTCCATTTATATTGTTTCCATATCTTGTCTGTTGTAAGTAATGCTTCTGTGAACATTGGGGTACATGTATCTTTTCGAATTAGTGCTATCATTTTCTTCAGGTATAGGCCCAGGAGTGAGATTGCTGGATCATATGATAGTTCTATTTTTAGTTTTGTGAGGAACCTCCATACTGTTTTCCACAGTGGCTGCACCAATTTACGTTCCTATCAGTAGTGTACAAGGATTCTCTTTTCTCTACATTCTCGCTAACTTTTGTTATTTGTGTTCTTTTGGGCCTTTCTGACATAGTGATACCTAACCGTGATTTTAATTTGCATTTCTCTGCAACGTTGAACACCTTTTCATGTGCCTGTTGGGGCCATCTGCATGTCCTCTTTTGGAAAAATGTCTATTCATATCTTCTGCCTTTTTTTTTTCTTTTAGGGCCACACCTGAGGCATATGGAGGTTCCCAGGCTAGGGGTCTAATCAGAGCAGTAGCTGCCGGCCTACACCACAGCCACAGCAACATGAGATCCAAGCTGCCTCTGCAACCTACACCACAGCTCACGGCAACACTGGATCCTTAACCCTCTGAGTGAGGCCAGGGACCAAACCCTCAACCTCATGGTTCCTAGTTGGAGTCGTTTCCACTGTGCCACAACGGAAACTCCTCTTCTGCCCATTTTTTGTTTGGTTTTTGATATTGAATTGTATGAGCTGCTACTACTTCTAGTTTTTATTTGGAATTTTGGATTCTAGGATACAGTCATGACAGCTCAAACAAACACAGGTTTATGTACCATAGATGTTTTATTAACTTTTTTTGTATGCCTCCAGTATTTAAAAAAAAATTGTATTGGAGTTCCCTTGTGGCCCAGTGGGTTAAGGATTCGGTAATGATTGTCACTGCAGCGGCTTGGGTTGCTTCTGTGGCGTGAGTTTGATCCCTGGCCTGGGGACTTTCTCACACCACAGGCGCAGCCAAGAAAAAATTTTATCGGAGTATAGTTGATTTACAATGTTGTGTTAATTTCTGCTGTGCGGCAAAGTGATTCATCTTAATATTCTTTTAAATATTCTTTTCCATAATTGTTGATCACAGGATATTCACAGGATATTGAATATAGTTCTCTGTGCTTGTTGTTTACCCATCCTGTATATCCTCCAATATTTGTTATGAAAAGATGATCAAAGATTAAACATGTATTTAAACCCTGCTCCCCACCCCCTATCTTTCCTAAAAGGGTCCTTGTGAAACTGAACATTTTTTTCCCCCCGTCTTTTTACGGCTGCACCTGTGGCAAATGGAGGTTCCCAAGTTAGGGGTCAAATCGGAGGGGCAGCCCCTGGCCTACACCACAACCAAATAAGATCCTAAACCTCTCACATTTCAGTTTGACGCCGGCACCTCCCCCAAGTCCCGCCCCAAGCCTCGCCCCGCCCTAAGCTCGCAGCTCCGCGCGGGGTTCTGGGACCGGAAACAGTTTCCCAGCGGTTGTATTTCCGGTAGCGGCGGCGGGAAGCGGAGTAGTGGCGGGCGTCTAGGCCTCTACCGAGGTGAATCCGGCGGGAATCGGAGCCATCAGAACCGCCACCATGGTGAGGAGTCGCAGGCCGGAGGGGCGGGATCTTCTGAATCTCTTGTGGGGTGGGGACCGCAGCTGACCGGGGAGGAGGCCGTGGGTTGGCTGCTCGGGGCGGTGAAGGCCCGGGCCGCGGCCCCTTTTTCCGGGCCGGGGTAGATCGGGACCTTGGTCGCTCGGCGGGTTGGGGAAGGGGAAGGCTGGGAAATGAGGGACCGAGGCCGGGGTCGGTCGGTGTGGGCGAGGTTAAAACTGCGGCTCTCTACGCTGCTGTGGCTGCAGTGCTTGGGATCCTGTGGGCGCCGAGTAAACTTTAGAGCATAAATATGTGTCTGGGGTTTCGGAGCAGGCGAGAGAGCCGCAGGAGGACTGGGCAAGACCCGGTGAGAGGCTCAAACTTGGGAAGGCGGGTGAGGATCCGAAGAGTTGGGGAGAGAGGTGGACGGACTTGCTGCTGAAACTAGAATATTGGTTCTGGTAGATGGAGAGGAGGGAACGGAGGATGGAGGAGTGAAGGAAAAGTTCCGCTCGTTTGTTCAGCATATGTGTGTGTTTGAGTATGTCTGACTTTTCAGGCGCTGGGGTTACACAAGTGTTGCTTTTCTTCACCGAGTTCGCTGTTTGGGGACACGGATAGTATAATTCGGAAGGGTAATTCATTCATGCAGTAGAAGTAACGGCGGGGAGCGGGGTGAGAATGTTTTCTGGAGTAGATGATTCCTGGTGGAGTTCTAAAAGATTGTCAGACGTTTTCCCAGAGAAAATGGGAGGGAATAGTATAGTTCCGAAGGATTGCAAGAGCAAAGCATGAAGGGTAGTGCTGTTGAAAGTTCCTGGAGGAGAGAAGGGAGGGCGTAAGGGGTGGGAGGTATGGGCTGGTGCCTGGCTATTAAAGGCTTTACATGGTACTTAGTCTTAGTCCTGAAGAATGCCATTGAAGGATTTTAACCAGCCAAATGATACGAATTTTGTTGTTTTAGAACGATAACTCTGTTCTGTACCAGTTATATATTGGGTGAACTGGAAGCAGGGAAACTTGAGGATATTGTTTAGAGAATTGGTTAGAAGTGGCTTCAGACTGACTAGCTTCCAGCCCACCTTAACCTCTTATAGCCTCAGTGGCCTCATATGTAAAATCTGATTAAAGGTTGAGATAAATAGTGCTTATGGCAGTGCCTGCCAGAGAACACCCAGATTTAGCCAAACAAGGCAGATGGACCAATGAATGTTACCTTAAAGGTTCAGACCCGTGTGGTTAGAAGCTGTGATTACAGTTTGGTTAAAATGATCTTCTAAAAGAGACTGAATCACGTAAACTGGGTCTCTAGGGTGGCAGGAGTCACGATGCTGATACTTAGGTTTATAGGTTTGGAAACCTGTGTTTGTCTATGCTCACAAGAGTTGAATAGCAAGCACAGTGCCTGGTACCTAGAAGGCCCTTGGATGAGTTGGAACTGGCCCACAGCAGTGAGACTGATGGGAGGCTGATACCTTTTATTTCTAGAGAGAAACGTAACTGCCAAGGGCATGTGACAGTTTGCATTTTGAGTCTACATAGTGCAAAACTATATTGGAAGCAGAAAAGGCTGCTGGATTACTTAAGGAGTAAGGCAAGTTATATATTATAATTATGTAGTCAAGCTCATTAGCACTCTGGCCACGAGAAAGTTTTTCTTTCCAAAGGTAGTCTTAGAAATACACTAGGTGATTGATTTGGTGATTCCATTTTCACTTTCAAGCTGATCAGCGCCTTGCTAATAACAAGCTCTTTTTTGTTGATTGGATTCTTAGTGCCAGGCCCATTCCAGCTCTTTTATTCAGTCCCTTTTTTTCTTCCTCCCTCCTTTTTTTCCCTTGCCCACAGCATATGGAAGTTCCTGGGCCAGGGATCAAATCTCAGCCACAGCTGCAGCAACCCTGGATCCCTAACCACTGTGCCACAGCAGGATCTCCTTTACGCATCTTTTTAATGGAATGTTGGTGTTCCACAGCACTGGAGTCACAGCTGTAATCTGCAGTGGCAGATGGCTAATCCGATGAGACTGAGTTTCGTTAGTTTGGTGTCATTATACCCTCTCATCCCTGGAATGTATACAGACAACATAGACAAAAGCATTTGTATTACCGGAGAGATGACTTTAAGGGAAGTGGTGGGGGTGGGGGTGGGGGTGGGGTGGGGGGGTAACAGGTCAGGACTGAAAACAGGGTGACATGGGAGAATTCTCAGGAAAGGGCTATGGCTGGAAGATAGAGCTGAGAATCAATTGAGAAAGACAGACATGAAAAGAAGGCTGCAGCAGAAGTTTTAAGGAAAGGTCGGAGTATGTGGATCCAAAAGAGCTGAGTCTCATTCCTCTTGGTTTCTCATTGCAGACTGTGGGCAAGAGCAGCAAGATGCTGCAGCACATCGACTACAGGATGAGGTGCATCCTGCAAGACGGCCGTATCTTCATTGGCACCTTTAAAGCTTTTGACAAGCATATGAATTTGATCCTCTGTGATTGTGACGAGTTCAGGAAGATCAAGTGAGGAGTGGGCTTTGGGGGGAGGGATTGGGTGGATGGGGAGTGGATTGGGTGGGTGGGCCAAGTGACAGGTGGTGATGTAGCTAGCTGGTTCCTCTTGGTTTGCTCTCCTGTTTTAGAGGGCTGAGTTAAATGGGGACGTTGGACACTAAGAAATCTCTTTCCTTAGTCTTGTTCTGTACTTCTAGCAGAGTACAAGTTGTAAGGAGGGCTCCTAGGCTTTTTGTTTCTCTGACTTTGCGTACCCCTGGGTACTGGGGTAAAGGGCTCTCATGTTCTCCCCACAGGTGTGTAAGGGGGGAGAACTTGATTTTCTGGCCTCATTGCCTATTTGTAAAGCTGTAGCCTAAAGGGCTCTCCCAATGCAGCCTGGTCTGAAACTGCTTTAAGAAGCCTCTGACCCTCTTCAGGGTAAGTGCTCAACTCCCCTTGTGGGTTTGGGGCCAGTGATTTTTGTTGGCATTTATGGAAACAATTGGAGATACTTTTTACTTTCCCATAATTCCGTAAGTTATTAGGCAGTTCCCTTGTCTCAGGACTCACAGATCTTAAGTTTCAAGCCAATTAAAAGATGTGGTCTAGTATTTTATTCTATTTTACATTCAAGGCATCTTGAGGCCCAAAGAAGTTATGTGACTTCCATCCAGCTCTCTTCTGCCACGTGCAGTGTCCACAGTATATTTACAGTGGCTGTGAATCCCTTTTGATTTCCTTGGGACTGTTGTTTTCTTTGTGGCATGAGGTCAAGAAGCATAAGACAGAAAATGTGGTGGGGATGGCTGAGGGCCCGGTACACGTTAGGGGGTGGCCCACAGATCATTGTAGAGCTATTTCATGTGGGTCTCTTCTGTGTTGTTAAGTGAAGCTAACTTTATTCTGATAATAAAAAGTGCCTAGTAAAAAATAACTGTTAAAAATACCTAAAAGTGTATGAGAAAGAATTTAAAATATCCAGAAAGGTTTTTTTAAATTGTGAAAGGGCAGTACATACTTTTATTAAAAAATAAGGAGTTACAGATAAGCCAAAAAAGGAAAAAGTGACCACCCACAGAAAACCACTGTTAATTTATAAAAATATCAAAATGAAAATTTTCAGTTATTTTTAAAAATCAAGCGTATTTTGTGTTTCCTTTATTTTTAGGAAATTGTCTTCGGCTTTTCTTTCCTTTCCCAGTTTACATTCATTTATATTTTGTTCATCCTTTTCTGGTTGTTGCTGTTTGGAGATTTCTGTTTTTGTTCTTTTGAAGACAGGTGTAATTTTTATGTAGTTAACTCTTAACCTTTTCCTTTATGGCTTCTATACCTAATGTGAGTTGAGTGATGGAGTTCCAGGCCTGTGGGGTTGAATTGGTACTAGAAGGATGCTGCATGTAAGTGGAGTGAGTGAGATGCAGTTGACTTGAGGAATTGCTTTGGCTCGTCCTGACACTGGTGGACCTTAAGGTGAAGGGCGGGAAAGAGTAAGAGCAAAGAAAGGGTTTACTGTGGAAAGGCCCTCACAGTGGCTACAAGTGAGCCAGGGCTGGGCTTTCTTGACTCTTGTCCTGTGTCTTGGTCTGTATATCTTCTTGGCGTGGGAGACAGCCACCTAAGGGGTTAAAAGTTTGGCCTGTGAAGACTATCCAGGCGAGCAGTCTTAGGGAAAGTTAATTACCATTTGTCAATAGTAGATAGGGTATAAAACAAATTTTGGAGTACTCCTAGGTAGGTGAACAGGAACATTACCCTTTGTCTAATGCTTGTTTTTGTTTCTTCTCCTCAACCTGTCTTTAGACCAAAGAACTCAAAACAAGCGGAGAGAGAAGAGAAGCGAGTCCTCGGTTTGGTGCTACTTCGAGGGGAGAACCTGGTCTCAATGACGGTAGAGGGACCACCTCCCAAAGATGTAAGTCAGAGCAGTGAGCCAGGGCAAGTCCAGGAACCTTGTGCAGAGGAGCCCCCAGCCAGGCTCTGTGTGGGGTTCTCTGTTTCATTGCGGTATTCACAGGCATCCCCTGGTCTCTGTCCCCCTTTTACAGCTAGTAAACAGAATCTTAGAAGGGATTGCCTTGGAAGTAGGAAGTAGAGTTAAGGAACTAGAATTTGAGGGTTTCTAACTTCAGAAGCCTTAGTTGATGTACATAGTCAATAGAAGAGGCACTTGAGACCATCTGGGTCAATTCTGAATGTGATGACAGTCTAGTTGGATGTAAAAAGCCGCTATCTCCAAACAATAGAATACATATATGTATTTTATGCAGTTATGGAATAATAGTTTACATTTATTAAGGATATGCTATGTGCCAAGCTCTTCAATATTTTCTTTAATCCTTATAGCAGTCTTTTGAGATAAATTATACTTTAGAGATAATAATAACTGAGGTTTAGTAACTTATTTCAAGGTGTCACAGCTAGTAAGTGGTGAAACTGGCATTTGATTCCAAGCAGTCTTGGTTCATTAACATCAACCTACTTTTAGAAATACAAAAAGCTTTAGAGAATTTAACCAAATTGTTTTGTTTTCCTTTTTTTCATTTTAAGACATTATTTGTTAAAAGAATAATCCTCTTGTTTTAATTTTTTTTCTACATATAATTTTTTTTTTTTTACTTAACATGTAATATATTCTATTTTTTCACTTTAACATTGTTAACATTTTTCCAGTGCCTGTATACTTTTTAAAGGTCATGTTAGTGACTTAAAGATACACTCAAGCGAGTAGTTTTAGTCATCTACTTCTTTTTAGACTCTTACCTTGAAGTTCTTCCTGATGGTAAATGTCTGCAAGGGATGTTACCATATTTTTGGTTCACAGCATAGATACTCTTGGTATTTATTTCCAGTAGAATTTGCTATTCTAATGTAACCCATTATAAACCTTCATGACCACGCCCTGTTTTGTCATAACCCCATCGTTTGCAGATGAGGAAACAGTTCTAGAATGGTGGGATTACTTGCCCACTGTCACTCATGAGGTGAGAACCAGAGCTGGGGCTGGACCTCAGGTCTCTTTGATGCCAGGTCAAGTGCTCTTGTCTACCATACACACCGCTCCGAGTGAAACCCTGGCTGCTTGTTGGTTTATTTCCTAGGAGTGCATATAGGTTGAGTTGTGCATGTTTCTCTTGTCTTACACTTTAAGTTCTTGTAGCCTGCTAGGTACAGAGTCTTGGATGGAGGAGGAATGGCGTTAACACGTGGATGGGTGGTGTTTATAAAGTGTTTTGGGAGTTCCCGTCGTGACTCAGTGATTAACGAATCCGACTAGAAACCATGAGGTTGCAGATTTGATCCCTGGCCTTGCTCAGTGGGTTAAGGATTCGGTGTTGCCGGGAGCTGTGGTGTAGGTTGCAGACGCAGCTCGGATCCTGCGTTGCTGTGGCTGTGGCTGTGGCCTAGGCCGGCAGCTACAGCTCTGACTAGACCTAGCCTGGGAACCTCCACGTGCTGCGAGTGTGGCCCTAGAAAAGGCAAAAAGACAAAAAATTAAAAAAAAAAAAAAAGTGTTTTGATGCCCTGTAAATCTGAAGGGTTCTTTTAGCAGTGATATTCCAAAGTGTACTTTTTGATTCTCTATGCTGAGCAGTGATATTCCAGAGTGTACTTTTTGATTCTCTAGGCCGCAGACATTTTAGCATATGTCTTTATTTTGCAGACCGGCATTGCCCGAGTGCCACTTGCTGGAGCTGCTGGGGGCCCAGGGATTGGCAGAGCTGCCGGCAGGGGAATCCCAGCCGGTGTTCCCATGCCCCAGGCTCCTGCAGGACTTGCTGGGCCGGTCCGTGGGGTTGGTGGGCCATCCCAACAGGTAAGGAGTTGAGGAAGGGGGTACTAGCTTCTGGTGGTTGAAATAAAGGATGGACTGAGGGTCCACAGTTTGGGAATAGTCCAAACTGGCTAGGCAACCTGTGATTATCAGCCTATCAGTATTTCACTGTGCTTCATATGTGGTCCCAGGGTCAACTAAAAAGGAAAACTTGCTATTATAAGTTATGTTGATGCTACTAAAGAGATACATAGAAAGTATTTTGGCCAACTGTAATGGAGCAGAGTGTTTCCATGACAACATTTGAAACATACAGTTGACCCTTGAACAGTGCTGGGGTTAGGGATTCCAACTCTGCAGGCAAGAATCTGCATAAACTTGACAGTTGGCCCTCTATCCGTGATTCAGCCAAGATTGTGTGTAGTACTGTAGTATGTATTTATTGAGAAAAATCTGCATGAGTGGATCTCAGCAGTTTAAACCCATGTTTAAGGTTAACTGTGCTATAGCTCTTACAACCTGTTATCAATCCTGTTTGAAAATGCAGGTGCCTTATTTAATTTGGCTTGGGCATTCCTAGAAAATAGGAATTGAACGTTCAAGTTTGGTCTTCTCTGGTAGATAGTTTTAGATAGGAAGTCTGATGCTGTTGTAGCTCCAGGGATTTGGTGTCTGCTGTTTCTTTACCAGTTTGGGGAGGAGAGTAGAACAATGCATTGCACTGTACCGTTCTGCCTAACTTCTTTCCTGTGTCGTCTTAGGTGATGACCCCGCAAGGAAGAGGCACCGTTGCAGCAGCTGCAGCTGCTGCCACAGCCAGTATTGCAGGGGCCCCAACTCAGTACCCACCTGGCCGAGCAGGTCCTCCCCCACCTATGGGCCGAGGGGCACCCCCTCCAGGTGAGGAGCCCATAAGGAGATGATTGCTAGTTGATAGAAGGTCCCTTAGCTGGATTCATGATGAGACGTAACCTTGACTGAAATTGATGATGAGTTTGTTTAATTAAGCAGGATTACTCTGAGATCCAGCCTGGTTGACTGTGGAGCTAGCTGGGAAAGAGCCCCAGCTCTCTGGCTCAAGTCCTAGTTTGCTAGGAGGGCCCGTGAAGGTGGAATGGTCCATCTGTCTCTTTGTACATTTCCTGCTACCTTTTTAAGAGAGACACTTGAGCTGTATTCTTGTCTTTTCTCTTGTAGGCATGATGGGCCCACCTCCTGGGATGAGGCCTCCCATGGGTCCCCCAATGGGAATCCCCCCTGGACGAGGAACTCCAATGGGAATGCCCCCACCGGGAATGCGGCCCCCTCCCCCTGGGATGCGAGGTAAGTGCCTGCTGCAGTGGTGTTGACTTTTCTTCCCTAGAGCCATGTTGGGATGGGAAATGGAGGGAAGATTGGATTTTGACCATACCTTTTGGGTTTTTAGGCCTTAAGCCTAGAGAAGTGAACTCTTAAAGAGGACAGCTTTGCCCAGGAAGGGAAGAGGGAACAAGCATTTCTTAAATTGACCCTTTCTCTGAGAACAGTGAGCGCAGTCCTGTACACAGGGCTTCTCAATGTTCAAGGCAGTAGTTCTCAGGTCATGTGAAATGATGCATTCTCTTGCATGACCAGCAAAGGTCTTGTGCCTTTGTTTGGGAGTGTGTAGAGGGGCTCTGGGCTTTGCTGTACTATTCTGTTTGAGTCTAGTTTAAGAAATGCTGATACAGATGAGCTCTCTCATTTTATGGATGAGGAGAGAGCTCAGTTCCAGACCAGTGTTCTTTCCGCCAAGCCACAGTGGCCTCTAAGGTAGCCCATAGCCGGGCTTGCTAAGCACTGTGTCTCTAGTTTGCGTTTTAAGTGTTGGAACCCAGTGGGACCAGGGAAGCCCCCGCTGATTACTGGATAATTGCAGGGTGTGGGAGGCTGGGGCTGGGTGGGGATTTGAGTTGCGGATCAGGCACTGACTAAACTTCTTACTCTTACTTCAGGCCTTCTTTGACCTTGGCCACAGAGTTATGGAAGTAGCTCCACAGAGGCGTGGGCCCGATCCCCCAGGGCCACGTTACCACACCTGTTTGTTTGTTAAGCCTTGTGCTGCGGAGTCTCACCGGATTGTCTGATTTCCCTTACAGGGCCCCCTCCCCCGGGAATGCGCCCACCAAGGCCCTAGACTCATCTTGGCCCTCCTCCTCAGCTCCCTGCCTGTTTCCCGTAAGGCTGTACATAGTCCTTTTACTTCCTTGTGGCCTGTGAAACTAGTTTATAATAAACTCTTAAGAGAACGTTATAAATGCACCTGGTATGTTTGTTTATTTTCATAAAAATCTTTGATATACTGGGTGCTTACTGAGTCTAGAAGGGTTGCCTTGGAAAAATGAGCCCTAATCCTTAGTAGCTTCCCTTGTAAATTATTGTATTCTTTTGTAGAGATGCACAGCCTCATCAAAGAGAATTACAAAATTGAACTACAAGGAGATACTTTTACCTGTCAAACTGGCAAAAATCATTTTGTTGAAATAAAACATTAATATCCTATAGTGAGGGTTGTGAACTGATATATCTTCTTTGAAAGGCACTAATCTAGATAGTGGTCTCTTTGTTTTTTCTTTGTCTTTTTTGCTTTTCTTTGTCTTTCCATCAGCAGCACATGGAAGTTCCTGGGCCAGGGATGAACCTGAGCCATGGCAGAGACCCAAGCTGCTACAGAGACAATGCCGGATCCTTAACCCACTGTGCCACAAGGGAACTCCCTGTATAACTTCTTGAGCTGTACTTTATAGGTTATTGTATTTTTCTAGAGTGAAATATGAAGCAAACGCTAAGAATGGAAATTCTATGAAAAGAGGAACAACACTAGTATAACTTTCTTCTGGGGTCACATGCATACATGTAATCTAATCCCACTTTTGAGTTGTGGGGCATCCGTTATTTCTTTTGCCAAAAGTCTGTTTAGTTGATAGGTCACTAAATAGTACTCTAGTTACATTCGTGCTTAAAGGATACAGAAATAATGTAGGTACTTTTGAAATTGCTGCCTGGGAGTTGTCCTGTGGTACAGTGGGTTAAGGATCCAGCATTGTTACTACAGTAGCCTGGATCAGTGCTCTGTCTGGCACAGGTTTGTCCCTGGCCCAGGAACTTCTACATGCTGGGGGTACAGTCAATAAAATAAATTAATTAAAAAATAAATAAAATTAACATAACATCACATAAACATAACATAGTAACTATCCTGGGGGAGGACCATTCTAAATACAAGGGTAATACTTGTTAGGAATAGAAGGGAAATACAGTATAAGCATGGTACAGGGATTTATGAAAAAAAAGCAAACAGCTAATATAATAGTGGCAGGTTGGAAACTACCCGTAAGATTAGGAATAAGACAAGGCTGTTCAGTTTCACCACTGCTATTCAAAGTTATACTGGAAGGTCTAGTCAGAGCCAGAGTAATTAAGAAAAAAGCCAGGAGTTCCCATTGTGGTGCAGTGGAAATGAATCCAACTAGGAACCATGAGGTTGTGGGTTCGATCCCTGGCCTCGCTCTGGGCTAAGGGTCCAGCATTGCTGTGAGCTATGGTGTAGCTCGCAGATGGGGCTCAGATCCTGTGTTGCTGTGGCTGTGTTGTAGGCTGGCAGCTGTAGCTCCGATTTGACCCCTAGCCTGGGAATCTCCATATGCCACAGGAGTGGCTCTAAAAAAAGAGAAAAAAAGGAACGGAAGGGAAGAAGTAAAAATAAATACGATCATCTATATAGAAAACCCAAAGAATCCCTAAGAAAGCTCCTAGAGCTGGTAAGTGAAAGGCAAAATTGCAGGGTATGAGGTAGCACACAATCAATTGTATTTCTATATACCAGCAAAAGTCTGAAGAAAACAGTTTTAACTGCATTTACAGTAGCATCCAAAAGAATAAAATAGTCAATTTAACCATGGAGAAGCAAGATTTATACACTGAAAATTACTAACATCCTGAAAGAAAACCTGAATAAATGGAAAAAGATCCCATGTTTGTGGATTAGAAGACTTGTTTGGTAGTATTTATTTCCCAAAGTGATCTAGAGATTAAATATGTCTACTAAAATTCCAGTGGCCTCTTTTTTTTGCAGAAATGGAGAAGCTCGTGGCAAGAACAGTCTGGACCTCTCACACCCTGATTTGAAAACAATACTACAGGAATTCCTGTTGTGCAGCAGAAACGAATCTGACTAGTATCCATGAGGATGCAGGTTTGATACCTGGCCTCACTCAGTGGGTCAGGAATCTGTTGCTGTGAGTTGTGGTGTAGGTCACAGATGTGGCTCAGATCTCGATTTGCTGTGGCTTAGGCCAGCAGCTGTAGCTCCAATTTGATTTCTAGCCTGGGAGCTTTCATAGGCCGAGGGTGGGGCCCTACCTGAAAAGCCAAAAAAAAAAGGAAAACTTATTACAAAGCCTGAGTAATTAAAACTGCGTTACTGGCATAAGATAGACATAGGTCCATGGAATAGAATAGGGAGTCCAGAAATAAGCCCTTGCATTTATGGTCAAAGTACTAAGACCTTTCCCTGGGAAAACAATAGTCTGTCGCACATGTGGTGCTAGGACAACTGGAAAACAATATGAAAAAGAATGAAGGTGGGACACCTTCCTCACTTGATGTCACTCATTAACTCAAAGTGGATCAACAGTCTATAAGAACTAAAACTAAATTACTAGAGGAAAATGTCTTGATGACTTTGGGTTTGGCGATAAATTTTACATGTGACACCAGAAGCACAAAGAAGAAAAAAATGGACTTCAGAAGTAGAAATTATCAAAGGACATTATCAAGAATGTGAGAAGGTGACCTACAGAATGGCGGGAAATATTTGCAAGTCATATATTTGATTTGGGTTTAAAATCCAGACTATATAAAGAACTTTTACAGCTCCACAGTAGAAACAGCCCAATTAAGTCAAAGAAATTGAGTAAAATTTCTTCAAAGAAGATACACAAATGGACAACACATGAAAAACTGTTAAACGTCATCAGTCATTAAAGAAATTCAAATTGAACCTGCAATGAGATACAACTTCAGCCCACTAGCTTTAATGGGGCAATAAAAATTTGGTAAGGATATGGAGAAATTGTGCTTTGCTGGTGAGAATGCGGTGTTGCAGCCACTATTAAAAGTTTGGCAGTTCCTCAAAAATTATCTTATGATCCAACAATCCTACTCCTAGGTGTACATCCAAGAGAAATGAAAATATGTCTATACAGAAACTTGTACACAACTGTTGGTAGCGTTATTCATAACAGCAAAATGTGGAAACGACCCGGCTATCCATCACTGGATGACTGGATAAATTGTGGGCTCTACATTCAGTGGAGTATTAGCCGCGAAAGGAGTAAAAGTATTGATTCCTGCTACTACTTGGATGGACCTTGAAAATGTGCTAAGAAGCCAGACACAGAAAGGCGTATATGATTCCTTTTTTCTTTTATATATATATTGTATTTTTAGGGCTGCACCTGTGGCAAATGGAAGTTCCTAGGTTAGGGGTCGAATGGGAGCTGTAGCTGCCGGCCTACACCACAGCAGCATGGGATCTGAGCTACGTCTGGAACCTACACCACAGCTCATGGCAATGCCGAATCCTTAATCACTGAGCAGGGCCAGAGGTTGAACCCGTGTCCTCACGGATACTAGTCAGGTTCGTTACTGCTAAGCCACGACAGGAACTCATATATATTTTTTAAGTTGAAGTATAGTTGATATATAGTGTTACATAAGTTATAGGTGTTCAATATAGTGATTTATAACTTTTAAGTTTATACTACGTTTATAGGTATTATAAAATATTTGCCATATTCCGTGTGTATGTGTACCTGCAGCTTATTTTATACATAATACTTTGTGCCTCTTAATTCCTTGCCCCTTTACTGCCCCTCCCCCCTTTCCTCTCCCTACTCATAACCGCTAGCTAGTTTATTCTCTCCGTGAGAGTGAGTCTGCTTCTTTTTGTTATATTCACTAGTTCGCTGTATTTTTTAGATCCCACATACAAGTGACATACAAAATTTGTCTTGCCCTGTCTTGAGTTATTTCACTTAGCATAATGCCCTCCAAGTTCACCCATGTTGCTGCAAAAGGCAAAATTTGCTACGTTCTTATGGCTGAGTAGTATTCCATTGTGTGTGTGTGTATAGACACACACATCACATCTTTTGCCATTCATCTGTGGATGGCCGTTACCAAGAGATGAGATTGGAATGGGGGAGATGGAGAGTGGTGACTTAATGGGTACAGGGTGTTTTATGTGGTGATGAAAAAGTTTTTGAAACTAGGGGGAGTTTCCTAGCCCTCTTTGCACGTCACAACATTGTGAATACACTAAATACTATTGAGTCATAATGGGTAAACCGAAGTAATTTATTGTATGTTATGTGAATTCACCTCAAAACATAGTCTTCATGGAAAGTTTACTAAGGCCTTTTACTGTGGGAAGGATATTCCCACAGAAGCAGGCCAAGAAGTAGGGGCGTTAGGGAAGTGAGCTTAGCAGCAGCTTTAGGCAAAAGAGTCAATTGTTGGCTCAGACAATGTTACAGGAACCAATACCCTGAGAAGGACTGTCTCACCTCCCATTTACCTGCCAGGCATGATGCAGAAGGGTTTTGTACTCCTAGCCTGCACCGAAAGGCTGGGACTTCTCTATCTCATAAAGGAGCATAGGCTCTAAGGAAAAACAAAGAGCCGCACCCTGCCTAGGGGTCAGCAAAGTAAGAACCCTGGATGCTCAAGACTGTTCTTGAAAATCAACTAAAACCCTCCTGAAGTATGTATGGTCTATATGTTTCTGTGTATACAAGCCTACATAGAATAATCTTTATGTCACACCTACTTTTGAGACTGACTAAGAGAATAAAAGGAGGTCTGCCATCAGACGGTGGCATTCTGACCATTGTATCTTGAGAACTTCTAAGTTCTTGGAGGTGAAAGGGTTGGGTGGAGAATTCAAATGTGCTTTGACCTGCTTACAGACTTTTCTCCTTTCCAGTTTTCATATTAAGCCTGTATAACATCAGTTCAGTTAATAAATTTAGGCTGTGAGGACTAAATGAGATAATAAAAGTTTGCTGCTGTGTTTAAGTCTAAATTGTGTTTGGTCAGACTCACGTGTGCTATTCTATAGGTTATGTATTCATTCTTGTTTCTTTAAAAATATTTTATTACGTAAATGCTCATAAAGAATGACTATAGAAAGAAATTAGGGTCCCCAAATTCCAAATATTCAGTGTTAGCCTTTTCTCCTTGTTCAGTTTTATGATCTCATTACATACTCAGCTTTCTATTGCTTTTCTTTTCCTTCACTCTTTTTCTTTTCTTTCCTTTTTTTCTGCCAGAGATCAAACCTGTGCCACGGTAGCGACCCAAGCTGCTGCAGTGATAATGCTGGATCCTTAACCTACTCTGTCACAAGGGAACTCCAGATTTCTATTTCTTTTAACATCAAAATAACGCCAAATCTTTGCAAACATAATGACTTAAATATCTCATTAAGTGAACACAGCACTATTTACCTAGCCAATTCTCCATAGTTGGACATTGATTAGTTTTCTCATTAACAAATAATGTGATAACCATATTTTGCATAAAGATTATTCTACATTTAGATAATTTTAAAAAAGAATCTGAGTCAAAAGATGTCAGTGGTTTAATTAACTTTGCTAAAACTTGAGTCACTTTACTCTGTTAAACAGACACAACTATACTTTTTACAACGTGCTCCCCAGAATTGATAATTATCATTTGGAAGAAGTATACTTTTCCAGTTTGACAGCTGAGTATGATATATCACCATTTATTTTTAAAAAATTTTCAAAGTAAGGATTTGTTCTGATTTATTTCCTCTTTTGTGTATCATCTTAAAAATAAATTTTGATAGACATTTTCCCATGTTATTACATAAATCTTCATAATGAGCACTGGATGTACATCTAGTGAGTATAATATAATTTAGTTCTTCTTCCTTTTTGGGAAATTCATAATAGCTCTGGTTTTCCATGACTACTAATTAGGCAGTAATGAATATTTTCTGTAGAAATATTTTTTATTTTGATTTCCTAAGTTTTTAGGGGTGACATTCATGATTCAAAGGCAGGCAGTAACTTGCAGCAACATGGATTGGAACTAGAGACTCTCATACTAAGTGAAGTAAGTCAGAAAGAGAAAGACAAATACTATATGATATCACCTATATCTGGAATCCAATATAGGGCACAAATGAACATTTCCACAGAAAAGAAAATCATGGATTTGGAGAATAGCCTCGTGGTTGCCGAGGGGGAGGGGGAGGGAGCAGGACAGACTGGGAACTTGGGGTTAATAGATGCAGACTATTGCCTTTGGAATGGATAAGCAATGAGATCCTGCTGTATAGCACAGGGAACTGTATCTAGTCACTTATGATGGTGCAAGCTAATGTGAGAAAAAATCTATACATGTATGTGTAACTGCGTCACCATGCTATACAGCAGAAAACTGACAGAACACTGTAAGCCAGCTATAATGAAAAAAAAAATTAAAAAAATAAAGGCAGGCAATAGAAACTCACCAAATGAATCCCAGTGTATGCATAAAATATCTCTGGAATGCTGTATATGACGAATTGGCCACATTGGTCGCTTCTTGGGAAAGGACACTAGTTCAAGGGGAATAGGAGTGGATGGGAGAGCTTCCACTTTTATACCACTTAGTTTAAAAATATTGAAACAGGTGAGTGCATTACCTAGTTTAAAAAATTAAGTACATTAAAAAAAATTAAAAATGGTGAAATGATAAATGTATTTAAAACAATAGATCCACCAGGAGGCAGCATTGTTCTGTCAGGAGGAAGGAAGCAGCAAACGTGTGAACTCTGTCTCATTCACGGATAAAGCGATTGTGGGTTGGTTTTTTCCCTTTCTAATACTGCTGCGTTGTGCTACAAAGACTTATACAGAAATAAAATACACTTTAAGGAGAGAAGGAAGTGTCAAGCCCTGCCTCTCTTTAGCTGTGGGGCCACATCTTTGTCTAATATGCATAAATTCCCAAATAGAATTACTGAGGGAGAGGGGGACCGCACTGAAAAAGTGGATGGATCTGCTGTGTTGCCCTCCGGTTGAGTTATCCTACACCATTCATAACAGTGTATGCAGGTGCCTGCTTCTAATGTCTATTCCAACACAGTGTATTGTTACCATGTTAGGTCTTGCTCAACCTAAGTTAAAAATATCTCCTTGTTTTAATTAGTGCATATTTAGCTATAAGGGATGCTAGTTATGTTTTCATATATTTATTTATTTATTTTATTTTATTTT
>PVHT021183543.1:23918302-23943393 GCA_004024745.2 Catagonus wagneri | reverse complement strand
TTTGCCTTTTGTCATTTTATGGCCGCGGGTTTATGGCCGCACCCGCGGCATGTGGAGGTTCCCAGGCTAGGGGTCTAATCGGAGCTGTGGCCACTGGCCTGCACCGCAGCCACAGCAACGCAGGATCCGAGCCGCGTCTGCAACCTACACCACAGCCCACGGCAACGCCGGATCGTTAACCCACTGAGCAAGGGCAGGGATCGAACCCGCAACCTCATGGTTCCTAGTCGGATTCGTCAACCACTGCGCCACGACGGGAACTCCATGTTTTCATATATTTAAAAGCAATTTATGTTTGTTTTTCTGTGAACTGCTTCCCCTGCTCTACGGAGGGTTCTGAATTCATCCATGTTATATCCCACTCCTCTGTGCACTGAACACATGTTTGCTGAATGAATGAGTGATAACTTTTTGAGCTCCATTTTCCTCATTTATAAAATAGGGGTGTGTCTTGTTGTTGGCTTCTGAGGGGGTGGGATTGGGCCCTCCACCAAATTTGGCTTAAATCTCTGAGACTGATGACCCTATACATATACCATGAGGGTTTGAGATGATATCCCTGGCCTATAATGAGGCTTTCTGGGGAGAGCAGGGCAGGATACCAAACAGGTCTGAAAATGGCTTGAGAGAGCAATGTGAGGTGACTGTCCCATTTCTTTGTGCTTGGGGTGGAGATGGGAGGCTGTGGTGAAATCCTGCTAAATAAAGGGCTTGAACTTCCCACAGGTGCCAAGGGAGGGCGCCTGCAACTTTCTTGAAAGCTGTCAGCAGTCAAACAGCAAAAAAGTGTACTCTGGCATTGCAGAACGGCAGACCCTCGTCTCACTGAAGATTAAACGAGGTAATATACACCACATGGTAACTGCAGAGGAAGCGGTCAGTAGCCATTTGCCATTATTATTGTTATTCTCGAGTCTTTCAATTCTAGTCTGTAAGGAGTTTTTTTTTCTTTTGAATATAAACCATTTTTTTTTTTCTCCATGAGTGAGATTTACTGTTACAGGGTTTCCCTACTCTTTTTTTGGGGGGTGGTGGTGGCATATGGTCCTTGATGCTTCTGGGCTGAATGTGAGTTGTAAATATAGAAAGTAAAAGGTGGAACCCATCTGTAAATTGCCTGAACTTTGAATACATTCCCCAAACCACCCACAGATCCATCAGCAAAGGATGGATGCCTTACTGGTTCAAGGTGTTTATGAACAACCTCTGACTAATCATATACTGTTCAGGGGTTACCTCTAGGAAGTCAGGCTTAAAAATAAAAACAAGAATTAAAAAAACCTTAAGCAGAGACATCAGCCACCATACAATGTGAGGGAAATAGACTCTGCAGAATTCATCCAGGCAAACAAATCTAAGACAAAAACAAAGAAACAAAGAAAGAGCACTAGCAACCACCCCTCCTGGAGGGGATGAAAATTCAGAGTTGTGGTGATATATAAAATATCCAATTTTCAAAAAGAAATTATTAGACACGCAACACACACACACGTGTGATTCCCACACAGGAAAAGACAGCTAATACATACAATCTCTGAGGGGGCCCAGATGTTAGACTTAAGAGAACAAGACTTCAAAGCAGCTATTATCATTATGTTGGAATCACAGATTCATAGAACACCCAGCAACAACAGAATACACATTCTTATCAAGCATACACTGAACATTCTTGAGGATAGACTAAATGCCAGACAACAAAACAAGCCGCAATGAATTAGTTTTTAGAATAAACATTTTATTTATTTATTTGGCTTTTTATGGCTGCACCCGTAGCATATGGAGGTTCCCAGGCTAGGGGTCGAATTGGAGCTGTAGCTGCTGGCCTACGCCACAGCCACAGCAACGCCAGATCGCAGCCACATCTGCAGCCTACACCACAACTCACAGCAACGCCGGATCCTTAACCCACTGAGCAAGGCCAGGGATAGAACCCACAACCTCATGGTTCCTAGTCGGATACATTAACCATTGAGCCACGATGGGAACTCCCTATTTATATCTTCTTTATTTCACTAGCATTTTGTAGTTTTCACCACATACATACATATGTTTTGTTGGATTTATATCTAAGTATTTTTGTTAGCAATTGTAAATGTGTTTTAAATTTTGGTTTGGATTGTTCATTGATAGTACATAGAAATGCATTAGATTATGGCATTGGCTCACACAACTATGGAACCTGACATGCTATTCCTTCTATTTCCCTGGAGAACCCTGACTAATATAAGGCACCACCACTACCACAATCATCCTCTGCCTTGCTTGCTTCAATTTAAGAAAGAGTCTTAAATTGATGGGAGGGGCTGACTATAGAGGGGCATGTAACAATTTTGGGGAGGTAAAAAAAAAGAGTCTCATAACCCACCATGCCTGACCAATAAATAGGGTGCCAGCGATCTTTCTGAGGGACAGTCTTTTGGGCCAGCAGAAACTGCAAAGATCACATAAATGAGAAGCTATCAAAGTGGTCAGGGTCAAGGTACTGGCTTCTGAGTCCCCCTTGTTGGTTGCTATTTAGGAATTGGTCAAGGCCACTGACCAATGTCAAAAAGAAGGTATTGAGTTGCAGGTCACTTTGGGCACATGGACTTTCACTTCATCCCTTGGACTCATCATGCTTATTTCCACTTCACCACCTGTATGAGTCAGGGTTCTTGGCTGCAAGCAAAAGAAACTGACTCTTGTTGGTTTAAGACAAAGGGGATGGAGCAGAAGTTTAAGTGCAAATTAAAGAGGATGCTAACAGGCAGACCAGATATAGGGCCATATGGGATTCCATGAGTCTCCAGAGAGTTAGGAATCAGGCAGAAAGAATCAGTAAAGCAGATCATATATTTCCAAAATAGGGAGTTCCTATTGTGGCTCAGCGCTAACGAACCTGACTAGTATCCATGAGGATGAGGGTTTGAATCCTGGCCTCACTCAGTGGGCTAAGGATCTGGCGTTGCTGTGAGCTGTGCTATGGGTCACAGATGTGGCTCTGATCTGGCTTTGCTGTGGCTGTGGTGTAGGCCGGCAGCTATAGCTCCGATTCAATCCCTAGCCTGGGAACTCACATATGCTGTGGGTGTGGCCCTAAAAAAAACCAACAAAACGAAAAAATCAACAGAAATATTTCTGTCCTACAAACTTTTCCAGAGTCTTTCCACTTCTCATGATGAGTTGGGTCAACCTCCCTTGCCCTTGAATGGAGAGTAACTTTGTAACTTCTTTGATGAATAGAATGTGGCAGAAGTGACACAGGTAACTTCCAACCCCAGGTCATAAAAGGTGGTATGGCTTCCGTCTGTCTTTCTTGAGATGCTCCCCCTGGCAACTCAGCCACCACGATGTGAGGAAGCCCAGGCCACATGAGAGGTAGAAAGCTATTCTGGCCCACAGCCCCAGCTTAGGGCTCAGCCAACAGCCAGCACTGACTCCCTGAAATGTGAGTAAACAAGCCTTCAGGTGAAACAGACCCAGGCTTTGAGCTGCCCCAGCTTCACTCAGTTGAGCAGAGATGAGCTATTCCTTCCAAAATGCAGATGCATGAGCAAAATAACTGTCATTATTTTAAGCCTTAAGTTGTGGGCTGGTTTGTCATACAGTGATTGGTTAACAGGAACATAGAGCAATGATGTCACAGCAGAAACGACTTGGTTAGCACACTGCCCAGGGCTCTAGCACCATTAAATAAATTAATCTGGGAGTTCCCGTCGTGGCTCAGTGGTTAACGAATCCGACTAGGAACCATGAGATTGTGGGTTCGATACCTGGCCTTGCTCAGTGGGTTAAGGATCCCATGTTGCTGTGAGCTGTGGTGTAGGTTGCAGAGGCGGCTCGGATCCTGTGTTGCTGTGGCTGTGGTGTAGGCTGGTGGCTACGGCTCTGATTAGACCCCTAGGCTGGGAATCTCCACATGCTGTGGTTGCGGCCCTAGATAAGGCAAAAAGACAAAAAAAAATTAATCTGTGTAATGCCCCTAAAATAGTTCCTAACCCGTAATGAACACTTTGAGAAGCACACTAATTTAGTTTTTAAATTTTATTATTGAAATTAATTTTTATTATTGAAATTTCAGCTTAAACATCACTTCCTCAGAGAGCCTTTCTCTGATGCCACAATCTAATTCCCTACCACTTATGGAGAGGTGGCCTTAAGTTTTATTTTCTTCTTCTTTTTCAATGGCCACTCCGTGGCATATGGAAGTTCCTGGGCCAAGGACTGAATCCAAGCCACAGCTGAGACCTATGCCACAGCGGTGGCAATGCCAGATCTTTTTTTTTTCCTTTTTGGAGCTGCACCCATGGCCTATGGAAGTTCCCAGGCTAGGTGTTGAATCAGAGCTGCAGCTGCCGGCCTACACCACAGCCACAGCAACACCAGATCCGAGATGCATCTTTGACCTACACCGAGGCTTGCAGCAATGCCGGATCCTTAACACACTGAGAAAGACCAGGATTCAAACCCTCATCCTCATAGATACTAGTTGGATTCTTAACTCGCTGAGGCACAATGGGAACTTCCACTGCCGGATCTCTTAACCCAGTGTGTTGGGCCAGGGATTGAACCCACACCTCTGCAGCAACTTGGGCTGTAACAGTCAGAGTCTGAATCCACTGTGCCATAGCGGGAACTCCATTAAGTTTTATTTTCTTTTTGTCATGTGTCACTAAATTTAATTAGCTTATTTATTCACCAGTGTGCTTCCTTGTTTACCTGTATTTCTCATTTTACTTTTTATACCTTTTAAAAAGTGACTGAACACCTGTGCACACCTGCTGGAAGGTGATCGCCGTGAGTGCAGGGAACTCGGGCTCTCCCCGCTCTGCCCTTGGGTTGAACAGACTGCTGGGCGGGGGGCATGCAGATGTGCCGTCCAGTCCCGCCTTCACTGGGGGGCTTGTTGCCCCAACTGCTGGGCGTGCTGCCCGCAGACGACCCTCAGCTGTCGGCTGCTTCAGGAACGGCCTCAGTTGTAGCGCGATGCTCTCTCGTCCAAAGTCACGCCTCTTCCGGGGCGATTGGTGATGGATGCGTAGAAAGGCACAGCCATCTCGGCCAGACCTGGGGCACTGTGACAGGCCGTTCTAGCTCCAGAGTTGCCTGTACGGTGAACCCAGGCTGCCACTGAGACCTCATAGTGGGTCGATTCCTCCTTCCGTCCCTTCTGTCCCTTCCCCCTTCCTCCCCATCCCTTCCACGGGGCTTGATCCCCAGGTCAACAGCCTGCACCCTAAGCTCCTGGGAAGCTCAGCCTGCAACGGCCGAGCTTGATGAAGACGCGTCGTTGGTGTTTGCTGAGAGTGTGTGGGCCCGGGACCCCCTTCAAAGGGAGACCATCTTGGACAACACGTGGAGCCCCCCTGCTGGCAAACGCGTAAGAGGTGAACGCACAGGAGTGGGAGAGGGCTGTGGTCAGCCGTTAGGCTTTTACATTTACTCCCGGAGGACTGGGCTGTGAATGCAGACCCTCAGGGCACGACAGAGCTAGAAGGAGCCAGAGGGTCACCGTGCTTCTCAGATACTCGTGCCCAAGTACCTCAAAGGCAAAGGAAGGTGCATTGGTGCAGGAAGACAGATCACGTTTGCCTGGTGACATCAAATACAGCAGAGGACTGTGTGGGCCCCCATTTGAGACGCTCAGTTCTGGACTGAGAAATCCAAAGCCAAGGCCTAGAGCTCGCTCTGCCTGGGGTCTGACCGAGGTCAGGACTTGGAATGAGGCTGGATCAGGGCTCAGTATGGGGGTCAGAGCTCAGTCCAGGATCAGGGTTCTGTCTGGCATCAGGGCTCAGCCCAGGTTCAGTCAGAGACAAGCACTGGAGCTTGGTCTGGGGCCAGGACTGTCCCCAGGTTGGTGCAGGGCTTGATCCAGGTCTAGCTGTGGCAGGAGCCAGGATTTCGTGTGAGGCCAAGGTTTAGGACTCAGTCTAGCATCATGGTCATGACCCAGGCTGGCCGGGCTCGCCTCTGAGTGATAGCTCTACCTAAGGTCACGGGCACAAGCTGGAACCTCATCTGACTTTCCTTGCGGGGCCTGCTCAGGTCTTGGCCTCAGTCCAGGCTTGGGCTTGATCCTAGGCTGGGTGTAGCCTGGCGTCGGGACTCGGGAGCAAGCAGCTGAGTCAGCACACTGGTCGGCAGCAGGGCCAACAACATACAACCTTTGGGCCAAACCTGGCCTGCCGCCCGTTTTTGTAATAAAAATTTGTTGCAATACATTGATACTCATTTACCTCCACCCCGTCTACGGCTACGTTTAAACTAAGAAAGCAGAATGCGGTGGCTGGAACCGAGACCACGTAGCCTGCGAAGCCCCAGACAGTCACAATCTGCCTGGTCCGTGACAGTAAAAGCTGGCCAGTCCCTGTTCTAAAGGCTCCCTGGCTTGAGCTTCCTTGAAGGTCAAGGGGCTCAAAGGAGGCAGGCAGAGCCCTGCTGCTGGTGCCCTTCTGGGTCCCCACAGCCAGCGGACGCTGGGGCTCTCAGCCTGTGCTGCCTTTTCTCTGGGAGGGCACTGTCTGGGGACTGTCCCACCACCTGGCAGGTCAGCTCTCCCTGCACGCTTTGCGGGGCAGCTTCCAGAACAGGATTTCCTCCCACACTCTCCTGTGGGCCGTCTTCTCTCAATGCCTCCATCCATCCCAGCCCCAACCAGGCCCTCTCATTGGCTGCTGGGGTGGCTTCCGCTTTCAGCTGGAGCTGGAAGGACCTGTGGGGCCAGTCTGGTCCCAGGGAAGCGCTACCTCACCTGGCGGAGAGGTCCGAGGGCAAGGGGCTGCGGTGGAGACAGAGCTACCCGGCAGGCGCCCTCATCACCTCTGGCTACTTTCTGTTCTTCAAACACAAACACACACGCGCGCGCGCACACACACTCTGACAGGCCATTCTAGCTCCAGGGCTGGCTATGGAGTGCACTCAGCCCGAAACAGCCGACCCTGAGGAAGACGGGCAGGTGGTGTTTGCGGGGAGAGTGAGGGGTCTGGGGCTCCAATTTCGGTCTTCCCGCTAACAGGAGGTTCCTTCGTGCTAAGAATGGGAGATGGCCTTCTGTTGACTCCAGCCCCCTTCTTGTTGCTCCGTCTTGAGGAAATGGCTGCCTGCTCTGACCCTCCAGCTGCCCTTCTCACACGGCATCAGCATCCAAAACCTGTGGGTGGTTTGGAGAGGAGTTCTGGAGCCAAGGCAGCCCAAGGGCCTGACTCATCAAATGCACCCACTCATCTGCGCTCTCCAAGCTGCCCCCAGGCAGAGGGGAATCATCAGAGAAATGCCTTCGGTGAGGACTTGGTCACAACGATCACGTATCAGACACCACCCACACGCCTGCCCTTTCTTTGCAAAGAAAAGAATATGAATTGATCTCACTCAAGTCAGGTCCAGGCGGCGTCTCACTGCAAATGTGCCTGTTCTGTTGTTCAGATCACGTGCATTCTGTGATTAGTTTTAATCCCGTGACCATCTAGAACATTTCAGAGCTGATTCCCACGTCTGGTGCAGTTATCTTCAAAGCCTGGTTGTTTCCACTCTGGTCCTTTGTCCTAAAAGGCTCTGTTCTGTTTTGACACCAAGAGCGTGACTGTGTGTGGGGTGAGCTGCTGGGGATGTTTTTCAAGGTCAACACTGTTTTGGTTCCAGCACTGGGTACAGCTGGGCAGGTGTGATGACACCCCTGATGACCGCACTAGATGAGATTTGGGGCTCTATGCACAGATGCCACCAGGCTTGACGGCCCCTCCTCTATCTTCAGGCTCGTGCAGGCAGCAGCAGCCCCCCTGCTGGGCCTGTGTCTTCACTGAGGGAAATTCGTCCATCACTTCAAACTCAATGCTTTGTAGGAACAGGACTTTGGGGGTACAACTTGGCTGGTATAAACGGCATGCGTGCGGGCCCCAGCTCTGCCTCTAGCTCACCTGTGACCACAGGCAAGGCTCTCCCCTCCGTGTAAAACAGGAGTGTTGAGCGATGTTTAGATGTCAGAGCTGGGAGGAGATTCTTGGGTCTGGATGCGGTCAGAACACCGAGAGGTGAGAGACAAGCCAGGAAAGCCCAGAGGTCAGCCAGTATGAGGAGGGACTGGCTGGCAGCAGGTGGCAGAGCCAGGCAGGCCAAGCTTACTGTGATGCTTGGTCCATCAGTCTCCCAGCAATGAGGGTGATGGGATGAAGGTGGCAGAGTCTCCCAACATCATCCATCATTGTCCAGAGATTTAAGGATGACCGGGTTGAACACCCCATTTTACAGATAGGGAAATGGAGGCACAGGATGGGAGGGACTTGGGTCAGAGGCTGAGATAGGACTGAGACCCAGGCCCCCTGGCTCCCATATGGGGAGAGCAGAGAGGCGGACAGGAGGGAACAGGGGCCATCTCCTCCCCTCGTGGCCCTTCAGGGCCCATCACTTGGCTGTGGCCACGTGGATGATCACAAAGCCTTTGATGTCTGGGAAGCGGGGGCTGATGAGGTCCACCTGCAGCTGCCGTGGTCCACTCTTGGAGGGGGTGATGCTGAACTGAACTGAGGCCTTCTCCTGGGGCTCCAGGCTGGGCACGCTGCGGAAAGGAGATGGCAGAAAGGCACACCCTCATCCCTGTCTGCCCCCCCCCTTTTTTTTTAGGGCTGCACCCATGGCATATGGAAGTTCCCAGGCTAGGGGTCCAATCAGAGCTACAGCTGGGCCTATGTGCCAGAGCCACAGCAACTAGGGATCCGAGCCACGTCTGCTCACAGCAATGCCAGATCCTTAACCCACCGAGCGAGGCCAGGGATTGAACCCGAAACCTCATGGTTCCTAGTCGGATCCGTTTCCACTGTGCCACGATGGGAAAGCCTCCCTTTTTTTTTTTTAAATTGTGAATCACTACGTTGAATATCTATAATTTGTATACTATTATACATCAACTATACTTCAATTAAAAAATTAAATTAAAAACAGAGAACCTAGCTTCTGTAGAAGGAAATGGGAATAATATGGAAAAAATACTGTGACGTAAAATAAAGGAAAGCCCCAGGGGAGCTGATACTTAAGCTGAGCCTTAAATGATGAATAGAAGGCTGATTCCTGGGGATCCAGAATCTCTCTCCCTCCCTGCTGGCAGCTTCTTCACCGCCCATCTTATAAGGCAGGCAGCCCTCCCACCCCCAGGCTGACACTTACTTGATGCTGAGCTGTCCCTGGAGAAGGCCACTCCCCTCCACCATCAGCATGCAGTCGTCCACTCTCTCCAGGATGGGGTTCACCACCATCACTTCCACCGCAACTGCCACCCCCACCGTGGCCGGGCCAAGCACCTGGAGGGGCAGTACCCATAAGTCACCCCCTCTCCTCTCCATTCTCCCAAGAAACCCAGGATCCTGGCTGGTTCCGAGGACGGGGACTTAATCTTGTCTACCCCTTGCTTCTGCCCACCCTATGACTGAGATCTGTCATCACATCCATCCCCCTGCATCCACACCGCTTATCCCCACACCTGAGAGGTGAAGCCAGAGCTGGAAGCACCCCCCACCCCCAACCAGCCTCTGCTGGCCCCCCAAAGCTCTGACGGGCCTGCCAGGAACAGATGGCGGATGCAGACAGGGATCACCTTGATGGTGATGAAGTCCTCCAGAGTAATGTCCTTCTCTACCAGGAGCTTCTCTCCTTTGGTGACAAGGCACATGGCGGCCAATAGGATCTTCTTGTCCTCTGTTAGGTCTTCCTTATATTGAGAGTGAGATATTTCAACTGGGATCTTTTTCTCTGGAAGGGAAAGCAGAGGTGGGAATTGGGAGTCCAATGTTCTTTCTCAAAGTCACCCAGAAGGAGTAAGGGAAGGCTCAGTTCACAGTTACACTCTCTCTGGTCCTTGCAACCAGTCAGACGATCATTATTATCAGTTCACAGATTAAGAAACCTAAGGCTCAGAGAGGGTAATTTCTTGTCCAATGTCAAGAAGCCAACTTAAGGCAGGATTCAAATTCAGGCCCATCAACTACTACGATACCAGACTGTCTCCTTAAGAGCTTCCGGAGCTGTGTTTAAAATTACTCCAGTCATTCCAGATGGAAATCTCTCAGTCCTTCAACTATTCATCCCATCGGGAATTCACTCACTGTTTACTGAGCACCTATGTGTTAGGTGCAGAGTAGACGGAGGCCAAAGGCCTACCTCAAGCTTCCTAAAACAAGGCGAAGACATTACAGGAAAAGGAAATGACAGAGTAACAACTCTCGTAAACATTGATGCCAAAATCCTCTAAAAAATATTGGCAAATTGAATCCAACAATATGTAAAAAGAATTCTATACCTTGATCAAGTGGGGTCATAGGTACATAGGTTGGTTCAACACTCAAAAGTCAATTAATAAAACCCATCACATCAATAGGCTAAAGAAGAAAAGTCATATGGTCATATCAGTAGACACAGAAAAAGCATTTGAGAAAACGCAATACTTATTCATGATTAAAATTCTCAGTAAACTAGGAATAGCTGAGGAACATTCTCAATTCGACAAAAACATCTAGAAAAAAACCCTACAGTTAACAGCAAACTTAACAGTGAGAAACTTAAAACTTTCCCCCTAAGAAGAGGGACAAGGTAAGGATGTCTTCTCAGCGCTCCTTGTCAACACTGGACTGGAAGTCCCCGCTAAGACACAACGACAAGAAAAGGAAATACAGGTATATAGACTGGGAAGAAATAAAACTTTCTTTGTTCACAGATGACATGCTCATCTATGTATAAAATCTGAAAGAATCAACAACAAAAACTCCTGGAGCTAACTATACTAAAGTCATAGGATATAAGATTAACATACAAAACTCATCACTTTTTTATATACAAGCAATAAACAAGTGGAATCTAAAATTAAAAATACCACTTACATAAGCACCCCAGAATGAATTAATCTAAAAAAATTAGGCATTAATCCAAAAATATAAGATATGTACATATATTAAAGAAAACTAAAAAAAAAAAAAACTGATGAAAGACTTCAAAGAATAGCTCTATTAATGGAGAGATATTTCATGTTCATGAATAGGGAGACTCAATATTGTGAAGATGTCATTTATTCCCAACTTGATCCATAGATTCAAGGCAATCCCATCAAAATCCTAGCAAGTTATTTAATGGATATTGACAAACTGATCCTAAGTTTATGTGGAGGGGCAAAACCCAGAACATCCAAAATGATATTGAAGGAGAAGAATAACATCAGAGGACTGACACTCCCTGACTTCGAGACTTACTATAAAACTACAGGAATCAAAACAGTGTGGTATTGGTGAAAGAACAGACAAATAAATCAGTAGGACAAAATAGGGCCCAGAAATAGACCCACAAAATATAGAGATCTTTAACAAAGGAGCAAAGGAAATAAAATGGAGAAAAGGTAGCCCTTTTAATAAATGATGCTGAGACACCTGGACGTTCATATAAAAGACATCTAGACACATACCTTATAAAAATGAACTCAAAATGGATCATAAGCCTAAATGTAAAATGTGAAATATAAAACTCCTAGATAATAACACAGGAGAAAACCTAGATAATCTTGGGTATTGTGATGACTGACTTTTGAGATATAACACCAAAGGAAAAAAAACTGATGTGTTGTACTATTAAAATTAAAAACTTCTGCTCTGTGAAAGGCCTGTGAAGACAATAAGACAAGCCACAGACTGGAAGAAAACATTTGCAAAAGACACATCTGATAAAGGACTATTAGACAAAATATACAAAGAACACTTAAAATTCAACAAAGAAATTGAAAAACACAATTGAAAAAGACACTGCACCAAAGAAGATGTATAGATGCATATTAAACAAACTCATATCATACATTATCAAGAAATTTCAAATTAAGAAGTCCCCATTGTGGCTCAGCAGTAACGAGCCCAACTAATATCCATGAGGATGTGGGTTCTATCCCTGGCCTCGCTCAGTGAGTTAAGGATCCCATATTACCATGAGCTGTGGTGTAGATGCATCTCGGATCCTGCGTTGCTGTGGCTGTGGAGTAAGCCAGCAGCTGTAACTCTGCTCTGATTCTACGCCTAGCCGGGGAATTTCCATATGCCGCAGGTGCAGCCCTAAAAAGCCAAAAAAAAAAAAAAAAGAGAGAGAGAGAAATTTTAAATTAAAACAACAGTGACAATGAGATACTACCACACACCTATTAGAATGCTAAAAATCCAAAATACTGACAACATCAAATGTTGGAGAGGATGTAGAGGAACAGGAACTCTCATTCATTTATGGTGAGAATACAAAATGTTAGTCAATTTGGAAGATACTTTGGTAGTTTCTTAGATAACTAAACACATTATTGCACCATTAGCGATCACACTCCTCTGTACTTACCCATTTAATCGAAAACTATGTTCCTGTAAAACCTGCACATGGATATTTATAGCAGCTTTATTCATAACTGTCAAAACTTGGAAGCAACCAAGATATTCTTCAGTAAGTGAATGGATCCGTCAACTCTGGTACATCCACATAAAGGAATATTTTCAGCAATTAACAAGAAATGAGCTATCCAAAAACTATGGAGGAATGTTAGATGCATATTTCTAAGTGAAAGAAGCCAGTCTGAAAAGGCTACATACATAGTGTATGATTTCAACTGCATGACACCTAGGGAGAGGCAAAACCGTGGCAACAGTAAGAAGATCACTGGTTGCCAGGGGTTTGAGGAGACGGAGGGAGAAATGAATAGGTGAAGAAACGGGAATTTTAGAGCAATGAAATTACTCCGTGTTATACTCTAATGGTAGGTACATAACATCATGCATTTGTCAACACCCACAGAATGCACAATACAGAGTAAACCCTAATGTAGATTACAGACTTTAGTTAATAATAATAATGTACCAGTATTAGCTCAGCAGTTGTAACAAATGTACTACACTAATTCAAGATGTTAATAATAAGGGAAGATGGACTGTGGGAACTCTTCGAACTCTCTGCTCAATTTTTTCTCTGAAACCCAAACTGCTAAAGAAGTCCATTATTTTAAAAAATTATGTATTTAATAGTTATACCATTGGTACAGTAATTCCATTTTTTTGTGAATCTATTCTAACAGTTCAAAATCTAGATCAATAAAGGGAAATTTTTTTCCACCACTAAGATTCAAAAGCTGACAACTATCCAAAAGAAGGGAAGAGACAAAAAAAATCACCATATATTTATTTAGAGATTATACACATATTAAAATTATGTGATTGGGAGTTCTGGTCACGGTTCAGTGGTTAACGAACTGACTATCATCCATGAGGATGCAGGTTTGATCCCTGGCCTTGTTCAGTGGGTTGGGGATCTGGTGCTGACATGAGCTGTAGTATAGGTCACAGATGCGGCTCGGATCCCTAGTTGCTGTGGCTGTGGTGTAGGCCGGCAGCTGTAGCTCCGATTCGACCCCTAGCCTGGGAACCTCCATATGCCTCGAGTGCATAAAAAAGACAAAAAGACCAAAAAAAAATGTGAAAGAAGAGCATATAAAATATTTAAACTACAATGTAATATGAAAAGAGCAGGGCACTAAAGAGTGTTGGCGATATAATTAGAACCGTTTTTCAAAAAGCAACAGGTATTAGTAAAAGTTCGGAAGAAAAACATGTTAACAATTTGTAGGTGGGTGGCGGGATCATAGGTGATCTTTCTCTTGCGCTGTGTAAATCTTTAATGCATATGTATTACTTTTAATATGAAAAAAAGCCAGGAGAATGTGTATGTTAATGAATATTTCCTTATGAAATGTTATTTTGTGAAAAGAAAATGACAAAAAAGCAAAAAATATGTGACACCTTCTTCACATATTTTCACACCTTGTCAAAACACACAAGCTTCGCTTACCAGGAACTGGTTCGGAGGAACAATTTCTTTGCTTAGCGGAAACCTTGGCGTTCAGAATGTACTTGGACGTGGCGGGGGAGGGGAGCGGAGGGGAGGAGGGAAACGGCGGGGAGGGGAGAGTGGTTGTAGAGTTGCGGCTGTTGCCTGCAGAATTCTCAGGACAGAGGCTGGCACATGTAGACACTTAATAAACACTTCTTACGAGTCCACGTCTCTCATACAGAACACCTGGAGCCAAACGGGCTCCAGAATTTGTTGGATTTTAGAAAGGTCACACAAGGCATATACCATATATTACAGAATGCTTCCAGCAGGTGTTTATTTGGTATCTAACTATTCGTACTAAGTGGGAATGACCTGACCGTGATAAGTTTGCCACCAGATGTGGACTTTTTTTTCACTAGCCTCATTATTCAGCCCCTTTGAGCCTCAGTTTTCTCCTTCATAAGTGGGGACAAGAGGCAAGGCACTGAGCAAATGCTCAGAAATATCCCCTTCTCTCCTCAGAATAAATGTGGGATGCTGGGAACCCCCTTCCTTCCTGGAAAAGGGGCTGGGCCCACCAGGTCCCCCCAGCGCGGTGGCATTCTTACCGTCCTTACCTTCTTCTGGCCCCAGCTTCACCGCGTGGGATGTGTGCAGGATCTCTGCCACCGGCCTGCGGGTGTAAAGGATGGTGGCTCCGCTCAGGTTGACTTGGACCCGCTGGGTTCGGGAGGTGAGGTTGGCCAAGCACAGGGCCAACCTCAGATCGTGGCCCAGCACGGGCGGCTCCAGCACCTTGAACTTGCCCGTGATGCTGGGCTTGGCGGCAGGCTCCAGGAGGTTATCACGCCGGAGACCACGGCCTCTTGCCCTGCGGACCCGGGCCCTCCTTCCAGAGGCTTCCAAGCTGAACAGCTTCTTCATGGCTTTGCTGTACACTTGCCTCTCCTTCCGGGACCCTGCGGGACACTGGACATCATAAGGCAGGCACCCTCTCCTTCGCCCCCTGTCCCAGGGTCACCTTCTCATTTCTCCTCTTCTCTAGGCCAAACCACCAGGCATCCCTGGCTTCGTGTACCAGAGCCGCTGGAGGTCTCCAATTGGCAACCCAAGAGCCATAAGCAGACTGCAGCCATATGTGTTGTATTTGGTTCTGAGACTAATTCATCTTTTTCCTTTTTTCCGGAGTTCCCATCATGGCTCAGCAGAAACGAATCCGACTAGGAACCATGAGATGGCAGGTTCGATCCCTGGCCTTGCTCAGTGGGTTAAGGATCCGGCATTGCTGTGAGCTGTGGTGTAGGTCGCAGACGTGACTTGGATTCTGTGTGGCCGGCGGCCACAGCTCCTGTTAGACCCCTAGCCTGGGAACCTCCATATGTCACGAGTGCAGCTCTAGAAAAGGAAAAAATTCCTTTTAGGTACTGTTTTACCTCACCCCCATTTTTCTTTTTTTGGCCGTGCCTTGGCATGCAGAAGTTCCCGGGCCAGGGATTGAACCCATGCCACAAGCAGTGACCTGAGCCACAGCAATGACAATGCCAGATCCTTAACCCACTAGGCCACCAGGGAACTCTAACTACCCCCTCATAAATTTTGGCATGTATTTTCATTTTCTTTCATCTTAACATATCTTCTAATTTCACTTGTGATTTCTTCTTTGACCCAATGATTATTTAGGTGTATGTACTGCTTAATTTCCAATCTGTGAATTCTCCAAATTCCCTTCTGATTTTTTTTTTTTTGTCTTTTTAGTGGCACATGGAAGTTCCCAGGCTAGGGGTCAAATCGGAGCTGCAACTACCAGCCTATACCACAGACACAGCAACGCAGGATCCAAGCTGTGTCCTTGACCTACCCCAGAGCTCACGCTGGATCCCCAACCCACTGAGCAAAGCCAGGGACAGAATGCACAGCCTCATGGATGCTACCTGGTCTGTCACCACGATGGGAACGCCCAACCCTTCTGATTTTGACTTTTAGTTTTACTCCATTGCGATCAGAGAACACACTTTATATGATTTTAATTCTTTAAAATTTACTGAGGCTTGTTTTACGAATGAACATACGGTCAGTCCTGGATTATATTCTATTTGTACTCGCCGAGAATGTGTATTCTGCTGCTACTGGGTGGGTCTTCTATAGATATCTGTTAGTGAGCACCTGATTTTAAATGACAAATGTTCACTTCCTCTCATTCTGTTCCTAAACTCACTCCCTGCTTTATTTTCCTCCAGAATACTTATCACCATCTGAGATACTATTTATTTTACTTTTTCTTTACGTTTACCTGCCCCACTAGAATGTTAGTTCCTTTATTTAAAGTTTTTTTAAATTATTTTTTTAAGGGCTACACCTGTGGCATGTGCAAGTTTCTGGGCTAGGGGGGTTGACGAGCTGTGCAGCTGTCAGCCTACACCTCAGACACAGGAACGCAGGATCTAAGTCGTGTCTGCGACCTACACCACAGCTCACGGCAACGCCTGATTCTTTTAACCCACTGTGTAAGGCCAGGGATTGAACCTGAATCCTCATGGATACTAGCTGTGTTCTTAATCCTCTGAGCCACGACAGGAACTCAGGACGTGAGCTCCTTTAAAGCAAGGGTCATACGTGCTTTGCTTTCTGGATGCCTGGCACACAGTGGATGTTCTATAAATATATGTCAATACAGAGAAATGTGAAAATGTGTCTTGTGTATCTTGTAACACAGGCCAGTCCTACAATCAATAAAGCAAGGCCCTCCTAGATACAGATCAAAGTCCTTATGCCTTCAAAGCCCATTATACGCTATCAGCCTGCCTCTACTCATTCCACAAATCTGTATTGAACACCCTGTAACAGGAACTGGAGATACGGCAGTAGACAAAATCAGTTTCCAATCACAGCAGAACTCACGTTATAGTTGGTGGGGGGACAATAAAGATTCAAGCAAATATCAACTTGTGATATGTACTCAGAGGGAAACCACTAGGGGCCTGGTCAGGCAAAGGCTTGAGTAGCCAGCAGGACTGTCCCAGGCAGAGAAAGCATCCAGTGCAATGTCCTTTCGGTATAAAAGAGCCTCCGGGGGCGCTTCCACTCTTGCTGTCACCTGAACAGGCAGTGCCTCCCCCTCCGCTGTTCCCGTGGCCACTCTGCACCTTGGCAGTGTCCTGTGATGGTCTGCACTCCTGTTCTTCTTGGCCACTCTCCTACCTGGCACTGGAGGGTACCCACTAAATGCAAGAAGGAAGGGAGAAGTGGAACAAGAGATGGAGAGCAGAGGAACAGACGTGGAGACAGGGAGGGTCGAAGGGGAGTGCTGGGGGCTAGTCTCCAGGTCTCTGTGGATCAGCCTCTCAGGTCCAGCCCACAGCCACTGGACATGTCGCCCTCTGCCTGCCTGGCTGGCCAGGCCCTGAGCAGCAGGTGCTCCATCCCCCGCCCCCGCTAGTGGGCAAGAGAGTGCCCCCCTAATGACATGTCCAAGTCCTAGCCCCTGGGGCCTATGAATAGACCTTTATTTGGAAACAGGGTCTTTGTCGATGCAATTAAGGATTCTGGGATGAGATCATCCTGGACTTAGGGTTGGACCTAAATCCGATGATTGGTATCATTTTAAGAGGAAGGAGATGGCGATTTGAGACACACGGGAGGAAAGAAGTCTGTGTGGAGATGTAGGCAGAAGCTGGAGTGATGAAGCCGCAAGCCATAGAATGCAGGGGCCGCCTGAAGCTGGTAGCATCAAGGAAGCATTCTCCCCTACAGCCTCTAGAGAGGATCAAAAGAGAGTATTGATTTTGGACTGTTAGCCTCCAGAACTATAAGAGAATAACTTTCTTAAGCTGCTACGTTTGTGGTAATTTGCTTATGGCAGCCCTAGGAAGCTAACACGCAGGCCCAGCAGCAGATGGCTGAACTGCCAACCTGGCTCTCCTGCAGGGCCCTGGAACCAGCCTTGAAGATCTCGCCCCCACATTCAGTCCCTCTGCCTGAAGATCAGTGCGGGAGTCTGCCTTCCTGCACTCTACCCTGAAACCTGTTGCAAGAAGCCTGCCCAAATATGAGGACGGCCAGTGTATTTGTTTGCACACACACTTTCCTTTGCTTGGAAGGCTGGTTCCCTCTTTGTTCGGCATCCAAGCAGACTCAGGGGTGGGGCCAAAGCACATCACCCCCAGGGGCTCTGAGATGTGTGCTCTATCATGTATCCTGCTTCAGTGGACAGAGCCGGCAGACAGGCCCTGTCGTCTCACCCACAGAATAGGATGCCCATGGCTTGGATGAATAGCACTGATTTAGAGAGAATCTGGAATCAGGATGCGTAGGGTCCTGTCTTCCTGGAATGCCTTCCCAACCCTTCATCTCCTGGCTAAATCTTACTCCCTTCAGGATCCTCTCCCATGGGATGCATGCTTTTTTCTTTTCCTTTTTTTTTTTTTAATGGCTGCACTTGCGGCATATGGAAGTTCCCAGGCTAGGGGTCGAATCTGAGCTGCAGCTGTGACCTGCACTGCAGCTTGCAGCAATGGTGGATCCTCAACCCACGGAGCGAGGCCAGGGATCAAACCCACATCCTCATGGACACTATGTTGGGTTCTTAACCCACTGAGCCACCACAGGAACTCTGGGGTGCTCTTCTTTACCTCCGCCCTGGCTGGGTTAGGGGCCCCGCCTCTGTGCTTCTTTTGCCTTCTGGCCTCCCCAGCATAGTGCCTATCAGCCTGTTCCGCCCTCACACTGTCAGCTCACCACATGGCGAGTCCTCGGGGCACTTGTCTTTCTCCTCTGCCTCTGAATCATGCCTGACACTTAGGTGGTGCGTTATTTCTAAAGCACATAAAAAAGCCTGGCACTTACGGCATATGGAAGTTCCCAGGCCAGGGATCGAATTGGAGCTGTAGCTGCTGGCCGACGCCACAGCCACAGCCACAGCAACTCCAGATCCGAGCTGCATCTGCGACCTATGCGGGCACACCGGATCATCAACCCTCGAATCTGCATCTTCATGGATACTAGTCAGGTTCTTAACCTGCTAAGTAAGCCACAACGGGAACTCTTGAACTTAAATGATTACCTGAATAACATTGTCGTAACCAGAACATGTTTGTATTAGACTGTGGCATTTCTAAGGAATCTGTTATTTAGTGGGAAAGGGTAACTTTTCAAGTATAAAGATAGACATTCACCCATTCCAATGGAAAAAGCAATAAAGGATAACTTTTAAAGCTGGAGGCAGCGACTAGAAAGATACACGCATTCCTGTTAAGCCAACAAGTACAAGCTCTTCAGTAAACCAGTGACCATAAATTAGTGACGATGGCATAGGCCTTGGCAGATGATAAACAGGAGTTGCTGTTATTATTATTATTAATTTATTTATTTTGTCCTTTTGCCTTTTCCAGGGCCACGCTCGCGGCATATGAAGGTTCCTAGGCTAGGGGTCTAATTGGAGTTGTAGCCACAGGCCTATGCCACAGCCACAGCAACGCGGGATCTGAGCCCCGTCTGCAACCTACACCACAGCTCACGCCGGATGCTTAACCCACTGAGTGAGGCCAGGGATCGAACCTGCAACCTCACGGTTCCCAGTCAGATTCGTTAACCACTGAGCCATGACAGGAACTCCTGTTATTATTATGTTGAGTGGGGCCTACTGCTATGTATTCTAGGTGTTCAATAAATAGTAGCAGCTACTAGCCTCACTCTTATCGGTAACTATTATCACACGTGGGCATACCTGATACAGTGCCTGGAACATAGAAGCGTTAAAGCTATGGGATTTTTTTTTTTTTTTGGTCTGTTTAGGGCTGCACCTGTTGCATATGGAGGCTCCCAGGCTAGGGGTCAAATCAGAGCTACAGCTGCCGGCCTTTGCCACAGCCACAGCAACGTGGGATCTACACAGCATCTGTGACCTACACCACAGTGCATGGAAATACTGGATCCTCAATCCGCTGAGTGAGGCCAGGGATCAAACCTGCGTCTTCATGGATACTAGTCGGGTTTGTTACCACTGAGCCAGGATGGGCACTCCCAAGCTATTGTTATTATTAGATGTGGGAAACCTTCTACTTGGCAAACAGAGGCAGCTTAATATAAGGTAAAGGCAGTTGGCTCAAAGCACAGAGGCAGCGCTGAACGGGGCTGTTATCACCCCCTGATATGGTACATGGCCTGGTCCCCGGGGGGCCCGCGGTTGTCCTTCTGCAGCAGTCTGGTCACTGCAGAGGCTGACAGAGGCCGCCCTTACCTTCCGGATACTTGTAGAGGCTGGTGATGTCCACCCGGGAGTCGCTGCCCACTGCCTTCGTGCTGATGCGCCTCCCGATCTTCTTGGTGTCTGAGTACACCCGCTCCCGGCTCCCATCCTCAGTCCACAGCCAGGTGATGTAGTCCGCGTTGACCTCCGCAAACACAAAGGGGCCGTCATGGGCCAGGTGCAGGTCGCCCTCCCGGATGGCGGTGACTGAGGCCGGTCCGCACCGGAACACGCCTGCGCAGGACCGGTGGGCGTGAGTGGCCCAGCGGGAGGAAAAGCGGGGGTCTGGGGCCCGCCCCGCTGAGCCCGTACCTTCGCTCTCCTCCTGCGGGGTGGCATCCAGAACCTGCCAGCCATTGTAAGACGGGCCCAGGTCCTGCCGAGCAAACCAGCTCTCATTCCAGACATGGAAATTCCTGCCGCAGAGAAGGGATGGGGCGGGGTGGCCTCCGGTGAGCAGAAAGGTGCCTACTGCCAGCCAGGCCCTGGGCCCCCGCTCTGCAGGAGCTGTGGCTGGACTTGTGAACGATTTGTTTGGCTGTATTGATGAGCACATGTCATCCATGTAGGTACAGGCAGATCTTTATCTCTCGCGCTTCACTTTCCTTTGCTTTGCATTTTTTACAAATCGAGGGTTTATGGCAATTTTTAATGCAATTTTTTTTTTTTGGTTTCCAAGTGCATGGAAGAGTTATGTTTATACTATACTGTGGTCTGTTAAGTATGCAGTAGCATCGTGTCTAAAAAAAGCAATATACACACCTTAACTAAAAAATAAAACTTTTGGAAAAACTGTGCTGATAGACTTGCTCAATAGAGGGTTGGTTGCCACGAACCTTCAATTTGTAAAAAGTTTGTAATATTGGAACAAAGAGTAGTAAATCAAGGTACGCCTGAGTGTACAGCACTTAGAACTGGGCCTGGCATAGATGGGGAGCTCACTTAGCGTGGTGTTTTTACTGTATTAAATGCTATAAAAAATAAGGAAACCTTGTGTGTACTGATATGAAATTGTTAAACGTGGAGCATGAGCAGTATTACATTACTGATGTTTGTGGGGAACAGAGGGGGTGCGCATGCCAGGGCCCCTGTATCTGCAGGGCTTCTCTCTGAAAAGAAATTTAAGAAACTAGTTACAGTGCTGCATCTGGGGAAGCAGGATGGGGAGGCTGGAAACAGGCAGGAGGGAGACTGACCACTGTAGCCCATTTTAAGCCTTTTGAACCTTAAAGCACATAACTGTATCTTCTACTTTAAAAAATTCAATTAAGCTTAACTTTGTAAAGCTTTGCGTAAAGAGCTTTTGTTTGAGCTGCCAAAGGAGCTGTTTCCCACCTGAGATCTAGCATACAGCGGACAGGGAGCAGGGGTCGGGCTCGAGGTGGTCAAATCTTGAGCCCCCCCTTCTGACCTCTGAGTCACATGTCTGTAAGCCCCGTGGACCTCAGAAGAGGAGTCACCCTGCTCGGGACTGGGCCCTCTGCAGGGCGCCTGTCGCTCCTTCCAGACCTGGCTCAGACTCCGCAGAGCTGGGCTCCAGATCTGGGTCGGCCTCGGGGAGACCCTGAGACCCAGTGGCCGAGGACCTACCACATGCTATCTTCCGTCAGGTCCTCCAGCGTCCGCCCAAAGGAGTCCACATACTTATCCACACTCAGGTTTCTGTCTGTGTCGTGGGCCGAGTTAAAGTTGGACACGATCCGTGTTGCGATCCCCAGGCACCTAAGGACTGAAAAGCAGGAGGCTCTCAAGGCTGCAGGACAGGCTGGGACCCCAGATTCGGCCACGGGGTGGGGGAGGGAGAGAGGGTTGCCCGCCCCCCCCCACACACAGCAGGCTGCTGGCCTCATGTCTGGCCACACCCCCTCCCTGTCTTTATCTGCTTGACTGACTCCTGTCTCCACCCGCAGGGATATCTCCATTTCCTATCATCCTCTCAGAGGGCTTCTGGAGACACCTCGCATTTGAATAGACAGGCTCTATAATAACCATAATAGCCTGAGGGACCGGGGACCCAGGGCCACAGGACCCACCCAAGGGCCCTCAATGAGCCTGAGGCAGAGAGAGGTGGGACACTTGCAAAATAAAACATCAAAAGTCACCTCACTGAGGGATCTCGTTTCTCTCTTCATTAACCAGATTCTATTTCATCAAGACTTTTTGCAAATGAGGGATGCCTATGCAAATATATGCAAATGAAGGCAAGTTGAACCGGCGAGGGGTTGAGGACCCTCTTTCCCTGGGTACCTGTGCACATGACTCCAGCGAAGACCCAGCACTGGCCGTATCTGACTGGCTTGAACCTGCCCTTGAACCACTTGTGCAGAATGGCCACGCTGCCACGCCACTGCAATGGGCTGGTGCCGCCGCCGTACTTGCCCTGCCACTGGCCTTGTACCACGCCCCGGTCGTCGTTGCTGTTCACCTGGGTAGAGGAGGCCATGGGTCCACCAGCGGGCAGGACTTCCCTCTTCAGGAACCTCGCCATTGTAAAATCATCTCCAACTTTGGGCGACCCAGTTATTTGGGGCCACCCCTTGCTTTTAAATTGTCTGAAAATTGGAAACTTCTATAGTCTTAAAATATCTACCTTTTGGTACTGTTTATCATTTTCAATTATTTTCCCCTGGGATTCCCTATTGCTGAAAATCATATATGGTTTTAGAGAACTTTCTGTTTTAATGGTCTGTTTTGGGGACTGTCGGCAGTAATAATAATTATAAGACAGTTAACATTCGTCACATGTTTGCTGTGTGCTAGGCACTGTTCTAAGGGATTATCATATACTATATTAATCTTTTAAGTCTATAGTGTAGGTTCTATTAATTTGCTTTTTTTTTTTTCAAATGAGGAAACAGATTCAGAGAGGTTGAGGAATTTGCTCAAGTCACACAGCAAGTTAGCAAAAATGGGTGACCCATGAGTTCAGGACTTTGACTTGGGAGCCTGTACTGCTGCTACCGCACGGGGCTATAACGCTCTACTGTTTGGGACTGGTCATTGCCTTTGATTCTCTGTGCTCCAACATCTCTCTGAAGTCTTGAGCAACTGAGAGTATCAAATATGTGAAAAACAACTCTGTTAACTTTTGGAATTACAGACGCTCAGCCATTGATCTGAACACCTTCTTGCCACAGAGAGAGCTGGTAGGCCCTCTGGCTACTTTCTGAGGAGGAGGCACTGGTGTGTAATAGATTAAAGGCGGCACTTCTCCCATAGAAAGGTGGATATGTGTACAATCTCCTTGTCTTTTTAGAATAATTGCTTGGGCGATAAGCCAGCTGTCTTGTCTGATTACGCTGAGGCTGCCATGCTATGAGGAAGCCCAACCTCGCCTCGTGGAATGGCTTCATGGAGAGACCGAGGGATAACCAGCCAGCCCCAACTCTTCCAACAAGCCCAGCCTGGGGACGGGACATGAGAGTGAGCAAGCCACCTGGACATGCCAGCTCCAGCAGACATGACATGGAAGAGAACCAAGGAAACAGTGACTCCTGGAACCAGGACCCTAGATAGATCGTCCTGTCAAACCATCCCAGACATCTGTAGCCATTCAGACACCCCCCAGCTGAAGCATCTCATAACAGATGAGATCTTCTCTTAGGGCCCTGCCCAAGTTCCTCATCTGTAAAATTATCAGCATAATAATGTGGTTTTATACCCCTGAGTTTTGGGGCTGTTTGTTATGCAGCAATAGAGAATGAAAACAAGGGGAGCCTTGGGAAAAAGAAGAGGGTGTGGCCTGGGGACCCACGAAGAAGTGTGCACGTAGGGACGGCGGGGCTCCTCACCATGGCGCTGACGGCTCTGGTGATGTAAATGGGGTCGTGGCGGCGGGACACGTCGGTGGCTGGGTCGTCTTGGTGACTAGGACTTCGGTCCAGGATGGAGAGGCAGATATTCAGGATGTCCTCCTCAAACTGTCCCCAGAGAGGCTGCTCTTAGAGGCCAGAGCCTCAGTTATGTTCTAGACCCTCTCAAGACCTTCCCCCAGTCAGTCACTTACGTCGCCCAGGAGAGTCTGCCTACTCCCTGCCCCCACCGCCAGCCGAGGACAACCCCGAGTGCCGCCCCCCCCCCCCCGTCTCAGAAACCCTTCCTCAAAGAGTCATGCAGGCACCAGAAGCTCAGCCTTAATCACCTCCCTCCCCTGTTCAATAGCCCCGGTGGCTCCCCGTGACCTACAGTGAAGCTCATGGGAAATCGGTGACTCTGGAGCCACATCTACCCCGGATGATTTTTTACATGATTTTTAGAAATACACTTGAATTAACTGACAACATGTAAAAGCTGGGGAGGGGTTCATAGACAAATTAAGATCGCTGGTCTCTGAAAACTGGGAAGGTCTGGGAACCCCAGGTTCACTTTCGGCAAAAAGAAGTGGGTGCTGAGATGGGTGGGTTTACCCCTTTAATGGACCCTAAATCCTCCAGCACATCACCCCTGCCAGCCCCGGAGCCCCAAATGCTTTCTATCCCCAGCTCCTCAGCCTGACAATCAAGATTCTTGACCTGCCTGGAACCTTCTTCCGTCTGGGCCCCCAGAGCCCAGGCAGCCAGAACTCCCCTGGCAGAACCTCTGCTATGTCCCGACTCCCCTCCTCCACGGCGCTCTCCCTGCTCCTCCCTCCGCCTGTCCAGATCCTGCCTGACCGCGGGGACTCCACCCCAGTACCCTGATGCCTTCTGCAGTCCCTGAGGTGGGGTTTTCCTTCACGCTCTGCTGAATCCCCGCTGCTCCCATCTCCACCATTCTGACCGACAGACCCCCTGTCGGTCAGACAGACCAACTTTGCACCTTGTACTGTAACTATTTATCTAAGCCAGTGGCTCTCAGAGTGTGGTCCCAGGCCAGCAGCAGCAGCAGCAGCAGCGGCAGCACCTGGGGACCTGTTAGAGGTACAAACTCGGGCCCCATCTCTGACCTAGTGAATTAGCAACTCTGGGGCTGGCGCCCAGCCACCTGTGCGTTTTAACCGGCCCTCCATGGGTTCCCCTGCACACTCAACAGTGAGAGCCCCTGATCTAAGCTGACTTGTTCT
>PVHT021183543.1:23825011-23917302 GCA_004024745.2 Catagonus wagneri | reverse complement strand
ACCAGGCTGCAACGCCAGATCCTTAACCCACTGAGAGAGGCCAGGGATCGAACCCACATCCTCATGGTCACCAGTTGCCTTCGTTAACCACTGAGCCGCGTTGGGAACTCCTGGGATAACTTTTCTTACGCCCCCAGCCTCACTTCCGCCTCTTGTGCCTCTCAATGCCCCCACCCCACCCCCGGCCCAGGCCTGTGCCCCTGGAGACCTGCCCGAAGTTCCAGCCTTGGGCTCGGATGTGCTTCTCCACGCCTCGGAAGATGATCCCGCTGTCGCTGAGCACGTACTCCTGTCTCTCTTCCTCTGAGGCCAGAAACACGGCGTCCTCTGAAAGGCAGTGGGCAGGCTCGGCGTGGGCAGGGGGGAGGGGCTTGCTGGCCTGGGGAAGGGGCTATATTGCGGGTCAGGTGCAGGATGCCTAGGTCAGGTGCCTAGAGGCTGCTGGGGCAGGAGAGAGCAAGAGGAGCTCCCGGGCCGCCTTCCGGCCACGCCCCATTCCGGCCACGCCCCACTCCACCTGGTTGGTTTTTCCCCAGGCAGAGACCAAACCAACCCAGCCCAAGGTGGAAGAATTTTAGGAGTCCTGATGCTTTTGGTTGACCTGACTTAATGCCAACAGAAGCCTCATATATCTTTTTTCTTTATCCCCCCCCTTTTTTTTGATCTTTTTGCCTTTTCTAGGGCCTCACTAGCGGTATATGGAGGTTCCCAGGCTAGGGGTCCAATCGGAGCTGTAGCTGCCAGCCTACGCACAGGCGCAGCAACGCGGGATCCGAGCTGCTTCTGCAACCTACACCACAGCTGATGGCAACGCCGGATCCTCAACCCACTGAGCAAGGCCAGGGATCGAACCCGCAACCTCATGGTTCCTAGTCGGATTCGTTAACCACTGCGCCACGATGGGAACTCCGCCTCATATTTTTTAAATTTTAATAAGAATACTGATCCAGGCTACTGTTCCTGACTTACCTCTTGCTAAGAATATTGACCCCGGCACTCTTTATGATGTGCCTGGTGTACTGCAAACATTAGCTCTATGAATTCTCGCCATCACCCTAACAAGAAGTTACCATTATTAGTTCCATATAACAGGTAAGGAATCTGAAACTCATAGAGGGAAGCAGCTTAGCAGAGCCGGGACTAAACCAAGGCTGAGTGATGGCTAAAGCCTGGCTCTTCCCCACTCCTGGGTCTTTCCTGCCATTAGGGCCCATGCTTGCCACTGGCCTCCACACACCAGAACCTACTAATGCCTGCTTCTCTGGCGCAGGCTGCTACCACCCTCCTCTGCCCAGTGCCTGCTGCCTCCATGTGGGCCTGGCTCTTGCCAAGCTCTGGGCATTCACCTCCCAGTCCCTTAACCTGCCTCCCAGGCCTCCTGAAGGACCACTTCTGGGAGAACCTCGGCCTTGGACTCAGGAGCTCCTACCTGGGCACCATGGGTTGAAAAGGAGAACAAACTTGCCCAGCTTCCGGTCACTTTGTTTGCGGCGGGAGGAAACCCTGGCGCTTAGCTGGTAGCGGCCAATGACGGCGTCGGGAGGGCTGGCGAGGCTGACGGTCATGGTGTTCTCCGTCTGGGCCTCCTTCACTGCTGTCCAGCCGTCATCCACCTCTAGCTCTGATGTCTGCAACACAGCCTTGGTGTGCAGGGCCTCAGAAGCTTGGGGTCCTGGCGGAGAAGAGTAGGGATCAGGAGATCCAGGTGCCCCCACCCCCAGGGCGCTCCGCTCCGGAGAAGCTGCAGGTCTGGCGGTGAACTCTCACCCCGCCTCCAACTGCGGGGACACTGCCGTGGGGAAGGACCCAACCAAGACGCAGAGGGCCAGGGGCAGAGTGGGGTCCGCCTCTGCTGCCCTGACTCCCACCCACTTCCCGGATCAAGGAGGAGGTGACAGACTCTCTAAAACCAAAGTCTGCCTTCTATCTGATCAGGAAAGGAAAGCCGGGGCTCAAAAGTTCCAGATGGGGCGTTCTCGCTATGGGGCTGTGGGTTAGGGATCCAACTGCAGTGGCTCTGATCACTGTGAGGTGTGGGTTTGCTCCCCAGCCCAGTGCAGTGGGTTAAAGGATCTGGTGTTGCCAGATTGGGTTCTTCTGGAGTCTCAGATTCAGTCCCTGGCCTGGGAACTTCCATATGCTGTGGTTGTGGCCATTAAAAAAAAAAGTGCCTGATGAATTTCCATCCCTTTCCAAAGCCTCAGATTCCTTCATGTGCGTAGGATTCTAGAATTGTCATTTCCTCTGTCTTACTGCCTGCTGGCAGCACCTTCCAACCACCTCCAAAAAGCTGCCAACAAAAGTCTCCAGGGCTTGGGACTCAGCCCACCTATGGGACTTGCTTTCCTCGAAGTCTGGGCTGATGACACAGAATCTGGGCTCAGTGGTCACAAGACCCAACTTCCCCACCGCAGATTAGCAGAGGATGCTGGCCAGCCCAGTACCTGTCTCCACGGTGAAGATGAGGGTCTCCGCGAACTCCAGGGATTTGTTCAGCTCCAGCGTGAAGGTGAACTTCTGGCCCCTGCGGACCACCAGCTCAGGGCAGGGGTACTCCTGGGTGTGGTGGGCAGCACTGTTCCTCAGCCGCTGCCAGTCCACCTGGGTGACTCTGATCCCTGGGCAGAGAGAGCGCAGGGAGATGGGACCCGGCCCTGGCATGTTTCCCATCCACGCCTGGCTCGCCCTCCCATCTGCTTCACCCTGCCTGTCATTTGTCCACAGAGCCGCTGTTTACCATACACAGTCATTTCTGCTTATTCGTGGTCATTATGTTTTGCAGGGTCTCTGTGGATGCCGAATTAGCCGGTACCGAACTGCTGCTCCTGAGGGAAAGTACAGGGCTGGGTTCCTGAGAGCCTCGGGGCCCAACTTAACCTTGTTTTATTATTAATACATAACCTTGTTTTATTATTATTTTTGGTCTTTTTAGGGCTGTCCCCACAGCACATGAAGGTTCCCAGGCTAGAGGTTGAATTGGAGCTGTAGCAGCTGGCCTACACCACAGTCACAGCAAGGCCAGATCCGAGCCTTGTCTGCGACCTACACCACAGCTTATGGCAACCCCAGATCCTTAACCCACTGAGAGAGGCCAGGGATCGAACCTGCCTCTTCATGGATGCTAGTCAGATTCGTTTCCGCTGAGCCACAGACAGGAACTCCTATGTGTGTTTCTGTTTAAAGACAAGTATATTGTTGATTCATTAACATTGAACTTACAGTCAATAGCTCTATTAATAATGCCTGAATAAACTTATCTGATACACACATCTTCTCCTTAAGGCACATCATCACCTTCCTAGGCTTAGGAACACTGGACAGCACTTCAGAGCCAGGCTTGGGGCCATTTGAAACAGCAAACTCACCAACAAAAAGGACGAAAGTGCAAACAATGTGGCATTAAATAGACTGTGAAAAGCCACTCGCCTCAGTCTGAGAGTTGAAACGAGAAGGAAAAGTGTCACCTTTTTTGACTTCAGTTAGAAATATGCACTTTAGGTGGCCCTGTTTTTCACCGCTCTGCGTGCAAGATTGCAAATAACCATGGGAGTACTGAGAGTACTGATTTAGAGTTAAAAATAAATTTCAGCGAGTAGGCCGATCTGCAAACGCAGATTCTCTGAATATATCCTCTTTGTGCCAGACTGGTATCCGGCACTGGGATATACTGGTGAACAAGACAGGTGAGGGCTTGGCTGGAAAGATATACAAATCCTGACTTGGTCATCTCCTTGCTAAAAGAACAAGCTGGCTTGTGGCGGGGAAAAAGATCTCACCCACATGAGAAGGATGCAGCGTTTTGGAAGAGGATGCTGGAAGGGCTTATTGTGGGATTCGGGCTTGTGTTGGTGATTTTGGTGAGAGTTCAAGGAAGCAGGCTCTGCCCTGGACCAGGTGCCATTAGGAAGCGCGGCCAGCCTATGTTTGTCTTAAGTAGAGGTGGGAGGAATGGACTGAGGCTAAAGTTGTCAGCAGTGAAGAAGCAGCACTCATTAGCCAGGACACAGGGATATTTACTCATTCTGGGGTGTGGACAACATTCATGTTTTTGTCTGTGTTCACACACGATTATGGAATGAGCTTGTTTTCGTCTGGATCCATCACCGCCTTGTCACATGGTCTGATTAATGCTGGTGCTCTCTGAAATTGTTTATGGTCAGCGGAGAATACCACGGCCAGCTCCTGGCAACACTGAAGCCTACCTGACACACCAGGCTGGCTCTTGGCTGCTTTTTGCTCTTGATTTTAATTCTTTTTTAAAGTTTGATTTTGCTACCTGTTTGACTCATGGCCCATGGTGGGTACCTTCTGCTGTTTGGCCAACACTTAGTGTGTCCTGTCATAGCTGCCTTCCATGTCCCAGGCTCCCTCTGCCCACTCCCCACCTCTGAGTTTCAACTCTGACTATCCATTTGGCATCTGGGAAGCTGGACGAGTCCTGAAGTCTGGGCCCTTCATTAGTTAATTCAGGGAGTTGCCTGGAAACTGAGATCTGGCGAACTCCTGACATATTTCCAGTTGCGGTCTTGGTTGGGAATCACTGGTTTAGAGTCCAGAATCTCCTAGACTAAGGGTTCTCCTCTTCCAGGGTTTGATGCCAGGCAGTGTCAGCACAGGGAATGTCACAGGAGAAAGATGGGGGCTTGCTCTCAAAGCAGCCAGAGGGTTTTTTTTTTTCAGTCAAAGGTGTTTTCTTTTCTTTTCTTTTCAGGGTCTCTCCTGCAGCATATGAAGGTTCCTGGGCTAGGAACTGTGCAGGTGCTCGTTAAATATCCATTTTGTTCCTTCTCCTGTTATATGATGTGATGGTTAATTTCTTGTATCAGCTTGGCTGGGCCATGGTGCTCAGATATTTGGTCAAATGTTATTCTGGCTATTTCGGTGAAGGGTTTTTTTTTGGTTGAGATTAACATTTAAATTGGAGGACTTTAAGCAGATTTCCCTCCACCATGTGGGTGGGCCTCATCCAATCAGTTGAAGGCCTGAATAGAGCAAACACTGACCTCCCCTGAGGAAGGAAGGATTCTGCCAGCAAACTGCCTCTGGACTCGAACTGCAAGTCTTCCCAAGTCCCCAGCCTGCCAGCCTACCCTGAAGATTTTGGACTTGTCAGCCTCCATAATTATGCGAGCTGATAATAATTCCTTAAAACAAATCTCTCTCTCCCTCCCCACCCCTGGGCGTGCGCGCGGGCACACACACACACACACACACACACACACACACACACACACACATCCTGTTAGTCCTCTTTCCCTGGAGAACCCTGACTAATACACAGGGTGAGTGTGGAATATTTTATTTTTCAAAGATGGCTTCGCTAATTGATGCAGATGATGGATGCATGAACTCCATCCAACATGCTTTTCTTATAATGAGACTGAAATCCCTCCCACTGAAGGGTGGGGTCCATGTTCTCTCTTTGTGATTCTGGGGGGAGCTTGAAACTGTTCTGACAACATCTATGGCAAAATGTGAATGCCACATGCCTTCCGATGCTAAGACATAAACAGGATACAGCCACTGCCTGGCTATTTCTCTCTCAGGACAAGCACGTTTGGATAGGGTCATCTGTGAGATATTTTACTTTTTTTTTTTTGTCTTTTCTAGGGCCGCACCAACAGCATATGGAGGTTCCCAGGCTAGGGGCTAATTGGAGCTGTAGCCGCCGGCCTATGCCACAGCCACAGCAACGAGGGATCCGAGCTGCGTCTGCAGCCTACACCACAGCTCACGGCAACGCCGGATCCTTAACCCACTGAGCGAGGCCACAACCTCACAGTTCCCAGTCAGATTCGTTAACTACTGAGCCACGACTGGAAATCCATGTGCCATATTTTAGGTTCCACATATAAATGAGATCCTATGGTATTTGTCTTTCTCTTTCTGACTTACTTCACTTAGTCTGAGAATCTCTGGTTAGACTGGTAGAGCCTTCTGACTGGTCTCCACTTGTGAGGAGCTGGGCTGGTGCTACAGTCTCAAACCTGAGACTCAGGAAAAAGGCTAGTTCTAATTTGGCCTCGGCTGGTAGGCATCGCCTGGCGTCGTGATTTGGGGATAATGACTGAACATGACAGAGGAACTTAATCAGCTGACACGTGTGTCCCAGATGGAGAGCTGCTTCCTGCAGGCACCACTGGGGTGGGTGAGCCAGGACTGGGCAGGACCAGTGCTCAGCAGCGACCCCGTGAGGCAGGAGCCAGACACGAGTGCCAGGGACTCCCCCAGCGGGCGGGCTCACGTTCACGTTTGAAAGTGGACTGAAGCCTTCACTCCAAGTGAGCCCAGTCGTTCTTGGGCTGGAGCAGATCTCTCAAGTCCTAGAAACATAAACTTGCGTGGTCTCTGTTTAGTCTGAAAACCCAGAAAGGAACCTCATTTACCTTAAACATAGGATCGTCTAGTCTAATATCAACAGAGCTGGAAGGGCCATGAGAAGCCCGGGTCTCTGAATTCATGACAGAAACTGAGACCCAGAGACGGGAGGAAAAGGACTTCTTACCCGATGGCAGCTTGGATCTGCAGCCCAAGAAGTCAAGTCACAACCCCTGTGGGGACAGGTCAGAACAGGATACAACTCTTTTTTTTTTTTTTTTTTTTTAAAGGGATGAGTCAGGAGAGAGGATGAGGTTGTTGGGTAGTAATTATCTCAGCTCTGACATGCCCCGGGGCTGCTTCCAAGGGGGCTTTAGCATGTGATGAGGGTTCCTAGACCCTGGGTCATGGGTTCAAGCCTTGAGGATTCCCTCTAAGCTCCCTGTTTCCCTGTCACAACCCAAACCAGCCCCCACCACCCTCGGGGCATCTGTAGGCTCATCACAGGGGAGCAAGCGGGCTAGGATGAGTCAGAACTGCCATAATCGTCACCCCCAAATCTCAGAGACCGGCTCTCTCATAACTAACTTCCTGCCCAGGTCAGATTCCCTCAGCTGAATTCTCAGTGGATACTTAACCACAGCTCTAGCTTCATACCTCCGAGAGGCCGTTTGTCTACCGCTCAGATGTTAAGTCTTTCCTTCCGTCAAACCAAGGATTTTTTTTCTTGCAACTTCTCCCCACTCGTCTCCACGATTGTCCTCTGTTCTCCCACAGAACACACCCGTTCCTGCTACCCCTTGATGGTTTTATGGAGCTATTACTTAGAAAGCCCGACCTGCCACGCCATCAGTTCTATCCCTGCCCTAACCCAGGAGGTCACTGCTTTGGTCCCTGGGTGATCTGTCCCCGGAGCTGCTCCTTTGGTGACTTAAGTCATCTGTACTTATCGGCATCACTCCCCCATGGCCTGACATGTGTGGGCTGATGGTCCGGATCCTGGGGACCAGGATCTTGCCCCCTGATCTTTCCCAGGGGGGAAGCAGCTGTCCTGGTGTTTCCAGCCGGTTCCGCCTTTGTCAGAGTCCACCCCAGCCCTCACTGGGACAGATGCACACAGGGGAGCGGAGTCTACTTATAGGGCAGCCCCCAGCAGGGAGACAGATGTGCATGTAGGATGGTGTCTAGACCACCCACCCCTCCATCAAAATAAATCCAGGGTCACCTCCTCCATGTGCTCAGCTCGAATTTTCCTGTCTGCGACTAAGGCTTCTGTCCCCACTGAAGCCTCCAGGGAGCTGGGTTATAACAGTTTGCTTACATGTCTCTCTCCTCCACTGGACTGTAGGCCCCATGACGGCACGGTCTGGGTCTCATTCTCTCTGGGTTGTTAAGCGCCTGGCTCAGAGCCCAGGGCAGACTAGATGCTCAGCGAACGTGGTTGGATGAAGGGAGGGATGTCACTCCCTGACGCTTGACTGGGATGAGGCTGTGTGAAAACAGCAGCTGATGCTTCGTTTCCTGGCTCGCCCTGGAGGATCAGCACCTAAGCCTCACGAACTGCACACGCCCCAGCCTCTCCACCCATCCATAATCCGTCTCTCCCAAGCCATCGCATTCCCAAACCTGCCCTTCCTTCCTGACTTCCCTCCCTCTCCTGTCCTCCTTCCCTTCTCCCTCCCACCTTCCTCTCTCAGCCTTCCTTTCCACTCCGCACAGCGATTTGGAGCCTGATATCAGAGGCACATGCTTGAATTCAAATGCCAACTTTGCTGCTGGTTGGCTGTGTGACCTGAGGCAGCTGAACTTTTCTGAACCTCACTCCCCTGGTGAAAATGGCGGTGAGGATAGCAGCCTTCTCCTTGAGTTGTGAGGATTAAATGAAATCACTCACATAGAGTAATTCCAATAGTACGGGCACATATGAGGTTTTCATTAAATGCACATGTTATTAATCATATTATCATTATCAATATTTGCATGAGAACTCGGCTTGCCGCTCCAGTGTTCTGACAGTCAGTGCCACCCTGAATCTTTCACTTACTGGCTGTGCGGTCCTGGATAAGTTAGTGGACCTCTCTGAAGTACGGAATCCCTTCCCTGAAGGGTGACAGTAACAATACTTTCCTCAAGTAGAGTTTTGGAGAAGATGAGGTCATGATTAAATAGGGTAATGGGAAAATGTAATACCTAAGTCTGTAAATTCTGAGAGTGAAAGGAGAAGCCATGAATAAACACTCTAGGACAACGCGTTCAGCCAGGTGAGTGGTCTCCTTACTTACAAGGCACTTAGCACAGGGTTGGGTCCACAGTTACGAGGTCAATAGATGGCGGTTTTACACCATCACCTCCTCCTTTTTCTTTGTCCACTTTGGTCCTCTCCTCCTAATTCCTACACCCATTTTCTTTTTTGTTCTCACCTCTTGCTTAGAGCACGTCAAGGCCCCAAGAGCCTCAGAATATTTTCCAGGTCAACCTGTTCAACCCATCCTGTTACTATGGAGAAAGTGAGGGTCAGTGAGGAGAAGGAGTTCCCCGACTGCATGACGGTCAGCACATGTGTCCCCGCTCAAAGAGCCGTCAAACCCACGACCATTATGCTGGCATTCAGAGTCACAACCTGGCCCTGCCTACCACCTGCCACTCCCTCCGCTGCCATCCTCACCTTCTCCTTTCCAGCTCACCTGCTCACCAGCTGGCCCCAGAGATCAGCCTAAGAAAGAGTCCTACTTGGAGAGAAGGGTCCGTGTGCAGAGGCTTGCCTTCCCCTCCAGCCGTAGCTCCCCCCAGTTCTTCCTCCTCCTGCCTTTGGGTGACACCAAAGAGTTGATGGCACTCTGCTCCCTAGATCTCTGTCCCAGCCTGGGGGTGGCATCCAGTGGGGCTGAACCCAGGAGGCTCTGATGAGGCCAAAAATACCTCCCAGACTCTGGATTCAACGTAATTGGTTTTCAATGGGCCCCATTATGACCCTATCCTTAGTGTGCGTCATGGGCACTTGACCTTCGCAGCTAAATGACTAATTGGGGAGTTGCCTGGGGCCACCGCTCAATCTCTCTGTCCTTCTTGGTCCTGTTGGAAGCTGCTGGCCTCTTTCTCGTCAGTAGGCAGTGGCCCATCAACCCCCAACCCAGTGTCGCAGACAGAACCAATCCCACGCAGAGTCTTCTTGGTTCTTAGAATTTCTGAGCCAAAAGATTATTATAATTTAACAATGCAAAAGGGTCCTATTTCACTTGCTAACACTGATCAACTGGTAGGGATTACCTGAAGAACTTGACGAGAATTCTGGGGCCACACCCAGCCTCTTATAGGTAAGAGCTCTGGCATCAGCTAGTAATGTCTGTCAGGGACAGTGTGTGGGAGGGGGGGCAGCATCTGTCTGAGGTCTCAGTCATGCATGCACGGATTGCATAGCAGGCTTAGTCTACTGCTCTGAGGAGCAGGTCCCCAAGAAGCCAGGAAGACCCAGAAGACTGGGGAACAGAATTCAACCTAATAGTCAGTTTGTATACTGGGCACGATGGATCCAACTGTGATATTTTACAGATGGAGAAGCTGAGGTTCAGAGAGAGAAATGATTACCCAGCAAGTTAGTAACAGACCTGATATTAGAGCCCCTATCACTGACTTTGCTTCTAGCAAGGTCTTTTCTCAGCAATTAAACTTTGTCAGGTTTAAAGCTGATGGTCCATTAAATACTTAGGGAAGAGAGACTTCTAGGTGAGCCCTGAAAAGTAGATCGTGAAGGAAGAAAAGCCATGCCTCAAACCTGGGACTACGTGGAGAAACAACCTCAACTCTTGAAACTGAAGCCTGGGGGAATGAACTGGGGTGCCAAGGCCTGGTCCTCAGGGAGCAGACCCTCCCAAGGGCCAGAAAGGCCCAAGATGCCAGTAACATTCCCAATTTCTAGGGTGTGGTAAGAAGAGGAAGTTCAAATATGACAAGAAAATTAAAATACTTGCCTTTGAAAGTCAAAATATGAACAGGACTTGACACATAAAATCGTCACAAAATGCCAAACAGTTGAAAATAGGGACGCAGAATTAGAAACAGTCTTTTAAGACCTGTGAGAGTAGGACTCCTGCTTCTGCTGACCTGCTCACCCCTGGGCCTCAGCTCCCAGCACATAGTAGGTATAAAATACGTAATTTTTAACTAAGGGACACGTTCCAGGGGTGGGAGGGGAAGCTGGCCCTCACTGTATCACGGTCCCCGGGGGAGGCCCATTTTCTGAGTGTACTGTTGGCGGCCCCACATGAGGGATTCTGGGGTGGGGGCACGGCATACTCGGTCTCTGCGGTTCCTCACTGCGGGCCTGTGGGATGATTTGAGTTAGAACTCCCATTTTAGTTTGTTTGTTTGTTTGTTTTGTCTTTTTGCCTTTATCTAGAGCCGCACCCACGGCATGTGGAGGTCCCCAGGCTAGGGGTCTAACAGGAGCTGTAGCTGACGGCCTACACCACAGCCACAGCCAGGCGGGATCCAAGCCACATCTGCAACTACACCACAGCTCATGGCAACGCCAGATCCTTAACCCACTGAGCAAGGCCAGGGATCGAACCCACAACCTCATGGTTCTTAGTCAGATTCGTTAACCACTGAGCCACGATGGGAACTCCAGAACTCCCATTTTACAGATGAGACAATGGAGGCACCAAGGGCAAATTCTGGTGCTCAAGGTCACATTCCTCATTTCACCTGGGACGGAGCTGCACTTTCCCTGGAATCTCTGGGGCTGGGGATTGAAAGAGGATGTAGCCCATGGGGCGCCTCTCTTCTCCTCACCAGCCCACGATCCCAGCTCTGCCCAGACATGTTCCCGGGTCCCGTGATGCACACGGGGTGCGAGAAGATTTCAGATTGTCTCCGCTTCCCTTTCTGCTCCCCGCTCCTCCCATCCTGCAAGGCGTGCGGGGAAGGGCCGGCACCAGTCCAGGAAGGGCTCTGTCTCACACTTGCCTGATGGGTGACTGGGGCAGACCTGCCATCTCTGGGCCTCCACGTCCTTCTGAATATGAAGGAGCAGCTCATGGACCAGGCGGCACCGTGATGCTGAGTCCAGTGATCCAAGTTTCTTTCCGCAGATACCACCTTTCCTGAAGCTCCTCTCAGGGGCCCTGGTGCCCCGAGCCCCCCCGCCCCAGCCCTGCCCGCTCACCTGCCATGCCTGGGCTGTCCGGCTCCTTGCTTCCTCGGCACGAAGACGTGTAGAAAGTGAGGACAGTGTCTCTGAACAGCCAGCCAGACCCACATTAACAAGGCAGGTCTTGGGACACTCCTAGGCAGGACAGTCAGAATAAGAGGAGGCGTGGCACTCCTCACTCCAGCAGTGACACCTAATCACCCAGTAATTGCCCTGCTTGGCACCTCGAAGCTGGCCAGTGTGGGAGGGGCTCCAGCCAAGAGATCTTCCAAGTGCAGAGCTGACAGCTGCACTGTGGGAGAAGCTGAGGTCCAGAAGGGTCCCGGGCCTGGCAAGGACAGTGGAGAAAGGAGAGGAAAGCAGCTGGGAACCAGTTTTCTGGTCAGCCCTTCTCACCCCTCACAACAGCCTCAGACGTGGAGTTCCGTTGTGGCCCAGCGGTAATGAACCCGACTAATGTCCATGAGGACGTGGGTTCGATCCCTGGCCTCGCTCAGTGGGTTCAGGATCCGATGTCGCCAAGAGCTGTGGTGTAGGTCACAGATGTGGCTTGGATCCAGCGTTGCTGTGGCTGTGGTGTAGGCCAGCAGCTGTAGCTCTGATTCGGCCCCTAGCCTGGGAACCTCCATATGTTGCAAGTGCGGCCCTAAAAAAAAATTTTTAAAAAGACAAACAACAACAACAACAACAATTTCAGACAAGAAGACAGAGGCTCAGAGTGAGGACCCTAAAGGTACATGGTTACAAGCTGCAGAGCCAAGATGGGACCGGACCTCACTGTCTGGGGCTGTTTTCTCCCGGGTCCTTAGTGAGAAGAGCAGATGCTGGGAACCTCAGTTCTGTCTTCTGTGAGGGCTCCAGCGGTGTCTGCAGGGGGCAGTGACCCACATCTTCTCCCAGGGACACGCCCCACCCCGCCACGCCGTCCCGCACCCCTGCACCCCCCACCCCCAGGCTCAGCCTTGGTGGAACTGCCCTTAGGTTCAGGGCAACAAACTTTAGACCCAGCTGCCTGGGTTTGAGGCCAGCTCCTGCCGCTGGTCACTCGGAGCCTGGCGAGGTCTGTGACCCTCCCCGAGCCTTAGGAGAAGGAAGACAGTGACCTCGCTTCATCTGGCGAGCTGGAGGTGATGAGAAAACACGTGCACGGGGCCTGGGTGTTTAGGGAGCCTGGCTCACCTGACTCCCCTCTTGAAATGACTTCTGCTTTGGGGGTTGGGCCGTTCCTGAGCTTGTCTGTCCCTTCGGTATTTGGGACCGCTGAGCTCTGCGGTCGGGAGACGGGGACGGTGTGCTGTCTGGCCTCTGCCTGGGAGACGTCTACCTGGGCGCCGAAAGGAGACCCTCAGCCTGCTTTCCTGTGGGGTCTTCTGTCTTTTTGGACTCCTTGCAGGGCCTCCCTGTGACAACCCAATTGCCAGGAGTGCCGTCAACCTACATTAACAATGAGGAGGGGAGAGGCTCTCTGGTTCAAAGGCAAGGCTAATCCACCCGGACTTTGTGAGCTGACTCTAGCCCAGAGCTTAGAGACCTGGCAGCCTCCAGTGCCCCATGATCTTGGGCAAGACTTCTCCAGCTGCGAACCCTGGCGTCTCCCTTTGTGAACAAAAAGGGACTGGGCTAAAATATGCTCAAGGACCATTCTAGCTCAAAGTCTAAGATTCCAGGACTCAAAGACTCTGGACTTCAAAGTACCTAAAGCCTGTGGAATGAAGTGGAGAGAGTTTTATTTTCTTGGGAGCTGGGAGGGACGCGTCCCTTTGCCGGGGCAGCGCGTTGAGACGATGTCTTGGGGCCATCAGCGGCCGGGTGGGGCGGGCCAGGAAGAAAAGGGTCAGCGAGAGGTGGGTAGCTCCCTGCCAAGGCTTGGAGGGGCAGGCGGGGGTCTGTATGCCGTGCGCGCTTCCTCCCTGAGGTCACTCAAGGGTTTGGGAAAGTGTATAAAACCCCCACGTGTTTGATGTGGTCGGTTTTCTTACAGAAAGTGTCAAAGGGCATTGAGTTCTGCTTGCCGGTTTGATGCAGGGCAAACATCTTTAATGGGCTATTTGCAGGCTCGCATTGCCTTTAATTACTGACATCTGGCACCTGGCCCTTCCCTCGTGCCCTGCAGCCTGCTGCCCCGGTGCCTGGGCAGACCTGGGCCCTCCCGGAGCTGCTCTTCTGCCTGCGTGGGCTCAGACTCCTCCCCACTAATGACAGCCGCAGCCAGGACCCTTTAATCTTTCATCTTGGGTTTGCCTGCACTGGGGCTCCCAGAAGACCATTCAAAATCACACACCCAGCCACCCCCAAAAATAGTTCATACTCAGATTTAGGGGAGAGCAGCGTAGCCTGGCAGTACAACCCTGGGGTGAGAGCTGGAAGCCTGGGCCCTGTTATCTCCGGGCCAAACTGGCTGTGTGACCCTCAGGAAGTCATTTACCTTCTCTGAGCCTCTGGGGCCTCATCCATGAAACAAGGGTATGGGCCGAGTCTTACCGGTGCCAACATTCTCTGATTCTAAATGATCACGATAGAGATGGCAGACAGGAGCCAGAGACTGGGGCACCTCAGGACACCCCAGTGTCACCTGGACCAATGTCCAGCAGGCAGAGGGTGCTTCACAAGTTAAAATCTGTGCCTGGAATAAACAGATGCTCTAAAAATAGTTTAACTGTGCACATCAAAACTACAATGAGGTATTCCCCTCACACCGGTCAGAATAGCCATCATTAATAAGTCTACAAATAACAGATGCTGGAGAGGGTGTAGAGAAAAGGGAGCCCTCCTACACTGTTGGTGGGAATGTAAGTTGGTGCAACCACTATGGAAAACAGTATGGAGCTTCCTCAGAAAACTCAGTATAGAACTAACATATGATCCAGCAATGCCAGTCCTGGGCAAATATCTGGACAAAATTACGATTCAAAAAGATACATGCACCTGTATGTTCACAACAGCCAAGATACGGAAGCAGCCTAAATGTCCATTGACAGAGGAATGGAGTAAGACAGTGTGGTACATAATGGAACACTACTCAGCCATAAAAAGTACTAAATAATGCCATTTGCCACAACATGAGTGAAACTAGAGATGATCATACTAAGACAGTCAGAAAGAGAAAGACAAGTACCATATGATGCCATTTATTTGTGGAATCTAAAATGTGGCACAAATGAACTTATCTACAGAACAGAAACAGACTCACAGACATAGAGAACAAACTTGTGGTTGCTGGAGGGAGGGGAGAGGAAGTGGGATGGCAGGGAATTTGGGGTTAGTAGATGCAAACTTATTTTTAGAACGAGGTCCTACTCTATGGCACAGGGAACTATATCCAATCTCTTGGAATTGAACACAATGGAAGATAGTATGAGAAAAAGAATGTGTACATATGTATGACTGGTTCACTTTGCTGTACAGCAGAAATTAACACAACACTGTAAATTAAATTTATAATGAAAACAAAATTTTTTTAAAAAGGAAAAAAATGTATTTAAAAAGTCATGCTGGATTTCCCTGATGGCTCAATGGGTTAAGAATCCTTCATTGTCGTGGCTGTGGCTCAGGTCACTGCTACGGTGTGGGTTTGATCCCTAGCCCAGGAAGATCTGCATGTCATGGGTGTGGCCAAAAAAAAAAAAAAAAAAGTCATGCTCGTAGGAACAGAAAGTAGAAAAGTGGTTTTCAGGGCCTGGGGGTGGAGCAAATTGGGAGAGTAAAAGTGTGCAAATTTTCAGCTACAAGATGCATAAGTTCTGAGGAGCTCATATAAGACATGATGGCTGTAATTGATAACTCTGTATTGTATAATTGAAATTTGCTAAGAAAGCACAACTTAAATGTTCTCACCAGAAAAAAAGAGAGAGCGAGACAAATCGTGAGGTGATGGATGTGTTAACTGGGTAGGGGGAATCCTTTCACAACGAATATGTTTATCAAATCACCACCATGTGTGCTTTAAATATCTTATACTATTATTTGTAATAATAAAGCTGAATTACTTATAATAACAAATTGCAAATAAATACAAAATTAAAAAATAAACACAAATATCTGCAATAAGAGCTGAAAAAAGTGTATAAATTTATAAAAAGAAGTTCCTTTATTCCACTGCCACTAAAGCTTTGCCCTCCATAAATCACCATTGTTACTTTTTATTTATTTTTTTAACTAAAAAGTTTTTTTACTCAATGAATTTTATTACATTTATAGTTGTACAATGATCATCACAACCCAATTTTATAGCATTTCCATCCCCAGTCCCCAGTTCATCTCCCCACCTCCAACCTGTCTCCTTTGGTAACAATAAGGTTTTCAAAGTCTGGAGTCAGTATCTGTTCTGCAAAGAAGTTCATTGTGTCCTTTTTTCAGATTCCACATGTAAGTGATAGCATATGATGTGGGTGTCTCACTGTCTGACTGACTTCACCTAGCATGAGAATTTCTATGTCCATCCATGTTGCTGCAAATGCTGTTATTTCTTTCCTTTTAATGGCTGAGTAATATTCCATTGTGTATATGTACCATATCTTCTTTATCCACTCCTCTGTTGATGAACATTTAGGTTGTTTCCATGTCTTGGCTATTACATACAGTGCTGCAATGAACACTGGAGTACATGTATCTTTTCATGGTTTTCTCTGGATAGATGCCCAGGAGTGGGATTGCTGGATCAAATGGTAAATCTATTTTTAGTTTTTAGGAGGGATTTCCTGCTGTTTTCCAGTGGTTGCACCAACTTACATTCCCACCAACAGTGTAATAGGGCTCCCTTTTCTCCACACTCTCTCCAGCACTTATTGTTTGTAGAATTTTGATGATGGCCATTCTGGCTGGTGTAAGGTGGTACTTCGCAGTGGTTTTGATTCTTTAATTAGTGATGTTGAACATCTTTTCATGTGTTTTTTGGCCATCTGTAGGTCTTCTTTGCATAGTTACTTTTTAGAACAGTGATTTTTAAGTTTCTTTTTTGTTCTAAACAGTTACTGTGAGTGATCTCTCCCACGCCAGTGCTTTTTTTATTTATTTTTTTCTTTTCTAGGGCTGTACCCACGGCATATGGAGGTTCCCGGGCTAGGAGTTGTTGTAGCCGCCGGCCTATGCCACTGCCACAGCAAACTGGAACCCGAGCCGTGTCTGTGACCTACACCACTGAGCGATGCCAGGGATTGAACCCTCAACCTCACGGTTCCTAGTCAGATTTGTTAACCACTGAGCCACAAGAAGAACTCCCCAGTGCCTTTTTGATTTTTGTTTTTTGGCTGCCCAGCAACATATGGAGTTCCTAGGCCGGGGATCAGATCTGAATCACAAGCGTAACCTAAGCCACAGCTGTGGCAACGCCAGATCCTTAGCCCATCGTTCTGGGCCAGGGATCAAACCTGCATCCCAGCCCTCCCGTCATGGCTCAGTGGTTAATGAATCCGACTAGGAACCGTGAGGTTGCGGGTTCGATCCCTGGCCTTGTTCAGTGGGTTAAGGATCCAGCGTTGCTGTGAGCTGTGGTGTAGGTTGCAGACGCAGCTCGGATCCCGTGTTGCTGTGGCCATGGCGTACGTAGGCCAGCGGCTACAGCTCCGATTAGACCCCTAGCCTGGGAACCTCCGTATGCCGCAAGTGTGGCCCTAGAAAAGGCAAAACGACAAAAAAAAAGCAAAAAAAAAAAAAACCATTCTGAAAACTTATGTCTTTTAATTGGAGAGTTTAATCCATTTACATTTGATGTAATTATCATTAAGATAGGATTTAGGTCTGCCATTTTGCTATTTTCTGTCTTGTGTCTTTGCTCTATTTTTGACTTTGTTTCAAATAGATATTTTCTAGTGAACCATTTTAATTTCACTGTTGTTTCTTTCACTATACTTTTAAAGTTATTTTCTTAATGATTGCTCTGGGGTTACAATTAGCATCTTAATGTTAAACAATCTAATTTGAATTAATTTTAATGTGAATTGCATATAGAAACTTCATTCCAATATAGCTTCGTTTTCTCCTAATCTTTCTTGTACTTATTATTATATAAATTGTATCTTTATACATTATAAGTACACCAACATCATTTTATCATTGTTTTATGTTGGAAAATTATTTATTTTTAAATAAATAATTACATATAGAAAAAATACACATAAAGTTTACCGTTTTGACTATTTTTAAGGGTACGTTTCAGTGGATGTTAAGTTGGGTCCTTAGCATCAGAAGGCAAGTCATGGGCAGTGGAAGAGAGTCTAAAGTAGGACAAGGGAAAGTATCGTCAGAAGCGAGTCAGTTCCTACAGTACTAACTGGGACAAGTGACAGGTGAGGCCAAGAGAATATGGAGTGTCTGACATACATCCACATTTTACCCCACACTCTCTACGCCTCCCCTTCCTATGTTGGATTAATGCATCATTATAGCAAGCTCCCCTCTCTTTAGGGTGCTAGTTCTCAATCTTGACGACGCCTTGAAATCACCTGATTTCCTGAGTCTGGCCTTTGCCACTCGCTAAATTCTGGAAGCTGATCCTGGTCTAGGTCTCCCTCTGTTGGTGATATTTAAAATTGCAGCGGGGTCGCCCCAGTTTCAGCCTCCTTCCCCCCTTCCTTAATAGCCAGAGGGCAGCTCAGCGTCTACCCCTGGGATTCTCCAGAGAAGGAACTCTCTGCTCTACTCTGCAAACCCTCAGAGCTCTGAGTGGAGCCTCAGCCTCGGTCTCTCCGTGGTGTCCCAGACTCAGCCCTGATTAGACCGCTTCTGACCCAAAAGGGAATCAAATCTTGCCTCCTTCAAAAATCCTCCCAGGGACCTGCAGGTGGAACAATTGTGTCCTTCCTGGTGCTGTGGGGAGTGGGGTTCAGGGTGGGGGACTTCTTTGAGTAAGACAAATGCCTGATGTGGCAATAATAATTAAAGCTGACATTTTCTAAGCACTTAAGTCTGCTGACCACTGTTCTAAGGGCTCAACATATTTAACTCACTGATCATCACAACACTATGAGGTGGGTACTGTTTTTACAGGTGAAGAAACTGAGGCTCAGAGAGTTTATGTAATTTGCCCAAAGTCAGACAGTCAGTTGAGAGACAGAGCCAGGATCCCCAAGCAGTCTGGTACAAGAAATACTATTACTTACACTGTTTCCGTATCCAGGTATTGTTAGCTGCCTGGCATTCATCATCCCATTTAGTTTTGCGGATGAGAAGTTGGGACTCAGAGAGGAGTAGGAAATGGATGCTGGCAGAGTTCTTTAAGCAAGTTCAGTGGACTGCCTACGTTAGATGCATCTGGATGCCAGACAATGCGTATGTCTCATGATTCTGAGCCAGCAGTTTTGGAGGATGAGCTGTGAGAATCTGCGTTTTAGCTATCACCCCAGTTGGTCCTGATTTACAGAAAAGTTTGAAAAACCCTACTGTTGTGTCTGCTCCACCGTTAGAGCACATCCTACCAGTCACCTTAGACAAAATCACTTCAGCAAAATTACTCCTTCCCTCTGTAGTGGTTAAAAATGCTTCTATTGCAAGTCACAAAATCTCTTACAGCAGTGATTTAAATTCTAAAGAACTTTATTATTTGTTTAACAAAATGCCCAGAACTAGATGGTCTCAAGATCGGGATAGCAGCTCAGTCTGGCCATCAAGGACCTAGTTCTTTCAGACTTTCCGTTATGCTATCCTTGACCCTTCTCTTTTCTTCTTTATGCTTTGGCTTTATACTCAGAGGCTGGGTGCTGCAGGCCTGGATAGCTTGTCCAAAGTTCCAAGACTGTTGCAGCAAGAGGATAGTCACATGGCTTAGGCTTAGCCAAGTTTGAATGATCACCTGGAATTTTTGGAAGCTGGTGAAAAGAAGCAGCAGAGACAATGGGGTCTCCATTCTGGGGGACAATGATGATGGTTCTGTTGGCCAAAATGGACTATAGTGTCATATTATTCTCAGGCCAAGCAATGATGGCCTCACTCTAACAGGTCCGTGATGCAACTTTTTATGGAGGTAAAAATTAGCATATGGCATTACATAAGTTTCAGGTATATGACATTATGGCTCGACATCATTAAGGGGCCATCACCAAAAATCTTGTAACCATCCTTCACTGTACCCGTGACCCCCTTCACCCATTTCACTTACTCCCCGTGCCTCTTCTCCTCTGTAAGCACCGATCTGTACTTTGTGTCTATGAGTTTGGTTTGGTTTTGCGAATTTTTTTTTTTTTTTAGATTTTAAAGATGAGTGAAATCACATGGCTTTTGTCTTTCACATTCTGACTCATTTCACTTAACATAATTCCTTCAAGATCCGTTCATGTTGCAAAAGGCATGATTTCATTCTTTTTTATGACTGTTTAGTATTCCTCGTGTATATATACCACATCTTCTTTATCCATTCATCCTTTGGTGGACACTTAGGTGGTTTCCACATCTTGACTATTGTAAATAGTGTTGCTGCAAACATTGAATTAGTGTTTTTGTATTCTTTGTATAAATACCCAGGGGTGGAGTGGCTGAATTGCACGGTAGTCCTATTTGTTGCTTTTTGAGAAATTTTCATACAGTTTTTCCATGGTAGCCGCTCCAATTTGCATTCCCACCAACGGTGTGCAAAGATTCCCTTTTCTCCACATCCTCTCCAATACTTGGCCTTGTCTTTTTAATGATAACCGTTCTGTGTATGAGGTGATAGCTCATCGTGCTTGTGATTTGCATTTCTCTAATAATTAACGATTTTCACGTGTTAGTTGGCCACCGGCACGCCTTCTCTGGAAGACAGATGGTAGCCTGCTAAGATCTGTCTCTCTGCTTGTTTCCATCCTGTGGGGCCCAGAAATACAATCCCCCTCCCCACCAGCTTTCAGCACCAGTTTTTCAAACAGCATCCCCTGTGTAGGGTACATGCACCTTCTAGATCTGGTGGGGTGAGGCAGGTGTTGGGTGAGAGCCAGGAAGGAGCAGACCCATCTGCTGGACCTGGCAGGGCAGGGGCTGTGCTGGATGAGTGCTGGACTGTGGTGAGGCCACTGTAGGTCTGATGGGGTGGAGGCTGTGGTGGGTGAGCACCAGGCTGGGCAAGCGGTGCTAGTGAGGGATATTGCGAGTGCCAACAAGGATGCCTGCTAGCACCAGGCTAACAAGGCAGAATGAGAGTAAGAAAAATGGCACCCACCAGCACCTCTGTCCCCGGAGAGATCGCCAACAGACTCTCGCTCCTCCAACAGACATCCTAGGACTAGTCAGCGCATCCGCCTCGTGCATGGGGCTTCTCAGGCTGCTGCCTGTGTGTCAGGATTTGGAGTGAGCGAGCCCGTGTGTAAGCCCTTCCAGAGTGGAGCCTCAGTTTCCTACCACCCTCCAGCTCTCCCAGATATAAGCCTCACTGGACTGCAAAGCCCATTATTTGGGGGCAGTGGGGAGGGGCTCCCTTTTCTGGTGCGGGTCCCACAGGCTGGGGCGCCCAGTGTGGGGCTGAACTCCTCGGTCCTCAGCGCGGGGCTCTGTGTTCGTGACATCCCTCCTGCCTTATTGGTCACCGTGCTAGGGGTGGGGGTGGCGTCCTGGAAAGCCTGCCTCTCTTACCCACCGTGGTGTGCCTTTTTTGGGTCTTTTGTTATGGAAGGACTGTTTGCCCGCCGTCAGGTCTTTTCTGAGAAAATTGTTCTACGTGTGGTCGTGGCTTTGGTGTGTTCGTGGGAGGAGGTGAGCTCAGGATCTTCCTATGGCACCGTCTTGAACCCTTTTCCCGTGATGCAGTTTTGACTGTGATGCTGGCTGTGGCCACCCTTAGCTTCTGCTCATTTTCTAGCCCTGCTCCTCCATCTTCCCTGCTTCGTCTGAGGTTCCTGTGTCCTTTCAATATTTTCTCCTCTCCTTGATCTGGCCAGAGTCAGTTTCCTTTGCTTGCAGACGGGTCTACCAAGCTTGGTTCCTTCCAGTTTCAGATGAAACAACTCCTTAGAGAGACCTGCCCTGGCCACAGGGGAAGTAGCCTCTCAATCCCAGGACAACACCTGTGTTATCACAAACTGTTAGCATTTTATTCGTTTGTTTACCTGCTTCTGTCTGGCTCCTCATTAGGATGCAAACTGCATGAAACCACGGACTGTCGTGTTCTCACGTGTGCAGCACAGCGCCTGACGCGTGGTAGGCATTTAAGGTGGCTGTGATCAAACAGATGCATGGGTGACTGATGGATGTGTGGATGGTCAGAGAGGTTGTTTTGGGGCGAGCTGACCTGAGACGAACCAGATGGGCAGATAAGCCCTTTACCTCGGGTCACATTCGTTCCTCCAGAGTCACCAGTTCTCTTCTCTGTGACGACCAGGCATGTTATTGACTACAAGAGAGCGTCATGAAGAGAAAACCCTATTCAAAATTTTTTTTTGTTTTAGGGTCACACCTGCGGCATATGGAAGTTCCCAGGCTAGGGGTTGAATTAGAGCTGTAGCGCCAGCCCACGCCACAGCTCACAGCAAGGCTGGATCCTTCACCCACTGAGCGAGGCCAGGGATCAAACCCCCGTCCTCGTGGATACTGGTTGGGTTCGTTACTGCTGAGCCACAGCAGAAACTCCCAGATAAAACCCTATTTATTCTTAAACCACAAGGCTCGTTCCTACCCTGGGTGGGAGTGTGCCTGCCTTCCCAACAAACAGGCACCAGCCGAGCACAATAATTAGAAAAAAAAAATCTGTGGATGCTGAATTCGTACCAGGCACCGCCTAGTGTGGAGGATGCAGGGCTGAAGGAACCTGGCTCTTGCCCATGACAATGAAAAGATGCGCACGGGGAAAGGAATCAGAGAGGAAGGAGGGACCCACTGTGCTTGGGATGCAGCAAGGTGGGAGGGATGTGAGGAAAGTTTCTCAGAAGAGGAAACATTTCCCCGGACAGAGAATGCACGTATGCATGGAAATGGAGCATAGTGTATCCGCTGCTGCATAAGAGACCACAGGAAAGCAGAATGAAAACACATCCACTCATTTTGTGGCTGGTTAGGCTGCTAGTTTCTGCTGGTCTTCACTCCGAATTCAATTGCTTGATACGAAGCTGATATAGCAGAGAGACAGAGGGTGTATCTACTTTTCTCGAATACGTTTTGATGACGTGTGTCTTTCAAGAAATTCGTTTCCTCTAAGTCGTGGGATTTATTGGCCACACTTGTTCATACTGTTCCTTTATTTCCTTCAAATGACTGTAGGTTCTGTAATTTCTGATATTTGTAATTTGTGTATTGTCTGCTTTTTCCCAGTTTGGCTAGAGGTAGGTCAGGGTTATTCATTTCAAAGAACCCACTTTCAGTTTCATCGGCCAGTGAGGTGTTTGCAGAAGTGAAGGGCACGATTCCAACTTTCAGATTGTCCCTTGGGTGGGAAAGAGAGGGCGCATCCGTTCGCCCCCTCTTCCTTCCTGCTGGATGGCCTGTGGGCGTTTGCCTTGAGCTGGAACAACCATCTGGAACCAGCAGGTGGAAGCTGTGTGTGGAGGATGGCAGAGTCACAAGACAAGGAACCTGGTGTCCCTCAACTGCTTCCCTCGGCTCTTAGAGAGATGAATGCTCATGCTGTTTAGGACTGGCAGTTGGTTTCCCTGCTATGACAGCCGTGCATATATCCTAGCCAATAGGTCAGAGTCACCCAGTTCTGGGGATCAGCCAGCAGGCCCACTGTGCCTCGCACTTTGCTAGGACCCCCACCACTTCAATTCTACCAGAAATAAGTGTGGTGCTCTGGCCTCTGCTTGCTATCCCTTTTTTTAGAGCTAAAATCCTTCAGAACCCAGAGTGAGTAGAGGGGTGTTTAGATAAGCTCTCTCAAGACACATGTGCTTGGGGTTGGTTAGAAACTCCACAGGTTTTTTGTTTGCTTGTTTGTATGTTTTTTTCAACAGCTCTGCCTGCTGCATATCGAAGTTCTCTGGCTGTCGGGGTGGAATGAGAGTGGCAGTTGAGGCCCATATCCACAGCCACAGCAACACTGGGTCTGAGCTGCCTCTGTAGCCTATGCCACAGCTTGTGGCAACGCTATAACCCCCTGGGGTGAGGCCAGGGATTGAACCTGCATCCTCGCCGAGACTACACTGGGTCCTTAACCCACTGAGCCACCGTGGGAACTCAGAAACTCCACATTGATTTTGAATGTCACACCTTAGGAGACTTCTTCGAGGACAGAAACTCAAAGGCAAAGTTTTGAATCTCTCTGGACAGAGCCTGGCACCAAGCAGGCGTCAGGAAATGCTTGCTGGTGAGGCTGATCCTGGCGGGTCTGGGGCAGGCCTCACGCGGATAGGAGGAAATGCAAACCCCTGGATTTCTTTTTTTCACCCTGCCCCTCCTCCCTGGGGACTGGTGCCCATCTCCAGGCGGAGTCAAGGGACACTTGAGAGAGCGACAAAGTTCCAGAGCAGGGATGAACCTGTCCCTCGGCAGCCACGGGCCTGCCATCCTGTAAAGACCGGAACGAGGCCCTGGTGAGAGCCTCTTGACCCCAGGGGCATATATGGACCCAGGTCCTGGTGCTGGCTGCCCACCTAAGACACCTGCAGGTGGAAAGCTGAGGCTGGAACAGCTTGAGATGCAGAAGCAGGAGAGGAGGCGGCTGCGGGGCACTAGGGGCTTTGGAGCCCATGAAAGAGAACTGGGCTCGCGCCCGTCACAACAGGACCCATAGTTCCGGTGCAGGTAGCGGTGGCGGTAAACCCCCAGAGGCGGAAGCTGAGAGACGCGTTGCCCACATCGGGGAGCGCAGGGCAGAAAGCCGCCACCGTCACGCCAGCCACGCGCAGGCTTCCATGGCTATTCTGCTTCTGCTCCGGGGAAATGGACCTTTGTCATTTTTCTCCTAATTTCCTGTCTCCCTGCTCCGACTCTGACGGATCAAGCAAGAAGGGAGGGAGGAAGGAAGAGGTGGGAGGGGGCAATGCCTCCTTCTGCAAACCTGGGTCAAGGCTGAGCCGAGCATAGGGCAGAAACTTGGAGCTGAAAGTGAGACTGATGTTTCTCTTTATACTGGACTGGTTTCCCCACCGCCTTTTTCTTTTCTTTTCCTGTTCCTTTTTTTTTTTTTTACGGCCACACCTGTGGTATATGGAAGTTCCCAGGCTAGGGGTCGAATTGGAACTGCAGTTGAGGCTTATGCCACAGCCACATCAACACCAGATCCTTAACCCACTGAGCGAGCCCAGGAATCGAAACTGCATCCTCATGGATACAATGTCAAGTTCTTAACCCACTGAGCTATAGTGGGAACTCCTGGGCTGGTCCCTTAAATCTGAAGAGTGAACCGTGATTGCCAGAATGGGATCATATAGCCCAAGTGACGGGAAAGCTACGGGATCTGCTTGGGGCTATTTCAAGGGGCAAAGAGGGAGGAACTTTGCGAGCATGTGTGAAGGCCGAGAAGGTGCCCGGTGAGGTAGCAGTCCTGTGGCTGCAAGAAGAGGAGGTGGCACAAGGAGGGGCAAGCCCAGCCTGAGCAGAGGCTGGGCCACCACCCGCACCCGCTCTGCGACTTCGCCGTTTCAGTGTGGACTTTGACACTCTTCTTACTCTGACGCCTGTAGAAGACTCTAGAAGAGTTCGCCGGGCCACAGAGAGCGTGCCCGAGGCCTGGCTGGACGAGGGGCTCCCTCCCAAGGCAGCCAGTCCATCTTCGGACATCATCTTAGAGAACTTTCCTGAACTGACCTGCAATGTCTCCCTAGCAATATTCAGTGCCTCTGGACATTGAAACTTGGAGAACCCGGCCTCTGCAAGGCCCTTCCACCTCCAGGATGTGGCCCGGCCCCCGTTTCTCCTCCTCCACCACTGCAGGCGAAGCGGCAGTCATGCAGGGTCGGTGCGTGTGATCATGCTTTATTAACATTTATTTGGAGGGTGTGGATGTGACTGCCACCGTGGAAGGCTACCGTGCCCCACCGCCACCGCCACAGCAGCCCCAGGGAGGAGCAGGGTTGTCCCAGCTGCAGGCCGGGGATCAGTCCAGACCGTCTTCTACTGCCCCCACGCCTCGTATCCATTTGGAGGGTCGCTGTGCCCCTCTGTCCCCACGGCACTGAGAGTGTGAGGGCCGAGCAGGGCCGCGGAGCTCACAGAATGGGCTGCGTCAGGGGGAGGCTCGGGGAATGTGCAAAAATGATGCAGTCACGGGCCAGGGTGGAGCCAGCCCAGCCTGGGAGTGAGGGAGGGGTGTGTGCTGGAGGCCGGAGGGCCGCGTCCAGGCCGCCTTGGGGGACAGAGCGGGTTTCCCAGGCTGGACAGCGTGGGTGGTGGGGGGAGAGGGGGCTCACGCCCCAGGCGAGCCCTGCCTGCTCTGTGTTCCCAAGTTTGTATGGGGCCACCTGGGCCCTTCACTCGGCCACGTCGATGGACAGCATGGCCTTGATCGCGGGGAACTTGTTGCAGGAGAAGTCGGCGAGGAGCTGCTTGGTGCCACTCCGGGTGGGCACGATCTCAAAACGCACTCGGGACCGCTCCTTGGGGCGCAGGGCCGGCACGCTGGTGGGGAGAGAGGAGTCAGCGTGAGGCGCTGGTGGGGCTGGACGTGAGCGCTGCTCGTTCCGCTGCCCCAGGCTGCCGCCCTGGGTCCCCGCGCCCCTCCAGGCCTGAGACCCCTCAGCAGAGGAAAGCGGGGCCCCACGAGCTCCCAGATACGAGGACCAGCTCCAAGCCCTGGTGGCCTGGGTTCAAGTTTGGTGAACCTCCAAACCAAATGCAACTGCGTATCCCTACGAGCAGATTCCTGGGCTGGAGGAGTTCTGTCGCCCCTGCTGGGGGCTCCGGGGTGGCCCCCTCCCACCATCCCACACCGGCCCCTCAGCCTGGGACTCACTCGATCCTGAGGCTGCCCAGCAGCAGGCCGCTCCCCTCCACCATCAGCACGCAGTCCTTCACTGGCTCGTCCAGCGGGTTGGAGAAAAGCATCTGCACGTTCACGGGCTTCCTCACCCGGGCCTGGTCCAGCACCTGGGGGGAGAGGGATGGACAGAGTCAGGGCCCGGCTGCTCCTCTCGCCTGTCCTTGGTGAGAGCCGACGCGGCTGGGCAGGTGACTTGGCGATGGGGAAGATGTCACTGAGGACAAGGAAGGGAGGACGGCTTGTTTAGTCATCCTAAGTGCCAGCGACATCCACGCAGGGGATCCTTAGAAGTGGCCATCATCCCCATGCCCAATGGGGTACCCAGGCGCAGAGTGAGAGATGGCACAGGGCAAAGCTGGGGGCGCTTGACCTTCCTGCTGGGTGCACAGGTCCCACTTCCCAGGACTGCCCGGCTCCAGGTGGGCCCCCGGAGGCTTGGGACACGTTTCATCCTCACTTAATCCCCGTGCTTTCCTTAAACCTCCTACTCACTGCTCCTGTTTCTTCCCTTCCAGCCTGGAAGCCCCCTTCCTGCTCAGACCCCGGCCCCTCAGTCCACCTGCTTCCTGCTCCTCTCCCCTCAATCCAGGCCACTCGCCTCTGATGACACCAGGCCTACCGATGTCCTTCTAAACGTTCTGGAGCCCAAAGGTTCCCTGCGTGCCACTTGTGTTCTGCACAGGGTCCTTGATCAGGGGCCAGAGAAGCCTTGGTTTCTGGTCGGAGAAACAACCTGGACTATTCGCTTGAAAATTTTCGCTTCCGAGAAGCAGCCAAGACTGTAGATGTGTCGTCTACCTGGGCCTCACTCCCTCCTCTGATAAACAGGGCCCATGCTGCCCGCAGCCCTCCCTGGACTAGAAGGAAGCAAATGAGGTCACGGATGCGGAAGAAGGACTTTGAAAGTAGATACTGAGGAGTTCCCGTCGTGGCTCAGTGGTTAACGAATCCGACTAGGAAGCATGAGGTTGCGGGTTCGATCCCTGGCCTTGCTCAGTGGGTTAAGGATCCGGCGTTGCCGTGAGCTGTGGTGTAGGTTGCAGACGCGGCTCGGATCCCGCGTTGCTGTGGCTGTGGCGAAGGCCGGCGGCTACAGCTCCTGTTAGACCCCTAGCCTGGGAACCTCCATATGCTGCGGGTGTGGCTCTACATAAAAAAGGCAAAAGGACCAAAAAAAAAAAAGAAAGAAAGTAGATATTGAGACTGGTGGCTGCTGGATTTCTTTTCTTCTTTTGCGGATCATGAGAAGTGGCTGTTGCCATACATTTCACACTGATATTCAATTCGAGATTTTCATGTTTTGTTTTCCTTCCTTTGTTGCTGCTTACTACCCTGTCCTATTGACCTAAATCTGTACATGTCCTCAAAGGAGAGAATAAGAGCCACCAGAAACCTGTGTCTGAGTGTCAGCAGGTCATGGCCCAACGTGAAGGACATCACCCTTCCAAACAAAGTTCAGGTTCTACGGTCCTCAATGCCTACTCCCAGTCATTGCCAGACAAGAGAATGGGATTTTATCCAAATTTTGTCTTTTCATAGAAATCACCCACGTGAGTTAGAAAATAAGCTGTGCATTGATTCATCCAGTCAAGACCAGAGTGTCTGGCTTCTCTGAAGGCTGAAGCAAAGGAGAGGTTGTGTTAAGACCAAATGCACACAAAGACGCCCCAAAGAAGAAAAAGCTGATGCCCTTTAAAAAGATTAAATAAGAAAGTTTTCGATGGAACGTTTCCAGCCTGTGTGTATTTTGATTTCCTTTCTAAAGCTGTCACCCTCTTGAAAGACCAAGCCAACTTGGTATGGAAATCTAGAAGATGTGGAGCAAAACTGCCGAGTAAAAGATACAGCTGTAAGAAAGTCTGAGGATGACGGGGAAAACGAACTTCACTTTAACGCAGATCCGTTTTGACGCTGAATGCTGAATGTTTTGTTTCGCAGCCTTGGGAGCAGGACACACCCTGTCTGTCATTCTGCGGGGACAGGGTCCGTTTCCCGGAAACGCCCTGGGAGCAGGAGAGGATTCCACACTCAGGGAAGGAGTGCGGATTGACAACGAACGAAAGCGCCAGAGCGTGGGAAAGGGGCCTGCCCGGAGCCGCTCGCTCTGTTCCAGCCCTGCCCCGGGAGAGCAGGCTGTTTCTGTGATCGGCCCGGGACAGGGGTGGCGTGCCCCCTCGTGGAGTTCAGAGTCTGGTAGGAGACCCACAGCCCAGCAACTGACCACAAAGGTGTAACTCCAACGAGGACAAAGGCCATGAAGTAGGAGGACACAGGCCCTGAGGGTGGATCACTGGGGACCTGGTGGGGGAGGGGCGCCAACAAAGACTCCCCTGCTGTGTGGCTACAGAGGTGTCCTGCCGTCCTGGGAAGGGCCTGAGGTCTCACCCTGGCTCTGGCAGGAACTGGGCCTGGATACAGGGTCTAAAGCACTGCCCCCCTCTGCTTTCCTCCAGACTGGCTGTCCGGTCATTGGCTTCCTGGCCCCGGAGACGGCAGATCACCCTCCATTCTGAAGCACGGTCCGGACTAACCAGGACAGTGAAAGAGTTTGATCACAGGCTAGTGACAGGGGAGTGGGTCCCCCCCCCCACTATCTGTCTGACATCAGGAACCCCTGAAGCCGGAGTATAGCTTAGGGAGGGTGGGACCAGGGCAGACACAAGGTCCTCTAGAAATCCGGGGCTGCAGAGGCTGCTGGCCTTGGGATGGAACGAGAAAAGGCAGTCGCTGGTTAGACAGCTGGGGCAGAGGGTACAGCAGACGCGGGAGGAGCCTGAGTGGGGAAGCTCTCTGTGAGAGCCCCCAGGGAAGACCCCGCCTTCTTTCTCCATTCACCTGCTTGTCCCTGGCTGCCAGCCTCTTGCGCTCAGATTTGTCCTGAGCCTCCACCCTGGGCTGGGAGGTGGGGAGGGGTAGGGACAGACTTAGAGTCAACACAAATACTTGTAGCCCCTGGGACCTGGACCTGCAAGCCCCTCCCCCCCATGCCAGGGCTCCTAGGAGCAGAGGCTGCAGCCAAGAGCAGAGATGAAGGCACCCTCAACCTATGAGGATGCTATGTGGCTATGGATGTGCCCCGATGCCCGCGGAGGGGCCTGAGGTCCAGCCCCGGCTCTGGCAGGAACTGGCAGCTCCCTTCTCTCTGGACCTCAGTTTGCCGAAGGCTGAAACAGCGGGAAGTGGAAGCCTGAGACAAGGCTCCTTAGAGTCCACAGTTCTGAAACCCCGGGGTCTAAAGATTTGCTCTACAAACACGTCCGGGGGCTGGGCTGGGGGTTCCCAGCGCGCAGGACCCAGCCCTTGTGGCCCTCTGTGGCTCCCGAGCCTGGCACAGCCCAGGGCGCAGCCGATGTGCTGAGAGAGTGAACCGAAGAGCCCCTCCAGCCACTCCTCTGCTGGCATGCCCCCGCGTCCAGAGCTACAGCCAAAGAAGCCACAGGGCAACGTGCCTGTGTATCTTGCCAGACTGGGAGTGGGGACACTAGTTGGAGGAACCCTTGGCTGATCCATTGGGCAGAAGCTGGACCCAAGCTGGGTCTGGTTCTCTGTCCCTGTCAGCCAGGAAGGGCCTTCGTTGGGGTCTGGGAGGCTGGGGAGACACCCCTTGAGCGCCCCTTTACCTCCAGGGTCAGGGTAGGGTTGTCCAGGATGACGTCCCTCTCCACCACCACCTCGGGCTCGTCGGTGACCTGGCACACAGCTGTGGTCCGGATCATGTTGTCTGCTTTCAGGTACTTCTCATACTGAGCGTATGAGATCTTTACAGGGTGTTGTATTTCTGGAAGGAGAAGCCAGGGAGCACAGTGAGAGAGAGTGGGGCTGGCTTCTGAAGCCTTAAGAACGGAGGCCAGGCCAAATCAGTGCCAGCTTGCCGGGACTATCTGGAGCCCAGGCTCTCCTGAGCCCTCCCCGGCCAGGCCCTTCGGGAAACACCCGCCTGCTCTGTGCAGGCTGCGGTGCAGGGGCCGGGAGAGACCAGGACCCCGGCGGGCCGGGCAGATTCCAGGAAAAGGGGCTCATCGCAGCAGACGCTTCCTCCCCAGCCTGGAAAACATCGGAGGCCAAGTTTCCTTCTAGGAGCACGGGGAGAACAGGAGTATTAACTCATCGCCCAACGGTGAAAACAGCAATGATGACAACACAGCAGTAACTAGCGAGGGAAGTCAGGGGTTGGCTAAACGAGTGCTTGGATCATCCCGGGTCATCTAATAGCCGGGATTCTGTTGCAACCCACCTCCCCGGGGCTCAGGACGCTCCTGCTCCCAAGACATCCATGCACATCCGTCAGATAAGCTTTAGAAGCACTTTTGCCCCCACGTCGTGTCATTCTTCTCTTACGCCACCTCAAAAATCTTCCACGCCCCCGCCCTCCAAAAAAAAAAAAAAAAAAAAAAACTTCTGGCCATTCAGTCTAGTCTGGCATCCCTGAGCCCAGGTCACCTCTCCCTCAAAAGAACCCTCCCACGCTTCTCATTGTCTTTTTGACGAAACAGGTACCTCATCACCTCCAGGCTTTGACTCACAAGGTTCCCTCAGATGGAAGTCTTTCTCTGGCTTTTCTCCCTTTCCCTGGCTTCTCCGCAAGCTGCGAGGTCCCTCTCGACTCTCGGGGCAAGCGGCAGGGACTTCTCTCTCCTCTGGGTGCAGGGCACTGCCCCCACCCCTCCCTCATGCAGTCATGGGTGGTCCCCGGGGTGCCCTGGCGGTGGTTCGAGGTAACGCTGTGAAGTGGGTTCTGCTTCTGCTTTCGGCACTGGTGGAATTTTGTCAACCTGCCCCCAATGCGATGCGGAGACGACAGGTCTGTGCATCGGCTGCTCCAGCCCCCTTGGACAGTGAACTCTGAGGCTCAGAAAGGGAGGGGGAGCCTTGACCGGGTCACCCAGGAAGTAGGCGATGACGTCAGGCACTTCCCCCGCCTCCTCGCCCTGCCCATTTCTTCGCGCTGCTGCCTGTTGCCAAAGTAGGGCCTTTTTGGAAACCGTTTCCCTCGTGTGAGTTATTCTTGGCCTACAAAGACAGCTCTTCCCTCGAGCTTTAAAGGTCCATCACAGTCAGGCAGTTGCTTTTGGAATTGGGGTGATTCTAGCTAAATTCTGCCAGAAGACAGGCGGCGCGAGAGGACACCGCCTTCTGACAGGTGCAGTGCATCTCAGCTTCCCTGCAGAACTCTTTCAAGATGGGCTATATAATTAAGCAGTTTTTATTAGTCTCATGTGAAGCAAACAGTCACTCCACTCTTGTTAAGCTGCTTTGTAAGCCCAAACTTTTCATAACTGCTTGAAGGATTTTGCGAATGTGGGCACACCCGCATTGTAAGCCGTCCGCAGCCCTAGCTTCCCTCCGCTCCACCTTGCCCTCTTCCTCTCTCTGCTACCCCGGAGCACGGAGGCGCAAGAAAACCCATCACCATAGCCGGCAATCCAGAAGCTCCACCCACGCGCTGGCAGGTGTTGGGGAGCAGTGAGCTTGTGGTTTAGGGCAGCCCTTCTAGGGTCAGACCTGGAAAGCGTTGCGTTGTGGGATGGAGGAGGGGGAGGGTGGAACGTGGCACAGGGGAGGGGTGGTGGCAAAATGGGGCGTGGGCAATGGATTTAGCATTGGGAAATCTAGGATCGAGACCCCGGCATTGCCACTCACTACCTATGACACTTGCTCTCTTAATCTCTCCAAGACTCAGTGATTGCCTCTGTAAAAGGGAACACTGAAATCTGTCCTCTTAGAAGGTCAGATGTGATAAAATGCAAGAGTGTATAAGGAAGGGATAAATAACAAGGTCCTACTTGTTATTCAATGTCCTATGATAAACCATAATGGAAAAGAATATTAAAAAAGGGTGCATATGTGTGTGAGTGTGTGTGTGTGTGTGTGTGTCTAACTGGATCGCTTTGCTATGCAGCAGAAATTAACACAACTTTGCAAATCAACCACACTTCAATTAAAAAATGAAAATTAAATGAAGAAACAGTATACAAGGAAGCACTCTGTGCCCTGGGTAAAGTGCTATATACCTGTGAGGGATATTGTGGTGCATCTATTAAATGCCAAAGCCTCCCTCCTTCTCCTAGGGCGTAAAGCGATTTCGTTGGCACCACCCTGATTTGTATTGTTCAGACAGCAACTCCCAAAACGTCAAAACCCAAGGCTTAACCACAGAGGCCATGTGCTGTTCCCTAATCAGTTGAATCAGTTCCAATAGGAAGTCTCCAACCCCAAGAGAATTCCAGCTACCTCTGGTGCCGGAACCCCAGCAACCCACAGGATGAGTTACCTTCTTTGGGATCCAGAGATATGGTGACGGAGTCCTTCCACACCTCGTGTACGAGTGTGCCATTGTAGACGATGGTCCAGGCCGTCATGTTCACCGTCACCGTCTTCGTATCATCCGTTAGGTTTTTCAGCAACAAGGCCAGGTTGACTTCTTTGCCCACTGCCAGTATGCCAGTGACCTTGAATCTCCCAGAGATGCTGGGCTGCCGTTCCTCTCTTTCAAGGCCTCTTGCAGATGTTGGGCCAAATGACAACCTGGGCCTAAGTTTCCCCAAAGCCTTTTCAAATACTTGTCTTTCTTGGCTGGAACCTGTGTGTTGGGAAAAGAGAAAAGTGTCTCAGGGATACAGTGGGAACCTGGACAAAGGGGCCCAGGACTCACACTGGTTCTGCTGCTTGCACAACGATTCTGATCCGAGCAAGTGTCTGACTTCTTCAGGCCCCCATTTCATCCTCCTGTGAGGCTCACAGCTCAGCTCTTCCAAAAGCTCTAAATTTCCTAAGTTTCCATGGAGCTGTAGGGAAAGCTGTGTTAACACCTACATGCCACAGGCTTGAGATTTTACCTAGGTTACTTAGTTAGACTCCTCCCTCCCTCCTTCCTTCCTTTCTTCCTTCCTTCCTTCCTTCCTTCCTTCCTTTCTTTCTTTCTTTCTTTTCTTTTTATCCTTCCTTCCTTCCTTCTCGTATTTCTTTCTCTCTTTCTTCCCTTCCTTCCTTCCTTTTTTCCTTCCTTCCTTCCCTCCCTTCCTTCTGCCCTCTCTCCCTCCCTCCCTTCCTTCTTTCATAAAAGGTTCTTTGTGAGACTTAAAGAACAAACAGATAATTTAAAAGTAGCAAAAACTGAGCCAAAAAAGGTTAGAATGAGTTCCTAAGTGAAAAAAAAGTCATGATTTAGAATTAACGTCATGAAATTTTTTTTCAGGGCACTTTACCATGTTATTCCGCTTTGTTTCTCAAGGCGCTCTGAGGACTGAGGAGTGGGACTTTTGTCCCTGTCAGTTGACGAGAACTCCCCGTGACTGGTATAGGTCCAGGTTATAACTGCTTTACATGGTGGAGAGCGTCCAGGTTTCAAAAACACAAAGGCTGAGCCACGGGATGGGTTTTCTGATTCTGCCCCAGGTTGGAGGTGCTGCTCATGGTAATGTTATAAACAGCCCCCGGAGAATGGCCACAATCATGGCCTTAAAAATCATGGCTCTTGAGGTGCTAAGAGCAGGGGACCAGCTTCAAGCTTCTGAGCTAGGGCAGACCACACAGTTCACATAAGGCTCCCTGCCTTGACCTGAGGAAAGCTCCACTGTCAAGGAGAAGGTGTTGCCTTCCAAGAAACCAGACAGAGATCAACAAAGAAAAATGACCATTTATGCCCCTGCCCCACAACTTCTCCAACAAACCTGTGAAATTTTAAGGTGCCGGATGACTTATTATAAGCACTTCACAATTTAGCAAAGTCTTTCCCACAAATTACATCTAACAGCCAGCAGAGACCCCAAGGCCAGCTCATCCAAGCCCATCAGTTAGAGTTAAGGCCATAAGAGGAGAAGCGACTGGTCCAAGGGACTGGTGATCTGGAAACCAGGGGCAGAAAGGGGGCCGGTCCCCAGAAGTCTAGACCTGTAGGCTAAGGTTCCTCCCACACACCCGCTGGAAAGGAGGCAGGCAGCCAAATTACCCGAGCTGATAGCTCCCGGTGGGCTGGGTTCCTTTTCGTGTCTTTCCATGCTCTAGCCGAGTTGTAAGTCCACACCCAGGACTGATGGCTGTGCTGGGAGCTGGGCCTCTGTGCCCAGAACCTCGAAGCAGCTGTGTTTGCACAACGAAGCTCAGAGCCTAGATGCCTATATAGGTCACCTGCTGGGCTTACTCAAGACTAAGCTTCCTGCTCCTGTTTTCTCCCTTGGTGTTGCTGTTGCGCAAAGGCTTCACAACCCATTTTATGAGCTTGTCCTCCCTGGGGCCTTCAGACACAAGCTCGCATCATTAGGTAAGGAGAACTGAGCAACAACAGGCGGGGTGATCAGCCCTGCTGTCACGTGGGGGCTGGGCGTCACCGGGGGTCCTGTAGGGACTCCCCACCTCCCCCTGGCTCAGGAGGTTTGGCCAGGACAGCTAGAGCCCTCAAGAAGCAGAATTGAAGTGCAACAGTCTGGTAAAGAACCTCAGAGAATCACAGAGCCGTGCGAGCAGTGCATTTCCAAAGTCTCTTTGAGAGGTCATTCCAATGAGGCAGTAGATGTTCAAATTGACAAAATCACCACTGTTAATAAATATTTCTCACGGTTCACCTGGCACAGCCCTTGGCACTTGTTCACCAGCTCTGGTAAATCCTGCCGAAGATAGGCCTTGCTCTGCTCATTTCACAGTGCGGAAACGAGGGATCAGAGACCCTAAGAATCCTGCTTGAATTTACTTCTGGGCTTTCTATGCTAGAAATTGTCCTCCTAAATGAAGTACGTCAGACAGAGAAGGACAAATATCATATGAGACCACTAATATGTAGAGTCTAATAAAAAATGATACCAAAGGACTTATAAAACAGAAACAGACTCAAAGATTTTGAAACCAAACTTAGTTTCCAAAGCAGAAACGTTGCGGGGGAGGGATAAATTAGGAGGCTGGGATGAACATATCCACACTACTACACAGAAAATAGATTAGCAACAAGAACTCCTTGTATAGCACAGGGAAATCTACGCAATACGGTGTGATAACCTATACGGGGAAAGAATCTAAAAAGGAATGGGTGTATGTTTATGTTTTACTGATTTACTTTGCTGTACACTTGAAACTAACATCTTTGTAAGTCAACTCTACTCCAATAAAATGTTTTTGAAAAGATCCTGCTTGAGGTCGGACGGTGATAATGGGTAGGACAGGAGTTCATCCTTTGCTCAGGGTTGTCTGTTCCCTGGCCCCCGCCCTTGGGTGCACATGGTGACGTTGCTGAGAGTGCTCATCTATGTTGGCCTTTCCACCTGGTCTTAGAGCTTGGCCGGGGCGGGGACCCATCTGCAGGATGCTTCCTGCCTCCCGGGAGCCAAGCACGGGCAGGCGCTCAGGGAGGCCTCAGTAGATGTTTGTTGACCGAGAGAAGGTCAACTGTGTGTCTGACCCCAACTGTGGGAAGGCCTGCAGAGGTGGACTGGGGCCAGTGGGGGCGCTGACCTTATTACACTAGAGTCATGCCTCAAAATGCCTGCAAACACAGCTTACCCAGCAGGTCACCTACTAGGACTTGGAGCCAGACCCTGTCTCCTGTGCTCAGCTTTCCTCTTCTTCTTCTTTTTTTTTTTGTCTTTTTGCCTTTTCTAGGGCCGCACTCGCGGCATATGGAGGTTCCCAGGCTAGGGGTCTAACAGGAGCTGTAGCTGCCGGCCTTCGCCACAGCCACAGCAACGTGGGATCCGAGCTGCATCTGCAACTACACCACAGCTCATGGCAACGCCGGATCCTTAACCCACTGAGCAAGGCCAGGGATCGAACCCGCAACCTCATGGTTCCTAGTCAGATTCGTTACCCACTGAGCCACGACGGCAACTCCTGTTTCGGAGCATTTTAGAAAGAGCGAAATGCTGACCCCATTAAGGGGTGACTGGCCTGCCAGACCAAGTGTTAATTTGCTTTGGGTTATTTCTAAAAGTGAGCATTGCCTTCAAATGTAAAACTTTGGCCACCATGGAGAATCCTCAGAGAGGGAGGTCGCTGACTCTGAAAGCAACTTCCGAAATAGAGCAACAAATGTGATCTGTGTTGAAGGTGGCCCCATAGCAACTAGCCTTCCAGGTGACATCAGGGGGACCGACACTCGTGCGGATGCTGAAGATTTCGGGGACTTGGGCATCATCCGCACGGTGTAGTCACGCCCCATCTGGCTTTTGAGGAGACCTCTGAAGCGCACAAAGCACAGGTCCGTATCTTTGGGGCTTTGGTCTATTTCTTTCTTCAGATAATGTTTCCTGCCTGCCTCCGCTGCCTTAGAAGCCCTTGGGGGTCTCCTGTGGGGGCCATGCTTCTCCCTGTGATATTCAGTCGCCGTGCCGTCGCCCCTGCAGTGCAACTGGCAAGGAGATGCAGCTGGAGCGCAGCTGGCCTGACAGCCGCCTGAGCCCTGCGTGCAAATTCCGCTGGCACCGCGTCTGCCCACGACAGTTCTGTCCCCATTTGGAAACCGTCTGGGGAGCTGGGGGCTAGATGCCAGGGAGCGGCCCTACCATCCATGCAGAACTGGCCAAGAATGCGGGAGGAGTAAGAGCGGTTTTTCCTTCTCCGCCCTCAAAGCTGTCTTCCCACTGCCAGCCCTCCTGGGGGGCTCAGCCCGACTGCACCCTTCCTACCTTCTGGGTACTTGTACTTTTCCGTGACGTCCATGCGAGAGTAGCTGCCCACCGCCTTGGTACTGATGTACCTGCCGATGCTGTGAGAGTCTGTGGAATTCTGCTTCTGGGCACCGGTCGCGGCGTCGTAGATCCAGGTGATGCGGTCGGCATTGACCTCCGAAAAGATGAAGGGCATGTCGAAGTCCCAGTCCACGTTGCCCTCTCGAATGGCGATGACGGAAGCAGGACCGCACTGGAACACCCCTGGTGGACGGTGCAGAGGTTAGGGGCGTGCCAAAGCCAGGCCCATCTGCAACAGCCCAGCCCAGGGCCTGCTCCCCCGGGGGGCCATCCACGACCACCCGACTACCCTGGCCCTACCCCACCAAATTCCCTCAACCCCGACAGTCTGCCTGCCTCATCTGGCACTCGGCAAGACCCTCTCGGGTTATGGCTATCTCCTGCGATGGCAAATAATTCTTCCCAAATCACCTGCCGCCCCCCTCCCCCAATCCTTGAAGACTTCGCTGAATACCCAGTCCCGAGGCATCCCCTGATTTTGGGGTTCCCAAGCCTTACCATCACCTCCCTTCTCTAGCATAGGCAGCTCGGACAGATAGGCAGGTAGGTGGGTACGTGGAGAGACAGACAGAAAGATAGACAGATGGATACATGGATGGACATAGATGGTAGATACAGATATAGTTTCATTCATGAGATGCCCAGCTGAAAAAAAGCAAGGTGCAGGAAGAAGAGTAGTAGCCCACGTGTGTTTTCAAAACAAATAAACAACAAGGCAGTAACTTTCAACTATTTTTTTTTTTTACCATGACCTCTAGAAATAAGCAGACTTTATATCATGGCGCACGTATGATCCCGAAACACAGGTTCCACAGCACAGCCCTTATTCTTACTAGGTCCGGTGCACCCTGACATTTTCTCTCCCTTTCCTTTCCCCTATGCTGTTCCACGCTACTCTACTTCATTTCTTAAAACAATGGTCACAGCCCATTAATCTGACTTTATAGCCACTAATGGGCTGCAGTGAAAAGTATGAACAGTGGCCTAGAAAAAATCCAGACGCTCACCCTCCTCACACCGCCCCCACCTCCCGGCCCCAGGTCTGATGTTCATTGCTTCTGTTTGAGATGCTGCAGCTGGGGGAGGGGGTAAGACTTCATTTTCATTGTAAGTCCTTTTAGAATGGTTTGCCAAAAAAAAAATGTTAACCATGTCACATATCACTTTGGTAATTTTTTTTTTAAGTTTGAAAGGAACAATTGAAAACGAAGGTAGCGGACAGTGCTCCGGAGGTTGGGCGTGGGGTGGGGGGAAGAGGAAAGCTTCCCAGGGAGCTTGAGACGCGAGCTCTGATGGGGGAGAGGCCAGAGGTGGGAGCAGAAACCCTGGGAGCACAGGGAGGCGGGCAGGCTGGCCTGGCAGGGGCCACACGTGAAGGTGAGAGAGGTGCTGCAGGCCATGATGGCCTCGGGCTGAGCTGGGGAATTTGGACTGAGTCCCGAGGCGACAAGAAACCAAAAGGTTTCTATGCTGGGAGGGGTAGGCTCCCGGAGGTGGTGGAGAGAACCGCAGTTGGCAAGGCAGCGCTCTTCACCCTTGCTGCCAGGCCCTGGCCAGGGCCTCCGCAGCAGCCATGTGGGTGCAAGAGTAGCACTCATTTAAATAGCGGCCTGAACCAAGCAAACTTAGGAGGGAAATCTACTTTGAAAATGTTTTTGTGGAAAAGACTCAGATGCCTTTGCTGTGCCGCTTGTCCACCACTGTAAAGAACTGAGAGACCAGGATTTATACCCAAATCCAGAGAAGGGGGCCATCAGCGGGCCAGCAGAGGCTTACCTTGGCTCCTCTCCTGGGGGGTGGCGTCCAGAACCTGCCATCCGCTGTACGAAGAGCCCAGGTCATTCCGCACAAACCAGGCTTCATTCCAGACGTGGAAATTCCTGCGGACAGAACCAGAGACTGAAAACATGCCCAAGACCACACAGCAGGAGGCTGGCGGAGCGCCACACACCTGATCTGACAGTGCAGTACCCTGATACTCACCAAGCAAGTTTACTCTGGGTCAGGCATCATGCTAGACCTTGGCCAGCATTGTCTTGCTTAAATTCTCACAGCACTGAAAAATGGGTTTTATTTTTATGCCCATCTCATAAAGCGGGAAACTGAGGCTCAGAGAAATTAAGCAGCTAATAAAGGCAGAGTCAAAGCTTGGACCCAGGTATACCTAACTCCAAAACCTAAGTCCCTGACTGTGCTCTACTGCCTTCCGAGGATTAGAACAGATCTAGGTTAGAGCCAGCAATGCAGCAAGCAAACTCACAGAGCTTTTTTTTTTTTTTTTAATCCCATTGGAGTACACTACTCTATTTCATGTGGAATGAAAATGAATGGGGCTACAGCAAGAGTGACAGGTCTGGCTAAGAGCTGCAAAGCCCCTGGACTGAGGTACGGATTGAGGAATGACATATACCATATCCTAAAATGTTCATCAATGACAGCTCCTCGCCTCCCAAACTGTATGTCTCAGTCACCTGTCCCCTCCCTCACAGGTATAGCCCGTTAGCCAAAGCTTTATTCATTCTTGATTCTGCCTGCCTGCTCTCTTCTCCTCTCCACTCCCCCAAGAACTACGCCAACATTGGCTTTGACAGTTTTGGGTTCAACTTAGAAGAAAATGTAAGTTCGGCATAAATTCAAGTTCTATCCAAGTTGAAAAAAAATGTTTTTTATACTCACGAGGTAGAGAAGAGTTTTAAGCAGAGGACCAACTTCAGAATGATAAACCTGGCTAGGTGAAAATATTAAACTTGCAAGATACAGACTAGAAAGATACAAACTATAGCTCTGTTTCCAGTGTGGAGGAATGAGCTCACATCAGAACATCCCCTCTGCGGAAAACAACAAACTGGAAGAAATACAAAAGGTGACTATCTGAGAATGAACAAAGCAGGAGGGTTTTGGAAGGGAGTCAAAACTTTGAGGAAGGGGCCAGCATGGGGCAAGTTGCATTTTGGTGACTTGGCCCCTAAGGACAGGCTGCAGTTGGAATAAATAAAGTGCAGGACGGTAAAAACTCCAACAGACAGCCTATATCTTTCTGACCCCAGGAAAGAAGAAACAAATCCTGGGGTCACTAGAGAGTGAAGGGGAAGGCTTGGAATGGAGAGAGTCAGAAAGAGGAACCCAGATTTATATATAAACTCTGCCCAAGTTTCTGGGTGACTCCTGAACTGGGCATATATGAGACAGACCACAAAGAGTCCAGCTAAAAATAAAAGGAACGAATTGGAACTTGAGCTCCAGCTACCACAGGTAAGACAGAGTTTGCATTTTGAGTCTACTCAGGTAGATTGCTAAGACAAAATGCAGAATCAAGACATAGCCGATGTCCAGGATACAATCCCAAATGACTCAACATATGAAGAACCAGAAAAGTGTGGCTTATCTTCAAAGCAAAAGGTAATCAACAGGTACTAATCTTTAGATAAACCAGAATTTGAATTACTTGGATAAAGGCTTTAAAGCAGCTATTATAACTATGCTCAAAGAAGTAAAGGAAAATAAGCTCATAGCAAATGAAAAGAGGGGAACCCTTAGCAGCAAAGTAGAGAAAAAAAAAAAAAACCCAGTGGAAAAGTCTAACCAGAAAAAAGACCAGGATCTGAAAATAAGTAATTCAATACATGGCTTCTATCAGATTAGAAATAACAGAGGAAAGAATCAGTAAGCCTGAAGACAGATCAGTAGAAATTATCCAGTTTGAAGAAGAGAGAGAAAAAAAGATTGAAAAAATCAATAAAGTAGGAAAAATATGCACAACATATCTACTAGTCAGATATTTACTGCAATGAATATTATAAAGTATGTACAAATCATGAAGACACGGAAGAAGAATTCAAACATGCCAATAAGGGAAAATGAGCAGGCAATACATAAGCAATACAAATGATCACGGAACACATAAAAACAGTTTTAACCTCACCATCATTAAAGAAAATTAAAATGACAAAGAGATATCATTATGCCTATTTGACAAAGATGAAAGCAGAGGATGATGCACACTGTTGTGTGACACTCATTGCCAGGTGGAGGAAAACAAGCACTGTCATACGATACTGGTGGGAGTTTAAATTGGTATGACATTTGTGAAGGGCAATTGGGTGATGAGTATGAAAAACCTTTAAAAATCTATATACCCACTGAGCCAGTAGTTCCACTTCTAGGAATTTCTACTATTAAAAAAAAAAAAAAACAACCCTCATAGTGCTCATAGCCATATATAGAAAGATGTTCAATGAAGCATGGTTCGTAATAGCAAAAATAATGGAGGACAAGTTTATCAATAAGGAACTCGCTGGATAAATTGTGGCACGGCCATGCAACAGAATGTTGTGCAGCTATCCACAAGAATGAGCAAAACCAATCCAGCACTTCCATGGAGAGATGCCGAAGTTATTTCACCAAGTAAGGGAAACAATTTATAAAATAGCGTGTTTGGGTATAAGCTTATAAAAATATATACTAATACAATGAACCTATGTGGATTTAGAAAATTATAAAAAAGCAGTGAAAATTAGTCCTCCATAATTCTATTACCTTGGATGACCACAGTTTAGAGAATGGTTTGGTGTATATGTTACGCATATAGACAGATTTGGGTGCATATGAACGAAGCTTTACTATTCGTTGCTGTAATGTTTTCATTTTCTATAATGAATTTTTTTTTAGGGCCGCACCCACGGCATATGAAGGTTTCCAGGTTAGCGGTCAAATCAAAGCTAAGGCTGTTGACCTTCACCACAGCCACAGCCACACAGGATCTAAGCCATGCCTGCGACCTACACCACAGCTCACGGCAACGCTGGATCCTTAACCCACTGAGCGAGGCCAGGGATCGAACCCGCAACCTCATGGTTACCAGTCAAATTCATTTCTGCTGAGCCTCAACGTGAACTCCCGTTTTCTATAATGAAAATTATAGATTACTTGTATAACTCTACAATTACAAAATAAATGAATATTTTAAATTTGTATATTATATAAACACTAATAGCTAATACACTTAAGCACTATTCAACTTAAATACAAGTTAACACAGAAAATTATTGTGTTCTGTCTTACATACTAATTCAGTTAATCTTCACAATGTGCTTATAAGATAATTGTTATCTCCTTTTGACAGTTCTGCAAACTGAGGCACAGAGAAGTTAAATGACTTGTTCAAAGTCTCAAAGCGAGTAAGTAGACAGAGTGGGATTTTAACACAAACAGAAAGGCTGTAGGATCCAACACTTTGTTGGTTTTTTTTTTCATGCAACTGTCTTTTCTTTTAATCAAAATATAGCTGATTTACAGTGTCGTGTCAAATTCTGCTGTACGGCATAGTAATCCAGTCATTCATACATAAACATTTTTTTTTCTCATACTATCTTCCATCATGTTCTATCCCAAGAGATCAGATATAGTTCCCAGTGCTTTCCAGTAGGACCTCACTGCTTATTCATTCTAAATGTAATAGTTAGCATCCACCAATCCCAAACTCCCCGCCCATCCCACCACTGTTTCTGAAGAGTAGTACATGCAAGCACTTAGAACAGTATCTGGCACAAAACCGTCGCTCAGCAAAAGTATTGGTTGTTGCTGTTATTATTAATAAACACTTTCAGATGTTTAATCTCGCTTCATGCTTAAGTTCTCTAACTTTTGGCAGATCTAGACAAGGTTCCCAACGCTTTTAACCTTTGCAACGTACGAAGATTCAGATAGAAGGATTTCTGTCCAAACCCAAATCTGCCCTTTTAGTAACAGGCTAGTAATTGCCTTCCAGACAGAAAAAGCCACATGGGATCGCTCCCTGCCAGGTGGGAACCACGTCGGTGGGATGGGGTGGCTCTCTTGGGAGGGGGAGCTCGCACAGAAAAAGTGGGGTGAGCCACAGCTGCAGAGAATCAAAAAAACTAAAGAGACTTGGGTGAAAGTCTAGCACCAGGTCAGCTTTTGGTATTTTACTGATGGGGATGCTGGGGACCAGAAAGATGAGATGGCTTACCTGTGTTCTGGAGCCAGACGGCAGTGGGGCTGGAACCGGGGCTCAGGAGCCCCTGTCCGCACACCATCCAGCTGGTAGGGGCGGGGTGGGGAGGGTCTCTCAGCTCCCACCGCTCTCTGAGAAGGGCTCAGGACAGACTAGCGCAGGGTAGGAAGTGGGGGAGGGGGTGAAAAGACTCCCAAGAGAGATCAGAGCTTCAGGGCCTGACACCCTGCAACGGGGCCAACAGAAACGACGACGGAGACGCCCTGGAATGTTCCACGGGCCCATATTTGCCCCACGGTGATATACTGGAATGATTTATGAAGCTAGTGTGGGTGGTGGCATGAACCAGTGACCAAGAGACCTCGGTTCTAATTCCCAGTTCAGCTTGAAGGCCCCACTTCCTTCTCCCAGCAAGTCTCCCGTGACGGCGCCCTGCCCGAGGGCCCGCAGTGCTGACTGTCCTAATCACGCACCCGCTGTACCCCTCACCACCCCATGTCACCCAAGAGCCTCTACTCATGGCCTCCCCACTTCCTGTCCCCTAACAGCAGCAGAGATGCTCTCAGTGGAGGGGCCGAGTCTTCAGCCTTCTGGTCTCTCTGCCACAGAAGGGTGACGCCCAAAGGATCCCCCGTGCCCCAAACCAGTCATCTTGTTGGACCAAGCATCTCCTTTTGTGAAGGAAACCAAGGCCAGGAATGGCGCTGCCCCCAGCAATCGGAACAGAGTGCAAGGGGATTCTGGATGTAGCAACCGAGGAAAAATCCAGGGAAAGGAAAAGACATTCATGTATGAGAATCTGGGAAACAAAACCTCGCTGTAAGTAGCAGTGTCACGACAGAGAGTGCTCTGTAGGTGCAGATTAAGAAAGAACATCCTACAATAAGCTTTCTCTCCCCCATTAAACCCTGGAATCCATGTGACCTTGGGTGAACTACATTTGCCGCCCTCCCTTCAGAGGGGAGGGGAGGCTTACAGTACTTAAAGCCATGCTGATGCAGGGCTGCTGTTTATTTAACAGCTTTCTCTGTTAATTGGAATATTCCTTGGACTTTATTCTATTAGCTGTCCTAAGCACATTTCAATGAAGCTGGATCTACTTTTTCTGGGAATAGCAACGAATAAAGACCGTTTTTTATATTAGGCTATCTCAAAGTTGAACATCTGGAAATAAGATGGCATCTGTTATCAGTTATCTAGCCATGTACATGCATGTCTATGCATGTGAGGGACTGTATGTGTGTGTATCCTTTAAAATGGATTAAAACAATGGGAATTCCCATCATGGTGCAGTGGTTAACGAATCCGACTAGGAACCATGAGGTTGCAGGTTCAATCCCTGGCCTTGCTCAGTGGGTTAATGATCTCGAGTTGCTGTGAGCTGTGGTGTAGGTTGCAGATGCAGCTTGGATCCTGCATTGCTGTGGCTGTGGTGTAGGCCGGCGGCTACAGCTCCTGTTAGACCCCTAGCCTGTGAACCTCCACATGCCGCGGGTGCGGCCCTAAAAACTACAAAAAGGCAAAAAAAAAAACGGATTAAGACAATGGATTATTGACATATGTGTGAAGTACTTATATATATCATATAAAATACTGAAAATAATTATGTCTATATCTATTTACACACATCGCTGTCTGGTAATAACTTGACATATGGTATAACCTTAAATAGCTGTAACGATATCTATTTTATGTATATATCAGCTAGACAAAATTATAGATGTATGTCCTAAGTTATAGATAACCTACTTCCAGTTGGCATCTATTACACCTCACGTACATATGTGTGTGGATATATACATGTGCACATGGCATATTTATGGTAAGAAATTTGCCCAGTTACATAGAAAGCTTCTTATTTTCAATGGGAATCTAGAAAAAGCTAATATCTTATTCTACAATCCAAGATACATAGAAAGTATATGTACATAAGAGAAAATGTGTCGCTTTTCTTTAAGAAAGCCCAAAAGTCTATAGGTGGCCTGAAATGACCTACATTTGTATTTTTACTGGAAAAACAATAGTTTCGATGTTTCTCTTCTAACTTAGCATATAGTCGAATGGGCCCTATAAATTCAGGGTGGTTTCCCAGAGCCCAGAAAACATATCTTTCTCTGGTACCAGAACCTTTATCCAGCTCTAGGAGATAAAGTGAACCATCAGAATCTGCAGAACACTGAGAAGAGTTGTTTGGGGTCTTGCTAGATTTGGTGTTCCCATTGTACACTTGACCTTCGCCAAAAGGCCAAGAAGTGAAGCCACTTCCATTCTCCATCGTGTGTTGACACGTTATTCGCCTCCTTACTCCTGCTTGGAGGCGGGTCACGGGGCTGGGGACAGCCTGGGGGGAGGCTGCTCAGATCTGATGCTCAGAAAGTTCAGACACTCACCATACGCTGTCACTGCCTTTGTCCAAGGGCCGTCCCGTGGGGTCGTAGTACACGTCCACACTGAGGTTTTCGTCTGTGTCATGAGCCGAGTTGAAGTTGGTGATCACTCGGGAAGGAATCCCAAAACACCGCAGCACTGCAAATCAGGGGCAGTCTGAGGACTCGAGGTGGCGCGCAGGTGGTACCTTGGGGCACCTCACTGCTAGCCAGCCACCCAGCAAAGACACCGCACACGTGGAATACCTGTGTTGAGGGTCCCTGCGAAAACCCAGCACTGGCCGTATCGGACTGGCCTGAAGCCAGATCTTTGCCACTCCTTAAGGATCTCCACACTGCCGTTCCAGTTCCGAGGGTCCCGGCCACCCGGGTAGCTCCCGCTCCAGTTCCCGGAAACCACACCATTGTCATCGTTGCCATTGATCTGGGCAGGAAAAAAAAACATCTCAAAGGGATCAGCACAGAGAGGGACATGAAGAGTTAAGTGACAAGCTGGGGAGGTGAGGAAGGAGACCAGGGAGCCTCTGTCAAGCGGATTTCCTGTGTCTTCCTGGGTGATTTGGATGATAATTGTGATAATGATCCCCCAGGGCTATTAAGCAGTTTATGAATATAAAGGTGCCTTCCTTAACAGGCTGTGCTTGATTGCCACTAATTCAAGTTATCATCCCCGACTCACAGGAAAAACTGAGGCTCCAGCTTGTGAATGGCGAGGAAGGAGCAGAAAATTATCTGCAGACAATTTCTGGCCAGAACTCACGGGCCACTGCCAATGCCTGACGGGGTGCGTGGGTTGAAAGTTCTGGTCTTCTCAAAGGGTCCCTTTAGAACTTTAGCAACTAACTTCTTCTTTGAAAGAATAAAGATGGACTGTTGGCTTTCCATTCATTCATCCCACTTACTCAACTTCAGGCCCGATTCTTGTGTAAGTAACACAACCCCGATGCAGGGTGGCAAAAGCACTGGACTAGGAATCAAGCGACCTGAGTTCCACCATCTTTTAGAGACTCACACTGAAATATTTATGGATGAAATAATGTAATGTCTGGGATTTAGCAAACCGTCTGTGGAGGAGGGGACAGAGATGAAACAAGACTGGCCTTGAGTGAGTGGATAATTGCCGAAACCAGCGACGGGTACGTAGGAGTTCATTTTGCTTTTTCCTCTACTTTTGTGAATGGTCTAAATTTTTCCATAATAAAAAGTTAAAAGAGAAAGAGAGAGAAAACTAGTCTCAAGCCCAGCCTGACCACTTGTCAGCTGGGTGATTGCAGGAAAGTCCATTCACCCCTCTGGGCCTCAGTTCTTTTTTTTTTTTTTAATTTTATGTCCACACCCGCGGGGCATATGGAATTTCCCAGGCCAGGGACTGATTCGGAGCTGTAGCTGCGACCTACACTGCAGCCATGGCCATGTTGGAGCCTTTAAACCGACTGCGCCAGACTGGGATCGAACCTGCACCTCTGCAGCAACCTGAGCAGCTGCAGTCCGATTCTTAACCCACTGTGCCACAGCGGGAACTCCTGGTTCTTCACATTCCAATATAGGTAAACTTAGAAACAAGTGTGCCCTCAGCTGTCTTCCAGCAGCCAAGTTTTCAGGGTTTATGAAATTTTGACTAGCCTTTATCCCCACAGTCCAGCTCAAACTGCTCCCTCTCTCGGGATGGGGGGGTAGGGGGCAAGCTGCAAGGCCTTGGTCGGGACAGGCTCACCCAGCCTCCAGGGCCCCTCCCCCGCTCCGTGTAGTGGGTGGGCCCCGCACCCACTCCCGGGCGGCCGGGGGAGTTGTAATCACAACATCAGGCAAAACGGGGCTCCCTCAAGACTGAAGATTGCATGACCCACCTGTACCTCCTGAGTCCCAGGGGCGCCAGCTTCCGCCGTGGGAATCTGCAGGTTTCATCTCTGACTGAAAGCGGAGCCTTTCAAAGCCCCATACAGGCCATAATTAGCTTAAGGTCCAGCCCAGCCAGGAGGCCAGGGAGGGAGCGGGGAGGTGCAGTTGAGGAACCCGGTTCTGAGGTCGAGTGCTTTGTCCGGAGGGCATGAGTGAGTCAGCAGCTGCTGGAGCCGGCTGGCCTCTGCCACCCTCTCCTGCTAAGGAGCCTCAGCTGCCCAGGTCACCTGGAACGCCAGCTTCCCTTAACCTTGGCCTCGGCTTCAATCCCACCTGTCCCAGGCCACTTGGTTTTCAAGGTCCGGCCCGGGCCCCATGTCCTCTCGGCCCCGGTTCCCGCCATCTCCCCAGCGCCTCCACGTTCCCTGGGTCTCCCCACACTTGTCCTGCTTGGTTCAGTTTGAGTCAGGAAGTCCTCTGTGATTAACTCCAGGTAACCGTCACACAGTCGGAAGACTGTTCAAATTTCTAACTGTGTAACTCGCTCTTTAGTTTGTATGTTCTCCAGTTCGAAAGTAGGGACTGGAAATTCCTAGTCCATTAATTAAAAAAAAAAAAATTAAAAAAAAAAAGGAGTTTCCTTCGTGGCTCAGCAGTTAACGAAAACGACTAGCATCCATGAGGACGTAGGTTCGGTCCCTGGCCTTGCTCAGTGGGTTAAGGATCCGGCGTTGCCGTGAGCTGTGGTGTAGGTTGCAGACGCGGCTCGGATCCCGCGTTGCTGTGGCTGTAACGTGGCTACAGCTCCCAATGTACCCCTAGCCTGGGAACCTCCATGTGGTGCGAGTGCGGCCCTAAAAGAAAAAAAAAAGGTAAAGATGCTTCCAAGGGAGTTCCCTGATGGTGCAGCAGGTTAATGATCCGGCACTGTTACTGCTGGGGCCCCGGTTCGGTCCCTGGCCTGGGAACTTCTGCGCGCGGTAGGCAGAGCCAGAAAAAAAGATGTTGCTCAGTATTCAGTTTCAGACGGTTAAAGTTAAGAACTCTCCGACATCTAGCTTTTTAGTTTGTGACTTTTGAGCAGGTTATCCTTTGTCTGGATATTTTCTGAGGGAGGCCTTTTCTGCACACTGAGTACAGAACCGTAATTTCTCCTGCATCCGGCTTCTGTACGTAGTTGTGTGCACGTGCCTGCGTGTGTGCGCGTCCATGTGGGCTTGGGGAGGTGGGGACAGGTTCTCACGTGCAGGGAGTGGGTGAGCGAAGGAGGCCCCGGGCAGGCAGGTGGAGCCTTGTTCTGGCCAGACGCACAGGCTGTGGCTGTGCGTGAGTCATGCCAGCCCCCTGGCTTCAGTCTCCTCATCTAGACAACCACTGTAGTGGCCTCTGCCCTCCCCGCTGACACTGTGCTGTGGAGGCGGTGAGTCAAAGCCCAGGAGGGCCACAGTGCAGGCTCGCTCCAGAAACTACCCCTGGCCCAGGAGCCCCAGGGATGGAGCAAAGTCTTAGCATCCTCCTGGCCCTGGTGGACACCCAAAGATCAAATCCAGTGTCATCTGAGGGAGGCCTCACAAAAGGGCTTTGGAGCCAGGCAGCCTGGCATCAGGTCTGCCTCTGACACTCCCTCATTGAGTGTCTCGGACAAGTTCTTTAACTCGGAGGAGTGTCGTACTCCACGTACGTGAAATGGGGCTGGTGATAGCTACCAAATGTATTTTATTTTTGGGTGCGCCCAAGGCATGCAGAAGTTCCTAGGCCAGGGATCGAACCTGTGCCACAGCAGTGGCCATGCTGGCTCCCTAACCTGCTGTGCCATCCAGGTACTCCCACCAACTATGTTTTGTGAGACGTCAAGTAACAAGACAAAAGGTTGTGCTTAACCCAGAGCTAGGTTTGTTAACTGTTTGTTATGGCTTTGCCGTCACTCACCATTGCACTCAGCACGCGGCCAACGTATTTGGGGTCATTTCTGCGGGCCACATCAGTAGCAGCGTCGCGGCGGAAATTCAGACTGTTATCCAGGACTGAGAGGCAAATGTTCAGAATGCCTTCTTCAAACTGTTCAAAAGGAGACAAAGAAGAGACAAGTGGTGTCAGTTAATGAAAGGTACGGGAGCTCTGCTGGCGGGAACCAGGGTCGCCGCCCTTGTCCTTCCACTCCATGGCCTCCGGAACTGAGAGATTCTGAGGGACGGCCACCCCGCCTGAGCTTTAAGCCTGCAAACCCATCTGGAGCTCTCCCTGTACACAAGCCCCTGTGCTGAGGCCCCTAAAGTGGACAGGACGCCCTTGCTGTTACGGACTTGAGAGTGAGTCACTCGGCTTGTCTGGCCTCATTTCTTTTTTTTAATTTTAAAATTTTCAAAAAATTTTTAATTTTTTTTTTGTCTGTTTGCCTTTATCTAGAGCCGCTCCCGCGGCATATAGAGGTTCCCAGGCTAGGGGTCTAACAGGAGCTATAGCTGCCGTTCTTCACCACAGCCACAGCCACGTGGGATCCGAGCCGCGTCTGCGACCTACACCACAGCTCACGGCAACGCCGGATCCTTAACCCACTGAGCAAGGCCAGGGATCGAACCCGCAACCTCATGCCTCCTAGTCGGATTTGTCAACCACTGAGCCACAACGGGAACTCCAAAAAAATTTTAATTTTTAAAAATGTATGGCCACACCCGCTCTATATGGAAGTTTCCAGGCTGCTGCCGCAGTCAGATTCTTAACCCACTGCACCATGGCGGGAGCTCCAATTTCTCCATCTTCATAACAGGGCATCAAGCTGAGCTCATCTCAAAGTTTCCATCTAGCTCTGACATTGACCTTGAGCATATTATTTAGACTTTTGGGGGAACTACTTATAAAGATAAAAATATCTCACTAAAATCAGAATTTGAAGCCGCTTTCACAAAATAAGACATATTTTAATCATTGCTTCTCAAATGAAGGCCGGGCTCTTTCTTGCCTTAGGGTCTTTGCTTGTGCTGTTCCTTCTCCCTTTAATGCTTTTCGCTAACATATCTATCCAGCTCCCTTGCCTCCTTCAGGTTTTTATTGAAAAGTTCCTTCCAAAGAGAGTCTTGCTCAGATCATGCCTTCAAAAATAGCCTCCCTATTGGGAGTTCCCGGATGGCTCAGTGTGTTAAGGATCTGGGGTTGTCACCACTGTGGCTTGGGTCGTTGCTTTGACGTGGGTTTGATCCCTGGCCCTGGAACTTCCTCTTGTGGCAGGCTTGGCCAAAAAACAGCAAAACAGCAGCAAAAATAGCCTCCCTTCTGCCCCTGGATGCATTCCATGCTCTTGCCCACCCCTGCCCCACTCCTTTTTCTTCTTTTTTTCTTTCCAATGAACTTTGACACAGAACCCGACATACAAAACCCAGCATACAAAATACGTAACAGATGTGTCCTGGTTGACCACAGGGTGGGGTCTGAGATGAGCCCAGTGTGCACCTGCCCACCCCCTCCTGGACATCCAGGGCACCCCACCCAAGGTACTTCATGGTAAAATCTTCACTTGTCTGTAGGAAAAAAGAAAGGATGGGGGAATCCATGATTGTTTTTTTAGGTTGAGCAAACACGGGAACTCTGGACTCATATGTCATAATAATGAGGAACCTGTGAAAGGCTGAATGCACACACCAAGGAAGCTTCATCATGTGCTTATGTGGAATGAGTAACAGAAACTACGTTATTGTCCCAAGTGTCTACTGGGCCTTATCCTCATTGCTGTATCATGGCATCAATAACACTTCATTGCATCACCTTAGTTATATGTCTGTTTTCCCCACTAGAGTGTGACCTCCTCCAAGACAGAGAATCCACCTGATCCACCCCCTCTATCCATAATGCATAGCTTGAGGCCTGGCACACAGTAGGTTTTCAATAAGTGTCCTCTGAATGGTCGGATGAAAAGAAGGAAGGCAAATGGACATATTTAGGAACTTCCATTTATCTGTGGAGCCAGCTGCTGAGCTTCTTGGGTAGTAGGACATTACCCCCAGCCTTTATGAACCTTTTACCTGTCCATAGTTCCAGCCAATCATGCCAATTCGATTTGTGCTTCCCACAAAGATGATACCAGCATCTTCCTGAACATACTCCTCTCTCTCAGCTTGGTTATTCATAAAGACATCATCAGCTATTTCACACAAAAAGCAGATGTCAGGGATTAGAATCCTGTAAAGGACTATGGAGACCAGTCCTCCTCTCGCTCCTGAGTACCGGCCAGGGAGCTGGAGCAAGCCACACCTTTCCACAGCTTCCACAGAGGAGTGAAGTCTTGGGCTGTAAAACTTCCAACTCATATTGTGTGACCTATGAGCTTGCAGAAGAAGCTAGGGTGACCCAGGAATCTGAAAATGAGACCTCCAGGGATAAAAAATCTGCTTCTTCGCAGAAGCTATCTCCATGCTGCAGAATCGTACTGTGGTCATTACAACATATTATACGGTTTGCAAAAGCTCGCGAGATCCCTAACCCAGAGATCACAGGCTCTCCATTGGTGAGGAATTGGAGGCTCAGAAGGGGAAAGTGACTTCCTAGACTCAAGTAGCTGGTTAAGAGGAGGAACTGGGTTGCAAACCCATGGTTTCTGACATTTCTATGCTCTTTCGATATCCCACAGTCAAACGTCAGCCCATGAAAATCGTTCCCCCCCATCTCCCTTCCATGAGCTTCGCTTAGCTGATGGCTGCGAGTGTGGGTGTTTGGGTGCCTACCTTGCAACCAGGGGTTGAAGAGCAGTATGAATGTCCCAAGTTTCAGAGTGGCGTCCCTGCCCTGGGAGGAGATCTGCATGCTCAGCGTGTACCTTCCGATGGGAGCATTGGCTGGACTGAGGATGGAGATGACCAGGACATTGTCCTTGTTGGACAGAAGTTGTGCACGCCAGCCGCTGCCTCTTGTCTCATTGGAGAGTGGAAACACAGCCTTTGTCTTGGCCGACTCTGAGGGGGAAGGCCCTGTAAAAGAAGACATAGGACAATGGAAACCAAGTAGTGTCGGCCAGACGGTGGGGAGGCATCAGATTCCGATATAACTGCAGGGGTCCTTTGGGAGGCATCATTCAATGAAGCATTGGGTTACGGAGCTGGAAGCAACTGGAGAGACCATGCGGGCCAAATCCCTCTGGAGGCAAAGACTATGACTCTCAGGTTCAGAGATAGGCAGAAACTCTCCCAAGGTCACATCAGGTCAATGATAGAGCTGGGTTAGAGCCCCGAGCCCAGTGACCGCCCCCCCCCCCCGCAAGGCCACCAGTGTCACAACGCTAGGGGAGGACTGCCTCAAGGTTTACTCAAATGTGTGTTGTGGGGAGCAGTGAGGTTGGGGGGTACCTGTGGAGACTGTGAATGTCAGACCATCTCCAGAGCCAAGACTTCGGTTCAGGGTCAATGAGAACTGGAAGAGCTGGCCTCTCCGCAAGATGAGCTCCTGGCTGTAGAACCTGTTTGTGTGATGCGCCTGCCGGTTGGAGGCCGTCTGCCAGTTGATACTCTGGAGTTCTAAAGCCGTGAGACAGAAAAGAGGACTTGAGGTCCTGGGAGGCAGGGGGCGGTGGTATGCGGGAAAAGGTGTCAGTTACCAGTGAGACAGCTTTTGGACAAGGCTCTCTGGGGAAGCACCTCCTAGGAAGAATTGCATTAAAATGCAAAAGAGCTTGGGAATTCCCATCGTGGCTCAGTGGTAATGAATCCAACAGTATCCCTGAGGATGCAGGTTTGATCCCTGGCCTCACTCAGTGGGTTAAAGATCCGGTGCTGCTGTGGCTGTGGTGTAGGCTGGCAGCTGCAGCTCTATTTCAACCCCTAGCCTGGGTGCAGGTGTGGCCCTACGAAGACAAAAAAAAAAAAAAAAAAAAAAGACCTTGGCCAGATATAGCAAGCACTTCACAACTATTCCCATTCTGTTTTTCAGGAGGCTGAACCTCTGCACCTGCTGTTCCAATGTCCCCCTCCACCTGGCCGGCTGTCACTCGGCCCTCCAGGAAGTGTCCTCCCCCAAACAGCCAGGACAACCGAACAACCAGAGCACCCCTGTCCTGTCCACTTTATCCTTATTCCTTCGTGGATGGGGCTCACGTAGAACTGCATGGAAGCTGCGTCTCTTGAATGCACCACCCTGGTTTGGCTTCCTTGCTTTTTCCCTTTGTGTCTTGCCGGACACCAGATGCCGTCTGTCACTCCAAACCCCAGCAAAGGTTTACCCGTGCCATCAATACTTTATATGTGCAACACCTCAGTGTTGGCCTGGGCCTCTGATGCTGGGCAGGAGACCGCGACCCCAAGAAGCATTTCTAGGCCTGAAGGTTCTTTTAAATGCTCACTGGCAAGTGTGGTCTAAGGCTCTGACATCTCTGGAAGATATGATATATATATATATATATATATATATATATATATATATATACACACACATACATACATACACATACACAATGGAATACTACTCAGCCATGAAAAGTACAAAAGAATGTCATCTGTAGCAACATGGATGCAACTATAGATTCTTATCCTATATGAAGTAAGTCAGAAAGAGAAAGACAAGCACCATACACTATCACTTATATGTGGAATCTAAAATATGGCACAAATGATCCTTTCTACAAAACAGAAACAAATTGGGAGCATGGAGAGCAGATTTGTGTTTGCCGGTTGGGGGCAGTGGGGGAGGGAGAGGGAGTGGGATGATTGGGGAGTTTGGGGTTGGAGATGCAAACTACTACACTGAGAATGGATAAGCAATGGAGCCCTACTGTACAGCACAGAGAACTATATCCAGTCTCTCGGGTTAGAACATGATGGAAGATAGTATGAATAAAAAGAAAAGAATGCACATACATGTATGATGGGGTCACTTTGCTGTACAACAGAAATTGAAGGAACATTGTAAATCAACTATAGGTTAATAAAAAATTTTAATAAAAGATTCTGAGGGCAATCAGCTCAAAATCCACACCCCAACCTGCCCCTTGCTTGTGGAGATGAGGGAAGTGAGTGAGAAGGGTTATGAGAGACACCATGAGATGTGAGGCGTTTAGCCAGTTTAAATCTTTTGAGCTGTTTGATTCCTTTGACTTATGTTTGAGATGTTCCAGCACGCACTTTCTGCAAAAGAACTGGTCTCTCTCTTTATGATGGGGTCACGGCTATGATGAGGGTGGGGTGGCCCATCCCAGCACCAGGTGCATCGCTTGTTGGGATGTGTCTGTCTCTCTTCCTCAGAATGTTCCTTCTGGACCTTTAGACTCTGATGCCTAGCACATTGCTTGAGTATATTTCTTTCTTGGCTTTTTTAGGGCCTCATCCATTGCATATGGAGCTTCCCAGGCTAGGGGTTGAATGGGAGCTGTAGCCACCAGCCTACACCACAGCCACAGCAACGGTGGATCCGAGCCACATCTGCTACCTACACCACAGCTCACGGCAATGCCAGATCCTTACTTAACATGCTGAGCGAGGCCAGGGATCGAACCTGCGTCCTCGTGGATGCTGCTCAGATTTGTTTCCATTGAGCCACGGTGGGAACTCCTGCTCGACTGTTTTAGGACAATTAGATAAGCAAATGAGGGAACAAATGAACAAGTGAGCATAAAACCAATTTCATGCAGTGACCATCATGACTACAGTTCACAATTTAGTCCATAAGGAAAAGTTGAGCATGGCGTCTTCATGCAGTAAACCTAGAGCAAGCACCTATTATTTGTAGGACACTACAGAAAGCACAATGCTGCGGGTGTGAAAATGTATGAAAAGTAGTTTTAACCCTCAAACAGCTTCAGTGGGCATGTAATACAGCACAAAGAATGAAAGATAGGATGATGTAAATCTGATCTCCCCCCCAAAAAGGTGTCTAGGAAATGCAAGCAAGAGTCACTTTCAGCAGGTTGGGGGGGTGGGGAGATGGTCTGGGGGTTTGGGATGGAAATGCTATAAAATTGGGTCGTGATGATCTTGGTACAACTATAAATGGAATAAACTTAACTGAGTTTAAAAAAACCCTAAAAAATAAAATAAAATCTATTAACTGAAAAAAAAAGGAAAGAAACACACAGCAATTAAAAAAAAATCTGTTTCAGTAATGAGGATCAGAAAAAGCTTCACTGAAAATGTGAAGGAAGAGAGCATTTTTTCAGGGGCCAGTGGAGCAGCCCGAATTCCAGACAACAGGCAGGCAGGCCCAGGAGAGCGGGTATGTTATTTGGCTAGAGCAGAGGCGATGCACAGAGGAGAGGGGCGAGGCTGAAGGGGTGTGGCTCCAGGGCGTCCTGGGACTGGGGGCTCCCCACAAGCAGCTCCTCAGAAACACACCATAGAGTGAGGGCAGACTATGGGGTGGGGAGCCGAAGGCTGCCGCTGAAGGGGGAGCTCAGGAGTGATCTCGTCACCGGCTCCCGGTCCTTCATTCACACATCCACTCACTCATTCCAACTGAGCAAATAGTTACCGAGGGAATAAATTACTAGGTTTTCACACAAATTCAGGGGGACTAAAACATTCATGCAACCCATACGTGGCTGTTGAATGAAGGGCAGGGCAAAGCGAGAGAAGATGGAGCAGAAAGAGGGAGGAAAGAAGACGAATGTTCCTGTACATGAACGACAGAGAGGAGACTCGCTGACCGCTAGGACGCTCTAGGGCAACGTCCCCACCTTTTAAACCCCTACCTCTTACCAACTGCGCTCGCTGCCTTCCGTGCATCCCCACCACTGCGATTCCAAACTTTACTCACTGTCTCGTTTTATTTTATTTTTTAATATTTTTTTTTTGTCTTTTTGCCTTTTTAGGGCCACACCTGTGGGCTATGGAAGTTCCCAGGCTAGGGGTCTAATCGGAGCTGTAGCCACCGGCCTAAGCCACAGCCACAGCAACGCGAGATCCAAGTTGTGTCTGCAATCTACACCACAGCTCACAGCAACACTAGATCCGTAAACCACTGAGCGAGGCCAGGGATCGAACCTGCAACTTCACTGTTACTAGTCGGATTCGTTTCTGCTGCGCCACGACAGGAATTCCGACCGTGAGCTCTTTGAGAGCAGAAAGTGTGACCACCAGACAGCCCTCTGCCAAGCACAGCGGTAAGGAAAGAGGGGCGGCTGCTATTCCCACCTGCAGCCAGCTTCTGCCTTCCCTCCAACAGGCACGCATCCTTCTTTGCGGTGCCTAGGGTTATGCACTCTTTGCTCTAGCTGTGTCAATAGTAGAAGCGTCTCCACAGATAACAAGTGCTGGCAAAGCTGTGGAGAAAAGGGAAGACTTGCACGCTGTTGGTGGGAATGTAAATTGGTGCAGCCACTCCGGAAAACAGCACGGAGGTTCCTCAAAAACCAAAAACAGATCTACCATATGGCCCAGCAGGCCCACTCCTGGGTATCTACCCAAAGAATACAAAAATACTAATTCAAAAATGTGCATGAAACCCAATGTTCATGGCAGTATTATTTACAATAGCCAAGATGTGGAAGCAACCTAAGTGTCTGTCAACAGATGAATGAATAAAGAAGATGTGATATGCATGGCATGAAGGATAAAGAAGATACATACACAACAGAATACTACTCAGCCATTAAAAATAATGAAATTTTACCATTTGCAATGACATGGATGGACCTGGAGGGTATTTTGTTTAGTGAAACAAGTCAGACAGAAGAAGACAAATACTGTATGTTATCACTTATGTGTGGAATCTTTTAAAGATGAAACAAATGAGTTAATATTAAAAAAAACAAAACAGAAAGAGACTTACAGAGGACAAATTAGTGGTTACTGGTGGGGCGAGGGAGAGGCCAGATAGGGGTAGGGATTAAGAGGTACAAACTTCTATGTACAAAGTGAATAAGTCACAAGAATAGACTGTACAGCACAGAAATGCAGCAAATGTTTTACAATAACTTTAAATAGAGTATAGTCTATAAAAATATCTAATCACTATGTTATATATTAGAAACTAATGTGACATCGTCAATCAACAATACTGCACATTTTTAAAAAGGGATTTACAAGTTCTTGCTGTGGTGCAGTGGGTTAAGAATTTGGCATTGCCACAGCTGTGGCTCAGGATTTGATCCCTGGCCTGGGGAACTTCCATATGCCATGGGTGCAGCTAAATAAATAACACTTTTAAAGGGATTTGCATGAAAAAAGGATGAATCCACATGCAAAAGTATATGCAGTCAGTTTATGTAGGTTTGCTTTTACACCTATGTAAATAGGCTTAAAATAAAGTAACTCTAACTGCAAAGAGAAAAAAAAATGAATAGAAGGGGTCCCCTTTCATCCCAGAACCCAGTGGCTTGTCCCTAGGGAAGATGACAAAGGAAAGACTGAGCTCCAGGGTGCCTCGGCTGCAGAGACCCTGAAAGGAGATGAAGGGCACATTGCAGGCACTGGGTGAGATCCTGGGATGACTCTGATTGTCATCTCTGCCTCTCTAAGCCTGAGTGCCAGCAGGAGGGAGTCTTGCTTCTCACCAGGGTGCCTTGGGACATGCAAGGTTTCCCTGAGCTGCAGGGTGAGGAAAAACAGGACTCACATTTGTCATCAGTCTCCTGTATGTCAACTGCTGTTAACAGTACACAGAGCACCTTACACACATCATTGATGAAATGCTTACAGAAGATGGAAACTGACAGCCAAAGAGATAAATGTCTTCTTTATCATACCTAGAGAGCAGCAGAGTCAGGATGCAGACCTGTTACACCTGTTGCCAGGGTCCCCTGTTCTCCGCCTGGAAGGGGGACCAGGCAGGACTTTCAGCCCAGAAGGCACCAGGTTTGTAAGCCCTCCCGGTGCCTCGTCCACCCCTCTGGCATTTGCATCCCGACGCAGAGAAGGGTGAGCACCTGGAAGGGGAGAAGGTGCTCCGAAGGGCATTCTGCGTGGGAGGGGAGGAGAAGGGGAGCAAGCTCACATCCCCGAGGGGGACCGCAGTTGAGTGCACGCTCACAAAGCCCCTTTCCTCTTGTGCTGGCTGCTTGCCTCAGTCCTTGCCCCACTGCTAAACCCCAGGATTGGCTCGGCCAGCATGAAACTGAGGACCTGACGATGCTGTCTCTGGGTTAGCCAGGAGCTATTGCTCGCTCACCCACCACCCCTTCACTTAGCATTCATCACTGCCCCCTCTGCCGGAGTGTGTCCTGGAAAGGAAACGGCAGGGGCTGGGGGCGGGGCCCAAGCACCCAAGTTCACAACCTCGTGGATGTTTAATGATCCCCCGGGCTGTTTTCTGCACCCGCCTGGGTGAAGGGCAGGGTGGAAAGAAGAGTGGTTTGCCCTTACAGTTGACTCATCAACACGGGCTCTCAAAAAACATCAGAAAGAGAAGAAGCCTTGGAGACGGAGCATCTCCTGGCCCCCTTTTCTGGCTGTGAGGAAGTGGGGGCCCGGGAGGCCGTTTGCCCGCACCTGGATGTCTCTCGACTCTCATTCCAGGGCTCATCCCCCAATTCCATGCCACCTCCTTCAGTCATTGCTTAAGTCCACTGTCAGGCCGGTGGCAATTTCCCCAGTTTCTTTCTCCTGAGAGTATCAGTGCCACCAGCAGCCCTAAAGTGGTAGTGACTGCTCAACGTCTAGCCCGATATTTACTCTCTCTTCTTTCCTGGTAATGAAATCCCCGCTATTAATGGGCTTGACATTTTCCAGGCTCTCCTGCAGCTGGGGGTCATGTGAATGAGTTCTGGCCAATGACTCGTAGGTTTAAGTTGCATGTATTAACTTCTAGGAAATTTCATTTTTAAAAATTTGAGGTAAAACTCACCATTTAAACCATTTTAAAGCATACAGTTCAGTGGCATTTAGTATATTCACAATACTGTATAACCCTCACCACTATCTAGTTTCAGAAATTTTTCTTCGGACCCAAAAGAAACCCCTTACCCATTAGCAGTCACAGCCCAGGTCCTTTTAACTGCATCTCCTGGCAACCACTAATCTATTTTCTGTTCCCACGCATTCGCCTATTCTGGCCATTTCATATCAATGGAATCACACATATATGTAGTCTTTGAACTTGGTTTTTCACCTGGCGCGATCTTTTCAAGTTTCATCCTTGTGGTAGCGTTTATCAGTGGTTCATTTCTTTTTTTAATGGCTTTTTTATGACCGACTAATATTCCACTAATATATGATGTACTGATATACTGTATTCATTCATCCTTTCCTCAATTGAGAGACATTTGTGTTATTTCTACCTTTCGGCTCTTGTGAGCAATGCTGCTATGAATGTTCATTTGAAAGTATTTGTTTGAATACCTGTTTTCAATTCTCCCAAGGAGACCTCTTTTCCAAAGCAATTGGCAGTTGCCCTTAGCCTTACTTCTGTCTTCCTCCACTTGCTGCCCAGGGGCCGGATGCAATGTGGACACGGCTCTAGACCACGCATGCCCTTAGGACCTCAGGGTACGGCCTCACAGAGCCCCGGGGGGGGGGGGGGCGGCTGCCCTACACACCAGAACTGCCCACATTGTGTAAGGAAGATATAAACTTCTGTCTTATTTATTTCTCTGAGCCATTGCTATTTGCGGTTCACTCTCATTCAGAGTAAAACCTAATTACATATACCTGATAACGTGACCCCTCTCTTATTCTGTGGTCCACCTTTGGTGGGTAACGTAAGAAGTACACAACAGGGCGTTCTCTTCATAGCTCATCAGTTAACAAACCTGACTAGGATCCATGAGGCTGCGGGTTCGATCCCTGGCCTCGCTCAGTGGGTTAAGGATCCGGCGTTGCCGTGAGCTGTGGTGTAGGTCGCAGACGCGGCTCGGATGCCGGGTTGCTGTGACACTGGTGTGGGCCGGCAGCTACAGCTCTGATTCGATCCCTAGCCTGGGAACTTCCGTATGCCACAGATGCGGCCCCCCAAAAAAGAGAAAAAAAAAGAAAAAAGATGTACAGAACAGGTTCCAGACAGCTCACTAGTCACCTGACTCCAACCTGATCAGCTGGCTTTGAAATCGAGTCACCTGCAGCAGACAAGGAGGATGATGTGGTTGCAGGGGTGGGACTGGGGTTTTCACCTCCTGCTTCTGGGAGGACCACAGGGCCTGCTGGCAGGTGCCTGTCATGACAAGGTGATACTGCGGGGCTGTCTCTCCCCTGCTTGCCCAGACCCTATTCTCTGGGTCTGGGTCTCTTCTCTAGACAAAGTTGTAGGTTTTTTGTTTTGCCTTTTTTTTTTTTTTTTTTGACTTTTTAGGGCTGAACCCACAGCATATGGAAGTTCCCAGGCTGGGTGTCGAATCAGACCTATAGCTTTCAGCCACAGACACAGCAGCTCAAGATCCGAGCTGAGTCCACAACCTGCATTGTGATGCCAGATCATTAACCCACTGAGCGAGGTCAGGGATCGAACTGGCAACCTCATAGTTCCTAGTCAGATTCCCTTCCAATGCGCCATGACGGGAACTCCACAAACATATATTTTTTTAATCTTACAGATTTCTAGAATTAATTAGGGCTGATAGATATATTAAAAATCATCTAGCCAAGTGCCCCCCCTTTTTTTCCCCTTTTATGGCCACCCCGGGGCATATGGAGTTCCTGGGCCAGTGATCAGATCCAAGCTGCAGCTGCAACCTCAGCTACAGCTGCAGCAATGCCAGATGCTTAACCCTCTGTGCCAGATGTGGGATCGAACCTACGTCCCAGCACTCCCAAAATGCCGCCAATCTCATCTTGCCACAGCGGGAACATCAGCTGAGTGTCTTCAAGCTTTTGGCTAGAGACCGCATTAAAAAACACATTTTATACATTGCTGATACACATAGATCTGTCATGATGTGAAGTTTCACAAAGCAATCCTAACCCTTACCGTGTACGATGAACTGATATTTTCGACCTCCTTTTTAAGAAATTTCCTGGTCACAGTCCACAAAACTGATTTCACAACTTGCTAATGGGTGTCAACTGGCGGCTTGAAAACCAGTGATGTAATTCAATATTCCCATATGATAGGTAAGGAAACCGAAGCCCTGGAAAGGGGAAGCCACCGGCTGAAACCACAGGGTAGTTTAGAAGCCGAAACTGGCCCAGAAACCAGGTCTTAGATCCTGATCACTGAGGGGCTGTGAGTCTTGGGGCATGGGGACGTCTCCGGCTCCTGGCCGAGACCCCACTGACTCCAGGGGCATCGCTGGTTTCCTCTCAGCCCCCACCATTCCTCTTTTTCTCTCTAGCCGGTGACGCCTTTCCCCCACATTCAGACATTTTCAAGCCCTGGGCAGCATGAGCGCTACGATTTCTAGGCACCCAGGCGATGGGGAAGATGGGGGTCCCCGGGGCTGTTGAGTGAGGGGCTGGTGGGGCTCCCGGGATGAAGGGTAACGAGCCCTGGACTGCTGGTCGGAGCGGCCTTGGGCAAGGTCGCAGCATCTCTATAGAAGATCATCCTTGCTAGTAGGGCTGCTAGTAGGAAACCACGTGTATCCATCACTAGCAATGGGAGGGGACACATGCCTTGATCCCACGCATAGTGGCATCAGCAACAGGCTAGAGGAGGGTTCGAGCTTTTCTACGGGCTGCCATCGAGGACCTCAGCGGTGCAGACTCAATGCTGAGCTTTTTCCCTGCCCATGGCCTTTTGTAGTCACGAACATCAACCCCCCGTGATGTCGTCATTCCCATCGCACAGAAGGAGGGCTTGGACCGTCCAGTCAGGTGGCGTCACTTGCCGAATATCACGGGCTCAGGCAGAGCCTGGCCCAAGTCCAGACTGGAAGCCGGTGCTGCCTGACCACCTGTGACTCCACGCTGTCACCCTGCAGGCAGCCTAGGTTAGTGGTGGCGGCAGTGACCCCAGCACAGTTCCAGGAACCTGCCAGAAAGGGCTGCCCGCAGCCTCCTCCCTGCCTCAATGTTACACGGTCAGCGAGAAGGAAGGAAGAAGGATTCCTCGGTCCCCTCCACTTGCAGAGAGAGTTTAGAATCTCTGAGACTCTGGCTCGCCTGAGGTTCCCCTGGAGGCAGCGTTAGCCTGAGCCCCATCGCTGAGCAAGAAATCAGCGTCTCTGCCTTAGGGGCAGCGTTGCTTTTTTTTCCCCTGAAATTCTCCTGGTGATACTAATACGGAGCCCAGACTACCTCCAGCGTTTACACTTAACAAAGCTCTTTGACACGAAGAATTATCTCCCTGGAGTCACGTGGCTGCTCTGGGCCGGGCGGGGTGGGGGGGGCGGGACCCCCCGGGGACACCCCCCCACCCCCACCCCCCCAATCAGTCTCCTGCTTACAAAGGAGAAGATGGGCTGAGAGAGAGGAAGCAGATGGCTTCTGAACTCCTTGCAGCTGCGACTGGAGACCTGGGCCCCCTTCCCTCCACTCCTCAGCAACAGAGGAAAGTGTTTCCTAACTTGGGCTCACACCCCAGGCCAGCATGTGGGCCCTGGGGAGGAGAGATTGCCCCATCTGGGGACCGCGGCCCAGCCGGGTGGAGGCCCAGCCCAGAGATCAAGAGATGATGTGAGGTGAACAGAGCAGCACAGACACGAGCTTAGTGGGTGTGTGCGGGGGAGGCTGGTGTGTGTGCAGGGGGGGGGGGGGGGGGGGGGGGGGGGGGGGGGGGGGGGGGGGGGAAGAAATGGAGGAAGAGCCTCGGGTGTTCCCTCTCCAAGGGAAGGTGCTCTGTGCACACACACAACCCGGAATGGCCGGGGTCCCCGGCAGACCAGGGGCAGAGGCCACAGGAGCTATGTCCAGAAGCAAAGCTCGCCATCCCATTAGGACAGAGCGATAGTGAGAATCCCCAACACAGAGCTTCTTCCTGCAGGCAGAGGTCTGCGTCTGGGTTTCCGTTTTTTTTTTTTTTTAAGATCTCATGCACCCTCGGGAGTTCCTGCTGTGGCGCAGAGGAAATGAATCTGACTAGGAACCATGAGGCTGTGGGTTCGATCCCTGGTCTCACTCAGTGGGTTAAGGATCTGGCATGGCTGTGGCTGTGGTGTAGGCAGGCAGCTGTAGCTCTGATTCAACTCCTAGCCTGGGAACCTCCATATGCTGTGGGTGTGGCTCTAAAAAACCAAACCAAACCAAACCAAAAACACCTCATGCGTCCTTTACCCAGACAACTTCAATGGTCGAATCTTGAAAAAACTGTAGTACAGTGTCACCACTAGGAAACTGCCATTGATACAGTCAAGACACAGAGAATCCATCACCTCTGGGATCCATCTTCTTGCTCTTTTATAGCCACACCATTTCCCTCCCACCTCTACTCCCTGTAACCCTTGCAGCCACTAATCTCTTTTCCATATCGAAAATTCTGTTGTTGCAAAAATGTTACGTAAACGGAATCATACAACATGTGATCGTTTTGGACTGGCATTCTTTACTCACCACAATTGCCTAGCAGTCCAACCAGGTTGTTTCACATATCAAATATTTTGTTCCTTTAAATTGCATCCCGTGGTGTGTCTAACAGTTTGTACCAAGGACCACATGGAAGTAACACAGTTCATTTAATAATTCACCCACTGAAGAAGATCTGGATTTTTTTTTTTTTCATTTTGGGGGCTCTTATGAATAAGGCTGTCATGATATTTACATACAGGTTTTGAACATAGGTTTTCATGGAGTGAGATTACTGAGTCATAAGTACGCGTCAAGGTTTGAATCCTGAGGACTCCGCCTCTGCCCAGGGCCTCCGAGGGGCTTTGAGGCTGGAGCAATGCTTCCTCTCCCTGCTGGGCCCAACGTCTCTGTCCACAGCCCGCATTCCTGTCCATGGCAGGCTCTGGCCTCAGCGGGCAGCAGGCAGAAGATGCAGGCCCGCTCTGCGCAGAAGGCCACCAGGCTCCCCGCCACCATCGCCATCCCCACCCCCCGCCGTCTCCACCATCAGGCGGAGTAGCCGAACCCACTGATTCCAACAAAACCCCAGACTGGGAGCTCAGACCGGCGCACCTGTCACGCTGAGATTCCCCCGGTGACATGTGCCCATCCACCCACATTTCCCTCCCTGTCCCCTCCACCCAGAACAATCCTCTCCCCACAACAGCTTCTGCCCAAGTCCGACTCATTGTGCACAGCACGCGACACTTGGTTCTATGTCTCTCGGTCCCCAACTGCGGTCAAGACTCATCTCCCGGTCAGGGCCCCAGGGCTCGATGGATTTGTAGTGCAGCCTAATGACAATCCACCTGGCAGGCCACTTGCCTGTGAACTGGTAGCAGCAAGTATGGGCAGGCTGGGAGCCTGCCGAGGACACAGACCCCGCCTTGCTGACCTCTGCGCTCCCGCCGCGCTTCCTGCCCCCTCGTCTGGGGGCCCAGCAAGCGAGTTTCTTCACTCAGGGAGCGTTTACTGAGCACTGCCCAGCTGAGTGAGCAGGACCGGGCTAGGAACTGCAGGTGTGACAGCTTCAAGGGAGTGACGGAATTCCCGTCTCTCTTCTGCCTTTTAATTTTTATATTTATCTTTTCAATTTTTGCTCTTTAGGGCCACACCCGTGACATACGGAAGTTCCCAGGCTAGGGGGTCGAATCGGAGCTGCAGCTGCTGGCCAGCACCACAGCCACACTGGATCCAAGTTGAGTCTGTGACCTACACCGCAGCTCACAGCTCACGGCAACGCTGAGTCCTTAACCCACGGAGCGAGGCCAGGGATCGAACCTGCATCCTCATAGATACTAGTAGTGTTCATTACCTCTGAGCCACAATAGAAACTCCTCTTCTGCCTTTTTAAAAATTGATTTTCTCTGAATGGACCATTGTCCACATTCTGCTGTGACCTTAGGACACCCGAATGACCTACAAGTTGAGCTCTTAGAGCTCAGTGTCTCTGTGAGTCCCAGGTACTGACACACTGGGTCCCTGGGGGTGTCGCACGGGGCTGCCAGCGGGCGGCTGCTGTGGGTACACGCGTCCCAGGGGTGAGTCCCTGCTGGGGCCCGTCACCCTCTGTCCCAGGCTTCCTTTCACGGCCAGAGAGCAGTCAGTACTGGGAGAGCCTGAAAGCCCCTCTACGTCAAGCCCTTCATCTTCAAAGGGGAGCCGAGGCTCAGCAGTAGAAGCTGGTAACAGCTCGAAGGAGAAACCAGGTTCTGTGCTGCTTTCCTGTGTCACAGATGTTACTCACTCGTGGATGAGGTCAGTCTGGCAGCAGGACGCAGTGGAAAGGGCGCTGTTGGACCCTAGCCTGGGCTCTGCCATTAACCTTCGGTGGGACCCTCCAGAGGAAGGGAGATGGCCTGAGTGACGGCTGACAGCCCCTTGCTAAAGTCTGCAGCGTCCAAAGCTCCATTTCCTAGCAACCCAGCAGCCCTACGTGTTCACAGGAGGAAGTGGGGGACCAGGGATAGTCCCATTTTTGCTGCCACCCGTACTGCTCTTTTCTCCGAAACAACCAGCATTCGCCTTTTGCGTTGTGCTCAGCGATTTCCTGGGCAGCCCTTCGCGTGGCCCTAACCGCCATTCACAATATTTTACTGGTTTGACTCACACCTTGTTTGGGTTTGGCGTCGCTGCCAACCCACTAGGCTGTGCACCCACGACAGGCAGTAATTAGCCTGCTGCTCAGCAGTGGTGTCTAACCAGAGCCAGAGAACACGAGCTCCCTGGCGGTTCTTTTTCTTTTTCACCCCTTGCCTGTTCCTCTGCACACCTGCTCTTTCAGCTTCTGGAGATTTCAGCTCAAGTGGCTTTCAAAGAGCCGGCCCGCGTGTTTCCGGATGTGTGGTTTACTTAGGAACATTCCCGTGCTGATGGCTTCTTTTAAATCAACTTACGTGCTGTCACTCCCTCCCTCCTTTCTAGCTCTAAGATGTGCTTTTCTTTGCCTGTGTTACTGACGGCTGGTAAAACTGTTCTGAGAAGCACAGAGAGTCGGGGCCAGCTGGGCTGAACAGGCAAAGCTTGTCCATCTGCCTAAGGGGACATGACCTTGCATGGAAGACCCTGCCCATTACTCAAGACTCCATCGCAAACTTGCTCTCCCTTTGGGATCACGCTAGAGGGACTAGGCAGCCGCTGAGAAAGAGGCACCTCCAAAGAGAGCCCTAAAATACTAAGCTCTAGCCTTCAGAGCCCCGCAAGGCAGCTGTCCTGAGTTGGACTCTGTGGCCTCTCAGATGGCCCAGGGCCTGGGCGCCCGGCGGGGACCGGCAGCAAAGATGCCAAGCACTCACCAGACATGCTTCGCCTTCCTCTGCCTCCTCTCTGGGCCCGTCTGGGAATGGCACGGATGGCGTGGGGTGACAGGCTGCTGGGATCTCCTTACCATTTATAGAAGCCTCTCCCACACACCCCAATTAGAATTCTAATGAAGTGGGCGAGGCACCAGGTCATTCCTGTAGTGCCTGTAAACGTTTCACTTACGACATACTTGTCACCCAATGGAAGGTCATCCTGCTTGTGCAAGACCAGCTTGGGGAGAAGAGGGGAGATAAGAAAGAAACGCAGAGTCTGCTTTTATGATTTTTTTTTTAAAAGATGAACTTCCTGGATTATGGGGTTTAGGAAATTATGTCATGCTTTTCTTGAAGTGACTTTTTTTAGAAATGCTGTTGTGAAGTGCCCCGGGGTGGGGGTGGGGGACTCAATGAAATGTCTCCGCAGAACCCAGAGTCGGAAACCGCCTGGTCCTTTCTCACCCTCCGCACAGGCCAGTGGCCGCCACCTGCACACGACGGGTGGGAGACGCTCATCGTGGCTCACTGGTTGGGGTTGCAGTGTGGCAGAAAGGGTATTTGATTTGGGGTTGGAAGCAGTCCGTTGCGACGCTGGCTGGGTCCTGGGCCATCAATGAACCTTGAAGCCTCGTCTGGGACCCGGGGGAGGCGTGCCCACCCTCCTCAACTCAGTAAGCAAGGATTGTTCATGGGAACAATCCAATAAGGTGATGTAAACGCAGACTGCATGGACGTCCACGCACCAGAATGGGTTACGCCAGGTGTCACCTGGAATCAGATGTCAGTTTGGTTCCAGACTGGGGGGTGCGTGGGGAGTGTTCTTTTCAAGGCAGCGGGGACAGCCACTAAACCTGTACTTGTGACATGGTTTCTTTCTCCTTCTGCCATGTGCCATCTGTAACACTGGAGGGTAAGTCACAGGCTTTCTCCGAGCCCAGCTTCTATACTGGTTAACAAAGGAGAGAGAGACGCTGTGCGTTTTTTGGCTTCCTTATTTGTTGTTTTATTTTATCTCATTTTATTTTTATTTCTGCTTTTTAGGGCTGCACTCACGGCATATGGAGGTTCCCAGGCTAGGGACCAAATCGAAGCTGTAGCTGCCGGTCTACACCACAGCCACAGCAAAGCCAGATCTGAGCAGTATCTGCAACCTACACCACAGCTCACAGCTCACCAAAGCCAGATCCTTAACCCACTGAACAAGGCCAGGGATTGAACCCACAACCTCATGGTTCCTAGCTGAATTCATTTCCACTGAGCCACAACGAGAACTCCATTTTTTTGTTTGTTTGTTTTAAAGGGGTATATTTTTTCAAAAGATCCCGTTGTGGATACTTACCAGTATCCAGGTTTCCTCTGACAGAAAAAAGAATTTAAAAAATGATAATGCTTCAAGCGTTCATGACAGACCGGGAACTTCTCAAGGCTTCCCCCAGGACTGGAGCGGGAAGGGGGGCTAGCACCACCATGGAAGGACTAGGTCATTAGGGAGAAGATGAGAACACTGGATCTTGACAAAGGCAGGTGGGAAAAGAGGGATCTGCTTCTTCTCTGCCCCCTGGGCTCCTGCAGCCCTTTATACATTTGAGGACCTCGGTCACCCCACAGCTCTCCTTGCCCTGACATGATCTGGTCATGTGTGTCCCCATCTCTCACTCTCTGAGGGTCCAGGCTGTGTATGACTCACATCTTCTTCCCAGAACCAAGCATGGGTTTGTCACCTGACGGGAGCATGCATCTTTTTGAATGAGTGGATCAAGCAGCCAATGTAAAGATGGAAACAATAACCATCAACGTAGAGCTCATCGTGGGCAGGCACCGGCTAAACACACCACCCGTATTACCTTTTCCTGTCCTCAGATCAGCCCTATGACAGACATAGGTACCATTCCATTTGCGGTCTCATGGGAGGGGGAAATGAGTTAACCCAAGTCTGCAATCACATGCTTATGTGAGTGACAGCAGAGCCTGTTTGCTTAACCTGGAAGTCGGCTGCAGAGCGAGGTGGGACCCCAGGCTTTCCCAGGCCTCTAGCAGCTCTGCACCTGTGCCTTGCAGAATGTGGCCACTGCTGGCTCTGGCAGCTGGTGCAGAAGACAGCAGAGCATAGAGCCGTGATGGGGCAGGTGGGTGTGTGGCGTGGTCCTGGCCCCTGCTGTAGCACTGGCTGTGACTCTGGGCTAGATCTTTATTGTGTTGGGTTGGCCCTGCCGGAGACCCTGAGAACAGTGTGAATGGAGCCGATGAGTGGATGTGAAGTGCTGCGCACGCCCTCGAGTGTGGGATTAAGAGATGAGGGGGAGGGAGCTGCTTATCACGATTACTGTTGTTGTTGGCCTGGGAGCCAAGCTTCGGCTTTCACTGCTTTCAGTGAGCTGGCAGGGCACTCTGCGGGGTGACAGGGAGAAGATGCTGCCCTTGGAGATCCCTGAGATCACACAGACCTGACACCGAACTCTGGCTGTGCCATCGCCTCACTTCTCAGAGCCTCCCCACGGGGTCTGTGAAGCTGAGACAGAGTTGCCATGACAACCGAAGGAGGGTGTGCATATAAGGGCTCCCGCCCTGCTCCAGGCGCCGCTCAGCGTGTAACAGGTTAGTGTGATGCCCTTAGTGTTCTCGCCGCCCTTAAAGCACCCCGCCAGCCCGAGTGTCATAGATTTTGCAGTGAGACCCACACGTGTGGACAGGGGTGCCTGCCCACGGACTCACTGGTCTCCCTTTGAAAAGATCTGTAGTGATCCATCTTGACTGACTCCAGGGCAGTGTGATAGAAAGATACCCTAATAGGATTCAGAAGATCTTGACCGAAAGCCGGCCCCTGGGGCTCATCTACTGTGTGACTTAGGCAGACTCTTTTTCCTTCTCTGAGCCTGTTTCCTCGTCAGCCTCCCCACACATCGCCCAGCGCTGCCATGAGGCGCAAAACCCTCAAGTCGTGGATGTGACGCTTCCCTGTGGACGGGGCGGTGCCGGCTGTCCTCCTGCCCTGCCTGCCGCTCGGGCTGGACTCCCTGGAGCCTGCTAACCGGCCAGCATCAGGGCCTGGCCTCCTTGCCCTGAGTCGACTTCGGTAGCTGCTGAAGGATTGCACTGCGGCCGCTGTAATTTGCATGCCCTGTCATGATTTCAACTAAATGATTTTCAGTTCACAGGCGGAGTCACTGAGCTACACGCAGGACGAAATTCCTGCCTGGCCACCCTCTCAGCGCCTTGGACTCCAGTTAGAATGAATATGCAAATGAAGGCTTTTAAAAAATGGGAGATGCTAATTGATCATTTGCCATTTTTCTCCCTCTAATTAAAGGACTGAGGGTTGCTGAGGGTTTCGCAACGCGTGTAAAGGCACAGAATCTTATGAGAAATCATCAGCCCAGCCTTTCTCTTGGTCCCCTTTCCTGACACATTTTCTCTTGAAAGCTTCAGTGTAGGGCAGTTCACACTCTCAAAGCAGCACGTGCACGGACCAGAGCTCTGGTTGCAACATTCATTTCTGTGACGATTCTGTTTAAGGCACATCTCCCCGCCACCTCTTTTTTAGTAGTTTTTTTTTTTTTTTTTATTAAAGTATAGTTGATTTACAATGTTGTGCCAGTTTCCCATTTCATGGGAGCTCCAGAGGGCCGGAGGTTAGTCCACGTCCATCCCAAGTGCAGCACTCCGCCCAGGGCATATGCTGTGGGATCTCAGTAACTATGGTTTATAGTGTGGTTTAAACTTCTCAGTAGGAGTTCCCGCTATGGTACAATGGGTTAAGAATCCAACTGCAGCGGCTCGGGTCGCTGTGGAAGTGTAAGTTCCATCCCTGGCCTTGGAACTTCCATACGAGTGCAGCCATTTAAAAAAAAAAAAAAAAAGTGCGTTGAAAAGACCAGGAGGCCCTTTTTCATTTGAACTGAGAATTTGTCTCCCTCTGTCCTCACTGCTTCTCCCCAGCCCTCACTGATCCCACACGAGCCCACGTGTCGCCTTCCTCATGGACAATGATCATGTTTGCGCCCGAGTCTGCCACACACCCGCTTCCCTCCGCTCCCCTCTCACAAGTCTATTGTTCTCTGGGCTAAACATCAGATGCTCTGACCATTCCTGATGACTCATGGTTTGGGGGCCTCTCATCCTCTCGGTGAGATCATGTTATTCTCCGCTTCCAAAACCTTCAATGGCTCCGCACGGCCCATCACAGCTCAGATTCCTTAGTCTGGCCTACAAGACCCTTCAGGGTATGTTCAACTTAATTCCGATTTTTTTTTTTCCTGCTGTTCCTGTTCAGCAAAAGGAACAAAACATCTCTAGCCATTTTTCCTGGGACTGCACATGACTGTCCCTGCCTCTGCACCTGCTGACAAGATGCTCCTGCCCGGAACACCTTCCCTCTTCCTTCTCGGTCCAGGTCTCCTCACTGCCAAGGCCCGAAGCAAGCGCCTTCCCTCCTGCTGATCCCTCCAGTGTGCTGTGGGAACAGGGCCAGCGATGAAACAGGCAAACCTGGGTTCCAGCCTCAGTCGCACACTCTGACTTCTCGTCAGCGCATATTTGTGTCATCACCAGGACACTGGGCGAAGCCCCTCAGCTCCCTGAGCCTAAGGTTTCTCCTCTGAAAACTGGGGATAGTGATACCGGCCCTGCTCACCCTCCAAGCGTTCTGAGGAGTCCTGTGACGACACATGCTAAAGCCCTTTGTAAATGACGAGGTGCGTTGACGACCCGGTCTGAGCCTTTAGGACTCTCAGTCTGAGCCTCTGTGTCACGCATCAGGCACCTCACAACACATGATCTGAATCTGTTAGTGAGCTTTCTTCAGGAGGGGAGTGTGGGGAATGTGCACAGCTGGCCACGGTTTCCTGGCACCAGGCTCCGTGCCAAGAGTCTCGCGTCTGTTTAGCGTTAAACCTCATGACAATCCTCTGAGGGAGATACTGTGACTCTGATTTATTTATTTATTTATTTCCATTGTCTTTTTTGTCTTTTTATGGCCACACTTGCGACATACGGAGGTTCCCAGGCTAGGCGTCAAATCGGAGCTGCAGCTGCCGCCGGTCTACACCACAGCCACAGCCACACAGCATCAGCATCTGTGACCTACACAGCAGCTTGCCTCATGATGCTGGATCCTTAAACCACCGATCGAGGCCCAGGATCAAGCCCACATTCTCACAGAGACAAGGTCGAGTCCTTAACCTGGTGAGCCACAGTGGGAACTCCTGAACTTTTCTTAAAAGACAGAAACTGAAAAGAGCTAGAAAGAGGTGCAAGAGTGGTGGCTACTGATTACGGAGATAAAGAAGAGTTCTTTTCCCTCCATTTAAAAAATTTAATTTCAGGAGTTCCCGTCGTGCCTCGGTGGAAATGAATCTGACTAGCATGCCTGAAGACACAGGTTCAATCCCTGGCCTCGCTCAGGGGATTAAGGATCCGGTGTTGCCGTGAGCTGTGGTGTAGGTCACAGACTTGGCTTGGATCTGACATTGAGGCCAGCGGCTACAGCTCTGATTTGACCCCTAGGCTGGGAACCTCCATATACTGTGGATGTGGCCCTAAAAAGACAAAATAAAAAAAATTTATTTTATTGAAGTCTCGTTGATTTATAACATGCTAATTCCTGCTGCACAGCAAAGTGATTCAGTTATACAAATATATTCTTTTTCTTTTCTTTTCTTTTTTGTCTTTTTAGGGCCTTGGCATACGGAGTTTCACAGGCGAGGGGTCATATTGGAGCTACAACTGCCAGCCTACTCCACAGACACCGCAACGCGGGATCTGAACCATGTCTGTGACCTATACCACAGCTCACGTCAACGCCGGATCCTTGACCCACTGAGCGAGTTCAGGAATTGAACCCACATCCTCACGGATACTAGTCAGATTCGTTTTTGTTGCGCCACAGTGGGAACTCCCGATGTATACATTCTTTTTCTTTTTTTTTGTCTTTTTGCCTTTATCTAGAGCCGCACCCGTGGCATATGGAGGTTCCCAGGCTAGGGGTCTAACAGGAGCTGTAGCTGCTGGCCTTCGCCACAGCCACAGCAACGCGGGATCCGAGCCGCGTCTGCAAACTACACCACAGCTCACGGCAACGCCGGATCCTTAACCCACTGAGCAAGGCCAGGGATCGAACCCTCAACCTCACGGTTCTTAGTCAGATTCGTTAACCACTGAGCCACTAAGGAAACTCCTGGATGTATACATTCTTTTTCATAATCTCTTCCATTACGGCTTATCGCAGCGTGTGGAATATAGTTCCCTGTTCTATAAGACAGACCTCTGTGCTTATCCGTTCTCTATATAATAGTTTGCATCTGCTAGTCTCAAACTCCCCATCCTTCCCTCCCCTACCTCTTCTCTCCCTTGGCAACCACAAATCTGTCCTCTATGTCTGTGAGTCTATTTCTGTTTTATAGGTAGTTTCATTTGTGTCATAGTGTAGAGTCCACACATAAGCAGTACCATGCAGTATTTGTCTTTCTCTGTCTGACTTACTTCACGTGGTACAATAATCTCTAGGTCCATCCATGTTGCTGCAAATGGCATTATTTCATTCTCTTTTATGGCCGGGTGTTATTCCATGGTGTATCTATGTACCACATCTAAAGAGGAGTTACTCACGGAGGAGGAGGAGGGAAAAGCTCAGAGAGAGTCATTCCAGGAAGGGGAGAGCAGTCCTGGGAAAAGGCTGCAGATGAGTTTATGGGGAGTCCACAGCACCAGGGCAGTGGGAAAGGGCGTAGGAGGCTGGCTCAGCCCTGAAACAGGATGAGGATGCTGATCCCGGGGCACGAGGGAGGTAGCCCCGCCCCGCACGTGTCTGAGGCCTCTTGACAGAAGGGTTGGTTCATTCTGTCACTCGGTATGTGTCAAGCTGTCACTCAGCCATCTGTGAGCGTGCGGCCGGAAAACCAAAAGCAAGACAGGAAGCCACAGCCCACCACCTGTGGGCTCCGGGGCCACGACCCGGAAGGCTGGTGGTTTGCACAAGTTCATGGGCACGCAGAGTGCTAGGAAGCACGAAGGACAGAGGGTGGCAGGTGTCCCAGGCTGTGTAAATCCTCAGATAGGAAGCAGCCCGGAGAAGTCATCCAGCCCAAACTCGCCTTTTACAGGTGGGAGACCTGAGGCCTTCGGAGAAATGATTTGCCTAAGGTCACTCAGACTCTTCCGGGACTCAGAGCCGGAAAAGAATTGGAGTCATTTGTCCACCTTCCATCAACAAGCTCACCTCGTCCCCAGGACCCGGAACGAGACTATGGGCTTCCCATTGGCCACACCTTGCAGCCACTTTAGTTCCCTCCTTTCCTTCAGTTGACAAACCCATCTTAGAAAGGCCTCAGGGGCTGGGAGTGCAAGGTTAGGAAATATTTTTCAGTCTTATCAGTAGCAGCAAAGAGTGCTAACATTGTTAAACATTTGTACAATGATCACAAGATTTGCTGCCTATTTTTTTTGGTCTTTTGTCTTTTTATGGCCGCACCCACAGCATATGGATGTTCCCAGGCTAGGGGTCAAATTGGAGTTGCAGCTGCCAGCCTACACCACAGTCACAGCGACGTGAGATCTGAGCTGCCTCTCTGACCTACACCACAGCCCGGGGCAACGCTGGATCTTGAACCCACTGAGTGAGACCAGGGATCGAACCTGCATCCTCATGGATGCTAGTCAGATTCATTTCTGCTGAGCCATGACGGGCACTCCAAATTGGCTTTTATATTCACCATCTCCCCTGATCCTTACCTGGCTCCTAGGAAGCAGGTTGGAGTACAACCACCATGCTATGGGGGAGAGAACGGAGGCCCAGAGGGCTACGGGTCTTGTCAGAAGACAGACTCAAATCTAAAACTTCCGATTCCAAATTTCCTCCTCCTCTTTCTTCACTTCACGTTAGGTGCTCGTAATAAATAGGTTTCAGAAAAAGAAAAGATGTTCGGGATCACCCACATGCCGGATGCTTTACCATAACTTGCATGTGTTGTGTTTTGCTCTATTTTTGCCATCGGAGTGGGAATCATAAGCCACTTGAGTGTAAATGTGATTTGTGAAGACATCTAAAGGCTTGGCAAGAGGCGAAGGGCTGTCCAGAGGAGTGTGAGGTGGGGAAGGCATGGGCTGGGCTGGGAGCAGAGAGCCTCAGGGGCCCTCCTTGGCCCCAGCCCTGCCCTTCCCCCCTAGGCAGGCTCAGGCTGAGGTGTTCTCTCTCACAACCCATTTCCCCAGCCTCCAAAGAGACAAGAGAATTTACACAGGCCCTGCCTCCAACCTGGGCCCCTCCCTTGGTGCCTGAAGCATTAACAAACCTTCCACTGAGGCCTCAAGAAAGGAAAAAAGATTAGAAGGAAGCGGCAAAGATTTTCCTGGATTCTAGTCATTCATCCACCTCACATTTATTATGTCCACCTTGGAGTCCCCCTTGTGGCGCAGCGGAAATGAGTCTGACTAGTAACTATGAGGTTGCAGGTTCGATCCCTGGCCTCGCTCAGTGGGTTAAGGATCCCACTACGGTGTAGGTCACAGACAAGGCTCTGATCCCGCGTTGCTGTGGTGTAGGCTGGTGGATACAGTTCCGATTTGACCCCTAACCTGGGAACCTCCATATGCTGCACGCCCCTAAAAAAAAAAAGGTATTATGTCCACCTTGTGCAAGTAAGTCTCTCTCAGACATCCTGGGAAATTCAAAAATGAACACATTTCATGGAAGGGGATTGGTACCAAAACCTGTAAAAGTATACATGCATGGATGCATATAACACAATGATCCATAGAATTTATTAATAAAAGGAAATATTTTGAGGAAAATGGAAATGTTAAGTAATAGGAAATTTATTAAATTATGGCAGATCCACACATTATGAAGCTATGTGATCTTTAATATGACGATAATAAAAAGTATGATGTAGGTGTTCCTGTCGTGGCTCAGTGGAAACAAACCTGCCTGGCATCCATGAGGGCTCAGGTTCAATCCCTGGCCATGCGCTCAGTGGATTAAGGATCCACCTCCATACGCTGGGGTGTGACCCTAAAAAGACAAATAAATAAATAAATAAAATAAAAAATAAAAAGGATGATGTATATATGCATTTGACATCGAAAGATGTCATGATGGAGTTAGTAAAAAAATTGTGTATGAATGAACATGTTTAAATAAATATATATGAGTGTGGTACATATATACATACATGCTCTGAGAAGAAAATCTTGTATGTCTAGTATATAGGAAACTGCATATGAGAATTAAATAGTGGTCTGTGATTGAAAGATGATCTTGACACTGTATTAGGCAATTCTATATTCTCTCAGTTTTTTATGGCTCATATCACATATTTTTATCATCAGAGAAACAACATATTTCCATTTTTAAAATATCATGTTATCACTGATGATAAAGATACATAATAACATAAAAGCAGATTTTATGTATTGGATGATCCAATCTTCATATACCCATAAAGGTGGGATTTTTTTTCCTTTTTTTAGGGCCACACTTGTGACATATGGAAGTTCCCAGGCTAAGGGCTGAACTGGAGCTGCAGCTGCCAGACTACTCCACAGCCACAGCAATGTGAGATCCGAGCTGCCTCTGTGACCTACACTGCAGCTTGCAGCAAGGCTGGATCCTTAAACTAATGAGTGAGGCCAGGAACTGAACCTGCATCCTCATGGATATTAGGTTTTTAACCTGCTGAACCACAACAGGAACTCCGAAAGTAGGAATTTTAAATGTATGGATTTTTTTTAAGTAAGGTGCAGTTGATGTACTATGCTGTATAAGTTACAGGTGTATAATACGGTGATTCACAGTCTTTACAGGTTACACTCCATTTATAGCTATTACAAAATATTGTACAGCATATCCTTATAGCTTATTTCATACCTAATAATTAGTACCTCTAATCCCCTATCCTTTCAATGCCCCTCCCCACTTCCCTCTCCCCACTGGTATCCACTAGTTTGTTCTCTATATCTGTGAGCCTGCTTCTTTTTTGTTATTAAATGTGGGAATTTTGAAGCCTAGAATGTTGTATAACAAAATGTAAATGGTTTGTCTTCCCTGATTTTGTTTTGATGCATTGTCAGCTGTCTAGAATGAGTGTGCCAAAATTAGTAACAAGACAATAAAATTAGATAAATGACAAAGGTATTAGTCAAATAGAATCCCTTAGCTGTGCAGAAACTTTGAAGTTTAATTAAGTCCCATTTGCTTATTTCTCTTTTTATTGTCCTTACTCTGACACATTGCATATCAAAACTACTACGAGGTACCACCTTACACCAGCCAGAATGGCCGTCATCAAAAAGTCTACAAACAATAAGTGCTGGAGAGGGTGTGGAGAAAAAGGAACCCTATTACACTGTTGGTGGGAATGCAAATTGGTGCAGCCACTGTGGAAAACAGTATGGAGATTCCTCAGAAAACTCAAAATAGAATTACCATTTGGGAGTTTCCGTCGTGGCGCAGTGGTTAGCGAATCCGACTAGGAACCATGAGGTTGCAGGTTCGATCCCTGGCCTTGCTCAGTGGGTTAACGATCCGGCGTTGCCGTGAGCTGTGGTGTAGGTTGCAGACGTGGCTCGGATCCTGCGTTGCTGTAGCTGCGGCGCAGGCCAATAGCTACAGCTCCAATTGGACCCCTAGCCTGGGAACCTCCACATGCCGCGGGTGCGGCCATAAAATGACAAAAGGCAAAAAAAAAAAAAAAAAAAGAATTACCATTTGATCCAGCAATCCCACTCCTGGGCATCTATCCAGCAGAAACCATGACTCGAAAAGACACATGTACTCCAGTGTTCATTGCAGCACTCTATGCAATAGCCAGGTCATGGAGACAACCTAAATGCCCATCGACAGAGGAGAGGATAGGGAAGATATGGTACATACACACAATGGAATATTACTCAGCCATTAAAAGGAACGAATTACCAACATTTATAGCAACATGGACGGACTTAGAAATTATCATGCGAAGTGAAACCAGTCAGACAATGAGACAGCAACACCCAATGCTACCGCTTACATGTGGAAACTAAAAAGACACAATGAACCTCTCTGCAGAACAGACAATGACTCACAGACTGGAAAACCTTGGTTTTTCAAATAAGACAATCTGGGGGGTGGGGGGATGCACTGTGGGTTTGGGATACAAAATCTGTAAAATTGACTTGTGATAAGGTATGTACACCTATAATTGAAATAAAATCCATTAAAAAATAAAATTAAATTAAAAAAAACACAAAAAAACAAATAGAATCCCTGACTCTAAAGAACTGACAGTCTAAAGAGGAGATGAAGGAGTTCCCGCTGCGGCACAGCCAGTTAAGGATCTGATGTTGTCTCCGTAGTGGCTTGAGTTGATGCTGAAGCATGGGCTCGATCTCTGGCCCGGCAGGGTGGGTTGAGAATCCAGTGTTGCCGCAGCTCTGTCGTAGGATGCAGCTGCAGCTCAGATTTGATCCCTGGCCCGGGAACTTCCATATGCTTCAGTTGTGGCCAAAAATATAAACACAAAAGAGGAGATGAGAAAAGGACACGTGAGTAAACTATGCAGCAGGGTTCTGCAAGCTCACCTGCTGTAAGAGGGGAGCAATCAAAATGGAAAAGGTCTCAAGAAAAGAGTCATGGTCAGGATGACATTTGAGCCATGCCTGGAAAGGTAGATACGAACAAACAAAAGCTGGACGGGAGGGCACTCCCAGCAGAGAGAAGGCAGGGGGCAGCAAGCTGAAGAGTCTTGATCTCACACCGCCCACCCCGTGTGCTCCTGCATTCCCACCCAACCATCATGCTTAGTCATCAAGCTCCGCCCACACCTCTTCAAACAAGGCAGCTCTGAATGGGTGCAAAGGGTGCTTTTTCCATTCTGGTTTGATCTTGCTGTACCCTGGATGAGGGGCATAAAAGTGGATTCAGCACTGGATGACTTATGAGTCAACTACTTTACAGTTTGTGTTATTGGTTCTTGGCTGGATTTGATTGGTAATTTTGGTCTTCACCAAATGTATACTGAAGTGTCTTTAAATCTCAAGGACAAGTGGGAATTTCCCATGTATCAGATTTAGGTCTTAGTTTCAGGCATCTATGGAGAAGGCTGTAAAAACAGAATCAGACTCACAGACATAGAGAACAGACTTGTGGTTGCCAAGGGGGAGGGACTGGGAATTTGGAGTTAATAGATGCAAACTATTACATTTAGAATAAACAACAAGGTCCTACTGTATAGAACCAGGAACTATATCCAATCTCCTGGGCTAGACCACAATGGAAAATAGCATAAGAAAGAATGTATATATATGTATGACTGAGTCACTTTCTGTACAACAGAAATTGACACAACATTGTAAATCGACTACTTTAATTAAAAAAAAAGAAACCTATAAATAAACCTATAAATTGCAGAGGCTAAGGCTTGTCCCACTTCACAGCAAGGAAGTTAATGGCTTTAAACTGGAAGAGTAACTTGCAGTCCATTCTGGAACCTTCTCTCCTTGAAGAGTCAGGACACTGGAAAGTTCAGGGAATGGCTCTGTTCACTGCTCTGGAGCATAAAGTTCTGGAAATTCCAAATAAGGCTGCTTTCAGAAAGAGAGGTGGCAATATTCTAAAGACTTGTGCGTGGGGAACATGAGAGGAAATGGGATTTCAAGTAAATTGGGACACAGAGCCAACTAGAGCATTTCCTAGCCACTATCTGCTTCCAACAGCCCCAGACATTTCACCCTCTCTTTAGCTCTTTGCCTTGCGGCAAAGCAGCCAGGGTGTTTTCTTCCGGCTCAGAGTCTCTGTCCTTAATGATTACATGTGGGTGACATTTGAGCGCTAAATCAGATACCTGGAGACGTAAGTGCTAATCCTGGCTCCGTCACTAAGTCGCCCGGAGACCTTGGGAATGAGGAGTTTGGTGTCAGTCAGTAGACCTCAGCCTTTTCTTCGGCCCCATATCATCACACGTTCCACACACTCTTGTCCAAAACTCTGAACTTCTCTTTGACCTTCACGGCAATATTGAGGGACAGGTACAGGGGTTTCCTATACACCCTCTGCCCCGACACGTGGAGAGCCTCCCACGCTGTTAACCTTTCCCTTCTTTGAATAAAATGTCCCATCCCCAACTCTTAAGGTTTAGGAGTCTAGATTTAAATTGTCTTCAAGAACACATTGAAAAATATAGACACACACACAACTCTACCTGCATAAACTTGTTTTACTTAGGTAATAACTTGAAAAGATTTAAAAGAAGATACTAACACTGGTTCTTCTCTGTGGAGGAGACCTGTGAGTCTGGTGATTAAGGTAACAAAGAGCCTGACTTTTTACTGTATACTCATTGAATTTGTTTGCTGAATGCATATTAAGTGAGAAATTTCATTTGACCGCATATAAAAGAGACCTGAGAAATGGCAACTTAAGCAAACAAAAGGGTTTTATTTTTCCTAGTAAATGAGAAGTCTGGGGCGTGCTGTCCAGAGTTGCTTGCCCTGTTATTAGGGATCTAGGCTCCTTCCAGAAACCTGTCCTCCTGTCCTAGATTCTTGGCCTGCATCAGGCCAAAAGCTCACCAGTAGCTGGAGGGCTACTCAGGCGTGACCCCTGTGTTTCAGGCAAGAAGGTGAAGGGGGCAGAGACTTGCCTGCTGGTTATGAGCCCTCAACAGAGCTCCCCCGGCGATCCTCCTCAGCTTACTTCTGCTTACCTCTCATTGCTCAGAACTTGTGTGGCTCTGCCTCTTCTGGCTGCAAGGGAGGCTGGGAAATAGAGTTTTCTCATGCACATATTGCCACCTCATGTAAAACTGGGGTTCTGTTAGTTAAGAATGTGGAGAATGGATTCAGGCTTTGTAATCAGTAGCGTCTGTCACATACGCGATGTTTTTTTAAAATTAAGCCTTTGTTGGGAGTTCGCGTTGTGGCTCAGTGGAAATGAATCTGACTAGTATCCATGAGGTTGCGGGTTCGATCCCTGGCCTTGCTCAGTGGGTTAAGGACCTGCCGTTGCCCTGAGCTGTGGTGTAGGTGGCAGATGTGGCTCAGGTCCTGCGTTGCTGTGGCTGTGGCGTAGGCCGGCAGTCACAGCTCCAGTTGGACCTCTAGCCTGGGAACCTCCATATGCCGTGGGTGCAGCCCTAAGAAGACAAATAAATAAATAAACAAATAAACAACTAACTAACTGAAATTAAGCCTTTGTCTTTTTAGATCAGTTTTGGGTTCATGGCAACATTGAGGGAAAAGTCCAAAGATATCCCACGTACCCTCTGCCCCAACACAGGAACAGCCTCCCCGACTGTTAATATCCCCCACCAGAGGGTACATTTATTACAGCTGGTGAACCTACAGGGACACGTCACAATTACTGAAAGTCCATAGCTTACATGAAGGTTCACTCTTGGTATTATACAGTCATTGGATTTGAGCAAATATATAATGATCTGTATCCATCACGTTAGCATCACAGAGAACAACTTCACTAAAATGCTCTAAATATGCTCTGTGCTCGGCCTACTCATTCCTCCCCTGCCCAGTCCCGGGCAACCACTGATCTTTTTATTGTCTCTGTAGTTTTGTCATTTCCAGAATGTCATGTAGTTGGAATGACGCGGTATGTCGCCTTTTCAGATGACATTAGTAATTAGGTTAGTCATTAGATTAGATTTGAAAGATGCATTTAAAGTGCCTCCGTATCTTTTCATAACTTAATAGCTTACCTCTTTTCAGTTAACACTGAGTAACATTCCATTTTCTTCACGTACCGCAGTTTATTTATCCTACCTACTGAATCAGCATCTTGGCTGGTTCCAAGATAGAACTACGAAGAAAGCTGCTATAAAACATCTGTGCAGAGGGTTTTGTGTGGACATAGGGTTCAGTCCCTTATGGTAAGAGTATGTTTAGTTTTGCCAGAAACTGCAAAACTGTCTTCTGACGTGGCTGTGATATCTTGCCTTCCCGTCAGCAGTGAGTAAGCGTTTCTGTGGCTCCACACCCTGGCCATCATTCGGCGGTGTCAGTGCAGTTTGGGTCATCCTGGTAGATGTGTAGTGGTGACATATTACCTTAAAATATATGTTTTTATATATATTTATTATATATCATATATACATATAACTATATGTATGTGTATTGATACATACATACACGTGTGTGTGTGTGTGTGTGTATCAAAAAGGCCTTGAAAGTGTGTGTGTATCAAAAAGGCCTTGAAATAAGAGGAGAAAACAGTCACAATTTGAGAAGCGACTGTGGATGGTGGAGTGGGGAACTTAATGAACTCCCCCCAAGCAGAACAACCACTTAACTAGTGAAAATTATTTGAAAATCACTTAAAGTCTCTGGAAATTGTTCATATAGCAAAAGCAGTTACTTAAGAAAATCTACTAAATTTCAGGGGGAACAGCGACAGCCTGCGACATTGGAGTCATTTCCCCCTCCGGCGCCCCGCATCTCGGTGTGACGAAAGCCCCATCCAGGCGGGGGTTCTTCCTCCAGTGCCCACGCGTCTGCGCCGTGTAAGAGCTGGGCCTTGACCTGGGGCGGGGCGGGGGGGGGTCCAGACTAGAGAGATATTTAGTCCCATCCTTTCGGGGTTTGTTTTGTTTTGAAGAGCAGAGCCTATTTTTAAGAACTGCTTTGGTTCTCCTAGGACTGGAGAGCCCAGATTCTCCATTATGACAGAAAGCAAGGACCGAGAATCGAGATGGCCAAGTTTAGGTACACACTGTTCTCTTGAGTAAATCACTTCCCCTCTCTGAATTTCCACTTTCTCTAGAGAAAAAAAAAAAAATTAGGAAACAGGAAGACAGCTCAGGACAGTCCCCAAGACTCAAGAGCCGCGACCTGACCCTGCAGCCCTACAGCCTGCCCCTCCCGAATTCTGCTCCCGCGCCTCCCATAAGCCACGCTCTGTCTCTGTCCGTCTCTGTCTCTCTCATGTCCATTAAAATGTTTATCCCCCGCAGAGCTCTGGAGAACATAGGGACCTGTGCTGCAGATGAGGATTTGGTCTGGGTGGTTGGACTTCTAATACCTGATGTCATCAAAAGCCTTAAGGCAAAAACAATGTTCTGATGGGAGAGCGAAGTGCTGTACCCAGGAGGGAACGGGGTAAGGAGGCGGAAGGGTGGGGCTAGAGTAGACGTACAAGTTCAGGGGTACAGAAGTAAGTTTGCTTCCTGCCTCATTTCTCCCTTTCTTCCCTGCTCTCCTTCCTTTCTGGAGAGTGGAAGGGGCAGAAGAAGAAAAGACCTGCAGTGTCTGCCATTTGGTTCCATGCGGTTTCCCACCCTCCGCCACGCACAGGGCGTTGTCATGGCTTTGGCCGTGTCTGCACACCCACACTGCCATCATCTACCTAGTTTCTTTCCTTACATCAACTCTCTTTTCTTTTTTTCTTTAACTAACACACCCACTTTAGTCTTCTAACAAACAATATCGTCTGTAGAAGGGTTTGGTATGTTAATTTTTTTTTCTTTTTAGGGCCACACCTGCGGCATATGGACGTTCCCAGGCCAGGGGTCGAATTGGAGCTACGGCTGCTGGCCTAAGCCGCAGCCACAGCCACCCTGGATCCAAGCCACATCTGCAACCTACACTGCAGCTTGTGGCAACGCCAGATCCTTAGCCCACTGAGCGAGGCTAGGGAGCGAACCTGCGTCCTCTTGGACCTAGTGTCGGGTTCTTGACCCGTTGAGTCACCGCAGGAACTCCTTAACTATTTTTCAAATGTGTATTTAAATAAATGGATGACTATTAGAATTTTAAAATGTGTCCCCATATCATAGTTCTGCGTCTTCAGGATGCATCTCAATTAGCTCATTCGGTTTCTGCAATGACTCTATGAGGTAAGGATGACACAGGAGGAAACTAAGGCTCAGAGGGCTTAGTGATTTGCTCAAGGTCCTGAAAGACAAAGACAGAGTAAGACTTGAAGCTGTTTCATTTCTAAGGTCCCTACTCTTTCTCCTAACACTGCCCTACAGTGGGGAGGGAGGAAGAAAAGAGCTCTCGCATAAGAGCTATTAACTCAGAGACCGATACATTGGATCCAGCCAGCTTGCTCTGCACCCAGGACGAGTCAAGCTCCATCACCCATTTCTGGCCTCCCTGGAGGACTCCTGAGTCCCTCCACCACCACCAAGCCCTGTGTCTGCCACAGACCTGGCACTTGATTTGTGTTTGTCAAGTGGTGGCTTTGCTCCGAGCACAGATCCCGCCATGGCTGTCCTGGTGCCAAGGCTCCTTGAGGCCACCCTGACCTGCCCGCTTTGCTGCCGTCACTCACATCACTGCTTTTGCTTCTGCTTCCTGCCCAGGCAAACCGGCTAAGGCTTTTCCCTCAAGTTGGGACTTGGGTAGGTTTTGTTATTTTAAGCAGTGGATTGATGACAGTGGGCATTTATTCCTAAATCATTCGGAGGCATACCTCATCATCTCCTAAATAGTTTGGAAGCATTCATCACCTCTTTCCACTGACACCATCTGATTGCCCAGCACAGGGAGGACACACTTGCTTGGCAAAGAAGGGCAGATTCTCTGCCACATCCCTCCCACCAGCCCCTTCACCTTGGTCCTGCTGGGGTTCAGTCCTTCCATGAAACAGAGAACAAGGTCAGGGTCATGAGTGAACTCAGACTTAGCATCCTTTCTGCTACATTCTCTGCCCTGCCAGAGGCTGCCTTGGGGTTTGGGGGACATGGAGGTGAGAGGCAGAAGAAGAGTGTCAGGAGAAATGGGGCAAAGGAACTAATATTTATTGCAGACCTACTGTGTGCCAAACACTGAGCTAGACACTCCGTGTCTCTTATCTCACTGAATATGCTCAGCAACCAACCGCCTTGACGAGCAGGTGTTATCATGCTCATCTTACAGGCGAGGAAATCCAAGTCTGGGAAGTTAAGTAACTTATTTTATGTCGCGAAGCTACCAAAAGTCAGGGCCAAGATTCAAACCCAAGTCTGCCCGATTCCAAAATCCCTGGTCTTCTCACTGCATCAGATTCCCTCATCTCTGGATGAGCTATAAGCTCATACGATTGGCCTCGGAAATCATTCAGTGCAGGACCTCCCAGGCACCAGTTCCTTGGGGAGGGGGAGGAGGTCAGAAGATTAGGGAGAAAGTCAGTTTAAATAAAACTAAATTGATGTCTTCACTCTGGGACTTCTCAGAGGCTTTAATATTCTAATGTGGACGTGGGTCTCCAAGAGGGAGCTGCGTGTACCACATCGTCCAAGTTACCAGTTATTTTCCTGCAAAATATCCAAGAAACCAGTGTTTTCAGAAGTTTTTGGAAAACGTTCACCTAATCAGACTCCTTAATTTTAAGCATAAAAAGGGGATGGAACTAGAGATTTTCATACTAAGTGAAATAAGTCAGAAAAGAAAGACAAATACCATATGATAGCACTTATATGTGGAATCTAAAACATGATACAAACGAACCTATTTACAGAACAGAAAGAAACTCACAGACACAGAGAACAGACTTGTGGTTGGCTGGGGGGACGGGGAAGAAGAGAGAGGGGAGGGAATGGGATGGACTGGGTTAATAGGTGCAGATTGTGACACTTAGAATGGGTAAGCAATAAGGTCTCACTGTACAGCACAGGGAGCTATATACAGTCTCTTGACATAGAACGTGATGGAAGACAGTATGAGAAAAAGAATGTATATATATGTCTGACCGGGTCACTATTCTGTACAGCAGAAATTGATACAATATTGTAAGTCAACTATACATTTTTTTCGACTCAATGAATTTTATTGTATTTATATTTGTGCAACCATCATCACAACCTACACTTTAATTTGAAAGGAAGGAAGGAAAGAAAGAAAGGGAAAGAAGGAAAATAAAAGGAGGAGATTTGTCCAAGACATGTGATAAGCTGAAGCAGACAACGCCAAGCACCGCACAACCTCACTCCCGCCCTGCCTTCCAGGCTTGGGGGCTTCTGTCCATTCATTCAGTTGTTAGGAACGAGGTAAATACCCAACACATGCCAGGCAGTGGCATAAACACGATACAGCAGAGAGGCGGCCAGGTGGCCATGTGATGATGGCGCTGGTGACGCCGTGGCAGCCGGAAGACCACCCTGGCACCGGGCTCAGAGGGCGGCGGAAGGCTTTTTTGGAGACGGAACAGGTCAAAGGACGGGGCTCCTTCGAGGTGCCATGGCCCACACCCCCCGTGAACAGGCGGGCTGCCTTAGGACCTCCGGTCACGTCCTCAAAACCCTTCCTCCTCTCATGACATTAAAAGAAGCAATTGACAGAGCATGAGGTTCCTTATTCATTCTGCAAACCAGGGTTGAAATCTCTCTGCAACGAGGGCGAGATATTCCTGGCCTGACCACAGAACAATCACGGAAAGTCAGAGCTGGAAAAGAGAGCGGATGATTAACTAACCCGAACCAGGCTACACACAGGGAAAGTGAGGCGGGGAGGCCAAGGTCGCGTGTGTCAGCCCACATGTCATGTGCGGTGTGATTCTTAACTACTTGAGGCGGGCAATCAAAATGCAGTGTTTGTGAACCCACATCCCACTGGTGAGGACGGGTGAAGGAAGGGGAGCGACCGTGTCAAGCGCCTCCTGCCACAGAGCCTTCAAGGTGGGTTCTAGAAAAAACAGGACTGGCCGCTCCAGACTCCAGGAGGTGGTACTGGGTGCTCGTCAGCCTCTATGGCACCGCGTGTCCTGGCGAGGGGCACTCGCTTCCCATCTCTGGGCCTGTTTCCTCACCTCCAAGACGCAGGAGGCTGGGTTTGTGGTGTTTATCTGTGGATGTTCCACGGAAGGGAACGTCATGTCAAGGTCAAGGCTAGGCTGGCACTCTCTTACCTTTCACCGCCCCTGCTTTGTGGCCTCACCTTTTTAATCCCTAGCCGGCTACTAGGCACATCTTCTCTCTCGAGGTTATAGAACCCATGTTGGAGAGACTCAAGGATGCGCAGGCTGGGCTGTTGGCAGAGTATAAATTAAATTACAGCTCACTTGCCAGGGCAAGAATGGGGCTGACGGGGCTGCTGGCTGAGCTGCAGGAGGGAGAGCCAGCGCTCCCTGAGGGGCCCTCCGGAAATGTGGCCCCTCACCTTCCGCTGGGCCCACAGCCACAGGCACAGGCCAGGACCATGCCCTGATCCCTGTGCTGCTGAGGTATTGATGTGGTGCTGCCTGTTGCCATGGCAATGCAGAACAGTCACAGGCTGTGGACCAGTTCTGCAGCTCCCAGCCCTGAGCTCAGAGACCATCCTTCCATCCTACACTCTCTCCACTCTCAGTGGGCATTTTTCTGAGGTCGGACATAGCTAACTGTCCTAGAGGCAGTGCCCTCTGCACTTCAGACTACCTCTGGAGTCCAGCTTCAGTTCTGAAATCTGGCCAGGAGGATGGCCGTGATGATAATGGCTCTGGAAACCCAGTTCATCTTGGAATATTTCTGGGGACTACCCTCCGACTGCAGATACTTGGTGTGGAGATGTTGGGCTGCATGAGACAGAAGCATCATGATTATAGTCTTTAGTCGTTGATGGACCGTCACACTAAAGAGGGATTAGTTTTGCTTGGAATGAGCTCCAACCTAGAAGTACCTGGGTAGCAGGTTTGGCTCAACACAAAGGCAACACTTTCCAGAACTCAGATCAAGAGAACCAGTGCTGCAGAGGCTGATGGATTTGTCCAGCACTCAAGAAGACTGGAGGCTCAGTGACCGTAAGAGAACCTTTTTAGAGACCATTGTTGGTAGACCAGCCACAGTCAAGGAGGTTACACTAGACGGTCAGTTTGAATTCTAGAAAATTCTTGAGAAGAAGAGGCCTGTGGGCTTTCCCTGGTGGCTCACTGGGCTAAGGATTCGGTGCCATCACTGCTGTGGCTTGGGTTCCCAGCCCCAGTCTGGGAACTTCACATGCCCTGGCTGTGCCCCCCTGCAAAAAAAATTGATGCTTAGCTTTAAAAAAAATTTTTTTTTGGTCTTTTTAGGGCCGCACCTGCAGCACATGGACCCAGGCTAGGGATTGAATCAGAGCTATAGTCACTGGCCTATGACACAGACACAGCAATGCCAGATCCAAGCCGCCATCTGTGACCTACACCACAGCTCATAGCAACACCGATCCTTAATCCACTGAGCGAGGCCAGGGATCGAACCTACATCCTCATGGATACTAGTCGGATTCATTTCCGCCGAGACACGACAGGAAGTCCGATGAGTAATTTTTTGGGCAGAGGTTGTACAGAAGTGCCTGAATCCTTCCTGAAGGAAACCGTTTCTCCAAACACCTCTGGATTTGCAGAAAGCACATACTTTCTCTCACAACGACTGTCATTCCTCCTTTGGGGCTTAATAATAAACACCTGGAGTTCTAAACGTCTTTTAAGATTTCTGTCTTTGCTCTTGAAATTCCTGGGGAATAAGTAAGCACCATTTTCTCCGTTGAAACATCTGTCTCATAAACTGGAATTTCAGTACTGGGTGACGCTTGGGGAGTTTTAAGTGGGTGTGTGTATATGTGTATTTTCTCCATCTTCTTTGCCAAGCTGGCATTATTTTACACTTGTGATTGACGGCTCATGGATTAATTCCTCTGCTTTGGTTTCTTGATGAGATGATTAGAAATTTGGCTGCCGTTCACTGCCATCTTCACTCTGCCTTCGGCTGTTTGGGAAGCAGAATGCCAATTTGATCTTTTTACTGCTCCTCCAGAGAATGTGAATAATGACTTAATTTACAGAAATGTAAGCTATCAGGAATGAGTAGAGAGGCCTGAGATGACCTCAGATCGTGTCTGAGGACAGCACGTCACGGAAAGTTTGTTCCCCCCCCAGATATTCCATGGTGCTGGTTCAGAAACCAGGTCTCAGCGGAGAACTTGTGCAGGAACAGGATCAGACGTGAAGTCAGAGAACAAGGGATTCAGTCTTGGGGCCCCGACTCTTTGGATCTCAGTTTTGTTTTGTTTGTTTCTTTTTAGGGCTACACCCAAGGCTAGAGGTCCAATCACAGCTGTAGCTGCCAGCCTACACCACAGCCGCAGCAATGCCAGATCCATGCCGGGTCTGTGATCTACACCACAGCTCACAGCAAGGGCGGATCCTTAACCCACTCACTGAGTGGGGCCAGGGATCGAACCCACATCCTCATGGAGACCTGTCGGGTTTGTTACGGCTGAGCCACAACAGGAACTTCTGGATCTCAGTTTTCTCATCTGTAAAGTGGATATTTATTTATTCATTCGCTCAACAGAGCACTGTATGCAAGAAATAATAACGCTATTTGTGGAGCTGCTAGATACATGAGTTGGTTGAGCTATGCCTGGAAAAGTTCCGTAAATCATAAAGTGCATTGGGAAGAGAAGGAGTTGTTGCTTATAAGATGGGATCTAGACTATTTTTTCCTTCCTAAAAAAGCCCATTACGTTCAGTTCTAGAGAAGTGTTTCTTAGCAAAGATTCTGTATCTCTTGTGACTGAGACCATTGGAAACAGAGTAGACGAAAACAGCTATTGCCTTTCCTTCCATCCTGTCCAAAGTCAACACATTTATGGAGAACAGAGGCCAACCTTCCTCTAGGCCTGAGTTCTCTTCAGTTAGCAGAAAGTCTGCTTAACTGCTGGGATCGCTCTAGACACACGGTCTTCTAAGAAGCTCCTTACATGCCCTAAGGTATATAAGGCAACACACATAGGACCACTTTTCTGTCTGGGGAAGCTGAGGAAGACAGCAAGATGATAAACAAAAACACAAGAAAACCCCATCACTCGTAGAGACATCTTTGTCATTCACTGTGGGCCTTGCTCTCTTTATGCTACCATGAGCTGCTGGGACGCTCTAATGAGACAATATTGCAAAACAGTTTGCCAAGTCAAAAGGCCAGATACCAAGCATGATTTTTTTTTTATTTTTCATACTTAGCACCTGAACTTGCCTTCGCCGTTGGGGTGCCTGCCTGTCCCTGCGCCTCCCGATTACCCATGCCAGCCTGGGCTGCAAGCACAAGCAATGGCATCTGATGTTCTGATCATTATCTACTTAAGTTTCCAACACTTCTAAGAGTCATCCTCTCTCTTTCTAAATACCTAAATTCCAACAGAGAAGTTGAAAACTGATTCCACCTGATGGCCCAGTTGTCTGGCTGATGCCAACCCATCACCAGGAAGCATAGCTCTATTTCCCTGTCCTGTTTCAGCCGCAGTCAGTCTAAGTCATGGCCGCCTATGAGTTAATGGATGTGACTTTATCACTAAGCCTCGATGACAATACTGAGATAGTCCCAGTACCACTTCTTGCGATATCTCCTAGATACCCTCCGACAGTTAGACCTACTGATAACTGGGAAAGATTACTTAGCATTTAGAAAGCCCTTGATGTCACACAGGAATTTATGACTTGTTTTTATTAGAGCTTCCTTAGAGCTTCCCTAAAACAATGGACCATAAGACACTGGTGAAGAAATGGGTCCTGGGAGACACCATCAACCTGACAAATCACCATTTCTATGGATAGGGCTGATGTGATTAATTCCTCCAGTAAAATCCTATGGAGTCAATCAGGTTTTGACATTAATAATAAAGGGACTGTGCGGGCTCTGTCAAACACAGTCAATGAAAGTGACTGGTACTGAGGGCCTTTCACAACTCCAGTAAGCTAATGATTTCCAGATACATTTTTCTCCAGCCGGTGCCAATATTTCCCTCCTTCCTATATGGGTATCTTAATTTTCTCAAAGGTGGAACGGGGACTCCAAGGGCCTGAGAAAAGCAATGATTCGCCCAGAGACACTGAGTGGGCTGGCTGCACAGCTGAGACTACAGTGCTTGGCACAAAGTAGGTGCTAGATAATTAAATACTTGATAAATGAATGACCGAATGAACTCAAATCCGGTACTTGCTTCTCCGCCCTGACCGTGCTCTGCGAGAAGCTATTTACACTCCTGCCCTTTTTCGACCCTTCAGAAATGAGGTTACTTTCCTCATATCTGACAGTGAGGACTAAGTTCTACTCCGATATGACAGTCGCAAGCCACAAGTGACTACTGAGCACTTGAAATGTCCAAATTGATGGACTATAAGTGAATCTCAGATTTTGAAGGATTAGAGTGAAGAAATATTGTCAAATATCTCATTACTAATTTTTTTATATCGTTCAACCAATAATGTTCAACAAATAATAGTTTTGGTATACTGGGTTACATTTTATTTATTTATTTATTTATTTATTTATTTTTGTCTTTCTGTCTTTTTAGGACTGCACCCACGGCATATGGAGGTTCCCAGGCTAGGGGTCTAATCGGAGCTGTAGCTGCCAGCCTACACCACAGCCATAGCAATGCCAGATCCGAGCCATGTCTGTGACCTACACCACAGCTCATGGCAACTCAGGATCCTTAACACACTGAGTAAGGCCAAGGATCGAACCCACAACCTCATGGTTCCTAGTCGGATTTATTTCTGCTGAGCCACAATGGGAACTCCTGGGTTATTAAAATCAATCACATTTGGAGTTCCTATTTTGGCTCAGCTGTAAGAAACCTAACTATTTTCTATGAGGTTGCAGGTTCAATCCCTGGCCTCACTCAGTGGGTTAAGGATCCAGCATTGCTGTGAGCTGTAGTGTAGTTTGCAGACAAGGCTCAGATCTGGTGTTGCTGTGGCTTAGGCTGGCAGTCCAGCTGTGACTGGACCCTTAGTCTGGCAACTTCCATATGCCTCAGGTGCAGTCCTAAAAAAAAAAAAAAATCAATCACATTTGTTTCTTTTCTAATGTTGCTACTAGAAAATTTTAAATTCCATGTATGGCTTTCCTTTGGGGCTTACGTGATAGTTCTATTGGGCAGCCTTGCAATCTGGTCTATAGAAGCTTTAGAAAAAGGATTATATGGAGTTCCTGCATATATGTACAGTGAGTTAAGGATCTGGCATTGCCGAAGATGTGGTGTAGCCACAACTCTAGCTCAGATTCAGTCCCTGGGCTGGGAACTTCCATATGCTGTGAGTGCAGCCAGAAAGAAAGAAAGGAAAGGAGAAAGCAAGGAAGTAAGGGAGAGAAAGAGAGAGAGTGAGACAGATAGAAAGAAAGAAAGAAAGAAGGAAGGATGGAAGGAAAGAAAGAAAGAGCAAAAGAAAGAAAGAAGGAAGGAAGGAAAGAAAGAAAGAAAGAATTATATATTGGGGGAGGATTAGTAAAATAGGTGAAAGAGATTAAGAGGCAAAGCATTCCAGTTATAAAATCAGTAAGTCACAGGGATATAATGTACAACATAGGGAATACAGTCAATAATATTGTAGTAAATTTGTAGGGTGAGAGATGATAACTTCTAGACTTATGGTGATTTTTTTTTTTTTTTTTTGGTCTGTACTTGTGGCATGCAAAGTTCCTGGGTCAGGGATCCAACCTGAGCCACTGCAGTGACAATGTCAAATCTTTTTTTTTTTATTACAATGAATTTTATTTCAATTATAGGTGTACAAAGATCATCACAAGTCAATGTGATAGATTTTGTGTCCCAAACCCACAGTGCATCCCCCCACCTCCCAGACTGTCTTATTTGAAAAACCAAGGTTTTCCAAAATCTGTGAGTCATTGACAATGTCAAATCTTTAACCACTAGGCCACCAGGGAAATCCATGGTGATTATTTTGTAACATATAAAAATATCAAATAACTATGTTGTAAAAAAAAAAGGGAATAACATCTTTTAAAATAAAAAATAAAAGAATTATATACAAATTGTTAAAATTCAGTGAAATTTTCTTTCAGTTTAGCTGAGAATCCAGAAAATAAAAGTAAGGGTAATAAACTTTCTTTGCAATGATAACAAAAAAATGCCTTCCTCTTTTCTCATAATCCTTACCTTAAAGTTTTTTTTTTTCATATTAACAATGAATTTTATTTCAGTTATAGGTGTACAAAGATCATAAGTCAATACGATAGATTTTGTGTCCCAAACCCACAGTGCATCCCCCCACCCCCCAGATTGTCTTATTTGAAAAACCAAGGTTTTCCAAAATCTGTGAGTCATTGTCTGTTCTTCAAAGAAGTTCATTGTGTCTCTTTA
>PVHT021183543.1:23737198-23824011 GCA_004024745.2 Catagonus wagneri | reverse complement strand
GCGTGGGGTTTTGACGTGGGGCTCAGAACTCTCAGTCCTGTAGCTAAGTCTCTGTGATGCAGTTACTTTCCAGTCTGTGGGGCTTCCCACCTGGGAGGTATGGGGTTGCTTCTATCGCGTAATCGCCCCTCCTACCTCTTGATATGGTCTCCTCTTTGTCTTCTGGAGTAGAATATCTTTTTTGGAAGTTTACAGTCCATTTGGTTGAAGGCTGCTCGGCATTTGTTTGTAGTTTTGCTGTTTTTCGGGAGAGAAGTTGAGCTCCAGTCCTTCTATTCCGCCATCTTAATCCAATCTCCCTACCTTAAAGTTTTGATTGCAGTCTTTCACCACATACCTGAACAGCTGGGAACCACTGAAGTACTGGTAGCTGATTGGGCGGCTGGCCAGCCAACCCAGAAAGCCAGGTGTCTAATCAGAAGAACCACCATCCTAATCCCAAATGTCACAGCACAGAAATCATTCTCTGAAGTGGAGAAGGATTTTTGGAGTATACTCTTGGTGAACAAGTTTTAATAACAATAATTGCCATAATAACTGACATTTTTATAGCACTTTGCAATTTAGAGAATACTGCCACATGTATCATCTCATTTGATAACAGCCCTGTGATATGGGCGTTATTATGAGCCCATTTAATAGATATACAAGACTCAAAACGATGAAGAGTCTGGCTCATAACCACATAACTAGAAGGTTGTCGATGTGATTGGAAACTCTGGCCTCTGAATATAGGGCTTTAGCTGGTATCTCGGGGTGCTCCAGAACCTAGGGTGTAAGCTCCCACTGGCATGGCTGAGGACTCAGTGACCCCAGTATCCCTTTTCTGCAGTGCCTCTTTAGCATAGGTCAACAGTGAGGAAAGAAAAGAAAGATTTAAGAAGTAGGAGAGGAGTTCCCATCGTGGCTCAGCAGAAACAAATCTGGCTATCACCCATGAGGTCACAGGTTCGATCCCTGGCCTCACTCAGTGGGTTAAGGATCTGGTGTTGCCGTGAGCTGTGGTGTAGGTCACAGACACAGCTAGATCCCATGTTGCTGTGGCTGTGGTGTAGGCCGGCAGCTACAACTCAACTCTGATTTGACCCCTAGCCTGGGAACCTTTTTTTTTTTTTTTGCCTTTTAGGGCTGCACTTGCAGCACATGGAAATTCCCAGGCTAGGGGCTGAATAGGAGCTACAGCTGCCAGCCACAGCCACAGCAAAGTGGGGTCTAAGCCATGTCTGCGAACTATACCACAGCTCACGGCAACGTGGGATCCTTAACGCACCAAGCGAGGCCAGGGATCGAACCTGTATCCTCACGGATCCTAATTGGGTTTGTTAACCGCAGAGACACGACGGGAACTCCTAGGGTGAACTTGCATATGCCGTAGGTAGGGCCCTAAAAAGACACACACAAAAAAAAGAAGAAGAAGTAGGAGAGAAGAAATCCAGGTGAAGGAATACATCTTGATGAGAAACTTCTCTAATGATATGTATCATAATCCCCACTGTAATTATCTTTTATGCAAATGCACACGGAAAAGGAAGTGCTATCGTGGTCAAAGCTTTGCCAGGGAAAATCCTGTTTCTTTATTACTTATTACTACCTCCATCCAAGAGGTGAGGAAACTCAGGCTCAAAGGGATTAAGTCCAAAGTTAATTCTACCACACTAAGTTGGCTTATGCATTAAGGTACAAATCATATGTATTTTCATTACTGCCATTTATTTTTCTTTATGAATTATTCAATAATTACATTGATTATTTTTATTCTGGTTTCTCTGGATTTACCAGTTTTTTTGCTCTGGCTTTTAGAATACTTTAGTTTTTTTAGAAAAAGCTTTGTTTTCTTTTCTTTCTTTCTTTTTTGTTTTTTTTTAGGCCATACCCACGGCATGTGGAAATTCCCAGGCTAGGGATCAAATTGGAGCTGCAGCTGCCAGCTACAGCCACAGCCACAGCAATGCAGGATCCAAGCCATGTCTCAAACCTACACCACAGCTCACGGCAACGCCAGATCCTTAACCTACTGAGTGAGGCCGGGGCTCAAACCCACATCTTCATGGATATGGGTGGGGTCTGTAACCCTCTAAGCCACAGTGAGAACTCCCAATCTTTGTTTTCTAATAAATTACTTAAGGTTATGAATTTTCCTCCAAGTACCACTTTTGTTGCCTCTATGTGTTTTGATTCCTTCCATGTCGGTGATAAACCAAAACCCATTTCATTCATGCTATTTCATTCCATTAATACTTTCATATTTTTCAGCTCTAAGTATTTATAATTTTCACTGGCTTTTCTCATTAACATGGATTATCTGGAAGTATGATTTTTACTTTCTAAAAAGAGTATCTGTTTTTTTTCAAATAGGTAATGTACACACAGCACAAAATTAAAGAGATATGAAAAAGTATGCAGTGAAAAGCTTTTCAAAAGCTACATCTGTGTGATTCCATTATGATGTATAACAGAAAAGGCAAAACTGTAGGGACAGAAAATAGATCGGTGGTTGTTAGGGGCTAAGGAGGGGTGGAAAGGACTGGTTCTAAAGCTACAGGAGAAAATCTGGGGGAAATCATTTTGAATCTGCATTCTGGTGGTGGTTACATGACCGCATGCATTTATCAAAACTTGGAGACATGTTTAGAAGAAGGGTGGATTGCATTGTGTGTAAATTATACCTTAACTTCTAAAAAAAATTAAATGGTAGTTTTCCCATTCATCTAAAATTGGCAGCTATGGCTTTTCTCCTCATACCAGAGCAATCTGTATTTTAGTTATAGGGAAATTTCTAAAACAATCTAATTGTTTAAAAGCTGATTCGCAAAATAATATTCAGAACTAGGACACATCCTTCACAAATCTCCACATGTTACTGTGATTCACTGTTAATAAGCTCTCTGGAACACCCAGACCCCCATGCCTGGGATCTACTGTATGTGTTGGAATTTCCTAGGACTTCTTAGAAATCTTAGGGACCTCTGCCGAAGTGCAGTACCCACCTCTCTAGGTCACTGCTTGAAATACGATGAAAAAGGTGAAGCTGACATTATGCTTAAGCCCTGGGCATCATCAGCTCTGCTGTGACAAGAGTTAAGTAATCATAGGCGAAGCTTGCTAAAACGGTATGATTATAATTATCCAGAGCCAAACTCAAACAATCTCATTGTCATTCGTACTGCTGGGCTGTGATAGCCAAACAAGGAGGATTAAACAGGGAGTGGGTAAGATACAGAATCATCATCGTAATCCCTCCTGTGTACAGCAAGCAGATGTGGCGAAAGAAAGCCCTGCTTTAGGAGTGCTGTTTATTGACGTAGTTCTTCACCTTAATCCAGAACGCGTTTACAGGTGCTGAGCCCTTGCTTAGTCATTAAGTATGCAAGGTCGACGGAGAAGACGGGCTCTCTAAGCCTTGGTTTCCTCCTCAATAAACTTGAGAAGATTCTACCCATTTCACAGGTTCCTAGAGAGACTGAGGGGGACAATGTATAGAGGACGAGCACTAGAGAAGGTTCCTTCCAGGACCGCTGTGCTGTCAAGACAGGACCTCCGATTATCCTGATATAACGATAAGGGTGGCCTCCCGTCTGAGTCCCTCGGGGATCAGGACACCCAACAGAAACAATTGGTCTGTGAACCTCCCAACCGGTCTCATAGCAACACCAAATGAAATGATAGATGGATAAGGGCTTTGGACCTTACAAAACACTGTAATGACATCAACACCTCCCTACACAGCCACACATACCTTTCTACCTGGGTAATTCAAACTGGTCCTTCAAAAATCAACTCGAGCACCAGCTCCTCCAGGAAGTCTTCCTGGAATGCCTTGCTTGAGCTTTAATGCCCTTCTTCTGGGCTCTCAGAACCTTTCACACGATCACATACTTGCTTGTCTATCACCTCCTTTGATCTGGAAGGTAATGGTCCAGTCTTCTTCCTTCCTGTTTGCCTATTGAGGGAGCTACAGTGCCTGGCAGAGTGAGCATGTGTGTCTGCTAACAGATCCTTACTGATGAAACTGAAGGTGTTATTGAGAATGAAGCTCTTCTTTCTATCTCACAAGGTGCTGCTTTCACAAAATCTTCTGCCATCTTCCTCTCTCTCTTTTTGTCCTTTTATGGCCACACCTACGGCATATGGAAGTTCCCAGGCTAGGGCTCAGATCAGAGCTGCAGCTGCCGACCTACAGCACAGCCACACAAACACTGGATCTGAGCCACATCTGCAACCAACGCCTCAGCCTGGGGCAACACCGGATCCTTAACCCACTGAGAGAGGCCCAGGATCAAACTCACATTCTCATGGATACCAGTTGGGTTCTTAACCTACTGAGCCCCAGTGGGAACTCCACTTCCCCCATCTCTTGACCAGACATAGTCTCGCTTCACTCTGAACAAGTCAAGAGTATTTTCTGTCTTCTTCTCTCATGGGATTTGCAGCAAGTCCTTCATGCTCCGAGCCTGCTGAGGGCAGCAGTACTCAGCCGCTGCTGTCCTGGGAGCAGAGAGACGGGAGATGCTCTCCAGGGGCGGAGGGAGGGGAGCTACTGGGAGAAAGCCTGGCACTCTTGCTTCTTTTCCCTAAGGACCCTCTGTCGATGGCACCAGGAACCCATTTTAGAGACTGATGAAGGGTTGATTCTCAGCCACGTGCTCCCTTCCCTCCCTGCTCCGTCCGAATGCCTGTCTCTCCCCAGCGCTGCCTCCTCTTCTTCGGAAGCCCCTGACCTTGCCGCTGGCTTCCTGTGTGTGACACCCACTGGATACTCGGTGCTTTCCCAGCATCCTCCAGGACAGCAGCTCAGTCCTCATTACACACCGATCGCTGGAGACTGTTGGAAGAGTCCTCTCTGCAGCCCCACGTGCACGCTGGCTTGATCCGCGGGCCACGGGGCTGCGCATGCCCTCACGTACAGGGGTCACAGCCGGGCCTCCTTTGGAGGAGGATATAAACATATCATTTAGAAAGTCAAACTAAGTGGTCTGCAGCACACCTCTAGCCCACAATCCTACATGTTCAAGCATGTTCCCTGCCCCCTAGACACGTAGACTCTTAAAAGTAGATGTTGAGACGGCTATCAGAGGTCAGCTGGCCCGGCCCATTAGTTCTTGGATTGGGCAACTGAGGCCCAGAGAAAGTATGTGATGCGGCAGGACCTGAACCTGACCTCAGGTCTCCAAAACCCAGGTTAGTGATTCTTTCCAGATCCAGGGTGCCTTTTGGGAGAGCAAACATCTCTCTGCACCAGGGGCTGGGGTTTGGGTGTGGAGGTTCTTAACATGTCTTTTCTTTTTTCTTTTCTTCTTTTCTTTTCTTTTTTTTTGGGGGGGGCGCTTTTTAGGGCCACACCCGCAGCATATGGAGGTTCCCAGGCTAGGGGTCGAATCAGAGCTGTAGCCACCAGCCTACACCACAGCCACAGCAATGCCAGATCCGAGCTGCATCTGCGACCTACACCACAGCTAACAGCAACGCCGGATCCTTAACCCATGAGTGAGGCTAGGGATCGAACCCGCAACCTCATGGTCCCTAGTCAGACGGGAACTCCTCTTTTCCTTTCTTATTATAGCCGCACCTGCAGCACATGGAAGTTCCCAGGCTAGGCGCCAAATCAGAGCCACAGCTACCGGCCTACACCACAGTCACAGCAATGCCGGATCTGAGCTGCATCTGTGACCTACGCCACAGCTTGCAGCATGCTGGATACTTAACCCACCGAGTGAGTCCAAGGATCGAACCTGCGCCCTCATGGATACCAGTCGGATTCTTAACCTGCTGAACCACAGCAGGAACTCCTTAACATGTCTTTCATGTGAACTGCAGAAGCTGACATCTCACAGGTACTTTAGCCAAAGCTGTCCATGGCCGTCGTCCAGACAATCAGGAACAGGAAAATTCTGAAATCAATAGCGTTAATCAATAGAATTAGGAAGTCATCAAACAAGGAGGAGGGAAGGTAGAGCCCCAGCTCTACCATTTGTGATCTGATCGACTTTGGACGAGTTGCTTCTTTGAACTTAAGTTCCCTCCTCTGGGCGCCTGAGCCGTCAGGGACAGCACAACAGCGGCACTGCCCAAGACAAGCTCAAGGGCCACGCCCGATTCCTCTAACTGCCCCTCGTACCCAGCGAGCATCCGTCTTGCCGATTCCTGCCCTGCTTCCTTGAACTCTTCCACTTCTCTCACCCCTGTCCTGGTCCAGGCCGCTGCTCTTGCTGCTCTGGGTCATGGTCATAGCCAACCTCGCTTTCAGCCAAGTCTTCTTCACAACAGGGCCCTCTCACGCTGTCCTCTCACCATTAAATCCTTCCCACCAATCTCAGGATAAATCCAGACTTCTTACCAAGCCCTCCTCGGTCTGCGGTCTGCGGTCTGCCTGCCTCTCTGGTCTCGTTTCTCATCATTTCTCATCTTCCCAAGCCATCACCTCCACCCTCATATCTGGTCGCTCCAGGTCCTTTCGGTTCCGTCAGGAAGCCCTCCCTGCCTTCCCCAGGTCTGAGACAGGACCCATCTGAGTGCTGCCACAGAACCCTGAGCTGCTTCTATTATAACCAAAGAATGCATCCTAATGGCCCTTTGCCTGACTGTCCCCCACAGCAAGGGCCAGGGGAGGGACCATCACAATCTTTTTTTTTTTTTTTTTTTAGGGTGGCACCCACGGCATATGGAGGTTCCCAGGCTAGGGGTCCAATCGGAGCTACAGCCCGGACCACACCACAGCCACAGAAATGCCAGATCCAAGCCTTGTCTGGGACCCACACCACAGCTCACGGCAATGCCTGATCCACTGAATGAGGCCAGGGATTGAACCTGAGTCATCATGGATACTAGTCGGATTCGTTTCCACTAAGCCGTGATGGAAACTCCGTGACCTGCTTTTAAAATAGTAAAAACTGGAAGGGGAAATAGACAACCCAAAAGAGAAAGGCGAAATGACTCGAACAAATTCCTCATAAAAGAGGATATCCAAGTGGCAAAAAAGTATATAAGAAAGCGCTAAATTTCATGAGTCATCAGGAAATAGAAATTAAAACCACAATGTAATACTACCCCCACACACCAGAATGGTTCAAAAGAAACGGATGGATAATAGTGAATGTTAACAAAGATGTGCAGCGATGGGAACTCTTACGCATTGTTCGCGGGTGTGTAAAACAGAACAATTTCTTTGGAATAATGTTTGGCAGCCTTGAGGAAAATGAACGTTCACACCCAATGAGTCAGCAAGTCCACTCCCAGCATATATCCCCCAAAGTGGCCTTCATATGTTCACCAGGGATGTATACTAGAATGTTCTTAGCAAAGATTGGAAACAACCCAGATTTCCATCAGCATCAGAACGGACAAACAAATTGTCATTTATTGACACAACAAGAAGAATATTACATAACAAGTAAAATGAACACACTATGTGCAACCTCATGAGCGAATTTCATACACATCATGATAAGTAAAAATAGCTGGACGTGTTCCATTCATATCAAGTTCAAGAACAGATAAAACAAATTACGGTGTAATTGGAAGTCACAAGAGTGGTTACCCCTGGGGAGATGGATTTATGCCTGAAAGAGGACACATGTGGGGCTTTTGGGGAGTCTGGTAATTTTTTTTCTTGATTTGTGTGGTGGTTATACAGATGTGTTCACTCTGTGAATATCATTATTTTGTTCACATTGTTATATGACAGTAAGTCTGGGAACTTAGATTTGGGGAAGACTGCCATCATTCTCTAAATGAAAAGAGTGGCTCACGTGGCTGGTTCAGGCGAGGCAGAGGGGGCCTGTGTGACCTACCTCGATGAAAAGCCCTGGGCTCCTGTGCTCCTGGGCTCTGGCAAGCTCCCCTGGTAGGCAGGATTTCATTCTTGTTGTCACAGCACATTGTTGGGAGAATTAAGTGAGTCCCCTGTGACTCTCTTGGGAGAGGCCTCTGGAAGCTGAGGCCTGGTCGCCTCTGGGCTTCCCCCATGCACTCTTTCCCTGTGATGATTTTGCTGTGTCCTTTTACTGTATTAAATCTTTTTTTTTGCCTTTGTACAGCCACACCCTCGGTATATGGAAGTTCCTAGGCTAGTAGTCAAATCGGAGCTGCAGCTGCCACTCTGAGCCACATTTGAATCACATCTGCGACCTACACCACAGCTTGTGGCAGTGCCAGATCCTTAACCCACTGATCAAGGCTGGGGGTCGAACCCATATCCTCATGGACATGGTGTCGGGCTCTTAACCCATTGAGCCACAGTGGGAACTTTAGGACCAGATAATTCTTTACGAGGGGAGCTGGCTGGGAGGTTGCAGATGTTCACGTTCACTGTTAACCGTGTGAATTTACTGCTTGGTATTTGAGTAAATTTGCAATGAGAAAAAGGGGAATTTTGTAAATGGCTTTGCATTTTGTGGCTATGGCACCTGGCTGTATGGTAAATGCTGAAGAAAAGCAGTAGCCTTGTGGAGATCCCGTCGTGGCTCAGAAGTTAGCGAAACTGACCAGCATCCCTGAGGACTCGGGGTTGATCCCTGGCCTTGCTCAGTGGGTCAGGGATCCGGCACTGCAATGAGCTGTGGTGGGGGCTGTAGACACTTGGATCCCGCGTTGCTGTGACTGTGGTGCAGGCGGGCGGCTTCAGCTCCTATTAGATCCCTAGCCTGGGAACCTCCATATGCCATCGGTGCAGCCCTAAAAAGACAAAAGACGAACAATTAAAAAAAGTGTTAGCCTCGTAACTGCATAAATGCTGAGGAGACTGCCACCAAAAAAAAAAAAAAAGGCATTAATGAAATGCAACTCTTTTGCTTTTGGGTTTTTGTCTTTTTTTCCCCCTTTTTTCTGCTTCACCAGCAGCATATGGAAGTTCCCAGACCAGGGGTCAGATCAGAGATGCAGCTGAGGCCTTCACCACAGCCATGACAACACTGGATTCGAGATGCATCTGTCCTGCGGCTTGTGGCAACACAGGACCCTTTGTGCACTGAGTGCGGCCAGGAATCGAACCCACATTCTCACAGAGACGTCGGGTCCTTAACTCACTGAGCCACAACGGGAACTCATTCTCTTGCTTTTTTTTGCCACTAATGAGTAAATTAGAATCTAAAGTCTTTAGATATTAAGTAGAATAAGGCTCCATACTGTTGAGCTTCACTATGATTTTTGTCTATTGCACCCCCTGGTGTGACTGAACCAGGTCTGTTTGCCTGACACCGTGCAAACAAAACGCTAAGGAGCCGAGGTTTGCATCAGAGAAAGGATTGATTCATAAGGCGGCCAAGCAAGGAGATGGGAGAAGGAGCCCCAAATCTGCCTCCCTGCAGGGGAAGAGCTGGGGGTACGCACGCGATAAAGAAGCAGGGTGGTCCGAGGTGTGGGGAAAGGTGGTGGGACGCAAGAAAGAGGCCAAGTAACTGGTGTTCTGCGCAGGCGTATCTGCATCGTGGGAAACAGGTCCAGAAAACCACGGTGGTAGCATGATCTGAGGGTGGAGTTTCGGCCCCTCTGACGTGAAAAGGTCACTCACTGGATACTCACACAGGCCCAGCTGAATGATCAGTGGTCTCTACTGGTTTGAACTGGGCAAGACTATCCCCACGTCCTGAAAAACAGCTTAAGCAACCCATTCCATTGCGACCTGTCAGAGGCGTTATCTGGGGCGGTTAAAGGAGTCCTGTGGTATCTTATCTAAGGTACACAAAGCTTGAAGGGGATGCACTGGCGAGAACAATTCAAGCGAGCTTAGTCCACAGAGGCCGCTTACAGAATATTATTTATTAAGGAAGTTACAGTTTAAGAGATCTAACTGGAGGCTGCCTTCAGTTTCCCTGGGCAATGGCAACTGACACGAAAAGAGAGGCACTCACCTGCCAAAAACACATGTTGGACTTTCTTAAAAGGTGGTTTTAGGAGTTCCCGTTGTGGCTCAGCAGAAACGAATCTGACTAGTATCCATAAGGTTGCGGGTTCAATCCCTGACCTTGCTCAGTGGGTTAAGGATCCGGTGTTGCCATGAGCTGTGGTGTAGGTCGCAGTTGCAGCACGGATCTGGCGTTGCTGTGGCTGTGGCGTAGGCCGGCAGCTACAGCTCCGATTCACCCCTGGCCCGGGCACCTCCATAAGCCACGGATGTGGCCCTAAAAAGACAAAAAATATAAATAAAATAAAAATAATTATAAAGCAGTTTTAGGAGCTAAGGCCCTCCGTAAATCATATCAGATCTTGTAAACCCGACCCTAACAAGATGATGATTTTCCCACCTGCTGTGCCTATTTTTGAGTGGGTCAGCTTGGACTCTAAGGAAAAGACAAAAAGTGCTTAGGAAAGCCTTGCTTGTCACTGGACTTGAAACCCGGCTCCTTGGCCCTCCAGCATCGGCCTTTTCTGCTGCCAAAGAAATGCCACTGGCCTAAATGCACCGATCCTAACTTCGCAAGCCTGACTCTGAGCTGAAAACAGATACTCTCTGCTCTGGGTCTTTTAGCATCAGCTGAAGCTGGATTGCACTGAAAGCCAGGCCCAGGCTCTGGGAACTCTGGGTCGTGTAGACAAAGGGCCCTAAACAATAAGCGTGTCATGGATTCTGGCTGGACCGTCTGGGTCACATACAAGTGTCCACAGGAAAGGGCTTAGGTTTTTTTTGGGGGGGGAGGGGCTAGTTTCTAGGCTAGGGGTCAAATTGGAGCTATAGCTGCCAGCCTAGGCCATAGCCATAGCAATGTGGGATCTGAGCCGCGTCTGCAAACTACACCACAGCTCACGGCAAAACCAGATCCCTGACCCACTGAGCAAGGCCAGGGACCGAACCCACATCCTCATGGATACTAGTTGGATTCATTTCCATTGCACCTCAACGGGAACTCCCTAGGTTGCATATGTGTCCACAGAAAAGGGCTTGGTTCTGATGGGACCATCTGAAACGGACCTCCTGGAGGGCCCCATACTCCGACGCAGAGATGGATGGCATCCTAATTTGAGATTCCTGCTGGCAGCCACCAGGCGGGGGAGGGCGCACGCCAGGGCCCGCGACCCCTCAGCGCTCTCCTAACAGAAGGGACTCTCAGCCTCTCGTCTTCGAGGGACGCCTCGCTGCTGTTCCCAGGTTAGCTCAGCTCACAACAAGCAGACACAGAACCAGACGCACCAAAGGCCCGGCTCCCCGCCCCTCGCTCCTGGGCCCAGACCTTAGGAGGCAGTTCGATGATCAAACGCAGCTGATGCTGCTCGCAGGATAAAAGTCAGGGTCAAGGGCGGGAAGTCATATAAGCCCATTCTGAAAGTTGTGGAAGATTCTAGATTTCATCCTGACCAGTGCGTGAACAGGATTATCTTTCTGGTTCAGTTGTCTAAGAGTGTTTTTCTAGGAGTTCCCCTTGTGGCTCAGTGGGTCAAGAACCTGACAGAGTGTCCATGAGGAGGCAAGTTTGATCCCTGGCCTTGGTCAGTGGGGTTACGGATCTGGCGTTGTCACAAGCTGTAGCTCTGATTCTACTCCTAGCCCAGGAACTTCCATATGCCACAGGTGCTGCCATAAAAAAGAAAAAAAAATTTCTGTAAGAGGGCTTTTGTCCCTCTTGCATACAGCCCTTCTAGCTGAAGGGTCTGGATGGCAGGAAGGGGTTGTTTTAACATGCAGTTATGATGGTTAAATGGGACTCCCTGCGTTTGAAATGCCAGAAGGAAAACAAAATCCCGGCACGTGGGGAGGCTCAGGAGAGCACTCGTGTTCTGTTTTTCAGAACTGTTCCTGGAAGCTCCCTTTCTAGGAAGACTCCCTGAAAACTCCCTGAGCTGCCTAAGTGGCTGGAAGCTTTCAACGCACACTGAGCCTTGGTCACACCCGACAGCGCCGAGCCAGGACGCCTGGCTCCTGTACTTCCCGGGAGATCACCTGCAGATGCGGTCCACTCACGGGGCGTCCACTCGCGGGGCATGTGAACGGGCGTCACAGCGAAGTCAGCCAGCCTCAGGCAGTCCCTTTGAATCCAAGGACTGAGCTGGAGGCCTCTGGAGGAAGCTCCATGACGAGGGGCCACTCCGAGGACCCTGTGACCCTGTAGGACAGCCTGCCTGCCCGGTGGCTGTCCTGCTTGGGGTGCCCAGCAGTCATCATCTCCCATTTCCGGGGCTCCCGCATGCGCCCTCTGGGGTCCCTGGGAAAGATGGGGTCAGCTTCAACTTTCTGTCCAGAGCTGATGGCTCAGACTGGGAAAAAAGGCTCAGAATGTAACTTCAGGAGAAAGCCACCCGCACTGCTGAAGCAGCCTTTACCGTCATGGGGCTTTGTTTAACTCTAAAGGGCCAGAACCTCTAAAGGGCAGGACTGAGGCCGGTGCTGCAAGGTGGTCTCACCCTGCCACATGGGCTTTGAGTGCGAATAATTTTGCTGCAAAGACGCCTTGGCTAAGGACTGTGCAGAAAAGAGCGAGCGTAGCAGGTCTGAGGCTGTTTCAGAAAGACGAACCCCTAGCTGGCACCGGGGAACGCGGTTTTCGTGGGCTCTGAGCGGTCCCAAGATGCTGAATGGCTTGCCATGCTGAGTTCTTCATACAAATGGTGTGTTTCGTGCTGAACTCGGGGAGCCTGGAGTTTGGGAGCCTGCCTGACCCCCAGAAAGCCCCGGACACTTAGGCTCAAGGGGGTTCCCCTGGTAACATCTCGCATGTGTTTTCACAATTTGTTGCTGGAGGAATTAAGCACATCTACTGGGAGAGAGTCTATTACCAGTCCTGAAACCGGTTTCCCCTGGACTCTGGTATGTCTTCCCTTTACCGATCTCGCATTGTGACCCTTTCACTATAATAAATCACAGCTGTGGCTTCTCCTGACACAGCACGGGGCCTGGGAGTCATCTCGGGGACACCTACACAGTCTGGATGGAGGACAGGGAGGGTTGAAGAGCTCTACGTGAAGGATGAAGAGAGCTTAAAACAAGAAGACAGGGAAAAGGAAGGAGACAGAAACCGGGGCGGGACATCAACACGGTGGTGGCATTGAACTCGTGGCTCCTGGAGCTGCCATACCCAATATAGGCTCAAGGGCTCACAGAATTGTCCAGAGGACAGGTCTCTGATGACCCCAGCACAGCACGACTGCTGCAGGGAACAGAATGACCAACACCCCCAACTCTACTGGAAACTTGAATAATAATTTGTTTCTACTGAAAACAGGATGATAATCCTTAGCAGGAGGTGCAGGTGTACAGGGGGCCTTCTGTCCCTTTTGTTGAGTTTTTGCCACCACCCCGTGGAGCAGCCTGGATGGGGATTACGATTGTTCCTCATTCACAGAGCGTGTACAGGCTTCTGCTCTTACTGTCAAAATTAATCGTCCCATCTGTTGGTACCAACCACATATGTTGGTTCACTGCACACCTCTGCCTCTTCTATTAGACTTTGATTCCCTTAATCAGGCCTGATCTGATGTTTTCCTCTTGTCTTTTTGGAGGATGGGGTGGAGACTCATCTTTTCTCACAATAAATTCATTGTGTGAAAATAAGATGAAAATCGCATGTAATCCCTTAGTCGCCTCTGTGTTCCACCCAGATCCGAGAATAATCTGACCCACAGTAGGTGTCCAGTCAACAATTCATTGATCTGTTGTCAGCTAAAGGGTCATCGGAGGATTAAATGAGATTAGGCTTTGGTACCTAATAGGAATTCTCTCAACACTCTGTTGAGTATCATTATTTTTATTGCTATTAATAAGAGGAAAGAGGAGGAAGAAGAATCACAAATTTTGGCTGGTCAAACTGGCTTAGCAGGTCACCTGCAAAGCCAGCCTCCAAAGGTTTCTCTCCCAAGAGACCACACAAATAAAATGTTAAAGTCAGCAGCTTCCTCCCCAGAGATGAGCCAGTAGAATCAACCATCTCGCCCAGGTGTGAAGCTTCTTTTCAGCATCAGTTTCACTGCCTGCCTGTGACTCACTGGAGACAGGATAGGAATGGCCGAGTTTGTCATTGCAATTCATGAATGAGTGTCTGGAGCAAGGACAAAGCAGGCTAATGGGGTGGGGAAGGGCAATTAAACTTCAGTGAAGAAACTGAGGAATGACCATAAACAAACAATGTTCAGTGGTGTGACACACCGACTTGAAATCACAAGGCACGGTGGAACCTCAGTTACCTCTTTAAAAAGGCCAATATTTGGAGTTTCCGCTGTGATGCAGTGGGTTAAGAAGCTGACTGCAGCAACTTGGGTCAATGCAGAGGTGCGGGTTTGATCTTTGGTCCAGTGCAATGGTGTTGCCATAGTTGTGGCTTGGGTTCAACCCCTGGCCCAGGAACTTCCATATGCCATGGGTGCAACCATTAAAAAAAAAAAAAAAGAAAGCCAATACGTGTGGTCAAATTGCACTAGACAAAACACAGGAGAAAAGAAAAAGCTGTGGAGTTCCCATCGTGGTTCAGCAGTAACAAACTCGACTGGGATCCATGAGGAGGTAGATTCAATCCCTGTCCTCACTCAGTGGGTCAAGGATCCAGCGTTGCCGTGAGTTGTGGTATAGATAGCAGATGCGGCTTGGATCCCGCGTTGCTGTGTCTGTGTTGCAGGCTGGCAGCTGCAGTTCTGATTTGACCCCTAGCCTGGGAACTTCCATATGTCACAAGTGTGGCCATAAAAAGCCAAAGAAAAAAGAAAAGAAAAGGCTTTGTAACTATAACCAGAAAAAGCAAAGGTCAGTGCACAGGGAGGTGGCCCCAAAGTCACCTAGTCTAGTGGTTTTCCCTGCAGCCACAGGGGTCTACAGAGATGCTCCAGAAATCATGAAGTATTTCTTGCTGAAATGGCTTGACGCTTGAGGTAAATTTTCAAGGTTTTGTTGTTGTTGTTGTCTTTTTAGGGCCACACCCGAGGCATATGGCAGTTCCTAGACTATAGATCAAATTGGGGCTGTAGCCACTGACCTACCCCACAGCCACAGCAACGCCTGATCCTTAACCACTGAGTGAGGCCAGGGATTGAACCCGCATGGATACTAGTCGGGTTTGTTACCACTGAGCCCCAGCAGAAACTCCCCAGAATCTTTCCAAGCTTTTAATGTTTTTATTCCAGTGTTAAAGACCTAAAAATTAGCGATATATGTCAGGGCCTGTATTCTATAGATAGACAAGACAGTTAGCTTGTTCTGAAAAACACAAGGGCAGAACTGGGTCTTCCACCCGTAAGTCTTTTTTTTTTTTTTTAAATATTTCAGTAGCTTTAATGATCTTTTCCGCTGGTTTTTTGGACAAGTGGCCCCATGTTTTCATTCAGCAGTGGGGACTCAGCCCTGCCCATCTCCATCCTTCCTTCCCATTGTTCGCACCGGTATCTGTCTTACCCAGGCCTTTACAGGAACCTTCCAGCTGGCCTCCGCCATCATATTCATTTCTTTCTCTTTTTTTTCCATTTTTTAAAGTTTTACTGACATGCAGTTGATTTACAATGTGGTGATCGTTTCTGCTGTACGGCAAAGTGATTCGGCTTTATATGTACACACATCCATCTGTTTCAGATGCTTTTCCCACGTGGATTATCACGGAACATCGGGTAGAGTTCTCTGGGCTCTACACCAGGCCCCTGCTCAGTCACTCCACACACCTCGGTGTGCATATGCCAGTCCCAACCCCCAGTCCTTCCCTCCGGCTCCCACCTGTCCCCTTTGATAACCGTAAGTTTGTTTTCAAAGTCTCTGCTTAGTTTTGCTTCCGGACCAATATGGGGATAAAGTAATAAAATTGATAGACACACTGGGGACCCGTTCGATGACATATGCGATGCCAGGTGTGGGCCTCTACCTGCCCCAAACCTGAAGGAAGTCTTCCTTAGAGCCCTCGTCCTGTCATTAGGAGGTGAAGTTCAGAAGGGCTTCAAGATTCGGAGGTCAGGAGTTCCCGTCGTGGCTCAGTGGTTAACGAATCCGACTAGGAACGATGATGTTGCGGGTTTGATCCCTGGCCTCGCTCAGTGGGTCAAGGATCCGGCATTGCCGTGAGCTGTGGTGTAGGTTGCAGACGCGGCTTGGATCCCGCGTTGCTGTGGCTGTGGTGAAGGCCGGCAGCTACAGCTCCTGTTAGACCCCTAGCCTGGGAACCTCCATATGCCACGGGTGCGGCTCTAGATAAGGCAAAAAGACAAAAAAGAAAAAAAAAGGAGTCCTTGAAGTTCCTGTTGTGGCTCAGCAAGTTATGAACCCAACTAGTATCCATGAGGATGTGGGTTCGATCCTTGGCCTCGCTCAGTGGGTTAAGGATCTGGCATTGCTATGAGCTGTGGTATAGGTCGCAGACGTGGCTCAGATCCCGAGTTGCTGTGGCTGTGGCGTAGGCTGGCAGCTGCAGCTCTGATTCAACCCCTAGCCTGGGGGCCTCCGCATGCCTCAGGTGCATCCCTGAAAAAGAAAAAGAAGAAGAGTGCTTACAGAACTTTGAGACCATCTGATTCAGTCTCCTAATTTTGCAGATGAAGAAACTCAGACCACATCACACAATAAAGCTAGGATTCAAATTCCTGCTTTCTGATCCAACACCTGTACCCAACACCCTTTCAATAACTACACCATCATTAATTCCACTCGGTTTCAATCCACAGCCATTCATTCCTATGGAATGTCTAACGTGCATTTTAGGAAAGGGAGGAGTTCGCTGGTGGTGTGGCGGGTTAAAGATCTGGTGTTGCCACTGCTGTGGCTCAGGTTGCTGCTGTGGTGTGGGTTCGAAGCCTGACCCAGGAACTTTTTCATCCTATGGGTACACCTCACCCCCCTCCAAAAAAAAAAAATGAAAGGGAGAGAAAAAAGAAAGATACATGAGAAAGCTGCAAGGAGGACAAGGATGTGAGGGCTGCACTCATCATCCTTAAAACACTTATGATCAAGAAAGAAAGGCAAGACAAGAACTTAACCCACAGCAATGTATGAGCACCCTAAAAGGTTTACCTGGGTTATCCAAGAGCAAAGGAAGTTGAAGATGCTTTGAAAAAGCCAGTAGGGAAGAGGCAATATTTAAAATGGGTTAAATCGAGTTCCCTTTATGACCCAGTGGTTAACAAATCTGACTAGGAACCATGAGGTTGCGGGTTCGATCCCTGGCCTTGCTCAGTGGGTTAAGGATCCGGCATTGCCATGAGCTGTGGTTTAGGTTGTAGACGCGGCTCGGATCCCGCGTTGCTGTGGCTGTGGTGTAGGCCAGCAGATACAGCTCCTGTTAGACCCCTAGCCTGGGAACCTCCATATGCCACGAGTGTGGCCCTAGATAAGGCAAAAAGACAAAAAAATAAAAAATAAAAAAAATAAAATGGATTAAATCGAGGAACATCCAACCCAGCTCTTTCTAGCTGGCCCTTAGGTGCTAGAAAGCCAGAGACCGCCTCCGACTCCTTTGCAGTTGGGTGCTGGGCAAGGAGACTCTTTTCCGGCCAAAGAGACATAAACAGGTTCCTTCTAGGAGGGTTTCTACTGCTTCCTCATTCTTCCTGCCTGGAACTTGGGCGATATTTGGAGCACAACAGCTGTCACTAAGGCAGGGGGCATAGAGAAGATGAAGAACTTGGTTCTGGAAGGAATTCAGGATGAAGTTGCCGTACCAGCCCTAGGCTGCCTCCCCATGGGCTTCTTTTGGCACAAGATACATTGATCCCTATTGGTTCAGCCGCTGTACCAGATCCTCTCTTATACGAAGCTGGACCCCCAAACTGAACGCTTCACAGGCCTTGGAAATGTGATGGGATTTCAAAAGAGCAGGGGCAGAGCATAAGAACAGCGTAAGTAAGCACTCCAGGGTGTTCTGGGCTTAGCAGGGGTGGGCACACAGGGAGATGAGAAGTTAAGAGAGGCAGGCCGGCACAGGCCACAGGACTGAGGGCTGCTGAGAGAGGGAGGAGCACTTTCCTGAGGAGCTGATGTTGGTTCCTTGGCACCGAACCCCAGGTGCCTCCGCGAGCAGGCTGGGTGCTGGCGAGGAGCCTGGAGCGAGAGTGGGTGGCGCATTTCCTTCTAATCTGCAGCACACGTATCGCATTCCTGTTTCCTTAGTGCACACACGGAACCTCAGGAACCACGGTACTGCAAACTCACTGCCATCTGACCACACCGTTCTCAGCACTTTCCTCCCACCGGCACTTGCCAGGCTGGCAAACCGCAGCCACGGCCCTCTGGCTTCTAAGGTGCACCTGCTCCGACGCTGGTCCGTGTCAGCCACAAGCATCCTCCCCGAGAATGGTCAGAGGAGGAAGTAATGAGAAGACAGACGTATGAAGAAATAAACCTGATCTGGGGTCATTGGTGGGAGAATGGAAGTGGAAAAGATATGCAGTCTCTAATGGTCCCGAACAGGCTCAAGACTCCACCCAGAGAGAGACACAGAATAAATTCCTTTTTTTTTTTTGGTCTTTTTAGGGCCACACCCACAGCACATGGAGGTTCCCAGGCTAGGGGTCTAACAGGAGCTGTAGCTGCCGGCCTATGCCACAGCCACGGCAACGCAGGATCTGAGCCATGTCTGCGACCTCCACCACAGCTCACAGCAACGCTGGATCCTTAACCCACTGAGTGAGGCCAGGGATCGAACCTGAGTCCTAATGGATGCTAGTCGGGTTTGTTAACCACTGAGCTACGACGGGAACACTGAAACACAGAATAAATTCTTTCAGGGTTGGACTTGTTTGCATGTGTTTCTCTAATTCAGACACTTGGGCCACAGAGTTATTGTCATGCAGTGGGAAAATACTGCTTCCAAGTAGATGGAAACTATTACATTTAGAAAGGATAAACAACAAAGTCCTACTGTAAAGCACAGGAAACTACATCCAGTCTACCGGGGTATATAAGCATAACTGAGTTACTTTGCTGTACAGCAGAAACTGGCACAACACTGTAAATCAACTACGCTTTAATCAAAAAAATGTTCCTGGCACATAGTAAGTATCCAATGAAACTATGCTAATGACTGAAAAAAAAATGCTGCTTCCAGTCTGCTTCCAATTATCTGTGTAAACTAAATTTTTTTTTTAAATTGAAAATGTTAAATTTTTTGAAATTATCATTCCCTAGGAATCAAACTCCCCACGTATCCATTTATACACTGAGAGGTCTGGGCAGGAAAACCAAAACTCACCCTCCAAGTTCCCAGGGCAGCCAGCAGGGGGCCCCACTCTCTCCACGTCCAAGTCTCCAAGCCTTGTTGTGTGTTGTGAGTACACTTTGAGGGCAGAGTCCTGTTTTCTCTACAGTCAGTGCACAGAGCTGAGACACGGTAAATCTGTACTGAAATCTTTACTGAATGGATAAATTTTCTGCCACAAGTTGTTCTTTGTTAAAGGTTTTAGGAGAAAAGTACAGACCACAGACAGCAATTTAATAGCACCGTTATCTAGCAGGTCCAAGCCCTGGGCCAGTCAGCTCTAGGAGAGAATAAGGCAGTTTTTCATCATCTACGTGCTGTAGAACTAGTCCCACTAGATGTTGATAACGCCCTGAGAAAAATGTCCTATGGTCAAAAAAAAGTTAAGAAATCTGCTAATTTTACCTGGTATTCTGCCCATCCCCCTGGGCACTAATTAGCCTAAATAGGCTCTGAGAAGTCCTATAAGAAAGATCTGGTTGATGTTGTGTCATCTAGAATTTCTCAGACTTATTTATCCTCGGAACCTCTTTTTGGAGAATACCCATGAATATGAACATAATGGGAAAAACACTGGTTTGATGGTTTCCACAGTGAAATTTTCTTTCACAAACTCTGAGCATGTGAAAAGTCCCTCTAGGACAACAAATCATTGCTTGCTGCATAAACAAATGGGCAGGGCAGGGAAATGAGGACAGATATAAGAATTCAGGGTTATTATTATAATTATTGTCTCATCCTTCACTGAACATCCACTCAACATCAGCTGATTGTCTACTCTGTGTTAAATGTGGGGGCTAGAAGAGGAAGTAATATAGGGTCGCCTTTCTCCATAAGAACACCAACTAAATGGAAGAGAAAGAAAGTACAGAATAAGGTGCAAAAACCTAGGAAGAAAGACCTGGGAGAATTGTGGAAACTGGACCCTGCTTAATAAAAATAATAATATTAATAACAATACCTCTATATAGTGTTTCCTACAATACCAAGTAGTATTCTAGGCACTTTACATACATTAACTCACTTGAACCTCACAGCAATCTTACCAGGTGCCTTTAGTATCTGCATTTTACAAAAGAAGTTAAGTGGGGCTCGGAGAGGTTAAGTAACTTGCCCAAGATCACACAGCTAGAAAGGTGGCCCAGCCAGGTGGTCTGGCTCCAGGGTCCAGGGTGTTCAGCACTAGGCTGAACTGCTTCTCTAGTGATGGAGAAGGACAGAAATGTTTCACACAAAGGAAATCGGAAACAGAGAGTGGTTCTGTGTGTATGAAACACAGGGTATACGAGGGAGAAACAGGAGGTAAGAGTGGATGGATACTTTGAGACCAGAGTTTAAAATTAGAACTTTCACACAACATTGTAAATCAACTACACTTTAAAAATGTGAAAAATAGGAGATCCCGTTGTGGCTCAGCAGAAACGAAACTGACTAGTATCCATGAGGACTTGGGTTCCATCCCTGGCCTCGCTCAGTGGGTTAAGAATCCTGCGTTGCCGTAAGAAGTGGCATAGGTTGCAGACGTGGCTCAGATCTGGCGTTGCTGGAGCTGTGATGTAGGCTGGCAACAACAGCTCCGATTAGACTCCTAGCCTGAGAAATTTCATATGCTGCGGGTGCGGCCCTACCTTAAAAAGTAAAACAAATAAACGAAATGTAAAATAAATAATTTCCAAAAAATAAATAAAATAAAATAAAAATTAGAACTCTCAAACCTATGCTGAAAAGTTCTAACTGTATGCTGTTGATTGGGGTCCTCAGACCATTCCATTCAGGTCCTTTAGGCAAGAAAAGAGAACAGAAGTTTTTAGGAGAGTTGGGGACTGTAGCCTGAATGTCTTATGAAGTCTTCTTCCACCAACTGAAAAATTCACCAGGACTCTATATTTTATACCGCAATAGAACTGTGATGTTTTACTATGAAAGATTCTATTCGCTTGTCAGTCCAATGATTATTTTTCTACATGGAACCCCAGGCGGATCTATTTCCATCTCTAACTTCCAGCTAGAGGCATAGCTGACATCACTGAACATGCCTGAACCAGGAAAGGGCTCAGGGAGACGCCAGTCAGGTTTGGGTCTTCAACAATAACTCTTTAGGGAGTTCCCTGTCAGCTCAGCGGGTTGGGGATCCTGTGCTGTCTCTGCTCTGGTGAGGGTTCAGTCCCTGGTCCGGAAACTTCCACGTGCTTCAGGCATGGCAAAAAAATAAAAATAAAAGATAACTCTTTAGAATAGCAAGAGCCAAGAAATAACTCAAGCATCCTTCAAGAGAGAATTGGCTAAAAAATTACACTCATAAAGTAGAATACTCTGGTATTTAAAAAAAAGCCGTGCGTGAAACCAGCGTACATAGATAAGGAGAGCTCTCTAAGGCAGCACGATGTGAAAAGAGCAGGGCGTGGATATGTGTGCAGTGTCTTCCCACTGGTGTGGGTGCTTAGAAAGCATGTGTGTTTTAAGGATGTCCCCACATACACATGCTTGTACTGGCAGAGAGACGTTCTGGAAGGGTAAACAGCAAACTGTCAGTCTCCAGGGAAGGACACAGGAAACACGAAGCGAGAGAACTTAGTTTGAATGCGTCCCCTTTGGTACTCTTTGAATTTTCACCATGTGCTTGTATTACTTTTTCAAATAAAAGAAATAGTGCAAGTCCATCTTAAGCTGCTTGAAAACAGAGTGAAAGAAAATAGTTTTTAAGAAAAATACAGGAGTTCCCATTGTGGCTCAGCAGAAATGAATCCCACCAGCATCCATGAGGTTGCCGGTTGGCTCCCTGGCCTTGCTCAGTGGGTTTAAGGATCCGGTGTTGCCGGGAGCTGTGCTGTAGGTCGAAGACACAGCTTGGATCTGGCGTTGCTGTGGCTGTGGCACAGGCCAGAGGCTACAGCTCCAATTTGATCCCTAGCCTGGGAACCTCCATATGCTGCAGGTGTGGCCCTAAAGAGAAAGAAAGAAAGAGGAAAGAAAGAAGGAGAAAAGAAAGTAAGTAACAAAGAAAGAACGAAAGGGGGAAGGGAGAAAAAAAAACCTGAAAAGAACTCTGGCAGCAGCAAGCACGTTATGAAAGGTGAACGGGGAAAGAGTGGTTATTTTGAAAGACTCAGTGAAAAGCCACGGCCCTAAAGCAAAATGACCAGTGTTGACCACAGGAAGGGGGAGCGCGGATGGGAAAGCTGTTTGAGAGACATTTGCAGTAGAAACTACAGGACGGGGCAACTGGTTAGTTGCGGAGGATAAGACAGAGGTAGGAGTTAAGGACAATTTTGGTGAGAGGAGAAATGGGGCAGCTATTCACTGACGGGAGGTATTCAAGAAAAGCGGCCAGAATGTGGGGCGATGGTGGACATTCAGGTAGAGAGGACCTATGAGAAACACTAAGTCTGGAGCTACGATCATAAGCAATCATGCTTACCGTGTTGATGCACTAAGTCCTAACAGAATACAAGGTGGGAGTTCCCTGTTGGTGCAGCAGGTTAAGGATCCGGCATTGTCACTGCTGTGGCACAGGCTGAGTTCCTTGCCTGGGAACTTCTGCAAGCCACAGGTGCGGCAAAAAAAATAAAGAAAGAAAGAATAAAGTGTGAATATGATTTCCTTTTCATGCAGGAAATAGTTAAGGCCACAGGCCCGAGAGTGCTTCTTCTTAGAAAGTCCTGCGCTGCAAGGCTGACCCTTGGCTGACATCTGGGAACGCGACTGGCAAACAGTCCCTGCACTGATAAGAGACTTTCCCCAGATAAAAAATAAAAGTGTGCCTGGACTGTTTGTACAAACAGTACGCTTTATGCTGGGCAACGTCTTCCTTCTGGGAGCCCGAGAGGGCGCCTATGTGACCTACCTCGACGAAAAGCTCTGGGCTCCGGGGCTCCCGCAAGCTCCCCTGGTAGGCAGGATTTTATATTTGCTGTCACAAGTCATTGTTGGAAGAATTAAATGAGTCCCACGTGACTCCACTGGGAGAGGCCCCTGGGAGCTCAGGCCTGGTGCCCTCTGGGCTCCCCCCCGCCACGCAGCCTTTCCCTTGGCTGATTTTGCTGTGTGTCTTTTCCCTGAAATAAATCTTAGCCACAAGTACAACTATATGCTGAGGCCCGAGACCTCCTGGCAAATCCAGGGTTGGTTGTGGGGAGCCCGCGCGCCGCCCCTCTTGTGGAGGCAGCCCAGGAGGTACCGCATGGCCTTCCTGTGCTCCTCGCTATCCTCCAAGCTCTCTGTCTTGATTCCAAAGGAAGACAGAACATTAAGTGTTCGTTTTTGCCTTTTAGGGCCGCACCCACGGCCTATGGACGTTCCCAGGCTAGGGGTCAAATCAGAGCTGCTGCTGCCGGCCTACAGCACAGCCACAGCCACAGCCACAGCAATGCCAGATCCCAGCTGCATCTGTGACCCACGCTGCAGCTTGTGGCAACACCAGAAACTTAACTCACTAAGTGAGGCCAGGGATCGAACCCACATCCTCATGGATACCAGTCAGATTCTTAACCCACTGAGCCACAACGGGAACCCCTAAATGTTTATATTTAAAAAGCTGCAGTTCCTGCTGTGGCACAGTGGGTTAAGGATCTGGCATTGCCACAGCTATGGCATAGACTGCAGCTGCAGCTCAGATTTAAGCCCTGGCCTGGGAACTTCCTTATGCCACAGATATGGCCAAAATAAAAAATAAATAAATAAAAAGCTGAGAGTTTCTCAGAAAAAAGGTATGGTGCAGGGAAATGTACTCCTCTGGCCCCATCTGTCCCGTGGCTGCACCTGCGTCTCAGCTGGGTGGCACCTGAGTCTCAGCTGGGCAGCGCCAGGGCTGGCTGCTGGACTCTGGGATCCCAACTTTCGTGCGTAGCGTGACCTCATGCTCCCTGGTTTCTGTTCACTCTGGCAGCCTGTGATTCTGTGATTGCTCCACGCTCGAATGGTCTGGGATTTTCCTGAGACAAAACCCAACAGAGAAACAAAGGCTGATGGGCACAAAGCCTGTAACAGAGGCTCGGTGAGAATCTTCCACGCCCGGCCAGAATCCAAAGCAGCCCCAATTAACATGTGACGAGTGAAGGGTGAGGCACCCTGGCCCTCTGACCTTTATTCCTAAGGTCTGGAATCGGCACATTCTCCCAGCCAGGCCCTGGCTCCAGGGGTCTCAGTCATAAAGGTGTGTCTCGGGGAGAAGCTGTCAGGATAGACAATGGCTCCTCGCAGTGGCTCTGCTCTGCACACTGCCAGGCGGGCCACGCTACTCTGTAGAGCTAATTCATGCTTCTCTGAGAGATGAGAGTGGGGAGCCGGGAGTGGGAAGTTAGGTAAGGGGGTGCGGTTGATGGCCTTTCTGTGCTACAAGTCATAGTTTTTGTTCCTGCCACACCTTGTAAGATATGAGCTGGGGCCAAAAAAAAAAAAAAAAAAGAGGGTTCCCTTGGTGTCGTGGCGGAAATGAATCCAACTAGTACCCATGAGGATTCGGGTCTGATCCCTGGCTTTGCTCAGTGGGTCGGGGATCCGGCGTTGCTGTGAGCTGTGGTGTAGTTCACAGATGTGGCTCAGTTCCCGAGTTGCTGTGGCTGTGGTGTAGGCCGGCAACTCCCGATTCAGCCCCTAGCCTGGCAACTTCCTTGTGCCACAGGTGCAGCCCTAAAAAGCAAAAACGTAAATAAAAAATAAAAAATAAGGCCTGGCAAGCCCTTCACTGTCAATTCCCCATTACCCAGGGAACTGACTTCCTTCCTAGAGCTTTTTTTTTTTTTGGCTGCCCCTTTGGCATGAGAAATTCCCGGGTCAGGGATCGAACCTATGCCACAGTAACAACCTCAGCATAGCAGTGACAAGACCAGATACTTAACCTGCTGCGCCACGAAGGAACTCCCTTCCCAGAGTTTTTAATATTGGCCAACACAGGCTTCTCATTCTTTCCAGAAATAATCCCCACTCCTCCCAGGAAGACATAATAGCACCGGTTTGGTGGGAGTGTTTATGGGGCAGCAAAGGGCACAGAGCACTGCTCACGCAAGCCCAGGCCCGTATGTGGAAGTGGGTACCTGATCTTCTATACAGCTAGGAAGCCCATCCGAGTCTTTGTAAGATGTAACTATTTTTTTCTTTAGGGAATCCTTAGTTTTCATTCTTGGATGTACTCATCCAAGGATAGCCTTGCCTAAGCTGGGTTTTTCTTTGGGCAGTTTACTAAGAAATCTCTATTTTTCTTCTTAGTTCCACTTGGATTCTGTTTCTCCCCAAATTAGAATATTCTCTCTGTAGTCCATTACCTTGCGGAAACAACCACGTTAAGTTAAGATCCAAAGGGGCTTGGTTTCCAATGCCACCTGTGGACTTTGGGTGGGTTCCATAATCTCTCCAGGCCTCATTTTTCTCACCTGTAAAATAGGAGCAAATATAATAACCCATGTGATATCCTTAGCCTTGTGCCCTTGACCTATCAAGCCTGGAAGCAAAGGTGGCTATTGTATTATTTGTCACAGTAAAGGCTTTCTCCAGGGCCCCTTAAACTCAGGCTTCAGAGGCCCCCACGCAGACAAAAGTATTGCCATTTCCCTCCTCCCCCATTTCTCTCTCATCTTTGGTTAACTCCCTATTTATGTTCTCTTTTCTTTTTCCCTTAAGGATTATTCTCTAAGGCATCTGAGCCCCGGGCCCTTTGACCCCAGGTTTAACAATCTGTATCTTAAAAACCCTCTCAGTACTCCCTCCTCACTACTCTCAACACATCATCTTAGTCAATTAGCAGGTGTTTATAGAGAATGTTCCAGACTACAGGCAGCATTTTCATGGCAAATAGGACACATTAAATTTTTCTTCAGTCGAGACATTAGAGTTAATAATTTATTAGGACTTTGAGAAAAAAAGTTTGTTTCCTGATTTAGCTCTGAGTTTCGTAATACCTGTACTAAAGATATATGGTTGATTGAGATATCTAAATAACCACTATTTTTCCCTCTTTTCGAGAGCCACATGCATTCTAGATGCTTCTTTCCTCCTGAAGTTCTATTAATGTCCCATCCTTTCTGCCAGAATAACAATGGCCATACAGAATGACAATGGCACATTCTAGTTGTACGGGTTTCTGGAATCTGCAGGGAAAAGGTGAGCGTGAAACCCTGTCATAAACCCATAGGAGAAGCAAAAGAGGGCATTTAAAAATGAGATTCAAGATGCAGTGTAGCTTTAGACTTCAGGGAAATGCAAATCAAACCATAATGAGATACTTACACGTGCCATTACAGGAGGGCTATGATCAGAAAGATAGTAACAAGTGTTGGCAAGGGTGGAGAAATCGGAACTCTGATACAGTACCGGTGGGAATGTAAAATGGTGCAGTTGCTTTGGACAACAGTTTGGCAGTGTCTTAAAAGGTTAAACATAGGTGTGTCATGTATATGATCCAGCAATTCCGCTCCTAGGTCTACTTCTGAAAGAAAGGTAAAACATACGTCCACACAAAACTTGTGCAATAACAATCATAGCGGCATTATTCATAACAGCCAGAAAACCAGAAATAACCCAGATGTTCACAAATTCAAGAATGGATAAATAAAATGTGGTACGTCTGTATAGCGGGCTGTTATTGGGCAAGAAAAATGAAGGACTGACAGAGGCTACAACACGGTAAAGCTTGACGATACTATGCTAAGTGAAAGAAGCCAGTCACAAAAAGACCACATATTAAAAGTTCCCTTTTACATGAACTAGGCAGAATAGGCAGATCTATAGAGACAGAAAGTAGATTAGTGCTTGCTTGGGGCTGAGGAGGGTTGGAGGGAAAATGGAGTGACTCCCCACAGGTACAGGATTTCTCTCCAGCCTGAGGAAAATGTTCTCAAATTGATGGTGTTGAGCAACTCTGTGAAATTCTGAAGAAACATGCACTGTACATTTTAACTGGGTGACTTGTATGGTATGTCAATTACATCTCAATAGTATCTACCTATAAATAGGCAAATAAACAAATAAGCAGGACAGGATCTTATCTTGGTAATAAAGACTACAGGCTGAGCGATAAAAGATAATTTGAGTAACTATAAACCCCCAAGGGAACCTTATCATCAGTGTAATACGTGCTATAAGGAAGGTACCCGAAGAAAAATCAAACTTTCAAAAACAGATAAAAGGGAATCTTCTGAAAAGATACTTTTCCGTCACCTTCCCTTGGCTATTCTGTAAGCCAGTCCGAATTGCTCAGGTTAGTAATTATGAGGTCAAAGCTAGACATGTATTCAGCGCTATATGACAACCAGACCAAGCAAAGATGTTATTGGCCATCGTGTACTCCACGCCCTGCAAACAACTCCCAGGTTATTCTAAGCCCTTGCCCAGGTGTTGTTTTGCAGTGTCTGATTTCGCACCTCTGCCTGGCGCGTGGCAACCCCGTTGGCTTAGCCATCTGCCGCGGAGTCTCAGCTCACCTCTTAGCAAGAGCAGCAAAAGTAAAAAAAAAAATGTGGTTCCTACATCCTGTAACAACCAGAAGTATAATAATGTAATCACATAAAATTTAAAAATAAAGACATTTCTTTTGTAATATAATATGAATATAATAAATAAAGCCCTACTGACAATGGCAACATGGAATATAAAACGTGTGAGACCTCCCCAGAGGAACTATGAAATTTTTCTGAAGAACAAAAAACACCCGAAAAAAAGAACAATATCCCAGGCAGTTCCTGTTGTGGCGCAGGGGAAATGAATCCGACTAGCATCCATGAGGACACGGGTTCAATCCCTGGCCTCGCTCAGTGGGTCGGGGATCCGACGTTGCCGTGAGCTGTGGTGTAGGTCGCAGACACGGCTCGGATCTGGCGTTGCTGTGGCTGTGGCGTAGGGCCTTTCATAAATCTCCATTTGGAAAAGTGCAAAATTAGACCTTGTTGCTGAAATAGCAGCTGCCTCTGTACACCGATGGCAATGGAAACACATGGAGACAGAGTTGGAGGAAAGAGGAAAAGTAGCTTTAATTGCCAGGCAAAGAGGGGAACACAGCAGGCTGGTGCCTCAAGGACTGTGGCCCCCTTGGGGTGGGGCTAGTGAGGAGTCAGAGTGTTTGGGGAGCTGGGCATCATCAAGTTCACAGACATTTTCCTGATTGGTGGGTGGCGAGGTAATTAGGAGTCAATGTCATCTAACCTCTGGGGTCTGCGTGCTCATGCGCAGCAAGCGGTTGACATCTTCCACCCGGTGGGGGCCTTAGCAGCTGCCAAACAGCTCCAAGGACATGGCTCAGAATATTACCTATAGTCTTTGAAGAAGAACCTACTAAAGGTCCTTGACTTTGTTGAATGATAGGCTAAACTATCAGTATTCTGTCTCGCTTGACTCTTCTCCTCCCTCTCCGTATTTTCTCACTCCTCCGATTAAACTGATTCTTTGACGAAAGTTTTTTTCTGTAGATAAAAACGCAGGTGGAGGACCTGAGTGGGAGTCCGCTCTGTGAAGGCCTCACAGGGTCCTGCGTGGTTATAATAGCTCCTTTAATCTAGTCACAAAAAATTAATTCCAAATAAATTAACCTTCTGGAGGTAACAATTCAGCATTAGGAATCTCACCTATTGCAATGTTCATAAAAAGTATAGCCAGACGTATGTAAAAGACTATTCACTACAGCAAAGCTTGGATTGGCCAAAAGAGTAGAAGGCAGCAGTCACGATAATAGCCAACAGAGGCTGAAGACTTACAACGAGGCTGGTTTTGCTTGAAGTCTTTACACCGAGGCCGACCACTGACCTGTGCCACCCTCCCAGCAGAGAAGCGGTGTGGTCTGTACCACGGTAGCACAGAAAGCTGGTCACAAAGCTGGTCACAAACCTGGTCTAACTCTAGATATCTGGCTCCAAAGCTCACTCTCTTAACTAGTACCCTCCCCTGCCTCAACCCAAATGTTCACTCTTCATTCACGCATTTGTTCATTCCAGAATCTTTCCTGAGCACTACCGTGTCCTAGACACTGTGCTAGGCACCGGAGACACCGTGCACAAAAGTGCTATAGACACAGCACATAAAGGTGTAAGCTGGGAGTTCCCCTTGCGGCTCAGCGGAAATGAAGCTGACTAGCATCCATGAGGATACAGGTTTGATCCCTGGCCTTGCTCAGTGGGTGAAGGGTCCAGCGTTGCCAGGAGCTGTGGTGTTGGTAGCAGAGGTGGCTCGGATCTGGTGTTGCTATGGCTGTTGTGTAGGCTGGCAGCTACAGCTCCCATTAGACCCCTAGCCTGGAAACCTCCATGTGCCGTGGGTGCAGCTCCCCACTCCCCCCCAAAAAAGTAAGTGTAAGGTCACTATCCTCACCGAGCTTACAGTCTAATGGGAGGACAAAGATGGACAAAAGCATGCATAACTATAAACTATAATGAGGGCAAGAATGGACGGATATAAAATGTTTGGCTATGAGGCCATTTAATAGGTCACATGGTGGACCCAGGGTGTGGGGAAGGATTCCCCGGGAAGTAATAGCAGAGCTGAGGGTTGGTGGGGGCGTAGGTTGGGGCAGGTCGGGGTGCATGTGTACAGAGATCAACCTGTGAAACGATCCTGTGGCCGGAGGGAGTGTGGTGCAAACACTTATGCCAGGAAATATAAGCACTATTTTTGGGGCTCTAGTTTCTGAGAAACCTAGATATGTCATCTTCTTTGCAACCTCCCAGACGGAGACTGCTGGAGCTTGGTGGGGTGGAGGGTGCAGGCAGCTTGGACCTTGTCCGGAGTGTATGCCTCTAGGGTTTGGGAGGGAAGAAGGTGCGGACACTTCCAGTTGCTGGGCTGGGGCTCAGCGTTCTTCGCATGCAAATGGCACCTTTGGTGATACGCATCTGCCTGTGGAATGAGTCTCATCTGGTCCAGAGGGAGGCCACTCCTTCTCCAGAAAGGAGGGACAAATCCAGACTGGTACAAACGACCAGAGACACACACGGTTTCCAAGGTGCGGTGCCACGGGCACAGCCGGGAGGTCCTGGCTGCTTCCTGGGAGTCAGATACCATCACACACCTGCTCTCCACTGGAAAACAAGTCTCCAAAAACATTTAGCAGGGGCGAGGCGCAGGCTTGCATGCTGCGGGCGATAGAAAGAAATACTGTACTTGCATATCTCATAAGCTCGAAAAACCTTTTTGGAGTAAGAAGCAGTATGAATAAATATCACAGCTAGAAAAAGCAAGGCGTACACACATAAAAAGATCAAATTCCACACAAAATATATTGGGACTATAACCATATAAAACAAACCAACCCAAATCCCATAAACAGTAAAAGGACTGGGAAGAAATATTTTTTAAAAAGAGTGTAAATTATGTTTTGCCTCTCAGATGTGTAATTATGGAAGGGTTTTTCCTATTTTTTTTTTATGTTTTCTAAAGTTCTACGGTAAACATGGGCCACATTTTTTATGGCAAGACAGTGAACTTTATTTAAATCCATCAATGAAGGCATTCAATAGATGCTCACTGAGCGTCTCTTGCACTAGGCATGGTTCTCGGTGTGGGATTCGGTGGTGTGTGTTTGACATCCAGGGACCAGGCAGGGCAGCGGGGCTGAAGCAGAGAGAAGGAAGGAGGATGGGGAGGTGGGGAGGAGACCGCAGAGCAGCAGGACCGCGTAGGCCCTTTAGAACATGACAAGACTTTGGATTTTTTCTAAATGGGTTTAAATAAAATGCTAAGCAAGAGTTAAATGCCTTTACAGGTAAGAGAGCAAAGAGGATAAATCTAGAGAAATCCACACTAAGAGACATGCTAATTAAAAATTTTAAAAACTGGAGTTCCCATTGTGGCTCCGTGGTTAACGAATCCGACTAAGAACCATGAGGTTGCGGGTTCGATCCCTGGCCTTGCTCAGTGGATTAAGGATCCGGTGTTGCCGTGAGCTGTGGTGTAGGTTGCAGGCGCGGCTCGGACCCCGCGTTGCTGTGGCTGTGGCGAAGGCCGGTAGCTACAGCTCTTGTTAGACCCCTAGCCTGGGAACCTCCATATGCCACGGGTGCAGCTCTACATAAAGGAAAAAAGACAAAAAAAAAAAAGAAAAAGAAAAACTGAAGGAAGACAAAGCTTTGAATGCAGCCAGGGAGGAACAAGGCATTTCCTATAGGGGAACGCCAATATGAATGAGAGATTACTCATATGAATCCATAGAGGTCAGCTGGAAATTTCATCACATTTTTTCAAGCGCTCACGGCATCCTGATCTTTCTTTGGCAACCCTTTTAGAAAGTTCTTCCTCATAAAATGAGCACCTTCCTTCAGTGACATCAGTTGTCCCAATTAGTACAAAGCCCTGAGAAGATAATATAAACAGAAATATATATGTACATATAAGCATAAAAATTAATAACATCGACCATTAACAGGGACTATTTCTGGCATGACAGGACCTTCTATTTTTGGCATTTTTGTTTTCCTCATTGTCTTGTTGGCCTAAATAAAGAGGTAAACTAAGGCAAGCTCAAAATTGTCAAAAGGACGAGCTCGAGAAGGAATAGCAGAGAAAATGCAGTTCTGGACACACAGACTGTAGCAAGCTACAGGCGCCGAGGGTTGAGGGCAGGCTGTATTTATGGGCAGGAAAGCAAAGACGAGAGAATTCATTTAGAGTCAGTTAAGATAAAAAACAGAGACCAGCTTGAAAATTCCCCGAGCAGACAAAACCAGTCCAGTCATACAAAGCTCAATTCAGCTTGTTTTTCTGAGGCCAACCCAACATGGGTCATTTCTTATTCGTGCCGCTGGGAACAATAAGCAAAACTTCCCAGGAGTTCCTGTCGTGGCTCAGAGGTAACAAACCCAGCTAGTAGCCATAAGGACTCGGGTTCGATCCCTGGCCTCACTGAGTGGGCTAAGGATCCAGGGTTGCCATGACCTGTGGTGTAGGTCGCAGACGCGGCTCAGATCTGGTGCTGCTGTAGCTGCGGTGTAGACTGGCAGCTGCAGCTCCGATTGGACCCCTAGCCTAGGAACTTCCATATGCCAGGTGCAGTCCTAAAAAGACCAAAAAAAAAAAAAAAAAAACTTCCCAGGGGGGCAACCCCTGACCAAGTCCTTATCATTTAAGAAAATGCCAAAATTATCAATTTTCTGTACTCAGGTATTTACAGGAAATCGGGATCTCAGTCCTTAAGTTTTGTTTTCCTGAGGGCACAAGCCTGAGCTTTTCTATTTTATGTGCTCTGGTTCCATTTTCGATTGAAATTCTTTTTTCTTTTTCTTTTTTTTTTTGATATTCTTTTACAGTTTACAAAATATTTCTGTAATCAAAAACCATTAAATTTTGATTTCAACAAGGTCTGGATTATCTCTATAGCGAGCAGTGCACCTCTCGCTGTCCTTTTTTCTCCCACCATCAGGGACCCCGATTCTCAAAGTCTGTATCCCACCTCCCTCCTCTTGTATTATGTTAGTCCTAAACACAAACCAAATCCCATTTTATTCTTTATCTTCAGCAGGCTGAGACAAGGTGGCATTTTCCAAATTCAACTGGGAGAATAAAAACAAAAATAATTATAGAAAAGACCAGTAGGAACAAAACAGTTACGGCAGGACACTGCTGGGCTGCTCGCTTAACACACTGTCTATGCCTATGTCATTTAGTACATTGGCCACTAGTCACATGTGGCTACTGAGCCCTGAAGTGTGGCTGATCCAAAATGAGGGGTGCTAAATGTACATCAGGTTTTGAGGACTTCATACCAAAAAAAAAGTTCCAATTATCTCAATCATTTTTATATTGACAACATGCTGAAATGATTTGGGGCTATACTGCATTAAATAAAACCTGTTTTAAACATTCATTTCAGCTGAGTTTTTTAAAATACACGTACCTTTTGAAAAATCTGCTGCTAGACCACTACATACATGGCTCGAGTTCAAGTTCCACTGGGCAGAGCTGCCCTACCCCTTTCTCAGGAAAGGCTGCAAAGCTGTAGACATCACTCCCCAGCCTCTCTTTGGTGTGATGGGGACTCAGGGGACAAGGGTTTGGCCAAGGGGGGTGGTGCTAGGGTCTGGTGAAGAGATGGGTTTCTGAGAAAGCTTGTGCTGTCCTGATAAAAAGAGTCAGAACCCGTTGGCTCTGCCCTTTTCCATTTCTCGCCGCCTGGAAGGAAGGTTTAACTCCGGAGCGAGGGCAGGCCATCCACGGCCACGAGAATAGACGCCAGCCTACGGAGGAAGAGATGAGAGAGACCACGCAGGCCAAAGTTCCGACAGCAGCTTTCAGCAGGGAAGCCAGGTCCAGCACGGCTCAGCCCACAGCTCTTGTCCCCAGACCCTGCTTTTTCTTGTTCAAGACACCTAAGGCGGTCTCAGTTACTCTTGCACTTTCCTGATGGCGCGAAGCTTCCAAAGGACGGACCTCTGCCCACAGCCAGCCCGAGCGAGGCCCTCGCGGCTGGTGTCAGCCTCCGGGCCGCACCCCGCTCTCTTCTCGCCCTGACTCCCCCCTGCTCCTGCGAGGCCCCCATCTTATCTCAGGCCCCCATGGAAACAATCTCACTCCCTTGTAGGTCGACACTCCAAAAAACCCAGTTTAAAATTTTAGACCTCAGGGCTGTTCCCACTCTCTGCTTGGAGACACACGTCAGTTAGACACTTGGCACAACGGTGGGGACAGGGGTGCGACCTCACGTGCCAGGTCATGCCCCTCCCATCCAAGGGGAAGCCATCAAACCCAACAAGAGTGGAAGGAATGAAGGAGTAATACTTTAATGAATAAATAAATAATGAGAACCACAAATTATATATCAGCGGAACCAACAAACGCAGTGGCAGGAAGCACGCCCTCCGAGGAAACACTCGAGTCCACTGACTCCTCTTCGAGTAAACATCCCGGTTCTAGGCTGTTCCCGGCCAGGGGCTTCGGTGCCCTGGCCGTTCTCAACATCTGCTTCCGCTTCAACACGTGCAGCTGCTGCTGCTGGAAAAGAAGAGCTCACGTGCTCGTCTGCTCACGGGAGCCCTCACGGCCCTGAGCCCGCCCGGCGTCAGGACACACTGCGGGCCACCTGCCGCCTCTGGTCACAGCCTCCGGACCTGAAGTGGAGCCAAAGAAATGCAAGCGTGTAGGCACTAGGAGGCTTAGCACTGGGGATCAGAGATGCGGCTGTGTGCCCTCAGGAAAAGCACGGTTGTGGGGAAACCTCAGCTGACATGCCCTTGGGTCTCAGACCCTCTAACACGAAGGAACAGAGGTCCCGCCTCCACTGGGAGAGCAGCTGAATCGGCGAATTGTGATGAATGTCACGCTCCCCCCTCACTCTCTCAGTAAATGGCAGCTTCAACCAAGTGCTCAGGCCTCAAGCCTTGGAGTCACTCTCCCCCCCCCCTTTTTTTTTTGTCTTTTTAGGGCCGCACCCGCGGCATATGGACGTTCCCAGGCTAGGGGTCCAGTCGGAGCTGGAGCTGCCGGCCTGCGCCACAGCCACAGCAACGCAGGATCCGAGCCATGGCAGTGACCTACCCACGGCTCACGGCCACGGCTCAGCTCCACCTTCCCGAGTACATCCCAAATCTAGCGGCCCTCATCTCCTCACACTGGACCGCCCCAGGCCAAGCTACCGGCACCTCGCACCTGGACTCTCTGAAAAGCCTCCTAACTTGTCTCTTCCGCCCCCAAATCTATTCACTACCCTGTCGCCAGGATGGCCCTGTCAGGGAGGTGCTGACAGCGCTCTGCGCTCGCTCCTCCCATGTCTTCCCGTCTCCCTCAGAATAAAAATCTGAGTTCCCTCGTGGCTCAGCAGGTTAAGGATCTGGCATTGTCACTGCTGTGGCTCCGGTTACAGCTGTGGTGCTGGTTCGATCCCTAGTCTGAGAATTTCCACATGCTGCTGGTGCAGTCCGCCCTCCCCCCAAAAAAATCTAAAGTCCTTTCCGTGGTGTCTAGGGTCCTAGTCCAGACCCCACCCTCCCCTCTCCCTCCACCGGCTCCTTCATCCAGCTACTCTGCCCACCCCCACCCCCCCAGCCACTTCCCCTGCTCAGAACATCCATCATTTTCAATTTTTTTTTGTCTTTTCTTTTTTTTGCCTTTATGTAGAGCCGCACCCGTGGCATATGGAGGTTCCCAGGCTAGGGGTCTAACAGGAGCTGTAGCTGTCAGCCTTCGCCACAGCCTCAGCAACACAGGATCCAAGCCGCGTCTGCAACCTACACCACAGCTCACAGCAGCGCCGGATCCTTAACCCACGGAGCAAGGCCAGGGATCGAACCCGCAACCTCATGGTTCTTAGTCGGATTCGTTAACCACTGAGCCACGAAGGGAACTCCCACCATTTTCAGTTTTCACTTCCTTCAGGCCTCTGCTCACACAGATTTTTATTGTCTGGGTCATCCTACTAAGATATAAACTGCTAGATGGCAAGAGCTTCCTTTTGTTCGCTGCTGGGTCCCCAGCACCCTGGCCGAGAGTCTGAGGATGAGCTAAATGAACAACTAAAGGCATACCTATCTGGATCCAAGCCCCGGTGTGCCGACTGTGCCAACTTGCTCTCAAAGTGTCTACTGAATAATGAAAAGAAACTTGTTCGTCAGTGTGAGTAAAGATGTCACCGAGCCTGCTCTGGGAGAATCAGAGGGAGGGTGCCCCCAGCTCTGCCTGTTCAGGTGGTTCTTCACCCCCAAAAGCAGTTCCTGGTGGGGGAAAGGGGTCCTTGAGTCCTAATTCCTGCCCCCTGCCACGGAACAGTATTAAAAGCACTGGGTCAGATGACTCGTAAGAATTCTCTAACCCCAAAGTCAAATACAGTGAGGGAATCAGGAGCAGAAAGACCCTCCCTGGGCTGCTGCACTGGTCTGAAAGTGGCCACAGAGGAAGAAGGAAGACTCTGATGCTATTTGATGTTTCCCAGTAAACAGGGTCCTTGCATGCTGAAGGACTGCAGCCATAGATGCTCACTGAGCCCTGCTGTCTCAGGAGTGTAATGTCAAGCAATCCACTAATAAGAGGTGAGGAAATTGCATCAAGGAAGCCAGCTCATCCTGGGGCAGATGAGAATACAGGGCCTGACGTCAGCATGACACCGGACTCTTATCTTAGCAGAGCCCACGTCACAGAAATGACGCTGCTATTGGCCTCATTAGGACAATAATGCAGGAATCTGCAGCAGACGTCACTGTCAGCTTCTGGACTGTGAATCAATGATACCAACGCTTCAGGAATCAAATCAGAAGGCTTGGCTAGACAAAGTCATCTCGAACTTGAGTATTAAACGGGGTAATGGGACATAATACAGTTTCTGGAACAAGTGTTCAATAAATGTTAATTGCTAGTAGTCAGGGCCATGCGAAATTGACTTACTACTGGAGTTTCCTGTGTGGATTTGTTCATTCATTCCACAAATATTTGCTGGGCCCCTGCTATGTGCTGGGCAATAAGAAGAGGAAAAAAACTACAAAAGTTTACCTTGCCTTTGTAAACTGCCAATATAACAACAGGAGTTACTGTTGTGGCTCAGTGGGTTAAGAACCTGACATAGTGTCCGTGAGGATGAGGGTTCCATCACTGGCCTCACTCAGTGGGTTAAGGATCCGGTGTTGCCGTGAGCTGTGGTGTAGGTTGCAGATGTGGCTCAGATCTGGCGTGGCTGTGGCTGTGGCGTAGGCAGACCCCTAGTCTGAGAACCTCCATATGTTGGGAGTGTAGCCCTAAAAAAAAAAAAAAGGTAAAAAGAACAAGAAAAAACCTCCCAATATAATAACGATGATGATGGTGAAGAGAGCAGCTACTGTTTTTTGTTTTGTCTTGTTTTTTCATAATGGTTTTCATTTTTTCCATTACAGCTCACTTACAGTGGATACTGTTTTTTGAGCATTTACTTTGCATCAGGTTGTGTGGTCCCCTTAAGCACTGTATCTCATATGGGTGTCACTATCCTTGTTTGAAAGATGAGGAAATTGGGGCCCAGAGACTTAACCAGTCTGGGGCCCAGTCTCTTAACCCAGAGACTCTGGCTTTCAAAGCCAATTCGCTGTGACCTCCACGCAACATGGCTTCCTGTTTGACCTAGCGGATTAACATTTAAGGTGAGTTAAGGGAGAGTTTCTGAAAACAAAAAATAAAAGCTATTGTTGCTGTGGCTGTGGCGTAGGCCGGCGGCTACAGCTCCTGTTAGACCCTTAGCCTGGGAACCTCCATATGCCACGGGTACGGCTCTACGTAAGGCAAAAAGACAAAAAAAAAAAATAAAAAAAATAAAGGCTATTACCAGATGCTCCTGCTCCAGCTGGTGGAGGACAGCAGCCCAGGAGTCCCAGTCTGGGGACCTGTAGCAGTGGCCAGATTAGACCTGCAGGCAAGAATGCATTTGGCTGCACAGCTGCCAACAGAGACATGGGGGAGAGGAGGTCTCATGTTCCGACTTTTCACTGGGTGGAGGGATGGAACCATCTTCATCCACACTTCTTGGCATTTCTATTAGAAATACAAGGTATAAACTGAGAAATTTAATCCCCTCTGTCATGATGCCCACAGTCCGTAACTTCCTCACAGCACTTGCTACTTTCTATTTTACTATTCTGGGGACCCGCTGACACAGAAGGTGCTAATTAATTTTTCTGCAAATATTACTAAGAAAGGATAAACATATATAAATAATAGCAGGCACCCTTGTTGAAGGAGCCCTAAAGATAGATGAAGAAACTGTCAGTGATCTGCCCAAGGTCACACAAAGAACCAGCAGCATAACAAACACTAAAATCCAACTAACTCAGCTTCCAGTGATGTTTTAAGGACATCAGGCTGCCTCTTATAACCATGTGAACGGCTGAAAAACTGAGAGGGTAAAAGTAGAAATGTGGGCAAATACATCTGTAATCAAGGCAGAAGCTCAAAGTCCTTGTGTTAGCAGGAGAAATCGATCCTCTCCAATTCACAAGCAACCGCGGGTGAACAGATAACGGTGATAACAATACTATAATCATGGTAATATAATCGAGGGTATTTATATAGCAAGGACTATGTGCCTGGCACTATTCCAGGAATGTGACAAATATTCACTCTTATAATCCTTACAACTGTGTTAGGGGGGTACCATCACCACCTCCATTTTTTTCAAAGAGGTAAGGTTATGTAACTTTCCCAAGGTCACCGAATAAGCATTTATTGAGCATTGCCAGATGCCAGAAACTGAGGCCAGAAACTGAGTCCAGGAACTGTGCACGTCCCATTATCTTAACACTCAAAGCAATCCCAAGATAATTGCTGTCATTACTACCACTTTCAGATGAAGAATGTGGGGCTGGGAAGGGTAACTGCTCCTAGCAATCTGAGTTCAGAGTGTGTGTTTTTAGCCACGTAGCGAAGTCGCTACGTGCAGGGTGGGAGAGCTGATACAGCCTGGGCGCGAGAGGACCGCTGGGCAGAAACTTGTTCTTTCCGGGTGATGGAGTCCTAAACCTGGGCCCCGGGGGTCAGATTGGAGGGTGAGGAAGATCCTTAGCTTCTCCGATCTCCGCGCCCCCGCCAGGAGGTTTCCAGGCCAAGGATGCTCAGCGCAGGCGAGCCGCTACTGCCCCCTGCCGCCCGCCCGCCCCAGAGCCCGGGTCCGGCCCATCTTGGCCTCGGGGAAGAACTGAGCCTGGAGGTGAGGGCGCGCCGCCGCCCGCCCGGCCCCGGCCCACCCTCCTCGCATCTGTGACCGCCGCCTCTGGGCTGCCGCCTTCCCCATACCCAAAGAAAAAGGACCTTGACTGCCCTGCACTTTCTGCACTCTCCTCCCCGCCCTCACCTCCTTTCCCACACCTCGAGCCCGCCACTCCTCCCGTCCCTTTTCCTGGGATGCCAGGCCACATGGGGTTGCCTCCCCCAGACCCCCAGCCAGCCCGCCGCGCCTGACTCCGGGTTGCCACGGTGACGCGGCACCTCTGAGAAGCGCTAGAAGCAGCGGGGTCCGGGGCTGCGGGTACTCGGCCAGGACGGGAAAGCTGGCCCTGTGCCCCCAGGTTGCCATGGTGATACGGAGCCCAAGAGACAAGTCGCTAGGGGCGGGGGCGGGTGGCTGCTGCGCGCCGGGACTCACAGCGGCGGAGGTCCTTCCTCCACCCTCGCCCAGCCTCTTTCACCTCCTGGGAGTCGGGGGTTGTGGGGACGGTGGGTGAGAGGAAGCGCTTTGCGGCTCCAGCAACAGGCTGCAGCCACACCGCTCTGCAAGAAGAGCGGGAGCTGGGGTCACAGAGACTCTCAGGCTTTTCAGATTGCAGGGGTGCTTGGGGGCCAAAGCCTCTCAGCTCCGGTCTTCGTTTTCCTTCCATCAGTGCCGGGTCAACTCCAGTTGCCATGGTGATGCGGGCAGCTGGGAAGCTTCTGGTCACGAGTGACGCGGGGTCCGCTCCCCGCTTCCACCCACCCGCCTGCTCTGAGTAATAGACGGCGACGGGGCCCGGAAAGGCACTGGACTGTCGAGGTGGAGAAGCTGCTTTGGGCAATAGATAGCTTCTTGGAGCTTCTTGGCTTCTCATCGCGGGCTGAGGATGCACGAGGGTGGACTAATGCCTGTCGCTACAGGACTGCCTGACTTTTTAGAGGCTGCCTAATTTTCGGTGGCATGGATGTGCCATAAGAGTGTTTAACCAGTCCCCTACTGGAAGACATTAATTTTTATCCAAATCTTTTGTTACTGGAAACAATGCTGCAGGAATATCTTCCTATATATCTCTGTGTACATGTGCAGTTTTCTCTGTAGAGTGAATTTCCAAAAGTAAAATTGGTGTGTCAAAAGACAAATGCGATTTTAATTTGCATGGATATGGCCAAATTGCTCTCCAAAGGCACTAGCAAATCAACACCCCCAACAAAATGGGAATCCGATCATTTTAATTGGGATTATATCAACAGCGATACACAGCTGCGAAAGAAAATTTCCAGAGCTGATGCCATCAAGCCAACTTAATTCTTTGATCAGTCTTTTTTAACACAATATCCAATCCCGTTTTATTTTATGGAAATTATCTTCTCACTGATTATTTTGTGTGTAGATAAGCAGTTCATGATAAACATTTTACTTATTTGATAATTTGTATATAGAGTTTTGCTTTCTCTCATTATGAAGTTTCTTATGTCAACAGCATTTTACTGAAAAAACAAAAAAATCAAGCTTTGTCATTCTGAAGCTGACTTGACACAGCTTGGTCATGTAACCCTCCTACTGAACATAAACAATATCACAGAATACCAATGTCAGACAAGCTTACTGTGACAGCATGATGAAACGAGACAGAGCTAGGCTACCGCATAATCTTGTCTAAACAACCCGCAAAAACATGGTCACTACCCATGCACACAATACCCAACATCCCTCTCTCTTGGCTGAAATGAGTGACTGCTGCTTCTTTGCCAAAGAGAGTTTTATTTTTCTTGGAGTCTGCCTTCCTTAGAGATTAGATTTATCAAGATTGCCAGTCAGAGAATTGCACCTGCTTTCTTGAAGCACCCAATGTAAAGCAAAGCCCACTTCCGTAGACCCTCCCCTAATCAATCAACAAAGCTCAAATCCTGTAATAGCTTCTTTCTAACCCTTTTGCTGAGCTGCTCCATAGTTTCCCCACGGTATATGTTCTCGCTCTCGCTCCAACAAGTAATGAACCCACCTAAGTCGATTACAGGTGTGTTCTTGGGGATCTTTGGCTTCTAGCCAAAGCATTGCCACTAGCAAGTTCAATTTTCTTTGGTAGAATTTTGCAGGTCTAAAATTTTTCAGCAGCAATCCTCCACAAATATTGAATAAAGAGCAAATTTCATATGGGCCTCCATTTTATGTAGATTATTTCAACCAGATCTGATTTTTTCCCCCAGCTTTTGCAATTTTCAATGTTATCCAAAGATAGGAGTCTTCTGAGTTTGGGGGGCTTTTTGTTTTTGTCTTTTTAGGGCAGCATCCACGGCATATGAAAGTTCTCAGGCTAGGGGTCAAATCAGAGCTGCGGCTGCCAGCCTAAGTCACAGCCACAGCAGCACAGACCTACACCACAGCTCACGGGAACAACCGGTCCTTAACCCACTCAGCAAGGTCAGAGGTGGAACCCTAGTCGTCATAGATACTGGTCGTGTTTGTTACAGCTATGCCACCGCGGGAATTGCCCTGCATTCAACAGGTGCGTCTTAACCATTGTCAGTTTTATTTTGTATTATTTGTTTCTCCCAGTGATGGTCATCGTGAACTGGACAGAAGGGTGATAATTCTCGACTCAAGAACCATCAATAGGGCAATTGCATAGGACTTGGATACACAGCAAAGTAAACATGTTTTGCTCCAACTGGCAGCTTTACCATGTACTGCCTTACCCTTACTGGGCACTGGGAACACAGACCTTGCCCCGAAGGAATTCGCAGTCTAATCGGAGAGACAGAGGTCCTGGCTGGCCTCAGTTTGTCAGTTGGATGAGAATGAAAAAGGCATTCCAGATGGAGGGAAGAGCCAAATAAAGAGTTTATTCATTTGGTAAATATTTATTCAGTGCTCGCTCCATGCCGGGAGCTGGACTGGGCACTGGGTTGCAGAGATGAATAATTCTGCGGGGGCTCTGCCCTCCTAAAGCTCTCAGTCCAGTGGGAGAGATGCATTCGAACAAACACATCAATGACTGTAATGTCTGATAACTGCTACAAAGAAATCCCAGGTTCCGTGGGAGGCTGGGACAATGGCACCCTGACCAGTGGGGTTCAAGGAAGGCTTCTTGGAGACAGCGATTTTTTTTCTTTTTCTTTTTCCATTTTTTCTTTTGAGGGCTGTGCTCATAGCATATGGAAGTTCCCAGGCCAGGGGTTGAATTGGAGCTACAGTTGCCGGCCTACACCACAGCCACAGCAATGCCAGATCTGAGCCGCATCTACGACCTACACCACAGCTCACGGCAGTGCCAGATCCTTAACCCACTGAGCAAGGCCAAGGATCAAACCCACGTCCTCGTGGATACTAGTCAGATTTGTTTCCGCCGCACCACAATGAGAACTCTCAAATTCTGATTTTGGCTCATGGAGGTTTAATTTGCCATCCTTTCTTCAACTTGCAGGAATTCCAGTGCATTTACAAGGACCAGTATAGGAGTTCCTGTCGTGGCGCAGTGGTTAATGAATCCGACTAGGAACGATGAGGTTGCGGGTTCGATCCCTGGCCTCGCTCAGTGGGTTAAGGATCCGGCGTTGCCGTGAGCTGCGGTGTAGGTCGCAGATGCAGCTCGGATCTGGCATTGCTGTGGCTGTGGCGTAGGCCAGTGGCTACAGTTCGGATTAGACCCCTAGTCTGGGAACCTCCACATGCCGCGGGTGCAGCCCTAAAATGACAAAAGCCCTCCCCCCCAAAAAAAAACAAGGACCGGGATAGAGCTTCAGGAACATCTGCCAGGCTGTGAGCTCCGTAGCGGTCGAGCTGCTGTGCCGCTTTATAGAAACATCACTTGCATTGTTTCCCTTGCTTTCCTTTGTCTCTTTTATTCTGTTTTTTTTTTTTTTCAATTTCATAGCTTTGAGAATCAAGCATATGTTTTGTTTATGAACTCTTGCAGTAATTGTTGCGTACCATCGGTTTAAATAGTAATTATCCTTTCCACTTATGAAAATTCACCCTCTGGATTTTTTTTAGGAACAGTTAGAGGGAAGACTATTCTATGCAAATATTCAAAAGAATAAGGTAGGAAAAATGAGCTAAAGCTATAAATACTGACACGAAAAGATGTGGAGAAATGTATGCAGATCATGAACCTATTTTTGTTTTTTAATAGAACCATTTGTTAGTGAACGCTTAGGGAAAAAAAAAATCTGGAAGCATATGTAGCCAACTTTAAAAGTGTTATAAAAATTCTACCATTTAAAGAGCTGAGTTCTGTCAAATGATCCCTACTGGTGATTTCCTGTAGCAGGGAAACTGCAGTGCATGATAATGTGCTGAAGGCCAGTAAATGACTAAGAAAGCCACAGCCCCCCACGCTGGTGCTTTCCACTTATGGACACATGACCTTTGGGGTCGAACCCCATAGTAAACACTAATAAAGCTTAATGTCCATCTCACTTTAAAATGAACATAAGTACAGGAGTTCCTGTTTGAGCTCAGTGGGTTAAGAACTTGCCATAGTGTCTGTGCAGGTGTGGGTCTGATCCCTGGCCTCCCTTATGGGTTAAGTATCCGGCATGGTTGCAAGTTGCTGATGCGGCTCGGATCCGTGGCTGTGGTGTAGACCAGCAACTGAAGCTCCAATTTGACCCCTAGCCTGGGAACTTCCATATGCTGCCGGCATGACTGTAAAAAGTTTTTAAAAAATGAAATAAACATAAGTACAAATCCTAATATTCTCTTCTTCATCCCAGTGGATCACCTGGTGTGGCCCATGTGCCCTACTTGAGAGAAGACCTGTGTTTTTCTAACTCTACAGACAGAACACTCCACCAGTGGAGTGGATGGTGATTCATCAAACAGCACGGTGATGCAGTGAGAATACTATCGTGTGTGTAAAACATCCACTGTGTATGATTCCGAGAACACGGCTGTTCTTAGAAAGGAGGCAGCAACACTACCAGGTATTTATTTTCTTTGTTAAGAAAAGAGGATGATAGACTTTGACGAGCTCTCAGAAGGCTTCCCACTGGCTTTCTGAAACCCTTGTCCTGCTCTACGCCATTGATTAAGCATAAGTGGTCTGCTGGAAAGAAGTACAATTCCTTGAAGAAAATTGTGTCCAGGGTGACCATTCAGCTGAATGATATATTGCAGTCTTTGAAATAAAAGTATTTAAAGTCACTGTGATTCTGTGTAGTTCCTCCACCTTGAAGATGGTCTGTTTTATAAAACTTGAATTTAATAAAAGAATTTTATAAGTATTCTCTCATAATACATCAAAATATTGGTTTTCAGACTTCTAACTATTTCTGCCGGAGGTAAAATTGCCGCAAATGAGCACAAGTACTGTCACCAAGTGTAGAAACAAACGTTGCTTGTGGCTCACTTGTGTGGATTTCTGAGAAATTACTTTATTGATCAAAATGAAATTCGCATAACTTTTTAAGCTAAAAAGGGCACAAATGACCAAAATGGCAGTGAACTCAAGAAAGTTAATGAATCAACAGCGCAATCTTTATTGCAATCCTCTGTGCTGGGGTTGGTAAAGGAAGCACAGTAATGCCGGCTGACATTTATCATGACATTTATTGTACAAGGTGACAGGCTGAGACAGATCAAAGGGTAGGTTATCTGCACAGCTGCCCAAAGCGCTAATACATAATAAGCAGGACTAAAACATCAAAGGGACAAATGGGAAACATGGTGCCAGTTGCCTACGAATTTCCCACAGGATTCTCTCGGAGTTGGCAAGCTATCAAGTAGATCCACCCACAATGATGTAGGCAGCGTGAGGTGGATGGAGGGGCTTTGCATCAAATTGGAAAGTGGACTTTCAAGCTGGGAATACCCAAAGGGGAAGAAGGAGCCAGCCACGGGGGCAACCAAAGAAGAGTGATCCAGGCAGAGGGACTGTGAGGGCAAACTCCCTGGTCCCAGGTGTTCGGGGAGGAGAAGGGAGGCTGCCAGGCTGGAGCACAGAGAGCCTGGGAGGGAGGTGCCCGTGGACTTGGAAGGTGGTCAGGAGCGATGGGAAAGAGTAGCATTTATTTTTAAATAAGAGAACTCTTTATTTATAGTGGATTTTTTTTTAAGAACATTATTTCAGCTGTCAGAGGAACACATCGAAGTTTTTAACAGGGAACTGGCATGAACTGACTTACCTGCCAAGTGGAGAATCACTCCGGGAAGACAAGAATGGAGAAAGAGAGAGTAGACGTGGCTCCCGGGGTAACATTATCCAGTGAAAGACGATGGAAGTGAGAGGTGGGGATGGTGAGGATGATGATGAGGTCGAAGGGAAATGATGAACTTGAGATGATGCATCTAGTTAGTACTAATGAGGTCTGCTGAAGAAGAGATGGAAGATCGAATATGACTCTTAAAGACTGTTATTTGTGCACCCGGGTGGCTAGCGGATAGGGTGGCCCTTCACTGATCTGTGGCAGACCTGGGAAGACAGGCTTGTGAGCAGAGTATCAAGGGTTCTGCACGGAACACATTAAGTATTGATGCATCAAGTAAACATCCAAGTGAAGACGTCAAGTAAGCAGTTGGGTATCCAAGTTTCCAAGGAGAACTCAGGGAAGAAGCCAGACCCACAGGCAGGAGTCTGTGACTCAGCAGAGAGAAGTATTAAAAACCACAGGGCAGGAGTTCCCGTCGTGGCACAGTGGAAACGAATTCGACTAGGATCCATGTGGTTGCAGGTTCGATCCCTGGCCTTGCTCAGTGGGTTAAGGATCCGGTGTTGCCGTGAGCTGTGGTGTAGGTCACAGACGTGGCTAGGATCTGGCGTTGCTGTGGCTGTGGTGTAGGCTGGCAGCTGTAGCTGCGATTAAACCCCTAGCCTGGGAATCTCCATATGTCTCGGGTGCGGCCTTAAAAACAAACAAACAAATGAAAAAACCACAGGGCAGAATGAGATCCTCCAGGGAGTCAGGAAAATGCAGGCAGGGAAAGAGAAGGGCTGGTCCCCGGGGAGTGCTGCTGTTCAGACGGCGGGTAGAGGAGGCCCTGCAAAGGTGACTGAGAAAGAGCAGCTTGTGAGATGAAAGGATACTCCGTTCAGATGTGGAAGGTGGAAAGTTCCAAATAAGCGTTCTTACACTTAGTGCGTATACCTGCTTTTTTTGTTATTGGGTTTTGGCCACTTAAGTCTAAGTCTAAATCTCATGCCAAGGAGCCATCCTTCACTGCCAGCTCTCCTGCCTTTACCACTTGCCCCATTTGCAGAAGTCAGACATGAGATGCTGTTGAGAGAACAGGGGTCTCGCCATCCCCCAACTCCTAGAGCTCAAAGTTGTCCTTGACCCCATTTTATTTACCCTCCATAGTTAAGCCATCACCTAGCACTGTTAGCTCTGCTTTCTAAACATCCAGCATCCACTTATTTCGCATGCCCTAACTGCCACCACCCTGTCCCAAGCATTATCTTCTCTCTCCTGAACCGTGGCCACCCTCCCACACCGGGCAGTTAGACAGCGGCCTCCGCCGTGTCTTTCCCACGAGCCCTCCCCCACACAGCAGGGCTCTGTCTCAAACATCAGTCTGATTGTTCCTTCCCCTTAAAGCGCTCAAGTGAATTAGCCTAGTGACTATCACTAGGGTACCATTTAAATAAACACTGGTACGGAGTTTATTCGGGACGGAGCGCTTGCAGACACACCCCAAAATGATGAGAAGGTTCTCTCAGTACTGATGAAAAGGGAAGGGTCTCCAGGACACGAAGTGAAGAGCAAAGAATGAATATTAAGCCACTATTTGCAAGAGAAATGGAGTGCTGGGGGGGGCACTGTGTGGGTGGGCGATCACGTGTGCGTGGGACATCTGACCGAGCTATTCAACAAACTCAAGAAACCAGCCTCCAGGAACATGATCTGGACAGGCAGGAGGTAGGCTGGTGGGGAGATGGTTTATTTTTGAAGAACTTCTGCGTTCTGAATCAGACGACCATATTACCTATTCAACAGTAAAACAATGAAAATATTTCCATGCGTTACCTACCTAACTCTCTCATCTCACTTAGGAAATCTTGTCTTCCCGCCCTTCCCTGCAGCCTCATAGCAGGCCCTGCCCCATCTCTGCTCTCATCTTCCAGCATCTTCTTACCAAGTTCAAGCCACTCTGTCAAGCCACTCTGCCTCCTTGGCAACCTCAACAGGCCAAGCTAGCCCCACCTCCCCATCCCCGCCCCGCGGCCCCTGGCTGCTGCCCTTGCCAGTCCCTGCACCAGGACCTCCTGACCGCCCTCCAGGGACCACTCCCCACAGTCTCTCCTCGGGAGTCACTTCCTTAGAAATACCTTCCCCGACTTCAGCCTGAATTTGCTACCCCTCACCTCTCATCACTGGAAATCCACGTTCTTTTTTCTTCATAGCTTAGCAGCATCCAAAATTATTTTATTTATTGGCTTATTGTACATCCCACCCCCTACCGTGCTCATAAACCACCATAATCTTGATGCCTGGAGCAGTGCCTGCTTCGTACTAAACAATAACTCTTTGCTCATGAATGAATCTTTTTCTTTATTGGCTGCAGCCTCCTGGTGGTCCCTGTGGGACTTCAAGGCCTCGGGCCAAGACAAGAATCACCAGATCCTTGTCATTGCCCCACCCGTCTCATTGTAATGCCTTCCCCCACTTTGAGCAACCTGGCCTTCCTGCCCCCTACTCCTCACTCTGCCCCTACAGGGGTCTTATACGCCTCAACCAACCAGCAATGTATGCTAAGACCCCTCTCTCCCCAACCAATCAGCAGGTCAGCAGGTGCGTCCTGAGACCTCTCCTCTCCCTGGGCTGGAAACACAGACAGGACCACACACTCGGGATTGGCTCTCCGTGTTCATCAGGAAGTCGTCCTGCTGCACTAGCAGCATCTCCTATCTCAATAAACTCTTCTTTCTCTTCCCCTGACTCTGCTGGAAAATTACTTTTCCAACCCGCATGCACAGACCACGACAGTGCTGATAGTCATGGCACGACAGCACTTGTGTTTCCTGCCAGTTTATAGTGACAGCAAAGAGACTAGCGTGCAAATCCTGGCCTCTCTTCTTAGCTCAGAGACCTTGGGCAAGTCACAAGCCTCACTGGGTTTTGTGACTATTAAATGACATCTGAGGACTAAAGTGCCAGCTCTGGCAGGCCTGCCCCAGTGGACCCTCACATCCTCCAGGAGCGGAAGGAAGAGGAATGACAGTCACCCTTGGAGGATGGGGAGGCCCAGCAGGAGGGGGAGTGACCTGCCCGGGCCATGCAACCTCCAGCAGCATTGGGTCTCCACTGCCAGGGCTCAGGCTCCAGACTCAGGCCCCCACCCACTCCTCAAGCACAACAAACTGGCCTTTTTGTTTATTTATTTATTTATTTTTTGTCTTTTTGCCTTTTATCTAGAGCCGCACCTGCGGCATATGGAGGTTCCCAGGCTAGGGGTGTAACAGGAGCTGTAGCCGCCGGCCTTCGCCACAGCCACAGCAACGCGGGATCTGAGCCACGTCTGCAGCCTACACCACAGCTCACAGCAACACCGGATCCTTAACCCACTGAGCAAGGCCAGGGATCCAACCCGCAACCTCATGGTTCTTAGTCGGATTCGTTAACCACTGAGCCATGATGGGAACTCCTGGCCTTTCTTTTTATTGTTTCCTAATCCTGCCAGAACCTCCTGGGGATGGAGTCTGTGCTTACAATCAACCACCGTCGTGATTCCCCTCCTTCCTAGTAATTGGTTGGTTGTCATTCAGTTTTCTTGTGAATGGTTGATATGTTTGGGCCCCGGAAAACAGTGCACAGAGTTTCTAAACAACATCATCATTTTAAATGCAGTGACACACTGATTTAGGAAAGCTGTTCATCTCGCCGTTTCTCAAAAGCAACGAAACGGTTGATCAGTTTTGCCTTCGCATGTTTATTTGTTATAACCGAGAGAAAAGCCAACAGTTAAATGTCAGGGAATTGAACCTGCCTTCTAATCTAAGGGCTGAAATTCAAAGTCATCTTCCAGATGTTGTGTTCATATTTTACCTTCTCAATTTAGACCGCAGGTTGCAGGAACAAGGGCTGGATTTGTAATGACCTGGAGAAAGTTGTAAATCTTTGAAATTTGACAACAGATGGCACCCGTGCTGTGTTGGTCATGGAGCCATTGGTGCTACCTGGTATTTCAGTGCTCATATATTTTCTTCGGTGTAATAAAATTTTTGCAAGCATGCAGTGTCTTGTTGTCCAAAAACAAAACAACAACAAAAAACCTCTGCCTTTTTGTGCCACCACATCTGACCTTGTTTATCCCCACAAGGATCTCAGACGGTTACAAATCCTCTCTATTTTATGGGCAGGGAAACGGAAATGGAGTAACTCGCTATTGCCCAAGGTCATGCAGAGAAGGTACCCTGCCTGTCGGTCTCCAAAACTGCGGTCTTTCCACGCCGGTCCGGGTTAGAGTCCCCAGAGTGTGCCAGCCCTGGGGAGTATCTACCTTAGCTGTCCTTCTGAGCCAGTTAGAGCGGCTCGGACTAGGAAAGGAAGACGGAAGCAGATCAATAGAAGCAGAGTGGGCGGAAATGCAGAATTTAAAGGAGCAAAATGAAGGCCCAGAGGCTCCGGAAGCGGAATCCCCATAGGCCCCCTAGCTTGCAGCGCCCTCGTGCTAGGTCGTTGAAGGATGAAAAGCCTTAACAAAATGCATGTCCTATTTTTCTTTTCTGCCTCCTTTCTGGGAAGTAGCAATCAGCTTTGTCACTCATTCTTCAGGAAACCAGCCAGGGTGTGCCGAGAGACGGCAACTGAGAACTTAAGATATTTCTTTCTTGCAAAATTTTTGGGAACAAAGAAGCTGTTTTTCAGGCCCTTTGATTCACGTCTGCCTTCAATACAGTGGGGAGAGCGTTTATCTTGCCGCCAAAGCCGAGGGAGGCTGAGGAGGGCCGGGACGGATGAGGGCGAGGGTGGAGACGGTTCTTGGTTTCAAGGCAGGGGACAAGGGGAACACTAGCATTTACTAGTCCCTGCTGTGGGCTACGTGCTTTATGCGTGTGGCCTCCTATTAATCCCGATGACCCTGCTTAGTAGCCATAGCCCTGCTCTTCCCATTTTACAGATGGTAAACAGAGGCTTGGCAGTCACAAGTCTTAGCCAGGAGCCAGAGCCTGGATTCAAAGCAAGTCCCTTGAAACGAAGCTGTCTTATCTGTTGGACTTCAATGCCCTTTCAAGGACATAGAACTCAAAACCTCCGGCCAAGACAGGAATTACCAGACCCTTATCACAGCCCCACCTGTCTCATTTCAACGTCCTTCCCCCACTCTGAGCAAACTGGCCCAGTCCTCCCTGCCCGCGCCTCACTCTGCCCCTGCAGGAGCCTTATGCGCCTCAACCAACCAGCAAGAGCCCTCTTTCCTCAGCCAGTCAGAAGGTCAGCAGGTGCATCCCGAGACCTCTCCTTTCCCTGGGCTGTAAAAGCACTTGACCGCGACCTTGGCATTGGCTCTCCCTGATTATTAGGAAGTCAGCCCGCTATGTCAACAGCGTCTCTCGCCTCAGTAAACTTGTCTTTTCTTCACCTTGCTTTGAATCCAAAAAATTCTTCTTTCTGACCCGCGTGTGCAGACCATGACATTATTGTCCCGCAAACTGCCACGCTTGGTGTTCCCGGTGCCAGGTCCTCCCACCCCTGCCCCTCGGCCCTTCTCCAAGGTGGATCATCCGAGATGAGATTTTATATCTGGTTCTAGTCTAGGCTATGCCAGTGTCTGGCTGGGCCAGATGGACAGGCCACTTCATTCCTCTGAGACTCGGGTTCCAGTGATAAAACTAGGAGGACTCATTGTTCCAGGCTCAAATCAGACCATTCAGCCCCACTGCTGGAGCTCGGGCTGCAGGTCAGCACCGGTGCCAGGCGCACGGAGGGCACGGTGCCTTACACTTGGGCCTGGGGAGCGAGCAGAGGCAGCTTTCATAATCTCTAAGGCACCGCAGCAAAATAAGCTAATATGAAGCGAGTATTACCGCTTTATGGAAATGTGGGGAAGGTTCCTTTTCTTAGAGCAGCCGAAGACTAGGTTGGAATTTTTCAAATAGAACGTCAACCAGGAAACTAAACAAAAATATACCCCCAAAGGCAGAGAAAAAAAGAAAGTTTACCAAAAGCAGATTTCAGGTCACACCTTTTAAAGTCCTTTGAGCCTGATGGACAGTTAGGTGGGTGAAGGGTTGGTGAAGGCGAGAGGAAGAGCGATTTTCACCTCTGAGGCCCAGGCCCGGCTTCCATGCCGAGCACTGCTGCCCCCACCTCTCATCAAGTCTGCCTTCCCTCCTGCGGAGGCGAATTTCCACCTGCACACCCAGCAGCTCTTCGCCCGTGGCCTCCTTCCTTCCTTCCTTCCTTCCTTCCTTCCTTCCGTCCTTCCTTCCTTCCTTCCTTCCTTCCATCCTTCCTGCCATTTCTCTAATACATGGCACTTGGCATCAATGGTTTACACTTTCAAACAACTTAAAAAAGAGAAAACAGTGTTCAAACATGAAGAAAGTATGTTTTCCTTTTCCTTTTTACGGCCACACTGTGGCATATGCATGGAAGTTCCCAAGCTAGGGATCGAATCAGCGCTGCAGGTGCAGGCCTGCGCCACAGCCACGGCAACACAGGATCCGAGCCGCATCTATGATCTACGCTGCAGCTTGCAGCCATGTCAGGTCCTTAATCCACTGAGTGAGGCCAGGGATCAAACCCACATCCTCACGAACGCTATACTGGGTTCTTAACCCCCCTGAGCCACAAGAGGAACTCCAGTGTGCTTTTGCTTAAGAGGCGCTTAGAGCTTATAAGGTTACACGTGTAAAATTTTTGTGTAGTCCTGTTTCCTACACTAAAGCTCTGCGCCTGCCCATTCTGGCTCCCCGCCTGGGTCCTCACACACAGGATACTGATAACCGGCTGAAGGAAGAGAGAAAGGACGGCGACCCAGCGCGGAGCAAGCCCCATAGATAGAGCCTGGGTGAGTCCGAGGTCGGCTCTGACTGTGCTGACAAGGGCCTAGGTCCAGAGCTGGCCGGATCGGAGGTTGGTTTTCTGGAGGAGACAGAGCAGCCAGGAGCCCCCACGGCCAAGTCCCGAGCATTCTGGGCACAGTGCCCAGTCTGAGGGCTCCACAAGCTCATCTCCACAGCCCAGCGACTGCACACTTTAATACACGATCTTCCCGGAGTCCCAGGAAAGTGCCTCGCTCAAAGCCACTCCGTAACAGATGCCTCAAGTGGGATTCAAACCCAGGCTTGGCCAAGCTCTCGTTCTCACTGTACTTCGGAATTACCCAGGGCCGCGGGGGCAGGGGGAGGAACCCTCATCCAGAGTCGCTGGTAAAAAAATGCAGAATCCAGAGCCTCACCAACCCCCTCAGACTGTGATCCAGGAATCACGAGGTAGAGAAGAAATCCTCTTTTTCGACAGGTCCCCAGCTGCTTCTGGTGGGAGCAATCCACACAGGGAACTATATCTAATCACTTGTGATAGAACATGATAGAAGGGATGAGAAGAAGAATGTATCTGTTTGTATAACTGGGTCACTACGCTGTTTGGCAGAAATTGGCTGAACATTGTAAATCAGCCATAATAAAAACAGACAAACAACAAAAAGAGAGCTGTCCAGTCTGCCCTGGGTACAAATGGGGAGCGTTTAACAATTGGAACGTTCACCAGAATGGCCCAGAATAACTGGAGCTAAGATCAGCTCAGCATTTACTATGTTCTGGGCACTGTTCTGAGGGTGGATCAACTCACTGACTCCTCCCAGCAAATCCACGAAGAGGGAGTGAGCGTTACCTCTGCCTCCTGTTACATTAAATATGTAATATAATATAATATAAAATATAAAATAAATTACATAATATTGCATTCTGTTCTATTCTATCCTATCCTATCCTATCCTATCCTATCCTATCCTATCCTATCCCAAATGAAGAAAGGGAGCAAGAGGAGCTGAGGTTGGGAAGGACCTCTCTGACATATTATAAACAAGGAAACTGAGGCCCACAGAGGGACATACCCTGGTTAATGCCACAGAATTCTGTGGGCCTCTACCTGCCCCAAACCTGAAGGAAGTCTTCCTGAGAGCCCTCGTCCTGTCATTAGGAGGTGAAGTTCAGAAGCACTTCAAGATTTGGAGGTCAGGAGTTCCCGTCATGGCTCAGTGGTTAATGAATCCGACTAGGAACCATGAGGTTGCGGGTTGGATCCCTGGCCTTGCTCAGTGGGTTAAGAATCCGGCGTTGCCGTGAGCTGTGGTGTAGGTTGCAGACGCGGCTCGGATCCCGCGTTGCTGTGGCTGTGGCGAAGGCCGGTGGCTACAGCTCCTGTTAGACCCCTAGCCTGGGAACCTCCATATGTCGCGGGTGTGGCCCTAGATAAGGCAAAAAAGACCAAAAAAAAAGAAGAAGCCAGTTACATAAGTCCACATACTATAAGATTCAAATTATGCAAAATATTGAGGGTAGACAAATCTATAGATAGAAAGTATGGTTGCATAGGGTTGGAAGAGTGAGAGGAAAGGAAGACTGATATGAAGAAGAAATTAAGAGTGCTAATGGCTAAAGTGTTTATATTTGGGGTAGTAAAATCTTTCCAGAATTGTTTGGGAGAATGGTGGAACGACTCTGAATATGTTTAAAACCATCAAATTTAAAAGTGCCAATTGTATGGTATGTGCACTGTATCCTAATAAAGCTGTTAAAAAAAAGAAGTTTCATCTTTGCCATGTTTAGAGCTGTTTTCTGATAGCTTCCTCATCATCACAAGATGATTGCCATGGCTCTAGCCATCACATTTTCACAGGACAATGTCTAGAAGAAAATAAAATTAAATTTCATAGTACAGTTTAAAACATTTAAGTTAATTGCAAAGTCCCCCTGAAATTCATTTATAAGAGTTTTCTAGATCTAGAGGTAGAATAAAGATTTATAAGTTGAACATAGCAGTTTAAAGAAAGAGGCAATTTTGTGTGTCAGTTTTTATGGCTGCATCTGCAGGTAACAGAAGTTCCAAGGCCAGGATTGAATCTGAGCCACAGCTGGGACCTACATAAGCCACAGCTGCAGCAATGCCAGATCCTTTAACCCACTGCACTGGGCCGGGGATTGAACCTGAGCCTCCACAGCAAACCGAGCCACTGCAGTTAGATTCTTAACCCACTGCATCACAGCAGATACTCCAAGAACTCAGTTTTTAACTTATAATCTTAATATATTTAATGTTAAATTTAAAATGTAAAGTAGCCAAAAAAAAAAAAAGTATTTTCTGTGTATAAAAGTCATCCTCAGGGGACCCACACTAATGTCTCAGGAATAGGCACATGACCCACCAGAGCAAATGAAATGTGAGAAAATGTTTGCCCAAATTTCTGGAGAGATGAATCTGTTTTTCTCTCATTTCTAAAAGGGCTACCAGAGCATATCTTCTCTCTTCCCTTAGTCAATACTGTAGATGATATGAAATCTAAAACAATGGGACCGTGTTGCCCCCAAGAGAACCTGGACCTATTTTGTGATGAGGCAAATATGGAGCCAGAGGAAAAAGCTAAACAACACAGCACAGTGAGCAAACTGATAACTTCTGATGACATCATTTGAACGACTAGATCAACCCTTACTTGAATCCATACCTAGACTCTTTGGTTACGTGGTCCTGAAAAATACACTTTAATGTTTAAGACAGATTCAGGTGGATTTTCTAAAGGTGTCCTGACCAGCAGGAGTCAGTGTAGTGTTGTGCATTGAGTATGGATTTGGATTCAGGTTATATCTGGGTTCAAACCCTGATATAGTACTCACTGCCTTTGAGGCTATGTGCAATAATAGTTCTCCTTTCTGGGTCTCAGTCCTCTTTTGAAAAATGGTGGTAACCTCTTTACCCACATACCAAATGTGCCCAGCAAGCACTTCTCAAACACTCTAAGTGACGAAGAAATATGCTCATTTAACATGTTTTGGTTGCTGGGGACCAATCAGGAACAGAACACCTGCCTCATGGATAAGTCCATTCCTTTTCCTCTGTTTCCTTTTCTTTCTATACGCTGGTGTCATATGTACCCCAAGAGTAAACAGCACAGCTGAACTGACTCTTTTCCTCCTGTGCACTGGATACAAAGTTACCTTACTCCCCAAGACTCCAACACATTTTGGAGTTTCCTTCGTGGCTCAGTGGTTAACGAATCCGACTAAGAACCATGAGATTGTGGGTTCGATCCCTGGCCTTGCTCAGTGGGTTAGGGATCCGGCATTGCCGTGAGCTGTGGTGAAGGTTATAGATGCGGCTCAGATCCCGCGCTGCTGTGGCTGTGGCGAAGGCCGGCGGCTACAGCTCCTGTTAGACCCCTAGCCTGGGAACCTCCATATGCCGCGGGTGTGGCTCTACATAAAAAAGGGAAAAAGATAAAAAAAAGTTAAAAACAAAAGACTCCAACACATTTCGTTCCTCTACCAAGTTTCCCAAGATCGGAAGTTCCCGTTGTGGCACAGCAGAAACAAATCCGAATAGTATCCATAAGGATGCGGGTTTGATCCCTGGCCTTGCTCAGTAGGTTAAGGATCCATAGTGTTGCTGTGGCTGTGGTATAAGCCAGCAGCTGTGGCTCTGATTGGATCCCTAGCCTGGGAACCTCCATATGCCTGGGAATTTCCGTATGCCATGTGGCCCTAAAAAGCAAAAAAAAAAAAAAAAAAATTCCAAGATCCCTTTGCTGTATGTTGTAGTTATTTGTGTCCTTGGTTTACTGTCTCCACTATACTCAGAGTTTCTTGCTGACAAGTAGCATGGGGCTTGGTATGCAATAGGTACTTAATATGTACTTGATGAATAAATCAATTAATTTAATATCATACTTATTTTTTGGTCATGCCCTTGGCGCAGAAGTTCCAAGGCCAGGGATCAAACCAGTGCCAGAGCAGCGACCCGAACCATGGCAGTGAAAACACCAAATCTTTAAGCTACTGAGCCACCATAACTCCTAAATCAATTAATTTAAATCCAAAGAAAGCCCTTAAACTCTCATTCTGTGTGTTTTCTTATATATAAAACAGAGACTGTACTCTTGGTTGAGTTTTCTTGCCCACGTATGCCTGCTTCTGCTCCTGCAAGCTAGAAGTGGCACATCCTTTTCAGGCTCTCCTGTTTGGTCATCCATTCCTCCAGTGGGATCCTGTAGCTGTTGATGATGAAGGGACTAAAACCATTGCAAACTAACAGCTGATATGGCAGCATTCATCACTGGTTTCATTCTGCTGCCTTGGCTTTGCCTGTGGATGAGTTTGAGACACACTATTAACTTTGATGCTTCACTGGAGGGCTGTTCTGTGCCTTCAGTAATGAGATTTGGCAGTTCTTTCCTGTTCTCACTGGGGCTGGAGCTGCGCCTGTTGGTTCCAGACATCTGATTAAATCGCCCTCTGAATTTGTCTTTACTTCCTAAACATGAGTAAAATCAAGTAATTTTGGGAATGATTTCCTTCAGCTACCTCTGTACCAGTAAGAAATGTGTTTAGTGCAAGAAACAGAAAATCTGACTTCAGAGACTATAATCCAATGGAGGTTTATTTTTCTAATGTAATGAGACCAGAGACTGTTGGTTTTGGTTCAGCAGCTTAACTATGTCAGGACATACACCTTTGTGATTTTCTTGGCCTTTTCCTCATGGTAACAAGATGGCTGCCACCACACCAACCATCATGTCTGCATTCAAGGTAGAAGGAGAAAGCAAAAGCTTCAAGAACCCCCAAACCCACACTGTACCCAAGTCAGCAGACTTTTGTTTGGCTCTCGTTCGCCAGAACTGGAGCATGAGGACACCCTTAGCTGAGAAGAAGGGAATAGGACTGTTGAGATTGGGTTAGGCTGGTTGTAATCCATGCCATGGATCTGGGCACACAATCTTCCTGGGTATGTCCACCTCAACCTGCAGATGCTACTGCTGTTGTGTTTGGGGCATGCCTGCTGTGCATGGAGTTGCAATCTTTTACATTTTTATCCAAATCCTGGGCCTCCCTTCTTCTTGCGATCCTAATAAGACTGGCTAGAACCCTTGGCCAGGAGCCCTGTTAAAACTTCCTTTTAGGTAACTGTGGTTTTCCAGGGTCGACTAGGAGTGTGGCTGAGGTCCTCAATGTCAGTTTCAGCTTTGGACTCCTGCTTCCCCAAGGGTTGCCCCTGTTTCACTCTGGGTTCCATCCTTCAAATGTCCCCATATGGCTCCATTCTCTCCACCGCCAGCACCATCCCATGACAAAGAAAACCAACCCACACAAAGCATCTGTGAAAACAACAGACTTTAATAAACTGTGGGAGTTACAGGGAGGGGTTGCAATGTACACCATTCTGCAAGCAAAATCCCATCGCAGTACCCAGCCTGGTTCTCGAAATCCACCTGGTCTCCCCCAGACCAAGGGTTTCCTCCAGGTCCTTGGCCCTCCATAGTCCAGGCCCAACCATCTCTGCAAGTGAATCCTTTTCCGGCCTCTGCTCTCTTCTCTCTCCTTTTTGCCCTGTCCCTGGAGAAAAGCGTGCATCTCAGGCATGGATGTTTGACTTTTCCTCGTTGGTGCCCTGACCCTGCCAACTAACTCTTAGATCCTCACCTTAGTGATTTCTCAGGGTATGTTTCCCCACCCTTATTTCCCACCAGAGAAACACTGACACCAAATATGAATACAATTTCATTTTGTTACACACCCAACTTTAGTTGTGGGGTGGTGGAGGGCTCAGTTAATTACTGACAGTGAGGAGCTGATGGAGATGGGGTGAGAGTAGACCAGAATACTCCGGTTTGAAGCTTTTTGTTCTGACTACCTTGAGAAAGGAGGGGCTTCCCCAGGTCCACAGCACTCACTAGGTTCTTTTAGCTGATATTTGGGGCAAAGCTCAGCCAGCCATAAGGGTTACCATGCCTCCCTTAGTTATGATGTTCCTTTTCATTTTTTAAAGTTTTCTTTATTTATTTGCTTACTTACTTGTTTGCTTTTTAGGGCCACACTCTCGGCATATGGAGGTTCCCAGGCTAGGAGTTGAATCAGAGCTGCAGCTGCCGGCCTACATCATAGCTCCAGCAACACAGGATCCGAGCCGCATCTGCAACCTACACCACAGCTCACAGCAGTGCCGGATCCTTTAACCCACTGAGCGAGACTAGAGGTCGAACCTGCATCCTCATGAATACTAGTCAGGCTTGTTACCGTAGAACCACGACAGGAACTTCCCGTTTTTTAAAGTTTTATTGAAGCATAGTTGATTTATGACGTTGCGATAATTTCTGCGGTACAACAAAGTGATTCACGCAGCCTTTCTCTTTCAGATTCTTCTCCCACACAGATTATCACAGAACACTGGGTAGAGTTCCCTGTGTTCTACAGCAGGTCCCTGCTGGCCAGCCATCCCACATACCACAGCGTGCGTATGTCAGTCCCAAACCCCCCAGTCCGTCCCTCCCCCAGACCTGCCCCTTTGGCAACCATAAGTTTGTCTTCAAAGTTTGTGAGTCTGTTTCTATTCCGCAGATGAGTTCATTTTTATCCGTTTTTTTTTGATTCCAGATATAAGTGATATCATATGATGTTTGTCTTTGTGTCATGATGTTCTTTATATATATGCCTACTCTAGGTAAGATGACAGATTTTCATCTTCTGTTCACTTGCATGCAATGAGCATGCATAAATAAACACATTAATTTGCATATATGTGTATGCATGTACATATATATGCATGTATGTGAACATGTACACACAGATATATATACATATATACACACACACACATATATTTATATATATATGTATGTTCAACAAATAGTTCTCCTCTCTCTGCCATGATTCTCATACCACTTTATTCTAATCAGATGAATTAAGGGAGAGGATGAGGGTGGTTTTCTTAGAGAATGCAATTACAGTAGTTGGGATTCTTGATTGTAAATATCTCCCAGGTAGCTTAAGAGAAAAGAATTACATAATACAGATCTTTCTCCTGGAGCTCCAAGGACAAAGACATAGTGCAGATTTGGAACCCAGTCCTTCATGAAAATCTCTCCCCATGTCACTCACTGCATCTCTGCTACACTTCTCGGCCGGGGCACCAAGAACCCTGTTTTTAGAACTCTTCCGTTCAAGAGATCAACCCAAACTGAATTCTTGGTCCCAAATCTCTATTCCCAGGAAAGAGATTGGTGCAGCCAGGATAAAGAGCCTACCCTTGGTCCAATCAGCTGTGGGAGGTGGGCTGGGTCCTACGCTATGGTTTGGTGGTTGAACAGTTTCCAGAGGAAGTCAGGCAAGCCCTTCCCAGAGGTGTCCTCCGTACTCAAGAAACATTAAACCCCTCCCCGTCTCCATCCCAATACACCAGATAATTTAACTTCTGTAGTGGTGGATGGATGGATGGACCTGAGATATTTCATCCCCACCTAAGGAGCTGGCCTGGCCATAAAGAGCCCTACGTCCTGTCCCCATATCCAGCCATGCTTTGTCAACATCTAAGCAGCCGACCTAGCTCTTGCCCAAACACGTGAAAACCAGGGAAAAGAAGTGACGCAGCCAAAGTCATAGACCCCAAATGTCCAGCCCCCAGTCCGGTGCCCTTATATCTTTAAACTCTGTCTCCCTGGAAACTGGGGTGGGGGTGGGGGGGTCACCAAGAAGAGAATTTCTTGCCAGCACAGTTAAGATGCCACCATAGGCCAAACCGAAAGGAAAATATTCTCCAGGGACTGCGACTGAGTAGTGACACCAAAGTTTGGAACTTCTGGGGAAATGTTCTGTTTCTTGGCATGGGTCTTGAAGCTAGGGTGAAATTTTGTGAAATTCACCGAGCTGTGCCCTGATTTGTGTTTGTTTTTTCAACTGTGTTGTATATCCATTCAAAAATAAATAAATAAATAATTTTTAAAAATAAGCTTCCCCAAGATCTTCTCCTCACCAGAAGGTTCACGAAGGGCGGACACAGCCTGAGTGATGGACAAGAGGCTGAACTGAGGTGCAGGAATTTAGGTTCCAGCCCAGCTCATCGCCTTAGCGTCCACCACCGTCTTTCTGAAAGAGAAAGTCATACTTCTGCCAAATCCCTAAGATTACGGATGTGAGAGAATTTGAAGACGATCGGGTATGCGAGTTCTGTACTTTCATGCCAGGGCTCGCAATTCTGCTTTTGTGAATTACTGTGGGCGAGCAGAGTGGGAGGGGCCGTGGCGCTGGTTCACAAAGGAATGGGTGATCCAGTCCCTCCCAGAAGCAAATTAGATCCAGGTCTGGCCCTGGACTTCAAATTCCTTCTTTTGGCCCAAGGTGACAAATCAAGATAAAATCAAACAAATGTGATTTCCCAGGGGCAGCCAGTAGGGGGCGTGCTCTGTGGAAGCTGACGGCTGCACCCCGGCTCAGGCACTGGCCTCGTTCTCCCTCCAGCTGCAGTAGGTGATGCAGGACTTTGCACCCCACCCCCTTCTGGGAAGTGGGGCCACCCCCCACCCCACTTCATAGCAGCTCCTCCCAGAAGGTGGGAGCCAGCCAACCTCTGCTCCAGGCTGTCAGGCTGGTTGGGCGGCACAGGAGACAGGCTCTCCAGGCCAGCAGGCCAGTAGGGGGGTGGTCACAAGCTGAATTAAAAGTCTCTAGCAATTTAGGTCCTCGTCTCTCATGGCACTGGTGCCTATGAAATTGTGATATGTGGTCCAGATTAAGAGTTAAAAGAAAAACATTATGGCACCGGGGAGGGAGGGGACCTGCTGCTGCTGAGGCCGAGGGTGGGCTGATGGCGTGGGTTCCAAATCCAGTGGGTTTTGCAGTCCCTCCCCCGAAGCACACCCCCCCTTACTCTGTAACATTCACCCATCTCAGTGTCTCCCAATGACACATTTACTTATTGCAACTGTTATTTCTTGCATGTTCTCACCGCTCTCTCAGGCTGCTCCCTCTCGTGGCTGCAGCACGCAGGACTCTGACCAGCAGGAGATGGGACTCAAGGACTCAAGACTCAGCCGGCAGGAATAGCTCAGCCTACATGCGGGCCAGGCCAGGGCATCTGGATGATGCTGAAGAATGAGAGGGGGTGGGTCAGTGTCCCCATCGTCCTGGCCCCTTGTGTGGGAGACCACTTCCCAGAGTCCCCTTGGAGGGGACCCCATGCCCACAGTCACCTGCCCCTCACTTCCTCGTGTGGCTTCTCTCCCTTTCCTCTTTCACTTCCCCAGGCCCCAGCCGGAGCTCTTGTCCCTCCCAAACACCGGGTTAGTGCCCAGTCCCTAGCCTTGGAGTCTCCAGCTCCTGCCAGGACCAACCTAAGACGCTTGGTGTGCATCCCGATGGAGAGAACATAAACTCGATAAGAGCCAGGCTCTCTGATTCAGAGATTCAGCCCGCGCGCTTAGAATCGTGCCTGGCACATCAGAGGCTCTGCAAAAATATTTGTTGAACAGATTGTTTATGCATTGAATGACAACTCCACAGATCTTTGAGTGCCTATTCTGCCAAGCTCCGCGCCAGGCATCTGGGACATTCCGGGAACGAGATGAGATGCTACCCGCTGCTGCTCAGTCTAGCGGGAGGAGAGGAAGAGACAGTCGCTGTGGATGGTCACTGCCGAGGCTAAAGGGCTTCAAGGGCCTGCAGTGTGTGTGGTCATGAGGGGCCCTAGCTGAGCAGGGCTGCAAACTTGGTTTAATGCTTTGCGTCTTGAAACTATATATATATATATATATATATATATATATATATATATATATATTTATTTATTTTATTTTAGGGCCACAGGCGTGGCACATGGAGGTTCCCAGGCTAGGGGTCAAATCGGAGCTGCAGTTGCCGGCCTACACCACAGCCACAGCAACGCAGAATTCAAGCTGCCTCTGTGACCTGTGCCGCAGCTTTGTGGCAATGATGGATCTTTAACCCACTGAGCGAGGCCAGGGATAGAACCCACATCTTCACGGCTAGTAGTGGGGTTCTTAACCCACTGAGCCACAACAGGAACTCCAAAATTCTTAACACATTGTTTTAAATTTATTTATTTATATTTTACTTTTGAGGGCTGCACCCACGGCACATGGAGGTTCCCAGGCTAGTGGTCGAATCGGAGCTGTAGCCACTGGCCTACGCCACAGCCGCAGCAACACAGGATCCAAGCTGCGTCTGCGACCTACACCACAGCTCATGGCAATGCCAGATCCTTAACCCACTGAGCAAGGCCAGGGATGGAACCTGCAACCTCATGGTTCCTAGTGGGGTTCTTTTCCACTGAACCGCAATGGGAACTCCCCAAAATTCTTAATACCTTTTGAATAGGGCCCTATGTTTTCATTTTGCACCAGGCCCAGGAAATCATGTATCCGGCCCTTGCTGGTATAGGATCCACCCTGAGATGTGAGAGGCTGCACGGAGGGAGGGGGGATGCAAAGCACTATGTTCCAGGCTCAGAGGTGAGAGAGAGCCTGGAACATTCCAGAAACTATAGCATTTGGGTCCAGCTGGAGCGTACGGGGCACAGGGATGCCAGAGAAGGGGTGGGGGCCAGATATGAAGAGACGTGCTGGTGTTCCAGGCTCCGGAGCGTGGATTTCACCCAGAGGTGCTCACTGTGGGCCAGGAGGGCTCCGGGGCGGGACCGGAGGCAGAGAGCCCAGTCAGAGCTGCTTCCAAGGATCCAGGCCAGGGAGACAGGGAGAACCTGGCAGATCGGATTGACATTTGGGATGTGGAAGCCAGTTCTCAGTGACTGATTGGCTAGGGAGGGAGAAACTGTGCCAAAGTCTGTGTTTACCCATCACCTTCACAGTGAGATTCCCCGGGGAGCGGCTCCCACAGGCCCGGGCGTCGCGCCCCCCAGATGCCGGCTTGTGATGCATCCCAGCTCAAGTCGGGGAGACGGAACCCCTGAGGGCGGAGGCTTGGCTCTGGCCTCTCCCAGTTCAAACCCAGGCTCCAAATCAGGTTTTTGTTTGTTTGTTTGTTTGTTTGTTTGTTTGTGTTTTTAGGGTCAGGAGTGTGGCATAGGGAAGTTCCCAGGCTAGGGGTCAAATCAGAGCTGCAGCCGCTGGCCTATGCCACAGCCACAACCACAGCAACGCAGGATCCGAGCCGCGTCTGCAACCTACACCACAGTTCACGGCAACGCCAGATCCTTAACCCACTGAGCGAGGCCAGGGATCAAATCCGCAACCTCATGGGTATTAGCAGTGTTCGTTACCGCTGAGCCACAACAGGAACTCTGCTGCCTGGAACTTTAATATGCGAAGGACGACTGTGGAGCCGCCCCTGCCTCCCGGCACTTGATGCTTCAGGAGCAGGCAGAGCCCTGGGGAGAGGGAGAGAGAGGAGCTGCTGGCACCGCAGGAGGGCCCGGCTTGCTACCACCTGAGTCCCCAAGATCTGATTGGTTGTTCCCGTGAATCCTGGAACACAGAGCGTCAAAGCCAGAAGGAAGGTTAGAGTGACCACATCCATCCAGCCTCCTTCCCATCTTATCTATGGGGAAGCAGACCCTGCGATTGCCCGAGGTCTCAAGGGAGGGTTGGAGTGTCCCAGACTCCTGACTGCGCTCTGGTGCTTGTTCCATCATCCCCTGCTCTCTCCCTGACCCGTGACCCCTGCCCCCTCCCCAGAGGATTTGGTAAGCGCACAGCTCCGGGTCACAGACTGCCTCGAGATGCTTTTGGGTTCGTGGAGCAGAAAACTTAACTCAAAATGCTTTCAACAGGGGTTCTCAGAGAGTGGTCCTCAGACCTGCCAGAGTCAGCATCACTGGGAACTTGTTAGAAATGCAGATTCTTGGCTTTGCAGATTGAATCGGAAAAACTACGGGTAGGGTCCAGCCATTTGTGTTTTGACCAGTGATGCAGGTTTGAGAACTGCTGCCTGAAGCAGCAGAGATGTTTGTTAGCTCACAAAGCAAGAGGCCCAGGCCCGGCTCTTTCAGTGGGTTGATGGCTTGATGGCTTTATTAGGACCCTGACCTTCATCCTTAGCACTTGGGCCTGTCTTCAGGCCGGGCCCCTCCTGGTCACTAGGTGGCTGCCTCCACTGACAGCTTCACAATGAAAACGTCAGGAAAAGAGGAGACTGTGTTTTCCGGACATCTCTTTTAATCCCTTTCCTAGGAGTCTCCCCAGGCTTCCTCTCACATCTCATTGGCCAGAAGCGGGCCATGAACCCTTCTCAAATTTATCACTGGCAAGAAAACAGAGTTCTTACGCGTGCTTAGGAGTAATCTCCAGCTACAGAGAGGAAATATAACATAGTGATAAAAAGCACAGATTCTCCAGCCCTTCCACTCTTCAAATCCTGACTCTGCCTTTCACTTATTTCATGACCTTTGTCAAGTTACTTAACCTGTTTCTCAGTTTCCTCATCTGCAAAGTGGGCATAATAATAATAATAATACATCTCATAGGATTGTTAGGAAGAAAGTGAATTCATATATAAAAAGTACAGAAGGAGCTCCCATCGTGGCTCAATGGAAATGAATCTGACTAGCATCCATGAGGACACAGGTTCGATCCCTAGCCTCGCTCAGTTGGTTAAGTATCTGGCATTCCCGTGAGCTGTGGTGTGGGTTGCAGACACGGCTCGGATATGACCTTGCTGTGGCTGTGGCGTAGGCCAGGGGCTACAGCTCCGACTGGACCCCTAGCCAGGGATCCTCCTTATGCCATGGGTGTGGCCCTAAAAAGCAAAAAATAAATTAAAAAATTAAAAGCATGTAAGACAATGCTGGGCTATACCAGAGTTTGTTAAATAAATACACACATTGTTCTTCTTCCCTTTTTTCCTTTTTTTTGGCTGCACCTGCGGATTGAACCCAAGTCGCAGCAAAGACAAGGCCTGATCTTTCCCCTGCTGAGCCACATGGGGACTCCTACACGTGTTCTTTATTCTGATTTTTATTCTCCTTGTTTTTTTATATCTTAACAATAGGGCTTGGGGATTATCCAAAAAACAGCACAGAGAGAACTTCTTCCTTCTCTTCGTTGTTTTTTTGCAGGATATTCCATTATATGAGTGCACATAATTCAGTTATTTTAATTTCTCTGCTTTGACATATAGAGCTGCAGCAGATAAACTTGCGGACAGGCTGTTTCACGTGTGTGTGTGAGGACACAGGCTGGACCACATCCTAGAGGTCAAACGCCGGGATGAAGGCTTCGTGTATTTGTCATTTCGATGGATACGGCGGCATAACCCTCCACAGCGGCTGTGCCAGCTTGCCCTCCCACCGGCAGCATATGGGGGGGCTCCTTCCACATAGTGTCCCCAGCACTGGAACCATTTCTCAACTTCTCCTGCCTTCATGACAACCCACGAGTACAGTTGTTCTCATTTGTCCAGAAGAGGCGAGATGACGGCCCGGGGGGCAACCAGTGAGTTCAGAAGAAAGTCAGGGGGAGGAGCTGGTACCGCACTTCACAGTTTGCAGAGGATGTCCCTTCTATAGCAGACGACCCCTTGGGTTCCAGCTCCCAGGGTGATTTCCCTGCCAGCAGCCAGCACCTCTCAGAGGACGGCTCCTGGCCTGCATTTACAGAGAGGGAAGTGCCCAGAAATGTACGTCCCCAGCTCCTTACCCTCCAAAGGTGACAACTCTGAGATATGACCTCTGAGATGTCTCTGAGCACTGTTGCAGGATCAGTCCAAAGTGGGACGTTAAGATGACACACCTTGCTTGGCTATGACCATTCTCTCTTGATTTTCCATCCTCCACCGGCTCTCATGGGAATGCTTCACAGTAGTTATACTATACCATATCATATGATATCATATCATATTCTCTCTCTCTTTTTTTTTTTTTTTTTTGGCTGCATCCACGGCATGTAGAAGTTCCAAGGCCAAGCATAGAACCTATACCGCAGCAGCAGCCCAAGCTGCAGCAGGGACAACACCTGATCCTTAAACTTCTGGGCCACCAGGGAACTGCATATCTTGTTCTATTACATGGAATCTTTATTTTCATTGGAATCTTTGTCTCAAGGTCATCTTCTGGGGACCCTAACCTAAGACACCTGCCATAGTCCACTTCATGCTTCCTTTTCATTGTACCCATTTATACAGATGAGAAAACAGATTGGGGGAGTGACTGGTTGGAGGTTAGAGAGCTACCAAGCGCCCGGGCAAGGGTGAGTATCTCGACTTCTAACTCCTTGTCCACGTTTGTTTGAAGGACGGACTGGAGCTTCAGCCCTGGGTGAGAATGAAATAAGTCCCTTCCTCTTATCCCCGGAAGGGAGTGAATCTTCTACAAACACCTGCCTGTGTGTGCATCTCCCACGTGGCGTGTCTGGGTCTCCGGGCCTCATCTTGGCTCCCACGTGGTTGTGTTGTCTGATGCTAAAATCAGCGCAGCATCTCATGTCGGTCACATCCTTAATGCCGAGTCTGACTAAATTGCAGCAGGCAAACCATAGTACATTTACTTAACATACCTTGAATCAGGACCTCTTGCATATATTTGCATGCTATTTGCATCTATTTGATTGGATTGGGGGAAAGAAATCAATGGATGCAACTCTTGAGTCAGGCAGGCTGGAAGGGGGCTGAGGAGCACCCAGCTTGACCCTGAGCCCGGGGCTGCAGTAATCAGACCCCGAGCAGACTCTCACCTCTGCTCTGCCCACAGGGCTACCTGGGCAGGAGCTGGGGCTCTTATGTGAGTCTCTCCTCACCCCAGGACTCACTGTGCTTAGGACAGGGGTGGAGCCCCTCTGGGTCCAAATCCCTCCTCCTACACCTGTCACCCCAGACCCTGTTTCGTGAAGGCCAACATCATGTCTGTCTGACTGCTGCTGGATTCCCATGGACTGTTGGATAAATTGAATGAACAAATGGAAGCACGTGGTCTGGTCAGTTTTTCTAGATCCTGTCCCTTCCTTGCTCGAAAACTTGCGGTGGCTCCCTATGAACACAGGGTAAAACCCAAGGCTTCTCCCTGGCATTCAAAGCCTTTCACATCTGATTCCAAACCTATGAAGTACGAATGCTGACTCCCCCCTACTATGCCAGGCCTGTGACAATGACCCTGAGGCTTGGCTTGGAGAGGTACCTTCCTGAGTCACAGTTTCCCGCTGTTCCTCCTTCACCCACTTCCTTCTACATACCTGGTTAGAACATTCTGAGGTTCAGGCCCAGGGCCATACGCCATACCCAGGGCCCTACCCCAGGGTAGCAGGGGGGTAAGACCCAGAGATGAGAGGGAGACCCCCTGGAAGGGGGCAGGCGGGAGTCACCCTTATCTCCAAGGAAGCAGTTAGGGTGAGCCTCTGCTCTGCATCCCCAATCTGGGTGCACTTCCCAGATTGGACCAGGAGGGGGCGGCAGCATCCCTGGTTACAGGCACCAGAGTATTGCAGAGCTTCTTGGCAGGAGGCATCCTGGAGCTTCTGAACGTGTGAGCCAGGCGTGAATGAGTGTGTGTGCGTGTGCGTGCGTGTGTGTGTGTGTGCGTGCGTGTGTGTGTGCACGCGCAAGTGTAGGAGAGGCTCTGAGAGTGTGACAGTGCTTGCCCAAGAATGTGTGTGTCAGGAAAACGTTTATTCATTCAACGCTGTCATCACTCACAAGTGCTTTATTGATTGATTGATCGATTGTCTTTTGTCCTTTCAGGGCTGCACCACGGCATATGGAGGTTCCCACGCTAGGTGTCTAATCGGAGCTGTAGCCGCCAGCCTATACCACAGCCACAGCCACAGCCACGCGGGATCTGAGCTGCATCTGCGACCTACACCACAGCTCAAGGCAACCGCCAGATCCTTAACCCACTGATTGAGCCAGGGATGGAACCCGCAACCTCAGTTGCTAAAGAACCCAGTCGGATTCTTTAGCAGCTGCGCCAGGAGGAACTCCTGCTTTGTATTTTAAAGGCCTTTTTCTGCCTGAGGTCACTCCCCGGCCTGTCTGACCAGCTCAGACCTCCTCAGGCCAGCCCCTCCTGCCTCCTCGGCCTTTAGGAGAGGCTGGGGACCAGCTGCTCCGGCCCTGCCCTCCAGGCTGACCCAGGCTTCAGGGGCAGTGTTCCGCTGGGATCCCAGGCAGGGACGTGTCAGCTCCAGACAGCTGCGCCCCCGCTAAGCTTTACCACCCACACATTCAGTCCTCGGGGTTGCGGGGGGGCTTTGGAGACAGAGACGGACCCTCCCAGGCTCTTGCTCTCGGAACCCAGGCACCATGCGGCGAGAGCTGCTTAGCCAGAGTCGGTCCGCAGCCGGCAGAGACCCCCGAGTCCGGGCCTGAAGAAGCCTTTGAGAGACCCCCGCCCCGGCCCCTGAGCCACCCGGCTCGGACCAACGGGAGCAGACAAGCAGTCTCCTCCAGGCCCTGCCAAACTGCTCATTCAAACACACAAGAAGTGTTGCTATTTTGAGTTGTTAGTCATGGGGGTTTGTCACACAGCAATAGATGATTGGAATAAATAACCTTGAATCCCAGTCCTGCCCTTACTAGCTGTGTGCGCTTGGGTAAGTTAGCTTAACCTCTCTGAGCCTCAGTGGGGGTTTGGGGTTTTTTTTTTTTTTGGTTGGTTGGTTGTTTGGTTTGGGCTGCGCCTGCAGCATGCGGAAGAGTTCCTGGGCCAGGGATCAAATCCGGGCCATGGCTCTATCCAGAACCACGGCAGTGACAATGCTGGATATTTAACCCAGTGTGCCACAGAGGAACTCCTCCTCTGAGTCTCAGTGTTTTCTGTCGAGGATAAGGACCCCCATGAGGAGACATTCCCCAGGAGAAACCCTCGTGACGCCCAGAAGGGTGGCCTCACCTGTGGCGGGGCGCCCAGACAGCCGGCGGAGATGTGGGAGCCTGAGCCATGCTTCGTGCTGGCTCCCCGTCCCGTGCCTCCAGGCTGGAAGGGGTGAGGTGGTGTCTGAAGAAGGGGTCCACATCCAGAGGCTCAGTGCGTCTAGGTCCATGACTTGAGTGTGTCCATGGAAGGGACATCCTCCTGGAGCCCCAGGAGCCCAGGGACAAGGTCGCTCGGGGCCTTGACCACATGTTCACCATCTCTCTCCATCGCCTCCTCTTCCACCAAACCCATTCTGAGCCTCTCCCCGACCTCTGACCCCTCCATCCTCCTCACCTGTCCAGAGAGGATGACAATCCATAGCTGCTGAGTCCTGGTCAAGATCAAGGATAATTAGAGTACACAGTAGCATCTGTGTACTTCTAGGAGGCACGCCTAATGCAAAGACCTCGCAGGGGACACTCCACCTACCCTCTCCAGTGCCCAGGCAGGTGTAGTCTGGGTGGGTGATGTGGGCCACCGCCGGAACCCCCAGCCACCCACGGTGTGTGATGGTGTCTGTTGCCAGGCAACAGGACTCAGCTCAGGCTTAGTGCCTCGGGGTCAGCTGCCCACCAGCTGGCCTTCTATTTCTGGGCTGTGTTTGCTGCCAGTGTCCTCCTAGATGTCTTTCCTCCATCGAGCCTGGGAGGAAGGTGGGGGCAGGCTGTATTCTGGGGGCTCCTTCTGTTGCTGTGCCCCTTGAGAGGCGAACCTGAGTCGGGGAGCTGGGGGTGAGGAATCCCAAGCTGCCATCACGTGTGGGCGCAATGAAGGGAAGGAGCTCGCCAAGACACAGAGCAAGTCAGCGGTGGAGTGTGGGCTCTAGAACCCAGGTCTATCTCCTCATTTCTGTCCCCACTGGAGAGATGATGCAGACCATCCAGAGAGGTCAAGTGGCCAACCCAAGGCTGCACAGCAAGTACGGGGCAAAGCGAGGATTCCAGCCACGTCTGTCTGTCCCAAGACATCCTTTATGTACAATTGTGGTTTGCAGGCGGACTCCTTGGTGTCTCAGGTGTCTGCAGAAGTGTCTCCGGGGCCTTGGAGGGGAGGTGACAGAGGAGCTGACTCACGAGGGGGACTTTCCCCCCACTTTCATCCGTTTTATTTGGGTCTCACAAAGAACTCAGGAAGGCTAACCTGTTTTTGGAGAATTGCTGACCGATTCAGCATCTTAATCACATCAGTGTGAAAACCAAGTCTCCCCGAGGAGAAGGGGCTTGCCCAAGGAGCCCAGCCAGGACCAGGGGCCAGGGCTCCCCAGACTCCACCCAGGGCTTCTGGGGTTAGAGGGTAAGAAATGACACAGATGGAGTCCCCGGGGCTTTGCATACAACAAGCTGCAAAATAAGAGAAGATGCTAAATGCTCTCTTTTCACGCATACAGGGACATATTCTTTCATCTCATCGCATCGCCTAAGCAGCACCCTGTCTGTTTGTTTCCCATTCATCTTGGCATTTAGTGTCTTCAAGAATCACCGTGGAATTATCGACTCCGGCGCCAGCCTCCCCACAGCTGCAAGGTGGGCCGGGGGCCTGGGACGAGCTCTGTCTCCCCGAACAACGGCTCCGCTCAGTACTAGAAATGATGGAGCCACATCTCAAGCGAGGACATTTGTATTCATCCTCTGCTTCCTAACAGAGCCCTGATCTCCTTTCAGGAATTCTCTTTCCCACATAGTATGGAGTCCTAGTGGTTTGACAAGTCACAAGATAATTTCTATAGTTCTTCTCTTCTGCTGCAGAATATAAGAATAATAATTATTACTATATTCATTATTGTGCCAACTAACATTTTTCCTACTTCACTGTATTTTAATTACCTTATCAAAATATTTTCAGGAGTTCCCGTTGTGGCTCATCAGGTTAAGAAGCCAACATAGAGTCTGTGAGGATGTAGGTTCGATCCCTGGCCTTGCTCTGTGGGTTAAGGGTCCAGTGTTGCCACAAGCTGCAGCATAGGTTGTGGATATGGCTTGGATCTGGTGTTGCTGTGGCTGTGCTGTAGGCCGGCGGGCTGCAGTTCCAGTTCAGTCCCTAGCCTGGGAACTTCCATATGCTGCAGGTGCAGCAGTAAAAAAAACAAAAAAATTTTTTTCAGTTATACATACACATAATTTTAGGTATGACTCTGTGCATTAGGAGCTCTATGAAAACAAAGCCAGTTAACCCAGCATCCAATTGCTAGAAAAGAAATGTTAAATGTATCATAAATAATGAATAACAAATTTTAGTAGCAAGAGTTACTCTCAAGAGTAACTTGAGAAAATCATTTGCTATCCATAAAGGAGATTTTATATTTGTTGTATTGATTTAGACTCTGCAAGCAAATCCCATGAGGAAAAGTGGGGCAATAACCACCACAGGTATAATCCAGACCAGCTAACATGTATCGAGCGCTTTCTGAATGTCAGGTACTATACTAAATGGTTTGTACATGTCTTCACAGCAAACCCAGAACTCAGAGGCGGCTCTCAGTGCATCTGCACACGGCCAAGGTGAACTCAAGGGTGAACTTGCTGGGGCACAGAGACTGGGATTTGAACTGAGATAGTCTAGCTCTGGAGGCTTCGCACTTTCTCACTGCCCCGTGGGTGTCTTTTCCTCGGTCCCTGCTGTAGAGCCAAGTCTGGACATGTGACCACGTGCAGCCAATGAGCCTTTGACTCCAGAGCCGATGGCACAAGGGTGGAAGCGTTGATGGAATGGCCCCTTCTGCGGGCTGGGCCCTGAGAGTCTGGTAGCTGCTATTCTGGTTCCTGCCTGATTCCAAGCCTGACTTTCCAACCTCATGTCAATTCTGTGATCCCTGATAACCTCCCAATAAATTCTCCTTTACCCAACTATCAAAGAACCTAATAGATACAAGACCAAGAGCAATGTATCAGCTACTGTTGCCATGGAACAAAACAGCCTCCTGAATCTAGTGGATTAAAACAGGCAAATTATTTCTCACAATGCAGTGGGACTTCTGGGGAGTTCTGATCCGAACGAGCTCATTGGGGCTAAGATGATCTAGTGTGGCTTCCGTTACCTGTCCCGCTGTTGATGGGTTGGTCAGTCTAGCGTCTAGGCTGGGACATCTTTTGTGGCCCCATCCTCCAGGGGACTAGCTCAGCTCTTAGAGGGTGGTCTCAGAGTCCCAAAGAGCAGTGTGTGCCTTGCAAGCCTCTGCTTGTGTCACACTTGCAGTTGTCCCGTTGACCAAAGCTAGTCCCATGGCCCTGCCTGGAGTCAAGGTGAAGGGGAAACACCACAGAGCAGGGACAGAGGAAGAGCTGCCATGTGGCCGTTCGCACCATCCGCTGTCGGCATTGGCGGGGACCGCTAGCAGCGGGTGCGGTGATGATCACAGCTGCCCAGACAAGGAAACTGCAGCGTGGAGAGGGAGAGGGACCCCGGCAGCCCTGGGGAGGGGCGGCCTGGGGTGGTGCAGCCCCCTGCCATCTCTCACCTCCAGCCCTGGTGAAGGCAGGGCCTGAGTTTCCTCTCTGATATGAAACAAGCTGATACAATAATCCTCCTTGAAGTAAGGAAAAGCTACAGTGAAACATTTGTTGTGAAGAATTATCAAGACCCATTTCCTGTGTGGAGAGCTGACCCTGGATAATTGCCTTTATGCACAGAAAAATAAGAAAGGGACCTGAAAGCGCTTCCCAGGGCCCAGAAAGTCACCTCCCTTTAAAAAATCAATTACCTATTCCCACTTCAGAGCAAATACTTCACACACACAGTTTACATTCTAAGTAGAATCCAGCTCCTGGCTAAAATCTACCTGAAAATTCTTTCCCTGGACAAGGGGCCAGGCAGAGGCCCCCTAGTTAGCTCGGCCATCTATGTTTCGAGATGGCAGTGGTCATCTCAAGTTAACTGCTGTTTTCCAACCAGAAGAAAACCCTTACGTGTAAAACAAGCCTTGGATTTGGTTTCTCCTCGCACTGCCCGGGTGGGGGTGGGGGTGGAGGTTCCCGCCCCCCTCGCCCCCCGCCCTGCGTACTGCCTGGTCCTCTAGGTCTGCATGAATGCTGACAGCAGACAGGCCCAAGTTCAATCCCTGCTCTGCCTCTTTCTAATCCTGCGAAACTGGCTGAGGACTCAGCAGCTCTTGACCTTGGGTTTCCTCATCTGTAAAATGGGCACGAAAAGAGCAAATCACTGAGTCAGGCACAACAGTGTCCTAACAAGCCGTTCCAGGTGGCAGTACCCTGTGTAAAAGCAGTACCCTGAGGCAGCATGTCGTCAGGCATGTTCTGTGTTCCTTGAGCCTCAGCACCATCCTGACTGGGGGCTTAGGTTCTGGAGTGAGACTGCCTGGGTTCAAATCCCGGCTTTGCTATTCCCCAGCCAGCTGACTTCAGGCAAGTCCCTTCGTTCTTTGTGCCTTGGTTTTCTCATCTGTACAGTGGGGTTTACTCCTGGTGCCTCGGAGCAGATGCTCTGGGGGGAGCAAGGGCTGAGGGAGACGCTGCCTTCTCGCCTGGGGTGGGAGAAGAGGCTGGTGAACTCCCGTGTAGCCAGATCCTCCCCCACTCGGGGCCTTTGTGCTTGCCACACCCCCCCCCACTTCCTGCCACCTGCCTGGCTTTTGCCCTCCCTTCAACCAGGCCTTTGCTCAGATGTCACCCTGAGTTCTGAGCTCTCCATACTATTGCCCTGATTTCCCTCCTTCCAAGCACTGCTGCATACATTTCTTTCTTTTTTTTTTTCATTTTTTAAAATTTTATTGTATTTTATTTTGCTTTTTAGGACCACACCCGCAGCACATGGAGTTTCCCAGGCTAGAGGTCCAATTGGAGCTGTAGTCACCGGCCTACACCACAGCCACAGCAACGCAGGATCCAAGCCATATCTGTGACCTATATCACAGCTCACGGCAATGCCGGATCCTTAATCCACTGAACGAGGTCAGGGATCGAACCCTCAACCTCATGGTTCCTAATCAGATTTATTTCTGCTGTGCCACTATGGGAACTCCTACATTTCTTTATTTATATCTATCTCCCTGCGCTGGGCTCTAAGTGCTGAGAAGGCCAAAGTGGGTGGAATACGAGGGTGACTCTGGGTCCCCAGCAGCCAGCCTGGGCCTGGCTCGGAGCGGCCCCTCTGTGACTATGACCCTTCCTCACTGACTCTGAGAGGGAGCCCGGTCCCTGACACGCTTCCATAACACTGCAGGGTCAGTCAGCAGGATCACTCCCTGGAAGAGATGCTGAGGCTGGCAGGGCCCTGCGTGACCTGCCCGGGGTCACTCTGGGGGCAGCGGAGGCCTGAGGCCTGGGCTGTGCCTCCCCCGGCAGCTCAGGCCATGAGTCTCAGCTTGGGAAAGGTCAGTGGGCAGACAGGTAGCATCTCAGGCGAGCACCTGCCGCCCAGGCGTGTGCGGGCAGGGGGGTGGGCAGGCTCGGCCTCCGGGGGCGTCACCGGTGCTCAGACGGGGTGAGGCCCAGGCAGCAGCGTCCGGACATACCAGCTCCTCCCAGGCCCTGGGCATCCGTGCGGCCTCCTTTCAGAGCCAGTGGGCACAGTGAATGGGCGGTGGGGCCTGTCGGGGCGATTAGGGAGCACAAAGCTGAAGGCTTGGCAGTTCAGGATGCGGCCGGGGAAGCAAACACATGATAAAGGCCCTGCCTGCCCCTCTCAGCCTGCCTGCTGCCAGATTATGTAACGTGTTGATGCTGCGAGTGGCACTCACCCAGCCCTTCGAGAACTCTGCCTACACCCCAGGAGGGGGGGTCTCAGCCGGCCCCAACAAGTGCGCGCGCGCACACACACATTCGCATGCACACACACACCCAAGCCACTGTCCCGAGGGAGGTAGGGACTGGCTCTGACATCAGTCACTCAGAAATCATATTAAATGCAACTTACTATGTTGCAGGCATGTTTCTAGGAGCTGGGGACACATCAGTGACAGGACAGACAAACCACCTGCCCTGGAGAAGTGGCATTCTAGTGGGAGAAAGGACAAACAGATGGCAGGTGAGAGGGTAAGGTGCACTCAGAAGAGCCAACAAGAACAGCAAGAGGAGAGGCAGGGAGCCGGGCGCTGGGCAGGGCTGGCGGGGGTGGGCGGGGCGGCATTTCTGGAGAGCAGAATGTGCAAGGGCCCTGAGGTCGGTGTCCCTGATGTGCATCCTCAGAACAGCACAGGGGTGGCTGGGGCTGGAGCGGCCAGTGAGGTCAGGAGGAGGGGAGGGGACGGTGGCAGACCCAGGGCCTGAGTGCCACAGTGGGGCTTGAATTGTCACCCTCCGCATGAGGGAAGCCAGGCGGGTTTCTGAGGGCGAGTGGGGTGTAGGCACGCACAGTTTGCCGTCTACAAGCAGAGCTGGCACCCTCACACCTCCTGAGGCTGTGTCAGGAGCTGGAGAGACGCCCCCCAGCCACTGGGCTCCTTCTCCATCTCTGTTCCTCCCCCGTGACAACATGCCTACACTCTATTCTGAGCTCCATCGCGGGGGTCCCGGAGGGGGAGTGTAGCCAAAGGAGCCAAGGGGCAGGAGGAGACAAGCACCCTGCCACAGTGGCTCAGGGAAGAAGGACCAGGCAGGCCTGTGGATGTTCAGAGGAGAAGGAAGCACCAGACGGTAGTAGGAGAGACCCAGGGGCTGCCTGGGGTTCAAAGATCTGAGCCCGAAGCCAGCTCCCAAGCTGGAGAGACCCCGCTGGGCCGGCTGCCCCCACCCGCCCCCCTCCAACTTTTAACTCCAACTGCAGCCTCATACCTGCAGGAAAGTTAAGAAACAGGAAAGTTAAGGACACACTCTACTAGGGTCACAAAGGGCCTCCCCGGCCCTCGCTCGCTCTCTCTCCCCTCTTCCCTCTCTTCTTCCTTTCCTTCCTTCTTCCCTCTCTCCCTGGAGAGAGGGACAAGTACAAAGGCAGATGAGTGGAGCTCTCATAGCTTTTACCCCTAAATGTTGCAGCGCGTATCTATTCTGTATCCCTCGGAAGCAAGGGCGTCGTTCTAATGCAAAGAAAACGCCACACACCGAAATGACCGAAAGGTTTCACGTGGTTACAATACACTGTCCTCACACATTGTGACAATACAATCAGCCTAGGCTGGATCGTCCTATAGCCCGTGTTCCACCTTCCCCCAGTGAGCGCTAGAGCTGTTTTATTGGGGCTTTTTCTCAGTCCAGGTTTCCATCAAATTAGGGAATGTCGCTTGGTTGTGACGTTCCTTTAGCGCCTGACCTGGAATGAATCGTGTCCACTGTACCACCCACGCTGCTTTCATGACATCGACAAATTTTCAAGAGACAGCCCAGTTGTCATGTTGAATGTCCCTCCAACTGGGCGTAACTGATTGTTTCCTTGTGATTAGATTCGGGTGGAACATTTTGGGCAATAAGCCCTGCGGAGGTGAGGTCGCGCTCTCCCCAGCGCGTTATGTAAGGAGGGCGTCCTGCCACTTTGTCCTGTCACCAGTGACGCTCCATGTGATCACTGGATTAAAGTGGTTCCAACAGATCTCGCCACCGGGAAGTCAGTCTTTCCCTTTGTGAATAATTCATCTGTGCAATGAATGGTGGTATGCAAGACTGTGTGCACATCCTGGGTGAATTCTCCCCACATTTTCACTCAGGGGTTTGAGCAGCTATTGATACCTTGCCTGAATCAATTATTGCATTGGCGGTTGCAATGTGGGGATTTTCCTAATTCTCTTATCCCTTTTTTTTTTGTCTTTTTAGGGCCGCACCTGCAGCATATGGAGGTTCCCAGGCTAGGGGTCCAATCAGAGCTGTGGCTGCTAGCCTATGCCACAGCCACAGCAATGTAGGATCTGAGGCGCGTCTGCAACCTACACCACCACTCATGGCAACGCTGGATCCTTGACCCACTGAGCAAGGCCAGGGATCGAACCCGCATCCCCATGGATGCTAGTCGGGTTTGTTAACTGCTGAGCCACGACAGGAATTCCTAATTCTCTTATCCTTTCTACCTCCTTCTATACAGAAAAGTTTTCCTCTCCCTCCATTCCTCCTTCGGTAGTACTGCCACACACTTATGGATTCTTTTATTATTATTACTACACATTACACAATGTGTTAAAAATTCATCTTTTTTTTTTTAAGGGCCGCACGCGTGGCACATGGGAGTTCCTGGGCCAGGGGTAGAATGGCAGCTTCAGGAGTTCCCATCATGGCGCAGCGGAAACAAATCCGACTAGGAACCATGAGGTTGGGGGTTCGATCCCTGGCCTCGCTCAGTGGGTTAAGGATCTGGCGTTGCCATGAGCTGTGGTGTAGGTCACACACGTGGCTCAGATCTGGCATTGCTGTGGCTGTGGCGTAGGCCGGCGGCTGCAGCTCCGATTGGAACCCTAGCCTGGGAACCTCCATGTGCTGCAGGTGCAGCCCTAAAAAGCCAAAAAGCCCTCCCCAAAAAATAAAATAAAAATAAATAAAAGAATTACAGCTTCAGCTTCAGGACTATGCCACAGCCACAGCAACGCCAGATCTGAGCCATGTCTGCGACCTACTCCAGAGCTTGTGGCAATGCTGGAGCCTTAACCCACTGATCAAGGCCCGGGATCAAACCCACATCCTCATGGATACTAGTCTGGTTTTTAACCCGCTGAGCCACAATGCGAAGTCCCTCATCATTGTTCTTTTTGACAGTCAAGTTGTTCCAAGTTTGAACTCTGGGAGTCCCTTCAAGCTGACTTTTATGTCCCCCAACATTTTTTTAATAACAGTTTTATTGAGGAATAATTGACATAAGGTAAATTGTACATATTTAACCTATTCAGAGTTCCTGTTGTAGCGCAGTGGAAATGAATCCAACTAGTATCCATAAGGGCATGGGTTAGATCCCTGGCCTCACTCAGTGGGTCAGGGATCTGGCTTTGTCATAAACTGCTGTGTAGGTCGCAGACGCAGCTGGGATCCTGCGTGGCTGTGGCTGTGGCTGTGGCCGGCAGCTGTAGCTCTGATTCGACCCTTAGCCTGGGAACTTCCATATGCCGCAAGTGTGGCCTTAAAAAGCAAAACAGACAAACAAACACATTCAATTTTTGTTGTAATTAGGGCCTCACCTGTGGCCTATGGAGGTTCCCAGGCCAGGGGTCGAATCAGAGCTACACAGCAGCCATAACAATGTGGGATCCGAGCCGCATCTGCAGCCTACATCACAGCTCATGGCAACGCCAGACCCTTAGCTCAAGGCCAGGGATCGAACCCACTTGCTCATGGATGCTAGTCAGATTCGTTTCCTCTGTGCCATGATGTGAACTCCCAAATACTTTATTTCTTATGTTATCTTTGTATTCTTTCTTTCTTTTTTTCTTCTTTTTAGGGCCGCACCCGTGGCATATGGAGGTTCCCAGGCTAGGGGTCAAATTGGAGATACAGCTGCCGGCCACAGCCACAGCCACATCAACACTGGATCTGAGCCACATCTGTGACCTACACCACAGCTCACAGCAACAACGTATCCCTGACCCGCTGAGCGAGGCCAGGGATGGATCCTGAATCCTCATGGATACTGGTCAGATTTGTTTCTGCTGGGCTACAATGGGAATTTCCCTTTATATTCTATTTAAAAAATTTTATTGAATTATAGTTGATTCGCAATGTTGTGTTATTTTCTGCTGCACAGAAAAGTGATTCAGTTATATACATATTAACTTTTTATGTATGTTCTTTCTCACTGCGGTTTATCATAGGACACTGACCATTGTTCTCTGTGCTATACAGTAGGCTCTTGTTGCTTATCTGCTCCATGTAGAATAGCTCACGTCTGTAACCCCAACCTCCCACTCCACCCCTCCCCTAACCCCCTCCCCCTTGGCAACCACAAGTTTGTTCTCTATGTCCATGAAGCTGTTTGTTTCGTAGATAGGTTCATTTGTGTTATATTTTAGATTCCAAACGTAAGTGGTGTCATATGGTATTTCTCAATCTGACTTAGTTCATTTAGTATGATACTCCTAGTTGCATCGACGTTGCTGCGAATGGCATTATTTCGTTTTCAGTGTGTGATTTAGTAATTGTTGATGTAGATATACGCCTGTGAAACTGTGTCCATACTCAAGATGCTGAACACACCCTTCACTCCCAAAGCCTCCTCATCATTGCCCATCGCATTTCATAACCCCCCCCCCTGCCCCCGCCAGCCCTTGACCATTCCCTGGCAACCACCGCTCTGCTTCCAGTTACTATCGATTGGTTTGCGTTTTTAGAGCTTTATATAAATAGAATCACACTTTTGTATGATTCACTTTTTTTATGTCCAGTTCCCTTCACGCTGTAGAGTTGCTTTGAGAGTCTTCCGTGTTACTGTGTGTGTGGCGTTCCTTCCTTTTTATTACTGAGGATCGTTCCATTGTACGGATATGTCACAGTTTGCTTATCTGTATGTTGACGCCTTGATAGATGCTTGGGTTATTTCCAGTTTGTTGCTATTTACAAACAAAGCTTCTCTGAACAACCCTGTAAGTCTTTCTACGGACGTACATTTCTTCTTTTGGATGAATACCTAGGAGTGGAATAGCTTGATCGTATAGGAGATGTATGTTAATTTTTAAGAAACTATCAAAGCGTTTCCTAGGTGGTTATACTAATTTTCCACACCTTCCAGCATAAGTGTTCCAGTTCCTCTGCATGTCCACCGAGATTGCTGTGGTCAGTCTTTTTAATTTTAGCCCTTATATTAGATATGTAGAGATTATCTCATTGGGGTTTCAATTTAATTTTTAAATTAAAGACAAATGATGTTGCGTATCATTTCGTGTGTCATTTGCCCTTTGTTTATTTTTCTCTTGTTACTTTTTTTGGCCAATTTTTTAATTAGATTTTTTTTTTTTTCTTTTGGAGGGGTCTGTGCCTGTGGCCTATTCCTGGGCCAGGGATCAAACCAGTCCCACAGCAGTGACAATGGTGGATCCTTAACTCACTGAGCCACTGGGGAACTCCGAGGATTGTTTGTTTTCTTATTGTTCAGTTTTGAGAGTTTTTTTTTTTAATATTCCAGGTACAAGTCATTTATTAAATATGTGTTTGTAAAGATTTTCTCCCAGCCTGTGTTTTGTCTTTTCATTCTCTTAAGTGTCTATTGAACTGAAGAAGTTTTGTATTTTGATGTAGTTCAATCCATTCTTTTTTATTTTAATGGATTGTGCTTTTGATGGCACAAATATCTGAGATATTTGCCTAGCTAACTGTGGGTCACAAAGATTTTCCTCCTACGTTTTCTTCTAGAAATTTTGTTGTTTTAGGTTTTACATTTAAGTCTATGATCTATTTTGAGTTACATTTTGTATACAGTGTGGTGCATAGATTTCAACGTTTTTTTCAGAGTTCCTGTGTGGCGCAGCAGAAACGAATCCGATTAGGAACCATGAGGTTGCGGGTTCGATCCCTGGCCTGTAGAGGATCCGGTGTTGCCGTGAGCTGTGGTGTAGGTCGCAGACGTGGCTCGTATCTGGCATTGCTGTGGCTGTGGCGTAGGCCGGCGGCTGTAGCTCCGATTCGACCCCTAGCCTGGGAACCTCCATATGCCGCGGGTGCGGCTATCACTGGGCGGAGGTGTAAAGTCTCAGGCAGACGGCATTCTGTGCCCTCGGCTGGGGCAGGGATCCAGCGCAGGCCTCCAGCCCCAAGCTGGAGATTACAGGGAGCCTCTTCCTCCTGCCACGGCGCTCCAGAGTCTCCTACTCAGAGCTTAAAATCGTGCTCACTTTAAGGAAGAAATGATTAGAGGAATTCTGTTGCTTATCATAGAGCACACATTGAAGGACTAGTTAGAACTGACAGGTGATAAATTAATAACTGACACAGGTGGGCAGAACTCACTGTTGGAGCCACTCTCCGAAGCTGGCTGGGAGGGTGTGTGAGGGTCTCAGGAATAGTGTGTGTGTGTGTGTGTGTGTATGTGCGCGGAGGAGGGGAAGGTGATCAGAGAAACTGTCCTGGGAAGTGAGTTTGGGGCCCCGAGAGCAGAGAACTGGCTGGGCTGTGGGGTGAGGGCGGCTGGCCCAGCTCTGCAGGCATCCACGGCTAATCATTCTTTGTTCCCAGATTACTGCTCATCTGATGACCTGGGACAACAAAGGACTATTTTCTGTGCTGGAATTGTGTGGCCTCGTCCCCTGGGGTCCCGTCCGTCCACAGGCTTGGCTGCCTGTGCAGAACTCTGGGACACAGATGTGGACACGCCGGCTCCTGCCAAGAACCTGGGATCAACCTCAAGTCTCTGAGCCCCTTAGATCCACCCTGCCTGGACCAGGGTCCTCAGGAGCCGTTCCCTGGGTGTCCCCTCCCAACTCCACAGCGCTGCCTGGTCTCCTTCAGGACCGTCAGCTGGCACACAGGCGGGAGTGCAGGTGTATCCCTGGGGTGGGGGAATCGGGTCCAGATGTAGTTTGTCTTTGAATCTGCAGTGCCCGGCAGGGTGGGCGCTCAGTGACCGAGCATGGGGCGGAGGAAAGCAGAGTGGGTGTCAGGAGCAACGTGAGTCCTCTAGAGAGACTGCAGAGCCTTCTGCTGTGTTCAAACCCCCTTACTTGCACTAATTCATTCAGTTCTTAGAATAATTGTGTGATGGTGTTTATCGTCTTCTCCATTGTAGAAATGAAAACAACAAAGCCCGGGAGTTCCTCTTGTGCCTCCGCGGGTAAAGAACCCAACGTAGCGTCCGTGAGGAATTGGGTTCTATCCCGGGCCTCGCTCAGTGGGTTAAGTGTCTGGTAACCATTGCTGCAAGCTAGGTGTAGGTTGCAGTTGCAGATGGGATCCGGTGTTGCTATGGCTGTGGTGTAGACTGCAGCTGCAGCTCTGATTGGAACCCTAGCTGGGAACTTCATAGTAAAACCCAGAGAGGTTAAGCAAGATGCCCAGGATCACACAGGAAGTGGCAGGCCTGGGCCTCTAACCCAGGCACTGTATTTCAGACCCCACTCTCTCAGTCGCCATAGAATACTGCCTCTTCATCCATCTTTTGTCTGTCCCCAGCCCTAGAAGAGGGCTGACACCTAGACGGCACAGGGTACATACGTATCGGGCCTCAGGAAGCTCCCGTATCACCATACAAGTGGTTGCTGTCCCCATTCTGAATAAGGTGCCCTGGATCCCCTCTGGCTAATCTGGTTATTTCTTTTCTTTTTGAACCTATGTCTGCAACTCCAGTTTTTTTTTTTGTTTGTTTGTTTTTTTGCTTTTTAGGTAGGGCCGCACCCATGGCATATGGAGGTTCCCAGGCTAGGGGTTGAATTGGAGCTACAGCTGCCGGCCTTCGCCACAGCCACAGGGACACAGGGTCTGAACCGTGTCTGCGACTTACACCCACAGCTCACAGCAATACCGGATCCTTAACCCACTGAGTGAGGCCAGGGATCGAACCGGCATCCTCATGGATACTAGTTGGGTTCGTTACTGCTGAGTCACAACGGGAACTCTCTGCAACTACTATTAATAACTGGAATCCCTGACCTTTATTAGAATGAACTGGAGGCATAGTCGCTACTTGTCTACTCAACACCGAGTCTCCCCTCAAACTTAGGTAGAGGCCACTGCCCCTTTTGTGCCCTCCTTGGTGCGAGATGTGGCCCTGTGCTAAGTTCCAGTTCTAAGGCTCTATAAAAGGGTGTGGGGGCTCCCTCTCTTCCTCCCTCTCCCTTTGCTATTTGCCTGAGATAAGAAAGTGCTTGAAGCTCTAGCGGGCATCCTGGACTGGGAGGTGAACCTACAGACGGAAGCCACGTGCTGAAGACGCTGCAGCGGGAATCCAGAGGGAGATGGACCCCCTGATGACGTCATGCACTCTGCATCCTAGCCCTGGATTGCCGCCCCACGTTTTTATGTGAGAGAGAAACCAGCTTCTCTCGTTTCAGCTGCTCCTATTTGGGGCCTCTGTTCAGGCAGCCACGCTGATCCTCACAGACGCAGGTGCAGTGATCACCCCATTTTACGTCTGAGAAAACCAAGTCCTCAGAGAAGTAGGGCAGGTGGGTTGGAACCCAGGCCATCTCACGGCAGGGCCTGCGTGTGGCCTCGCTAAGTACAGGTGCCTCCCAGCAGACGGCTAATTTCTCATCACGCTGGGGAAACAGTAGCTGGAGGGTGGCTGGGCTCTGCCAACGTGGGAACCAGGAATGAGAGGGTTTTGGCAGTGGCCTTGGTCTGCTGGTTGGGGCACTGCTCTCTGCTCTCACCACATTCGGGCTGTCTGAGTTGGGGCCCTGCAGAATTTTGGCAGAGGACCCAGACCACGGTTATTAAATTCCTCCTATTCCCATCTGCCCTCAAGGAACAACAGACCAAGCAGAGGCAATTATTGGAGGCTTTTGTAAGAGGGTAGTGATTCTAGCCCCAAGTAAAACAGGATGGGGCAGCTAAAGTCCCCCTGCCCGGAAAGGATCTGAGAGTTTCCAAGACGGTCTTGTTTAGCATCTCCCAAAATGGGCTTCACTGCATTTCCCCAGAACCAGTGTCAGGAGATGTTAAAAGATGTTCAGTGTAGAAACGCTGGTGACTGATGATTCAGGAAGCTTGAGAAACAGGACTCTTTCCAGGACTTCTCAGAGCCTTAATTATGCATTGAGACCTGGAGGGACTGAAACACACAGCCTTCCCAGAACAGTACTTGCACTTTGAGTGCCCATTTCCTTTTTTTGAGGAACACCTTAAAGGATGCTTTTCTACTTAAAAAATAATATAAAGACATCATTTATGGCTAATTTGCTGCATTGAATGTTGGGCCCTGAACAGTGGGCTACGCATGCGGTCATCAATTCTCAGAAAAATCTATGAAGTGGGTAATGGTGTTATTGACACTTTACAAGTGAGGAAACGGAGACTCTGAGAGCACCACGCCATGGTCACAAGACCGTACGTGGTAAAGCGGTATCCCCAAACTCTAACTCCAGACTCCACCGTGCTATTCGGCCCAGAGCTCGGAGTGACTTGGCCACGTCCTACAGCTGGTAGGAGGCCATGCTGGTAGGAGGATCTGGATTCAAGTTTCTTGACTCCCATTCCAATAGCTTTTCATACTCTGCTGCTTCTAGATTCATGGACATACGTCAGACGGCGGGTGACGGGCCTCTCCCTTCACTGCCCTTCCCTCCTCGACACCCAGGGCTGCCGCTCATAGACCAGCGGGAGATGTGGCAGAGCCTCTGGGCCCGGTTCCTGCTCCACCACCGACGTGGCACCGGATCTCATTCTCCCCTGTGGACCTGACACAGGGCCTGGGGACATATCCCCAAGCTGGGCCCACTGGTTACCAGCCAAGCTGCCCGCCACGGGCCCAGCCCTGGACTGCGCTGGGTGTGTGCTTCTTACGTTTTAAAATGGCTGTAGAAAAATTATATGATGTGACACTCTAGTGCAGATTCTATGAAATCCAAATTTCAGGGTCCATAACTAAAACCCGACTGGCTCACGGCCACACTCAGCCGCTCACATGCTGTCTGTGGCTGCTCGTGTGGGAAAACGGCAGAGCTGAGCGGCGGCAGCGGGGGCCGCGGCCCACCAAGGAGTGCCGGCTTTTTGGTCCTTGACTGAAAACGCTGGCTCATCCCTCTTCCGGATAAAAGAAATCGGAAGCCAACAGCAGCAGCATCCACGCTGGGCGGTTCCTTCCCAAGTAGCTGGTTTCACTCCCACTTCTCAGAGGTTAGTGGGAATGAAAAGGATTGTGAATTAACCTCGGGACTGCAGAGGGGCCGCAGGCAGAGAGAGAGGGCCGGGTTCGGGGGCCCTGGGTCCCGTCCTGGGGCTGCCCCCGGCCCCGGAGGCTCCTGAGCAGGGTCCTCCCCCCGTTCCTCATCTCCGCTCCCAAACTTGACACCTGAGTCCCTCAAAGCTGCCTCATTTCTGACCCCCGCCCTGATTAACCCCCAGGGCCCAGGACATGGGGGGCCGGAGATGCCCTGGAGTGGCCCCCATGGATGTGGCATGAAGTCCTGCCGTCCTGCCAACCGCCGTACGAAGTGGGTATTTATCACTTTGCAGGCGGGAAAAAGGAAATCAGAACGGCAGTCTGCCTCAAGGTCAAGGAACCAACAAACAGCAGAGCCACTCTTCTGAACCCTACACCCCACGCCTGCTAGAGCAGTGACTGGATCTAAAACCACCTTAGCTGTACTGTGGTGTAGACGTGTGTAACACCCACTAGGACAACAAGAAAGAGTGACAAATGTGGGCAAGGATGCAGAGAAAGTGCAAGCCTTGCACGTGGCTGGTGACATGAACAGTGGGGCACCTTCTTTGGAAAACAATTCGGCAGGTCCTCAGTAATGATGCTGTTACCCTGTAACCCAGCCAGTCTACTGCCAGATACTTATGTGCCCAAGGCCATTAAAAACAGAGGCCACGTAAAAGCTTGTACGCGAATGTTCACAGTAGCAACAGCCCCCAAATGGAAACTGTCCATAAGTCCATCAACTGGTGAGTGGAAAGACACAGCGGGGCACTTTCACACATGGAATACTACTGAGAAATAAAAAGGAACGGAGCACTCATATGCTAACATGGATGAGCTCTGAAAACATTACTAATGAAGGAAGCCAGACAGAACCTTTTGTGTCATATACTGTATAATTCCATTTATCCGGAATATCCAGAACTGGCAAACCCATAGAGACAAAGGCGGATCAATGGTCACCTAGCACGGGTGAGGGCAGGGAGGTGTATTTGGGAGGAAATGACTGCAAATGCGCCTGTATTTCTTTTTCCAGGTGATAAAAGTGTTCTGGAATTAGACAGTGGTGATGGTTGCACAACTCTGAATATACTAAAAACCACTCATGTGTACACTTCAAAGGAGTGAATTATCTCAGCAGTTATTAAAAAGAAACATACTTGTGGGTTGTTCTTCTCCAAGCTTGAGGCTAGTGCCTGGGCTAAGCACACAAGTATACTTTGCCAGAAGCTTCATCCTCAGCAGCCACTGGATATGGAAGCCTGGCCTGGAATGCAGCTCACTGGCTCTCAGATTAGGCAGGAAGCCTGTCTTATCTTTTCCCCTAAACCTACATTCCAAAGTCCTGACTGTGTCCTGCTGCAGCTCTGTTCCTCCTGGGCTCCCCAGGTCTCCACAAGAGAAGCCCAGGCGGTGGGTTCCATGTCAAACACCAACTGCGTCCAGTTTTAGGCTTGGCTGAGGCTGTGCAGTGCCAGGAGTGAGAGCTTGGCGCACAGCAGGTGCCCGGTGAGGGCCAAATCTGTCTCTTTGGGAAAAGGAAACTACAGAACCGTTTGTGAAGAGCTCACTAGGTGCTGGGCCCAAAACTAGGTTCTTACTGAGACCTCAGCTGCTCTGAAGGTAGCCACCACCACCTCCACTGCACACGAGGACAGGGACCTGCAGCGAGCCTGAACCTCCTGTCCCAGCCAGCATATGACATGTGGCCTCCCCTGGTGCACCAAGCGTGCAGCCAGCAGTCTGGATTTCTCTGGGCTTTGGTTTTGTCATCAGCAGAGGGGCACACACCACACCCACCACGCAAACCACTGCAGGTAACATGAAGCGCATGACTTTTTATTTTTTATTTTTGTCTTTTTGCCTTTATCTAGAGCCGCACCCGCGGCATGTGGAGGTTCCCAGGCTAGGGGTCTAACAGGAGCTGTAGCCGCCGGCCTGCACCACAGCCACAGCAACGCGGGATCCGAGCCGCGTCTGCAAACTTCACCACAGCTCACGGCAACGCCGGATCCTTAACCCACTGAGCAAGGCCAGGGATCGAACCCGCAACCTCATGGTTCTTAGTCGGATTCGTTAACCACTGAGCCACAAAGGGAACTCCGAAGCGCATGACTTTTAAGAAATGCCAGTCCTGTCTCCTCATGGAGTCAGGCAGGTCACGAGTGGCTAGCTGCCCTTTCTCTCCCCCAGGCTGCTCCCCTGAAGCGGGTGCCGCCCCTTCAGCCCAGAGCTGCTCCGCCCTGCTCCTGAGAGGCCACACCACCGCTGGGCTTTTGTCAAAAGCGTCCCCTTCCCCTTTCGGCTGTGTTTTCGAAACTCCTTACATCTCTACATTAAAAATCCCCAAGGGCCGGAGTTCCCATCATGGCTCAGTGGGTAACGGATCCGACTAGGAACCATGAGGTTGCGGATTCGATCCCTGGCCTTGCTCAGTGGGTTAAGGATCCGGTGTTGCTGTGAGCTGTGGTGTAGGTCACAGATGTGGCTCGGATCCCAAGTTGCTATGGCTGTGGCGAAGGCCAGCAGCTACAGCTCCTGTTAGACCCCTAGCCTGGCGACCTCCATATGCCGTGGGTGCGGCCCTAGATAAGGCAAAAAGACAAAAAAAAAAAAAAAAAAATCCCTGAGGGCCAAACTCGCGCAAGCACAGAGCTGGGGCTGAAAGGACGGGCTGGCAGAGCTGGCTGGACCCCGGCCTGGGGTCTGGGGGGCTTCCGGCCCCCGGTGTGGGGTGGGAGGACCCCTCAGGGCCACGGCGCATCTTCT
>PVHT021183543.1:23707752-23737098 GCA_004024745.2 Catagonus wagneri | reverse complement strand
AAAGCCTCAGTCATTCATACACATTAGGGGGATCCACAGTGTTCAAGGAACTTAAATATAATGTTATCATACCAACCCAAGTAAACCAAGTACAAAAAATATTCATATATAAAGTTGTTCACACGTAGGTCCTAGATTACCAGCTTCTGTGCAAAAAAAGAAAATAAAGAAAAATAGATTTATTAACTAGTCTTTGAAACTAACCTTGTGTCTGGGTTAAAACCTCCCTCACACCCAAGTTGGCCCCACACGAATGTAAATCATTGCAACGTACTCCCCTGCTCTGATGGCAAGAAGCGCCTGGAGCACAAAAAAACGATTTCTTAGATGTCCCTAAGTCAACTCCCTTCCTCCTGTGGCCTCTCAGGGAAGAACGTTACCCCCTGCAGCCTTCGGGGGCTCTGGGGAGCTGATGGCATCCGACTCAGGACTCATCCCGGCTGTGGATCGTGACGTCAGCCAGCCTCACGGCTCACACTCCTGGCTCCCTGGCTCCAGACAGGTGCCCCTGCCGAAAGAAGCCTGGCGGGGCAGGGTCCGAGGCAGCCCGCGCAACCCCGAGCCGGGGCCCTGAGGGCGGAGCAAGGCAAGCTTGGCTCCTCCCAGGTCGCCAGGTCCAAGCAGACTCCAGCAGCTGGGCCGCCAGACAGGCCCGGGATGGCGAAAGGCGCAGGAACCCAAAGTCCCACTTAGAGGCAGAGCCCCCAAGGTGGGCAGGGAGGGGGCGGCAGGTGAGGGGCAGAGGTGGGCGGTGCCTCGGTGGGCGGGGCGGGAGCGCAGGGGAGGAGCGAGGCGGCCGAGAGTTAGGGGGTGGAGGCCCCACTCTCGCCTCGCCGGCTTCCTAAAGACACCCCAGGCTGAACCCAGGTATCCATCCAAGTAAGATCTGTCTTCTACAAAGATAAAGAGCCAACAGCAGAACAAGAAAGAAGAGGCCCACGATGCCTACTTTTTTCCTTTTCTTAGAAAAAGATTCAAGCCAAAAAAATTATCTTATTGCTCCAACACTGGTTTTCTAGGCGATAACCGGTATGTTAAGGAGAATCTAGGAGGGAGGGAGGCGGGGAATGTCCGGGGCAAGAAGGCTGCGAGGAAGGTGGAAGGTGGCGAGTGGTCTTAGCACCGCAGGGTCGAGGGCAGAGGGGGTGCAGGGCCCGTGCCCCCCGCCCCGCCTTCATTCACTCTGGGGTCACCACCGGCAGTGCCACAAAGGAGGCCAGGCCCCCTCCAGGGTCAAATCTCTACCCAGCGCTGGGCACGCTTCTCCTCCAGCTGTAAACAGGGTATTTCTAAAGTAAACATTGAACACGCTCCCTCAGGAAGGCAGCCAGGGGCTCGAACCTCCTCCTGGGAAGGAGAAAGGGTTCCCCTCCTTTTCCCGGGGCCTCTGCGATGAGATGAGGCCAAGGCCTGTGGCCCTAGTTCCAGCGCCCAGGAGGGGTTCAGATGGAGCCGATCTCGAAGGCAGAGGCTGTGCATCCTCCTGGCTGGAGGTAAGAGGCGGGGACCTACCTGCCTACAGCACACCTGTCCTCAGCCAGAGCTGCCTGGGGGCCCTGTAGGAGGGAGTCACCTGCCCGGCTACAGCTCTCTGGAAGGGGTGGGGTGGGGGTAATCTTCCTGCGGGGCTGTGAGTGGGAGAGTTGAAGGGACAGATGGACGCAGAGAGGGGGAAAGAAGCCACGTGCTTCCAAAGGAGCCCGGCGGCTGGCCGGGGAGGGCCGAGGACTAAGGCACTATGTAAGATCCGTCTTGCTGATTCCACCCTGAGGGGAAGCAAAGCTCAGGCCTGCAGGGCTGAGGCCCAGATCCGCCCCCAACAGCCTGTCCTTTTCACAGACCCAAGGGAAGAGAACAACTGACTTCTAGTTTAACGGTTGGAAACTCCTAGAACTTGAACAGGCAGGACTGACAAACTTGGGGGCGCTGAGATGACGCGCCCAGGAACGGCTGCCAGGCCTGAGACCCAGGGGGAGACAGGCAAGAGGCAGGAAGAGGTGAGGAGGCTGACCCCCAGAGGGAAGAGCTGAGGAGTGGCTGAGGGAGGGGGACGGCTGCCTGGCCCAACCAAGGCTAGTCCACCGACTGGGCAGAGCAGGCCTTGGCTCCGGGCTGACTTTCACCTGGCGCTGGGTGCCCGAGGTGGATGAAGTGGACAGCGGGGGAGGGAGGGAGAAGAGACAGGCACTTGGGGTTACAAGCTGGGCCTCGGGAGCTAGGGAAGGTCCCGCCACCAGGCAAGGAAGGGCTGGGAGTCCTGCGAGACCAGGGGGCGTGGAGGCCGCCCACTTCCCTGTGACCTACAGCTCCGAGACCTCGCTCCGGCAGAGCTAAGAGACCTGGCGAGGGCGGGAGGGAAAGATAAGTAAACGGTAAATAACCCGTTAGACTGGAGCCCTCACTAGGACCTCAGCGTGTGGGCTTTGGCCAGGGAGCGGTGGGGGTGCCGAGCTGGGGGCTGTGTTCGGGTGCTCACGCGCAGAGATGCTGCCCCTGCGGCGGAGGGGCGCCCACAGTCAGGGGATGCCGCCCTCCAGCTGCGGCGCGGAGCACGCTCAGGTGGCCTGAGAGCTCAGAGAGAAGGGAGACAGGCGATGACAAAGGACTTCAGCCCAGGGAGGGGACCAAAGGGCCTGGCGACCGCCTGGGTCCCGCTAACCACAGCCAACCGTCTGTCTGCCCAGGAGGAGGCAGCCTTGGCATCTGAGGGGCTTGAAAAAGGCGGAAAGCCAGTGAGCACACGTACGGCTAAGTCTGCAGGTCCGGGCCGGTCCCTTCCCACCCCCCGGTGCCCAAGGGCTGCGGCTCTGCGGGGAAGCCCCCTTGGTCATGCACCGACTTAAATGCCCTCCGACACCCCCCGCCTAAGCATCCTAGGCTGGTTTAGAGAAAATGAAAAACACAAACACAAAACAAGAATTCCTTTTCCTTCCCTGCTTGGCCGTAATGGATGAGAAACCTCTGGAGCAGCTGAAGGGGCTTCCAGGAGAGGGGAGACGCAGGAACAGCTCCCCTTCTCCTCACAAGAGGAGAGGACACCCCACTTCAGAAGCCCAGGAGGAGGGAGGCAGCAAGGGTGCGGCTGGAAAGCGGAACAAAGATGGTGGCGGTGGGGTCGAGGGGTCACGGCTGGCGAGCCCAGAGGTGCCCGGTGGCCGTGTCTACCCGTCAGCTCCCCGCACTTGGCAGGTCCGCCCTTTCCCATCTGACACATTTACACTGAGGCTGGGAGATGATGCCCACACTGTCACCATCTGTGACACCCTGGGGCCTGGCAGACGGGACACACCCTCCTGGGAGGAGGGACAGTGGCAGCCAGTTCAGGACACCCTGTTCTTACGCCAACGTGACAACTCGATCTCAGGGGCTCAGGTGGTCTCTGGCAACCCGGACATCTGGCGGGCACATCCGGGAAGACGATGATCCGGGAGGCAGTAGGTGATGGGTGCTGACCTCACAGGAGTGACAGATACCCGCAGAAGACCCAGATGTGTCCCAGGCAGAGGTTTGGCACGACCGTTTTTCCTGGGGACCCTCCTCTGGGAGGAAGACCACTAACAGAAAGGAAGGCTTGCAGAGCCGGGGCGGGCGGGCCGCTCGGCCTCCAGGAGGTACGAGATGGTCACCTTCTTCCCCCTGCTCAGAACGCCCGCTCACAAGGGCAGCAGCGGGAACAGAGTCCCACCACTGCAGTCCTGGTGCGGCCTGGGGCTTCCAGTGGCTTAGAGAGAACAAACCCGAAATTTGGATCCTCTTCCTTGAGTTCTCCGGGCCCAGGCCTGGTCTTCCCTTCCAGGTGGTTCTTGGCTCTGAGCATCACCAAGGCCCAAGGGCCAGCCGGGAGCAGCCCACCAGGGGTCCAGCAGTTCCTGCATCTGGAGGGGAGGTGCATGGAGGCCTCCTTCGGGCTTCATGCCCCTCATTCCAGGAGAAATCCCCAGGTTCTCCATGGAGGGGCAGGCCTTCTCTGGGGAACTGAGGTGTTTCGCTAAGAGCTCGCATAAGAGAAAGAGAAAATAAAGGTCAAAAACCAAAGAGCTCCCTAACCTCTTATAAAAATCAAAAATGAAATTTATACATATGGTCTGTCCATATTGAATTCTTTAAAGAAATTGGTGCCTGTCCACAGCATGGCTTTCTGCTCTTCTGAAGTCTTAATCGTTTAAATTAAAAAAAAAAGAAAAAAGAAAGAAAGAAAGAAAGCAAAACTAAAAGGAGGGGGGAAAACCCAAACAAAAGCTTCACATTGCTGGAGATCCAGCTGTTGGGAGACCGCCAACCGCCAAGCCGCCGCCTGTACCCTCTGCCGTCCTCTGTGCGAGACGTGATGAGACTGTGGGTCCGAAGATCAACCTGAAAGACAGGCGGGGAGACAGTGGACAGGGGTCAGTGGGTGTGCGGCGCCTCCAAGTTCCAGATGCCCCACTAGGCACCAGCACCCAGCCCAGAGGGACTCGGGGACTGTGCTGGGGACGAGGCTCCTAAATACTCCACGTGGAGAGAATCCGGCTTCACTACAACCAGCGTGCCACCGATACCCGTTATTCTCCTTCTGAGGGCAACCCCAGTGCCGCGCCCGAGGCCACGCCGACTGACGGGACGACTCCGGCTGGAAAGCCGGGCACGCAAAGCCCAGCGCGAACCCCGCCCTGCCCTCTGGCTTCCCCGCACTGGTAGGAGGAAGAGGTCCCAGGACCCTCTCTGACTAATCGTGTTGCACTCAAAGTTCACGGCAACCCTCTTGAGTTTACTTATCCCACTTCAGCGACAAGAAAAGTGAGGCTCTGGTCTGAGAACCTGCACTAGGCTACCTGCCCAGGTCACAGGAGGGACCAGTCCTGCAGGCAGGGGCAGGGCTGTGGCTCAGAGCTGCCCGCTGGACCCCGCGTTGACATTACCGTGGGGCTCTGGAGCCGGAACCGTGGCCCAGTCCTCTGGGTCCTTGGTCTCGTCCCCTGTACCGCATCACAGGTTATTATGAGGGCCCGATGGACCAACACATAGAAACTTACAACAGGGTTTGGCTGGATTATCATCAGCTATTATTTGGGAATAGCCTTGGTGCCAGGTCTCAGAACAAGACCAGTGGCCCACCTCTCGGGGACCGGGTCTCGAGGAGGCCTAGAATGTAAGAGCCCGCAGAGATCAGCCTTGGGCCAGCCCCCATCCCGCCCAGTCTGAGCCGCTCAGAGCAGAGGGCCACCGGGCCCGGACAGCGTCAGCTAAGGGTTTCTAAGTGCCCACCCTGACCCCGAATGACGGAAGGAGACAGAATTTGTCCGTGTGCCTGAACTCCCCCGCCTCGCCCCCCACCGCTGGCTTCAAGGCTTGGCAAGCTCTCTGCAACCCGACAGGCACGCCCTCCCAGCCCTGCGTCCTCCTCACCATTACCTGCCGCTTGGACAGTCTGGCGACACTGGCCTGTCACCCTCAGGGCCCGGGGACGTGCCTGGCTGGTCCTCACGAGAGGCAGCAGGACACGGCGATTTTAGACAATTTACTCTCTACCTGGCATCCTCCATCCGCTCCGCTGAGAAACGGGGGCTCTTTTTCGAATAACGACTGTCAAGGACCCAGCCCACAGGAGGAACCGACCCCTCGATGAGCCCATCCAACAGGAGATTATGAATGTGTCAAGTTTAAAGAGACCATGGTCCTCAGCCACTGAACCATCCAAACTGTGTCTGGCCGCGTGAAGGTGCCATGCAGAACGCATGCCGCTGGAAGAGCGTAACAAAGCCTTCTGGAAGCAATCTGGCAACATTTTCAGAACTTTGGATGTGTTTAGACCCTATAATTCTAGAAATCTAGTTTAACTGCTTATCCTAAATATGAAAATGACTTTATGAATAAAGATGTCCACTGAAGTAGTACTTAAATTGAGGCAATAACCCACAAAGCCAAAAATAAAGAGATTGAGGTAAATGATCCATCTACTCAATGATATATGACAGAGGAAATGAGAAGGCTGTGTGGCATTTTAAACATTATGGCAGAAGCGCTTGCATGGATTAAGTGGGGGAAAAAAAGGCAGCTATGAAGTTGTGTGACATTATAGTATGGCCATAACTATGTAGAAAACAAAAACCACCACGGATAGGAAATTTGGCAAGAAATACATCAAAATGTTGTTAAGACTTGTCAATGGGTGGACTTTCTTCTACCCCGCTTTCCCTCTGTATTTTTAGCATTGAGTACGTGTCGTGGCGTCACGCTTTACTTCTTAATGGGAAAGACAGTGTACTTAACGAATAAGAGTTCGCAGCGCCAAGAGAAAGGTCCCGGAGCAGCAAGGGGCCCCAGAGCCCAGGCCCCGGCTCCTCTCTGCAGTGGACATTTTCCCACACCTGGTAGACAAGAGGTGCTGCTCCTGTTTGTCTGCCTGCTGATTCCCCTCAACAGACACCCAACTGGTGGGCCTTGTATGCCAGTTTTTGACTTGGAAAAATTCAACCATCATGAGCACATCCTGTGGTGATCAGTCTCAAACTCTAGCTCTTTCTTTATCTTTCCTGGCTGCCCTGTGGCACATGGAGCTCCGGGTCAGGGATCAGATCTGAGCCCCAGTGGCAACCTAAGCCGCAGCCATGACAACGCCAGGTCTTTAACCCACTGTGCCGGGCCAGGGATCGAACCCACGTCCCAGAACTCCCAAGATGCTGCCTATCCCGTTGTGCCACAGCAGGAGCTCCTCGAACTCTGGCTTCATTTGTCAGGCCTCGTGCCTTCTTCCTGCTGCTTTCAGTAGGCAAAGCAGGGCAGCCGGGGGGCAGGGGGGGTGCGGGGAGCCTCACCATCTAAGACGCTGAGTCCCTGTGAGTTAGGACCAGAAAAGCCCAGGAGTTGTATGCTCACGTGTGGGGTGCTAAGATAATTTTTGGAGCCAGCTATGATCTTTCAACACTGCTTTTCCTCCCTCCCTTGGTAGGACCCGAGCTGATGACAACCTCAAAAGGATGACCATCACAGCAGGAAGGTGGCCCGTGGCGGCTGCGGCTGAATCAGGGAGGCGAGATTCTGAAGCCGGAAGTCTTACATAATAAACTCGTGGGACAGAGTGTGCCTGTAGAAGGTCAAACCAAGTGCCCGGTGCTCTGCGAGAGTGCCCAACACACCAGCGTAGTGACACTGTGATCACCGGGTCCCCTGCCAGGACGCACGACTGACATTTCCCAGCGGCTCCTCCACCCTGCCTCCAGCTCCGGCGCTGGCTCTGGCCTTCCCCACAGGATGTCTCAGGACAGTCCGCAGGCCTGCCCGCTTCTCCCTGGTGGGCAGGGGAAAGACAAACAGGGCTCTTTCTTCCACAGGAGGCCTAACTGTGGATTCCTCTCCCATTTCCCAACAGAGAAAGTGCAAGGCCTGATATGCAAAGCCTCCTTTGTCCAAGCAAAGGACCATGTAGGAATCACCCCCATTTTACAGATGAGCAAACTGAGGCTCAGGTTACTCATTTTTAGCATCTCATGCTGGGGAGGCCCGAGGCAGGGTAATCTCAGGGTCACAGAGGGCAGGCCTCTCCTCCAAAGCAGGATTAGCTTCAAAATGAGTCATTTTCATTTGTTTCATAACCAAGATAGCTGGCCCTTCATACTCAGATACCAACATGCTAGCCCCGGGGGTGGGAGTGGGGGCCTCAGCAGCCCTGGCACAACTGTCTCTTCTGATCTGTCAGACGGGCCGAGGCCAGGGAGCCGAGCTTTCTGGCGTGTCATTCATCTAGGGCTTAGCTGAGCCACAGTGGTGCTTAAAGTAGGACAAAACCAGGGACGGCCACGCTGTAGGCAGCTCACGGCACAATGGATGAGGTCCTGTCATCAGGATACAAGAAAACGGAGTGGACGCTACAAACGGAAGACTGGTGTTTCCAGTTTCCAGGTCTACAGAAGGGGCATGGTGCCAGGGAAAGGGAACAGAGGTCAGAGGTCATCGAAGCTTATCCAACAGCCCCTTCATGGCAGACACAACCACCTGGCATGCTTTTAAGGTCTCTGAGCCCTGGCCAGGGAACCAAAACAAGGCAGAAGTCTACGCATAGGCCCCCAACGTGGCAGGAGTGCCATTCAAATGGCACAGGTTACAGGATAGCAGACAGCTGGTGCTCCGTCAAGGGAGTGGGCTTTGGAGTAGGAAAACCTAAAATTTATACCCCAGCCCAGCCAATTACTAGCACTGATCTTTACCAGGTCTCAGTTTTCTCAACCTAAAATGCGGAAACTCTATCTTGCAGGGTGTGACGCCCAGTGATGCTATTTGTCATGGGCACAGTGAGACACACAGGAGGTACTTAGCCATGATGGCAGCCGTAATTCACAGCCCCACACCAAACACCCCACAGCAGTCACTGGCTCAGGCAAAAACTCCAGACAAGACGAAATGGGCCCGGGTCCATATTCTCCGAGGCGATGCCTCCTTTCTGCTCCGGGCCTCGGGGCTGCACGCCCACCTGGCCCTTGCGCACGCCTCCTCCAGGAAGTGCTCCCAGGGGCCCAGCCTCTCCGGGACTCTGTTCTCTGGCGAGCAGGCACAGAATGACCGCACCCCTACCGACCAAGCCCATGTCCTCCTCCCACTCCTGAAGTACAGGTTTCCTTGGGGACAGGGCTTCTCTGAAGCTTCTCAGGTTGCCCAGCCCAGAAGGAACTAGAATACGGGGTGATTGATAGAAACCGGGAGTTAGTGCACGGCAGCAAAAGTTAATTTACGAACTTCACGGACTCATTCACTCAGCACGGCAGGAGTTTAATATAAAAATCTGGCTATAAAACCCCTGCCCTAGGTTGAGTTCCTATCAAGCACCCCAACTAGCCAGGTGCGGGCAGGAGCTGGGGCTCTGCTGGCACCGTTTTCCTCCCTCGACTCCCCCACTGCCTAGCGCGGAGTCGGAGAAATGGGCACACAGGGAGCAAGGGCTTCCTGACCCGACACAGCCTGCCAGGTCCAGAGCCACGAGGCTCCTCGGCTATCACTCCCCTTAGCGACTTGCCGCTGGAGCGCTGACCCTCATGGGGGAGGAGACGGCACCCTGTCTGCAAACACAGCCTGTTGCAGCTGGAGGGCGCCTGAAATCCGGGTGTGGCCCAGAGTGCACCCCCCCCACCACCCCCGCCTAAGTGGTCACGGTCACGGTCATGGTAAGAGGCTGGTCACGGTAAGAGGAGAGGCTGACGAGAGGGGCAGGGTGGGGACTCGAAGACTTGGGTGTGGCCTCAACCCTGTGCGCCTCCCAGGTCCTAGAGACCCACTGAGGCCTCCTTCCAGGCTCAGCCGTCTGCCAAATGGCAACAATGCCCACCCAGCATCTCTCCTTAGCTGACAAGCGGCTCAAGAGGTGATGGGGTTCTGGCCGGGTACAGTGGCGCCCCTCTCCACACTCAAAGCACACGAACTGCATCCAGGCAGTGGCTCGGGGCAGCCCCGTGAGGAACTGAGCACCTGCCCTTGGGCAGCCAGGGGTCTACTCCTGGCCTAAGAAGGCGCCCCTCCCATCTTTCACATCCTTCTCCCCCACTCACACGTGCCCAGAGCAAGCGGCCCGTGAGTTTTCTGCAAGCAGACTGGCGCCCAGGCGCTGACAGCACAAACGCAGGCTGAGGACCGGGCCCCCACGTGGCAGCCCATAGAGACGCTGAAGTAAAATGCAGGAAAGTGACAAAGGATCTCGTTTGGGATGAACCTGGCTTCTGGGCTCACCTACCTCTCCCTATTCTTCCCTGGGGACCTCTTTTCCTGATCATGTGCCGAGGGGATTGGGACCAGAGGTCCTTAACCTCGGGGTCCTTCTAACTCCAAGGATGGGCAGCCACGCACCTGAAGGCACAGGAAGCATCACAGTGCATGCAAATCGTGTGGATTTTTCTGGGGGGGAAAGGCTTCAACATTCAGATTCTGAGAAGGCTCCCAAGGAGTACTGAGAACCCGGAGAACCTCTGCAGGCTTCCTCTGGATGGAGCAGAACTTCTAATCACAAGGCGGGCAGGAGTGCTATGGAGGAGCAGCAGGCCAGCGGGCGGCGCTGCAGGGCGGCTCCAGCTCCTGCGCCGAAGCTCTTCCCGAGACCTCTCTCCTACCGGCTTTCAAGCAGAACCCATGATGCCCATAATGCAGACGAATATCACCAAGAGGAGATGGGAGCTGAACTGGGGCCTGGTGTACAGCAGGGCACAGCTGAGACGGGGAGGGGCAGAGCTTAGAGCCAGGACAGCGCAAACACAGTCAGCTTTATATCGAGAATGCCTGGGAGTTGTCTGGAGGCCTAGCAGTTAAAGGATTCAGTGCTGTCACTGCTGTGGTGTGGGTTTGATCCTCCCAGGAACTTCCGCATGCCATGGGTGTGGCCAAAAAAAAAAAAAAAAAATCTAATTTCAAGAAGGGAAGGGCTGGCTTCTATGCAAATTGCAACAAGCAGTTACCGCGAAGCTCTTAGAAAACAGCAGCGATGGCGTCACCATTGCGGACTTGCTTGATAGTGTCTTAAACCTTCTGATTCCTTGAAGTCTACTGCCCCAAACGCTAGTATATATTTTTTTCTTTTTGGTCTTTTAGGGCCGCACCCGCGGCATGTGGGGGTTTCCCAGGCTAGGGGTCCAACTGGAGCTGTAGCCGCCGGCCTTCGCCACAGCCACAGCAACGCGGAATCCGAGCCGCGTCTGCGACCTTCACCACAGCTCACGGCAACGCCGGATCCTTAACCCACTGAGCGAGGCCAGGGATCAAACCTGCATCCTTGTGGATGCCAGTTGGGTTCACTAACCACTGAGCCACGATGGGAACTCCAGTATATTTAATTTTTAGTAGAGTTTGCCAGATGCACAAAAAGAAGAATCACCAGGCAAGACCTGATTCTAAGGTTTGTGTGGAGGCCTCTGCGGATCTGAGCACAGACCCGTTACACCCACTCTTTTTGGCCTTGGGAAGTCACCGGGCGGGCTGGGCCTCGGGGCTGGTGACTTCCCTTAACCAACTCAGCTGGTAATCACTGCGTGGAACTCACTCAAGACAAACTAAGGGGGGATTTTTGTCGCCAAAAACAGCCCCGGTAATTGGCAGTCAGCCGTGGGGATACCCTAACTAATCCCCCCCCAACTTATTAAGTACAGGGATGAAATGAAAGCTGCCAGCAGCCTCAACTGGCCCCCCCAAGAGACTGGGGTTCAGCTGCAGCTGCTGTGATTAGCAGAGAAGGGGCTCAGGGGAGAGAAGAGGCTGGGTCCTAGAAGAGGTCTCCTCAGGGCCGCCAGCCAGGACGAAGATGTCTAAGGAGCTGTCAGAGCTCAAGGGGAGACCGCCCCACACACATGGGGATGGGCCAATTAATTTGTGGTTAGGAACGGCACGGCTCAGACAAGGTCATGTCCAGAGTGGTCTGAGCCCAAGAAGACCATATGGACTCTGGTTACAGCAAGCAGTCTGAGGCCTGGTGTGCCAAGGGGAACTCACTGGGGGCACTTGCTAAGGGGCTTAGTGCTCTCTTAGGGAAAAAAGGGCACTGCAAATTGTTTGTGAGACGTGAAGTAAAAACGAATGATGAACTTAGGAGCTTTGGCAAAAACAGGAGAGGAACAACCCAGAGCCAGCATTGACTGGACTCCAGTGTGCCACGAACTGTGCTGAATACTTTGTTTCCAGTGCATTTAGTCCTCACAACAGCGTGCAGTGAGCTTCGTGTTAAATGAGCATCATTTAATAGATAAGAAAATGGGGGCCCAGAGAAGTTAGGTGACTTTGCCCCAAGCACCCCGCCAGTAGGACGTAGAGCTGCGATTCAAACCAAGGTTTACCAGCATCATCAGGTTCAAAAGCAAAAATGGACACAGAGGGTCTCTAACCACCTCGTCAGCAGTGGCTTGGTCTCCCCTCCTTTCCTTGGGAAGGTGCCAGTCCTGAACCTTGCGAAGTCTCGCACTGTCTTCTGAAGACCTCGCCTGGGGGGCTAACAGTTCTCCCCTCGCTGCGACCAACTCATCTGCCAAAAAGCCAGCCTTGTACACCACCCAGCACCTTTTCTGCAAGACCAGGTTCACCTTCCTTAGGCTGACATTTGAGACTCTTGGCAACTTGGTGCTACTTCACTTTCCAACTTGAGCCTCTTGCATGAACCAGCCCAAAGATCTGCTCTTTCCACAAATCCCCAGTGTTCTGCATTTGCTCACACGGTGGGTGTCCCCTGCTTAGAAGACCCGTGTCTGTCCTCCTTTCTTCAAGGGCCATCTTAAGTCACAGATCCTATGCGGTGCCATTACTTACCTCCCGACAAAAAGCCGGCAGCCGGTGCTCTGAGCTCCTGGGAGCCCCGAGACAGTACTGCCGCCGCCACGTCTCCCGACGCTCTGGCTATGGAGCTGGCATGTGCCAACCATGTGGCCAGTGGGCAAATCACTTACTCTCTGGAGAGGGAGCGAGGCAGACAAGGTATCTAGGACTCATGTGAGGATTTAGCAGGACAGTAAACAGAGTATGAATGCGGCAAAGTGCACATGCTCGGTAAACTGAGGAGGGAGAAGGTGCTCCCCGGCCCCTCTCGGCCTTCACGCCTTACAGATGGCAAAGGCTCCAGGCTGCACCAGACTCGTTCCTAAATGGAAACAAATACAGCACATACAGGACCACTGGCATGGGCAAGGCGCATCTCCCTAAGAATTTGCTACACAAGCGCAACTAAGGCTCTCCTGGGTTCCCAGGAAGGAGGCTGTCAGGAGGCAGGGGGGCCAGCAGATGCCCCAAGGCTCATACAGAATTCAAACCAAGGCAAGGACATGACAGGAGAGCTGAGGGACTGCCTCAAAGCCCCCACCCCACTAGCCTGACGTCAGGTTAAGCCCCTCTGCTCCTGGTATTTGCACTTAGAAACCTGAAGGCAACTGAGACCAGAGACTCCTCCCCCCTCCCCTCCACTTCTTTCTTTAACCCCAAATAGAAAGTACTTCCCAATGTACAAATTAAAGCGGCTCTTAAAATCAATTTCATAGCCAGCAATCACGGTTCTGATGTTACATAACTATTAAACAAACACACACACACACACACACACACACACACACACACACACACACACGCCCCAGTGAGATGCCATGGCTAGAAAGCGGTTCTTTGGCAGAACTGCCAGCCTGCCCAGGTGACAGGACACTGCAAAGGTTTTCAGCTCTATCAAAGCAAAAGTAATATAAAAAAACCAAACGTGATGTTCTTCAGATATAATTACAGCAGAGTGAACATGCAAATAAAGACTCAAAAGAGCCAGACACATCAGGCAGCTAATGAGAAGCTGATCACAAAGGGGAAGAACAAAACACATCAAGACTCAGCTATTAAATAAGGGCCGGAAGGGCGGACGGAGGTCTGCGGAGGTCACTCCGGGCCCATGCAGGTGCTTTACGTTCAGCCCTAAACTTGAGAGTCAACAGCCCTGAGAAGACCCAGACAATTACTCACAGCTTACCCCAGATGCCCAGCTAGAGGAGAGAGGGTGGGTTGGCCACAACAGGCCAGATGCATCTGTGTATTCCTCCTCCGCAAACAACCCCTTTGCTCCAAGTTCACTCACCCACGCGGGGTGCGGCTCCGCTGCCCGGTGACTCAAGCTACAGACAACAGTTACCCTTGAGCCGCCCCTTCCTTCACCTCTCTCACGCAGTCCATCCACCTGTGAGCCCTTTAGAAATTTCCAAAACACACCCTGGATTCACTCTTCTCTGCCTGCTGTACCATCCACTCGACCGGGAGAAGCAGCTTCCTAACTGGGCTGTCTGCTTCCACACTCGCCTCTCTCAGTCCCACTGGCCACAGAGCCAGCTCTGGAAACGTGAGCCGGATGGTGAAAGTCACCGTGCAGCAGGCGGTTTCCCAGGACCTACAAACCAGGCACAGTCGGGCTCCCGTCTCGGCCTTGCCCACCTCCTTGCCCTCTGTCTGGCAGAGGCCCCGTCCTTCAGATCCCAGCGACAATGCTGCCTCCTCATAGAGGCCTCTCCTGACCTCTTGGGCAGGTCCCTTATTTTCTGCTATTCTCTCCCTCCAGACACGCCTGAAATTCTACCTGTAAGACAGTCTCTCCTGTAAACTGAGCTGTAAGGGCACCAAGAGTAGGGGTTTTTCACTGATGCATCACAAGCACCTTCCACCGTGCCTGGAACACACTCGGGCAATCATAAAAATGAATACATAGGCCTTTCTGCGCTGTGTGTTTTCCTTTCCATGAGAGATGGGGTGGGAGAACGAGGACCTGCACACATTCTGAGGTACTACGTCTGTCTTGCTGTTAGCAGCACGGCCAATAACTGGTATGAAAGAATAGCAGGATTCAACAGCCGTGGAGCACCCACTGCACGCCCAGCACCCCTGGGCTATTTCTGCATGAATTTTCCATTTATTCATGACAAGCCTATAGGTAAGTGTTAGCAACCCCACTTTGTACATGACGGCTCCGAGGCTCAGCGAGAGGCCTAAGGTTTAGATGGACTAAGGCCAGGAGCTCTTTTCATCTCCATGGCCCAAGCCAGACACACAGCAGGTGCTCAGTACATGCCTATGGGATGAATACCTGAAGTTTCCTTGTCCAGTTCAAAGCCATGTCTAAGACTCCACTTAGAGACGAGACATCGGCCCGACCACCAGTCCCGCTGCTTCCCCCTTTCCTATGCCCCACTGCCCCCAACTCCGCCTTCTGCTAAGAGGGACCGCCTGCCCTACCACAGTGGCCTCCCAGGGGCCTGTTATTCCCCCGGTGGGACTCCCCGAGAGCATCCAGACTTGCTTGCTGTTATTACTGTTCCGCAGCCCACTTCCCCAGGGCTAGGCAAACCCCAGGGAGGTTCAAGTGTTTTCCTCCTCCTCTTCCCCCACCGAGAGGGCGGCCACAGGGCCTCACCTCATTCTCAAGTCAAATGCCTAGGGGGAAAGAGAGGAAGAATTAAGAGTCCCGGTCCTAGGTCCTAGAACCACACCTACTGTGAGGGAGTAGGGGTAGGAGGGCCAGAGGGGTTTTTGTACTCTGGCTTTCCAGGCGTGTAAGCCACTGCCTACAGTGAACAGTCCACAGCCCCGTGCTGGGTACAGAAGGAGAGAAAACAGGTCTGGATTAGAACCTGGCGGGCCCTCCTTGTTCTAAGGCCTAGATCCAAGCTTTCCGAGGAGAGCGTGATAAGATGCTGGGCAGATGGTGCTTTTACCCTCTTCTGCCAGGGTGGTTCTCCAACCTGAGTGTGTATCAAGCATCACACCTGGAGGTTCTTATTGAAACACGTGTTCTCCAGCATCCAGCTCTGCAGGTCTGAGGTGGCGCCAAAAATACACATTTCTGGGAATTCCCTTGCGGTGCAGCAGGTTAAATATCTGGCACTGTCATTGCAGCAGCCTGGATTGCTGCTGTGGCATGGTTTCCATCCCTGGCCCTGGTGTGGACCATCCACATGTCGCAGGTGCAGCCAAAAAAGAAAAAAAAATACGCATGCATTCTAAGAAGCTTCCAGGAGATGCTGCCAGTCTGGGGACCACACTCTGAAAACCACCGGTACTAAGGTTTGTCGTGGACGCTGTGTGTGTGGTAGGGAGTGGGAGCTGGTGAGGAGGAGCAGGGAGGAATGTGGCAGTAGCTTGTCGATTTCGAGTTCAAGTTCACAGGACAGAATCTGGATCTATGAAGCAGAACACTTCTTGCTCCTCATATCTTCAGTTCCTTCCCCTGATCAAGTGGAAACAATCTTTCTACACCTTACCCAGCCATGTACGATGAGGCTGCAGATTCTGAAGAAACGTATCCGGGCCTGCCTACGGCATCACCAGCAGACTGTCCCTGAGGTGGATGTACAAGAGTAGGAGGGGAACTGGAGTTCCAGAGACAGTTGTCCCCCTGCTGCAGGACTATCTAAACAGTGGATCGGAGGGACGTGCTCTCTGAAGGCTCTCCGGTCTACACCTGGTTGGGTCCTGGAGGATCTCTGGATGGCGTCAGTGGTGACATCTGGATTTCAGTTTAGACAACTGGCCTAAACGCCCAAGCAATTTTTTTTTTTTTTTAAGGTACAAGTTGCTCTGTTTGGGTCTCGGGTGTGGTATATTCACTCATTTCTGCTGTCCCATGCAAACCCAGGGCTCCTTCCAAGCATTCGTCACATCCAAGCCTGCAATCTGGTTACTAACAACAAATGAGTCTTTACTTGTGACACCAGCTCTCCTTATGTCTGGGACAAGGCTGGGCTGTGCCAAGATCTGACAGCACTGCCCTTCCAGTCCATGCCTTAGATTTGCCCTGGACTGGAACCTTCTGGGAGGACATGTCTTAGACATGTCCGAAAAAAAACAGAAAAGGAAAAAAAACAAAAGGGTGCTGTATGTGATATGTAAGGGTTTTCCTTTTTCAAAAGGATGGAAGTAAATGCAGAATGAGTCACCTGGCTCATCATCGGTGACTCTCCCATGGGAACACAGGGTCCAAACCTAAATCCAACGTGATGAACCACAGAGCCCACCTGCCTTGCACCGTGGCTCCAGCGCCATGCCGCGGAATTACAAAAAGCCAAGGTTACCCACCATTCATAAGATGTCCTGCCCACGGCCCGCTCCTTACTGCAGCCTGGGAGAACAGAAGCGTTTTCATCTTCCTCACTACGCCCCACGGCGTGCCCGGGTGGCTCTAATCCATTCCTCTTGAGTCCCCAGACATCAGTTTTCTTTTACAAAGAAACAAAATACAGAATCCTGACCTGTGTACGATGCAGGCTGAGTTACAGCTTTCCCCTGGCACCTCTAACTGAAAGCGAAATTCCTTTAAAGTTGGGAAATTCATTGCAGTATTTTACGGTATTGATTTATTTTAAACTTGGCCGGCTGTTTTAAGGCCTGCCATGTCTCTGAATCCTAGAAATGCTGGAGGAGGTCTCCATTTCCTTTGATTTTGTAAAATCACAGAAGACTCACTAGTGGAAATGAAAAGAGGGGCTGGGAGCTTATATGTGGCTGCCCTAGCTTCCAGCGGCAGAACCGCGGGTGTTCTCTCCGGGTCCTGGTTCTGAATGCACCTCTGGCTGGGGATGTTACTGCCACAGCAGACACCGCTCCCCTCGCCAGCGGGGCCCTGTCCCCAACAAAGCCTCAGTATGCCTCAGCGAGTTTCAGACAAACCCTGAGACGTGGCCTGCTTACTACCTTACGAGGTGCCCTAAACCCACCTTTAAGAGCCAGCCCAAGGTACCACTTCCTCCAGGAAGCTTTCCCTCCACTCTCCAGGCTTCCTGTACCTCGTCCGCTCCTGCTGGGTCAGCGGGAGGAAGCTCAAAGACACAGGCAGCACTGACACTAATGCCGGGGGCCTCTGGTATGGAGCTCATGTTGGGGGACCTACCATCCGCCTCAAGACACAAACCCACCAAAAGCTGCTTTTAGAGGCGGTCGGAGGCAGGGTGGAATTCCCAGTCAGATACCAGGTTTCAAATTCTGACTCTCAGAACTGCAGCAAAGTGATTCTCTGCTTCCTCATGGGCATAAGGATGACAGATAACAGGACAGCGACGTGAATGAAGTGTGATAGAGATATGTAAAGAGCTTAATTCAAGGCTGGAGGCCACAGGGTGGGGCCTCTGCTCTCCTCAGATGAGGGGCCCTCACTACAGGCTTCTGTAAGGGAGCTGGTCGGGCTGGTGGGGGTGTCCGTGCCCCCGGGGTAAGAGGAAATGGGAGTTGGAAGGACCTCAGGTCAAGCAGCTCTGCTCCCAGCTGGAGGATTAGAGAGGTATTCTGATTTGCCCGAAGGGATGCCGCCCAGGCTGGGAGGAGCCAAGGAGGCCGGGGAGGAGGGCGATGTGAACAACAGCAGCCCCAGGGCAGGCCTGTCCCCTCTCGAGGTCCTGCAGATTATCCTTGGGTGTGTGTGGGGGGGGGCGCCCTGTTACATAACAGACAGCTCAGCTTCCTCCCGCTGACCCAGCAGAAGCAGACGAGGGGTGGGGTGAGGGAGGGCAAAGGCCAGTGGGCCCCCCTCTGCTTGGATCTAAGAATTAACAGTCACTGGCTAAATACCTCCCCCCCCACAATGATCTAACAGCTAACCCTTCCATTTTTTCCAAGGACCTCATCATCCACTTCCCTCTTCTATTCCCCCATCCTCCCTTTGGGCTGTTCAAGGCCCCTCCAAGCACCAAGAGGACGGGCCTCTGAGCCGTGAGAATCACGCTTCTGACCTGGGTCCCTTCGGCAGCCACACCCTCTCTGGGAAGCCTTCCTGGCTCACTGCCCTGGGGCTACAAGGGTGTCCACCAGCACCCTCTGAACTTTCTCAAGAGCAGAAGAAACAACTTCCCAACTAGAAACTGACAAAGCGCCGGCGTCTGGGGGTGGTTCAGTTACTCAATCTCAGACTGGGCAGTGCTAAGAGGACAGGAAATGTCATCCACATGATGCTCAACTGTTTGCTGAACTTTGAAAACACTGGAGAGCTATGGGCAATTCAATGAGGCGATACATGATATTGGTTAAAGCCATGCCCTTAGACCTGGGTTCAAATCTAGGCTTTGACCTTACTAGCTCTGTGAGCTCCTGGAAGGTATTTGAAAAGAAGGGAAATAATGGGCATAAAGCACCCAGCCCAGAGATGTCTGTGAATCATCATCTTTGGTACTGCTGCCCTCCATCAAAGCCCTGAGCCTTCTAGACTCAGGGGGCGAGGCTCTGGATGGCGGTCTCACACTCCCAGCAGCTAAGTCTCATCCATGGTCTCCTCCCGTCTGTCCCACACAGAGGTGGTTCTATGAGAAAGGCCAGTCTCGTGTTCCTGGGCTAGTTCAGGGTTGTCCCGATGGCTGGGTTGGGAAATCACTCACCAGAGAAGGGGCCTGGAGACCTATCTAGTCCTGGGTCCCCAACTTCTCACTTAAACCTTTTTAAAATTTACCCTCCCCACCACCACCCCGGGACTCTGTTTTGAAGACTTTGCTATTTACAACAAACCACATTAATTAAGCATTTTCCCACTTTTAAGTTTTAGTCTTTTTTTTTTTTTTCTTCTTTCTCTTTATGGCTGCACCTACCTGCAGCACATGGAAGTCCCCTGGCCAGCGGTCAGATGGGAGCTCAGATGCCGGCCTACACCACAGCCACGGCAGCAACGATCCGGGCAACATCCGACCTACGCTGTAGCTTGTGGCAGCGCTCGATCCTTAACTCACTGAGTGAGGCCAGGGATCAAATCTGCATCCTCCCAGACACTATGTCAAGTTCTTAACCTGTTGAGCCACAATGGGAACTCCTTTTGATTAACTTGACACCTATAAAGTGACACAATTTGGGCATAATTCCAGCCAAGAGGAAGCAAACAATATGAACTGGATTCTATGGCTTCAGCATGAGCACGTGTGCTGCTGCCTATGAGATGAACTGAAAAAGTCCAGCAAAGGAGCTCGAGTAGAGGTTTAAGAACCTCCACCTTAAAAAATTTCTAATCTCATAAAACAGAAGCAAAATCTGAAGCCCAGGTCAAGGGGCCAACCCAGTACATCCAGCATGTTAGCCCAGAGCCACATCCTTGGACCCTGGCCAAGGAAAACGGTAGCATTTATTACTTCCATCAGAAATTAGCCCTGATTTCTTTCTCATGCTGGGCTGCTAAGCAAGATCTCATATGGTGCAAAGACTATTTTCTATGACCCCTCAGGTCACACCAACGTCTGATTTCCTTCGGCAGGCCCGAGCTGTCTACTCCAAGTAAACGTCATTCAAGGCTCTGGTTTCACAAGGCCCTAGTAACTAAGGTTTGTATATTAGACAGGAAACTTGGCCGTGAATGCAGAGTCCCTCACCCCACAACACCCTCCCTGGTGACGTGTGGGCGGTGGCACCTGGAACATCAGTTTGACTGGCTTCCTGTTTTGGGTAAGGTTTGTGGCTGGCTGGTAGGAGCCACTGGGAATTATTAAATACATTCCAAAAGTTGACAATTAAGGGAGAATCACTGAATAATCTTTATTTTTTCTCGAACGAGCGACTGGATATAGTTACCCTGACTACAGCTTCGTTTCCAAAAAGAAAGCTATCTGATAACCCTCAGAAGCAATGCAACTCTAAGACCACTGTCTTCAGAGGAACGGAAAACAAGGCAAGGCTTCCCCCTCCAGCCCAAGTGTGTATTTAAAACTACCATTCAGCATTTCATTTAGACAGTGTATACAGGGCCCTTCCAACCTCAGATAAACTGGATCGACTCCATTTTATGGATGATAAAGCCCAGAGAGGTAAAGAACTTGCCTGAGGTCACAGAGCCAGGGAAGCACAGAAAGGGGACTCAGGCCTGGCCAGTCCACTAGGCAACACCCCTTTCTGAGGAATTCCATGTTTCGGACCCGAAGTGCATTTCCATTCCTGGTTGCAGAAAAACTAAAACCATTTCGTCCCAATCTAAGCACCACTCTGAAAGCTGCAGTCCTAGCTGACCGAGTCTGCCCCGCGACCACAGGTTTAGGAGGAAGGCTGGCAAGGAATTACGACCCACAAGTTCTCTCCCTCCATTCTGGACCCTGGATAAGCCTTCTCCTCTTACCAGGTATCCTCCCCCTTCTCAGCAGCCCTTCACAATAAAATTCCTCCAGGACCTTGGGAGGTCCTGGAGACAAACCTTTTCAGGGTTATTTGCCTTTTTCACTTTCGTTCTCTCGTAAGCGTTGGGTGAAGTTTTCCAGAAGTTACACAATGAGTGACATGGCACCAGGTTGCAAAGCAATAGCAAATAAGGACCCAGCTGATTCTCAAGGCGGATATTAAGACGGGTAAAAATATAAAACGGTGCCACTCTACTCACTAAAGTTTTTTGAAAAGTTATTTTTCGTAAATTATGATGTGCAAGTTAATATGTAACTGAACTATTATTATTCATTGAAAGGAACATTTAAAACATTTCTCAGTTTTAATTGCTAATACTGAAAATATCCAGAGATATAACCTAAAACTCTCAAGTCCTCAATTTTAGGAGTACAGCAGGGCCTTCAGACCAAAGCCTTTAAGAATCCTTGGTCTAGTCTCTCAGTGGACTGCAATTCCTCTCCTGCCTTCTCTCGCAAACCCACTCTAGTCAGAGGTTCCCTTCATTATGTGCCACCAAAACTGCTCATGAGCACTGACCTCCCTGCCATTAAATCCAATGGTCAATGCGCAACGGCCAGTCTCATCTCACCCAACCTGCCTATGTGCCGGGGCCGACTCTTCCCTTCTCCTGACATCTTCTCTCCACCTGGCTTCCAAGGACGCCATGCCCAGGTCCCCTTTATCTCTGGCTCCCTTCCTTGTCTTTGCCCACTTATGTACCTTGGCCGTCTCCAAATCTGTGCCTCTGGACCAGAACTCTCCCCTGAACGCGACTCGCCCAACGCTACCTCTGTACTTGGATGCTGAACAGGCATTCCAGACCAGCAGATGACTAACCCCAACTCTCTCCAGCCAAACCCGTTCTTCCTAATGTCTCTCCTCAGTCTCATTTGATCCTCTCCAAAGGCTTGGAGGCCGAGTCATCTCTAACTCCTTTCTCTCACCTCTCATGTTCAATCTAGCATGAAACCCTGTGGACTGACCTCAAAATTCATCCCAAATCCAATCATCACTTCCCCTGCTCCATTGTTCAAAGCCACCGGAAGCCACAATTCTTTGCCACTTGGGTTATCATAGCCTATCTTAGCCCCTCACCTGCTCAGCAGTTACAGTGATCTTTCAAAAGATCAGATATCACATAGCTGGAAAATACACCAATGACTTTCCATCTTGCCAAAATCCCTGACAAGGGCTGTTCTAGTTGACTCCTAGTTGCTCCTCCAGCCTCTTTTCCTATATTCTCGCCATGACCCGGCCTTCAGGCTGCTGCCTCTATCTGGATGTTCTTCCTCCAGAAATCCTCAACTCCATCTAACTTTTGCTCAAATGTCACTGTCTTAAGGAGACCCACCCTGATCCCTTCCACTTGGAAGCAGACCTCCACCCATCCCTCACCCCCCTGCATCCCACTCTACCTAATCCCCAGCCCCAACTCATAGCGAATAGCTGTGTTTCTCTGTCTCCCCAGTAGAATGTAAGCTCCACAGCTGCAAGAATTTTTGTTGGTTTTGTTCACTAGTGCACAGAAGATGTGCCCGAGAGAGTCCCTGGCAAGCAGTTTCTCAATAAATAAAAAAGAGTCTATGGAGTTAGCCTCTCCATCTATAAAGCCTGATTGGGACATAGGGGAGTTTGGACTGAATATAGTTCTTCCCGGCTCAAGCCCGATTCTCTACTGAGCCAGATCCTCATTTATATCCCAACTGATCTGAACCTTGGTACTACAGGGCTCAGCCCCACGTGCTAGCCAGGACAGGGCAGGGCAGGACAGGCAGCAACAGACCAAGTCCTGTCCTCATCAGTTGGCAGAGTCTGAGACACTTGGTCCTAACTATGTTCCTGATCTTTCCTCATCTCAAGGTCACCTACTGCTCGTTCCTGAAACAATCACTCCTAGTTAGCTTTAACTCTGCCCTGCAACACAGCACAGACCCCAAGTGTGGGTGTCCGCACGGGAGCCATCATCTCCGTGAGCTGCGACAACCCCATCATCCTAACCCAAATTCAGGCCCCTCTTCCAATGACAAACCTTCTTCTTACCCCAGGCAAACTTAAATTCTAAGAGGTTTTTTAAAGCGTGGAAAAGATGAGCTGGAAATGGGAAGTGACAGCATGAAACACAATTAAAACACCGTCTAGCCAACCCTATTTAGGTGCAAACATGGTACTACCCCAAAGCCAGCTTTATGGGACGCTGCCCTCTTACTCACTGGGCAGTGGGAGAAACTGGCCTGGCACCTGGAAGATAATAAACATTCGCAGAATGGAAGAATTAAACCTAGAGCGACTCATTTGAGAAGTTCACGGACAACAGGCTCAACTCAGAATTAACCAGCACCAAGCAGAATCTGAGCGTGACGAAGGGACTAAAAAACGGTAACGGAGGTAACGGAGGCTCTGAGCCCAGGGTGCTGAGGCTCCTTTCTTGTGACCACTGGGACCAGCTTCCACCCTCATCACCTCCCCTCGAGGCTTCAGCAAAATCTGTGAGGAACTTATTTTCAGCTGGCCATGTTAAGAAAAACAGGTATAGGAGGGGGTGGCGTGGGGAGTGGGGATGCAAGTAGGACATGCCTGCCCTTAAATTCACGCATCAATGACTTGACCCCTTGCAGGGCGCAAAGGTGAGACAAAATGGTATGTGTGACCATTTACAGTGGTCAATGTTCTTTTCCATTCCCCCAAAACAAGGCTGGGGATTTCGTTTAAGGAAAAGAAATTAGATCTGACCAACACACTAGCCGGCATGTGCATCTACTGACATGAATCTCCCCATATCTATTACTTCCTTCCGCTTCCGCACGGGTCGGCCGTCTGACCAATCCTTCGCCTCAAAGATCCAGGCGCTCCTCTCCCCTCAGTGCTACTCCATTTCAAGTTCAGTAGCATCTCTCACTACTAGTGTGAGTAATAAAGTAATTGGTCCAACTGGTCCCCCAATCTCCAGTACAAACTGGCTCACACGTACTGAGGTTCGTAATGCTACACCATTCTGCTCTGGCTCGCAGACGGCTCCCAAATGCCCAGCTCAAGGTCACAGTCAGAGTCCCACGTTTCATCTTATTTCTAATCTCAGTTCCCTTGCTCGCATCTCAGACCCCGGTCCAAGTGAACGACCACTGCTCAGCTCTGTCCGCGCTCCTGGCAGGCCACTGTCCTCCCCAACCACCGCCTGTCTACATCCCTCACGACTCAAACTGCTAGAGGCTCTCAAATATGCTGGGCTCCCCCCAGCTTCCGGTGCTTTGCAGAGGTTATCCTTTTACGTGGACTGCTCCCCTCTGCTCCCAATTCCCTACCCTTGTCTCTGGGCATGATTCCCCGAAAGGTCAATTTTCCTCACACTGTAAAGCAACTCTGATAAATACTGATTTACCGTTTCTCTCCCTGGCTGTGCTGCAGAATTCAGGAGGATGGGACCAGGTTTCTGATTTTGCTTACTGTCGTTACCCCCAGAGCCTAGCATGGAACCTGACAAATGAAAAGCCCAAAATAAATCTGTTAAATAAGCAAAGACTTCGTGAGATCCTGCTGTACAGCACAGGGAACTACATGCGATCATTTGTGATGGAACATGACAGAGGATAAGGTGAGAAAAAGAATGTGTGTGTGTGTGTGTGTGTGTATATATATATATATATATATATCTGTATATATATATATATGTGCAAAACTGGGTCACTTTGCTGTACCTGACAGAACATTATAAATCAAGTATAATAAAAAATTTCAAAAAATAAGGAAAGACTTCTCTATAAGAATATTCATGGAGTTCCCTTGTGGCATAGCAGGTTAAGGATCTGACGTTGTCACAGGTTGTGGCTATGGCACAGGTTTGATCCCTGGCCCAGGAACTTCCACGTGCTGGGAGTAAGCCTCCCCCTGCCAAAAAAAGGAATATTCACTCACACACTGGTTCTAGTAACTAAAATGGAGAAACCATCTGATCTCTAAAGTGGGAGAATGGTGACATTACGGTACCTAAGCTGGAATGTCAATTACCAAAAGCCATGCTTTTACGTATAACATGGGGCAACACTCAGACCCGTGTTGAATGAAGAGTGGGAAACAAAACTAAACCTAACTACAGCATGAGCTAAACTATGCAGAACTGGATGGGCGAGAAGAATACAATTTCAGGACAGTGTTTATTCTGAAAGAAATTGTCCGTACCTCTTTCACGCACTTTCTACAGTAAACATTTATTAACGAGGAAAAAATGTTCTAAAAAACTTAAAAGACTCAGATCAAATGCAACATCCAATCAGAAAACCTCTCTAGACCTTCCAGTCTATACTTAGATCATCCCATGTCTCCTCATGGACACTCGGTGGGGGGGGAACGTCTGACCACGAGCCTTTAGTTCTCCTCTGCCTGCATTTCCCCCCAACTCCACAGGGCCCTCCCCGGGGCCCAGGCTAAATAAAGGGGCCAGCAGTCCAGGAAGCGTGCATGCGGAACATAAAGGGTACACACTCACCTAGTTTAAAAACACCCAAGATGCTTTGCCCTGAATTTTAAGCAGCACATGTGACCTGGTCCATTCTGGTTTCAAGTTCAAAGGCATCAGGCCGGTCCTGTGGGTTAGCAGCTAACATATCTTTCAAGAGCTGCTTGATCCCCTCAGACATGGAAGTCCTGCGTTTCTGGGGGATGTGCAACTCCATCTTTGGGTTTTCTAGCAGCGCCTCACCGACAGGGACGATCTCAGTCCCCTGTTTGATATAGGTCCCCAGGAGCTCCTTCTTGGTCTCAGAGTCAATGAAAGTGATTCTTTCTATCATTGCCCAGATGATAATGCCCAGGGCAAAGATGTCGGCCTTGGCTGTGTAGTGTCCCTCCCAGACTTCAGGGGCCATGTAGAAGTCTGAGCCGCAGGCTGAGGACAGCCAGTACTTATTCACATTCACATTTTTGTTGTCTTGATTGCCCTCTTTACCTCGGGGCGCAAGCCCGGCACACACCTTGCTTAGTCCAAAGTCTGCCACCTTGAGGATGGGGGTGCCAGACCGCTCCGTGATGAGGATGTTGTCTGGCTTGAGGTCCCTGTGCACGATGTGGTTTTTGTGCAGGAAGGCAATGGCGCTCGTGAGCTGCAGCATGAAGCTCTTGTTGGTGGCTGGGTCCGGCCTCCGGGACAGGACATAATGATTCAGGTCTCCACCTTCGCAGAACTCCATGACGAACCAGAGATAGCAGGGCTCCTCGGCGTAGCCCAGGATCCTTTCTCCTAAATCAAAGGAAGACCAGAAAGAGCCTGAGTGAGGACACATTCGAACCACTTTTTTTGCAGCATCTTAGAGCAGGAGTGACAGTGGTGACAGCTGCTCCAACCCAAGAGGACCAGCACAAGTGGCAATGAACCAGCTCTACACAAGAAGGCCCATCTTTACTCACACAGGGTGAATCAAAGGTTAACAAGACAAGGAAGGCTTCACTGCTGAACAGCCAGGAGGCAACGCAGTTCAGCTTTTCCAGTTGCCACTTCTTCACCTGTAAATGGCCACGTGTAACCTTTGAGAACAGCAACAAACACTGGTGCCCGATGTTCAATTTCGTATTTATTACCACCCTAAGGAGGTAGGAAGAAATAGTCCCACCTTATAAAGTGATGAATCCGAGGCGCACAGAGACTTAAGAAACACAAAGCCACTGTGCTCATCATACTGGCCCCCCAGAGGCAGAACATCCTATGATGGCACCTGCACCTCCCCAGGCTGCTGCTGAGACAAAGGAAAGCATATGAAAAGACCGCAAGTATCTGTTATTCTATGCAGGCCAAGGACCTCGCCCCCCTTCCTTCCTGCCTTGTACAATGATCCTTGTCACTGCATCAAGAATGGCACTACAGTTTTATTTCAGACACACTCCAACTCATCCTCGTTTCCTGGCAGCCCTCCCTAGGCTGAGCACAAGTTAGGTACAAGAAAGGCCCATCTCCATGAAGTTTAGTTTCAAGGTGATAACAAGTATGTAAAACAGCATGCACCATAAGCTGCGTGTCTGCATCAAGGTCAAGCTTTATGAGCAGTGAAGGGTGGGTAGGAGTCACCAAATCTAAAGAAGTGTGAAGGGGCAGGACTTGAGGGACCCCTGAGAGCATCAGCAGGGAGAAGCCAGGGGCATCTCTAGGCTGAGATGGGACGGATGACGAAGCACAGGAGCAAATGGCTCAGAGAGGTGTAAACAGGGAGTCTGAAGTACAGATCTAAGACGGAATCAAGTTGTATGAGCCTCAAATTCCAAGTCTGCCTTTCCACAAGCAAACCATGGAAACTGCATGACTGGCATCTCCAAACAAACCCCAATATATTTTACAAAGCAATTACTGGCACATTGAACCCTCAGCATGACATCATTTGATGGCTGCAAGTATCCAAAAAAGCTTGAGCCTGGACAGGCAGGTGTCTCGCCAGCGCTGATGGGGAGACTGGCCCTGCCCTGGGCGGTCGCACGGGCCATTCATGACTAAGCCAGACCCCGAAGACGAATCCTCTGATCTCCTGCATGGTGTCTCCGTTGTGCCGAGAGTGAAGGCTGCACCTCCTCACACAGCCTCGGCCAGACGCTCTCGTTTACCAGTCATCTACTCTATTACAGGGAGAACCAGCGATCTGGAGGAGATCCTGCTAAGCCAAAAGGCCCTGAAATTACCAAGGCACCCGGTCTACAAAAGCCGGTGGTCTGGGAGTTCTAGGTGGATACAAGAAGCTGGCTCAGGTGAACACGGCAAAAGCTTTAGGTTTCTGACCACCATCTGACAGACCACATTTCCCCGGTAATTACATAATTTGTTTATATTGCTCACAATCAGAAGTAATAAAGGTAAAACCAGTTTAGGGCAGATGGGTTTGTTTATTTTTTTAATTTTTTTTTTTTTTTAGTTGTTTCTCATCTCATAATCCTCTTTCTAGCTCATCGGCCCTAGTGGGCTGAGGCTCTATTTAAAAAGGCTGCAAAAATGAAGCGGTGAGCTGAGACCCGATGAATCCAGACTCTGGAGTAAAGACCCATAAAAAGGAGGGCAAGAAACGCTTGCTGGTGGTAGAGCCAGAAAGGAAACTATTAAAAAGCCATCAAATTCCTTCTGCAAAGGCCACATCACAAAACAGTGAATTTTGCGGTGGGGAAATAAAGGGTGGGGAATGAGGATTATTTTAGATACAAAGTTGGTTAACTATGGCAACCGAAGCAAAGAGAAAACAACTCTGCAAAACAAACTACATACAACGTTAGGTCCAGGTTATGAGAAGCCAGGAAAGAAAAAAGGTAAAAAACGGGCCTGGGTCAGTGAGGCGGGGGGAATGAGACCCAGGCCCGGGAGCTGGCTCCGGGAACGAGCTAAGCCCACGAGAGGCTAAGGGAGGGGCCGTGTGTGGGGCAGACAGCACTGGACAGGAGGCCGTCTCGGAGTCAGACCCAGCTCCGGCAAGCGTGATAGAATGGAAACTGGGTGACGCCGCTACTTGTCTCAGAGACAAACGGTGCTTCTTTGCACAGGCAAGGGCCTCGGGCTTAGTTCAGGAGAAGCCTCGGCGTGTGTTTGCATTACAGCCCGGCAGGTCACAAAATGCATGAGAGGCATGTAAGAATTCCAGTCCCTTCCTTCGGGCAGACTGCCTACCTGGGCCTCTCGGTGACCCCACACCGTGGCGAGACCGAGGGAACGTGGCCTGTGATGCTCTGGGTACAGTTCTGTGAGAAGCCGGTAACAGAAGGGCACAGCCCGGAAGACAAGGGGTCTAGGTTTAGACTCCAATTCTGCCCCCTGGCTTTCTGGCTGTGAGCGTGATGGGGAGACAGCTAGAACCTGGGGCAGGTCCTCAACCCTCTCAGCCCTCTTCTCATCCATCAGACGGACACCTATACCACGTGTTACTGTGAGGTAAGCACGGCTGGCAGAGTATACGGTACTCTGGGGGACTCACATCACCGATGTCATCATCCCCACCGGACCTCAGCCCACTCCCAGCAAGTCCCTGATCTCAATACTCCCAGGGCTGTGGACCAGAGAAGAGAGCTCACGTGGTAGGCCGGAGACGAAACTGAGGTCAGAATGTGAAAGTGGACGAGTCCATCACATTTCTCAGGCTGTAATGGCTAAGACCCGTGTGCTAGCCAAAGCAGGCTGCTTTTTATCTGTGACCTACCTCTCCGTGGAAAAAATGACCCTCCTCCCCAAATCTCTGCAGGTGCATCTGAGAGCGTGCACCTTTCGGCCCAGCGTGAATGCCAACCTACTTGACCGGGGCCTGATTTCTCAGGTGGCTTCCCTCTTCTGACCTGCTGAGGCCCAAGTCTGCGCGCTGGGAAGGGAAGGTGGTCAAACTTTCATCAGGATTACCCAGCACTGGTTCTGAGCGGACACTTATCCCCAGAGACTCAAAATGTCACGAAGGTTCCCCCCATCCAGGGTCAGGCTGATGGAGGTCAGCTGACCAGTGACGTTTTAGCTCAGGTTCATCTCACTGTGAGCTCAGTGGGTCACTGAAGTCACCCTGCAGCGGTTTTTCCAGTTTCAGGATTATAATTGGACCAAACACACAACTAGTAGAATCCCCGCAGGAAATAAGGTTTTTCAAACTTTCAGAAACAAACTTTACTTAAGATTTAAATTCCCGTGCTTGGTATAAATCTGATCGTTCTGTAAGATGAAAAGATTAAACATTGAGCTGCCCAGAGCTGGAGAAAAGGAGAGTGTTATTTGGAGGTGACAGGTTTGGTGGTAAATTAAACTTTGAGAGTCTGTGGGATCCCAGGAACCACTTACAGGCTTCTTAC
>PVHT021183543.1:23680452-23706752 GCA_004024745.2 Catagonus wagneri | reverse complement strand
GGAACTTCCATATGCCTCAGGTGCGGCCCTAAAAAAAAAAAAATCAAGCAGGTGCTCGCATCTCATCACTCTCAGGCATAAGTAGTGTTGAAGTCTCCCAACAAAGTGGGCTTTACTCAAACTGGGGGCCAGCAGGCTCAGCCTAAGGATAAAGTCGGCAGGAGCTGTGGCAAGCCTGGCACTTCCTAGAAAGGGATACAAAATACCCAGGATTTTATAAATCTACCTCTAAGCATCCTCCAGAAATTAGACTTTGATGTTCTAGTCAATTTCATTTAACCACTTCAAGAGCACATGCACTGCCTTTCAAGACACCAGAGATAAGCAGCAGTCCCTGCCCTTCTGAAGGCTTCTGGTCAGTACAAGAATGGCTACAGCCGTGAGAACAAGGACCAGGGCACAGTTCTGTCTGAGGAGCAGGGCAGGGTGGTCGCAATGAGAAAGGCAGGTTGAGAGCCAGCGGCCATGAATCGGGTCTCCCAGGATGGAGAGTGAGCAGGCAGCCCGGGGCGGGGTGTAAGCTTACAGTGAGGGACGCAGGTCCTCTGGGGCAGCTGCACAAGAGGCATAGCAGGAGGGGGCAGGAACGAGGCTGCAGATGAAGCTGGAGTCAGGTCACGTAAGGAATGGTGTCTGGTGGACTAAAAACATTTGAACTCTAAGAAAAGGGAAGTGACTAGAAATTCTAAGTATTTAGGAGAGAAACTGCCTATTGGAACTGGGAAGTCACCAATGTTCAGCGAGACATACCATTTAGGTTAAGACCTCCAGGCTGCTGACAACACTCTGGTTTGCCACTAAGTACTGATTTCAGAGATGTCAACATGTGAAAGAGCGAGCATGTCTGAGAATCCACAAAAAAGGTTCCCTCTGGAGGCAGGAGGAGCTAGAAAGGCCAAGGCAGACTAGCAGCCAGGAGAGGCCTTCGGGAGGTTCTGAGGGCTGGCAAAGGAGGCAGCGAGCAGGGGATGGCGGAAAGGCCTTGGAGGTTAAGCGTCAACAGAACTTCGTAACTTGTCACACTGTGATGCAAAGAAGAAGCCAACCCTTTCTTCTCACTCCAAATGCGCAGGAAAGTGAGGCTCGAAAGACTAAATAACTTGCTGATGGTCTCACAGTGAGAGGCAGGCCCCGCAGTCTCCAGCCTGGATTCCCAGCCGTGCTGCTTTACTGCTGCCTCTTGGCACCAGCACAGCAGCAGACGCTGACACGTAGTCCCTTCATCTCCCACCGGGACACAGTTCCCTGGAAGCACCCACATGTACCCCCTCCCAGGAGTTTAACCTTCATCAAGTCCCTAGAACTGAGAGACAACCAACCGCACAATATACAGATTCATTTTTCACAGAGGAGTAATCATGATTTTTGACAAGCGTGTTGAGGTAAACAATTCAACAATATTTATCACAAGTCTTCAAAATGCTCAGTCAATTTGACATAAAAATCCCACTCTAGGAATTTATTCTAAGAGAAGAGTAAGTACCAAAAGGACAAAAACAAAAACTAAGAAACAAAACCTACCACCACCAGCAACAAAAAGGCGCACCAAGCACTAAAAAAAAAAACAAAAGCGCAGAACTCCTATTTCATTCAGCACAGTAAAAGTGAGGAATAGAAACAACTCAACTGTCTACAAGCTGTTAACGGTTAATACGGGCACTGCCACTTAGTTGAATGCTTTCAAGGGCCATGTTTTACCTTCAATAAAATTTACTTCAAAAGCCAAAAGAGGAGTTCCCGCTGTGGCACAGCAGGTTAAAGATCTGGCGTTGTCTCTGTAGCAGCTCGGGTCACAGCTGCGGCTGGGATTTGATCCCTGGTCTGAGAACTTCCACATGCTGCGGGTGCAGCCAAGAAAAAGAAAAAGAAAAAGGCCACAAGAGGTCAAGTGACATGCCATAGCATGCTTAAAGTGAAGTGCAAAAAAAATATAAAATTTTTAGTTACGTTTAAGAAAATATTATAAAGGAACCCAGAAATGAGGTTTGAATTTGTCATGACCACAGCCATCCCTGCTTCTGATTAATTAAAAATTTTAATACAACAACTTTTAACTAAAGAAGTGGCTTTGAAACTCGCTCTGGAGAAGATGCTGAGGATGAGGACCATTTGGCACGTTCTTCCAAGATGAGGACACAGACCAAGCCCTGGCCCCAGTCTCAACGACCTTGAGCTGCGCCACTATAAAGAGGCTGGGCCCAGTGTCAACACCACAGGGTGTGTTCACTTCAAAGTACTTCATTAATCAAATGTCACTGCACACCAGAGAACAGAGCCCTAAGGGTGGCTGCCAGGGCAAAACATACTGTCCTGCGGAGGCCAACCAGGAACTCAGCCCCAGTGGAAAGGAGCCGGTCAGGTGTGGGGTCACAGTCATCTACGCCCATGCTTACACGGCCATGCGGCCCTGGGGAAAACTTCTTAAGACCCCACAAATATTTCATTTTCCGTAAACTGGGAAGAGACATCCACCTCAAAGGCTTGAGTGTAACACTCGAAGCATCTCGCCAGGTGCCTGCACCCCAGGGCAGACAACCACTGGGTGTTTATCGTGTTAATGAGTCTGGACGGTCATGAAGCAGCATGTCAAGAACAGGGAAATTGGAAAGAATGTCAGATTTAAACCTAGACCCTGACCCTTCACCCCTGTGGTACTGGACAAGTTACTCAACCTGATGGATCCTGATTTTCCTGTATGACCAGATTACAAAAACTCCAACCTCAAGTGGAGGGGATTATGCGAGAGGATGAACCATGAAAATCTAGGAAAGCTTAGCTATTAGGACTTGGAAATATTGTAGAGATCTTGTTAAAAAAATGCAGATCCCATCGGCCGGGCAGCCCTGGCTCGCTTCTCTCTCCATGTGCAAGGGCCCTGCCACTCACCTGGGCCTCACCGCTCTCCAGGCTTGCTTCTGGTTTACCTTTTACAACTCATCCTTCCCTCCCCTCCACTTAGCCTCGGCTACACTCTCCTCCCTTAGACTGGGCATCGCCGGGGTCTGGGTACCACAGTGGGATGAGACCAAGTCTCTGGGCTCCTGTGATGCCCCTCACGCACACTGAGCAGCTGATCGATAGCTGGGTGCAATGAATCAAGATGAGAACCACCAGCTGGAGAGGCTTAAAACAGAGGAATAGCAGGGAACATTCGAGTACAGAGCATGTAGAATATGTGTAGATTAAGACAACTAGGTGAGCATCCAGAATCTGAGTCACTGAGGAGGATCCCTGGCTAAATATCACCAAAAGCCAAATTCAAGTTGAAAATAAACGGACAGGATGGGAAGCTAAGCTCTCCTTGACAGAATTTATTTACATTATAAAAAGTCCTACCCAAAGCAACCTCAATTAATCAAAGCTCTCAATTAAGTAAGGGCTGCTTCTATCTCTTGGGGCTGGCATCTAAAACTCCCAGTGCACACAGACGGAAGGCAGTTTGTCAGCAGCAAGAGAAAAGTCTGTGTGGTTTGTCCCAAGACAATCAGGAGGAGACCAGAGAGGAGGCAGAAGGGTCCCTGGCAGCTGAGACACAGGGGAGGCACCAGCAGAAATCAGCAGTGCCCCAAGTACCAGTTAATACATAATCAAAGATAAACAGTAGTCATTAGCTTCTGAGTAAAACCTGATCATGCCCAAGCAAAACAGGAGCGTCCAGAACTTAAGCCACCCGTCCCTAGAGTGCAGCACAGTTGTTAAGGAATGCAGAGCCAACCCAGAACGCGGGCTGCGAACCTGCCTTGGTTATCTGCTTAGCTGTTCTACATCAGGCAGTTTCACCATCCTCAGTGCCTCACCTGTAAACTGAGGATAATTACGGCAGTGATATCAAAATGGGGTCGTGAGGACCCAATCACTTAACAGGTATAAAGCCTTTAGAACAGCTCCTAGCACAGAACCATCAGTGAGTACTAGCTTTATCTAGAGTGAAACTGGGACAAAGACCTTTTAAACCCCAGTCAATACCAATGTTCTACTCTATCCCACTCATTTCCAGGGTTCCAAATGCCTCCTTTATGTATATTATGTAAGTCAGGGTAGCCAAAAATTACCATTCACCTTGCTGCCTCTACCCGGTCATCTCTAACGAGGCCCCAAGTTGCGGCAGTAGAGATTTCAGAGTTGCTTTCTAGGGGCCGGGGCGGGGGAGGGGACGACAGCCTGGCTCTGAGCCCAAGGTCTCCCTGTGGTCTCGGTGGGCTGACACAAGTCTGCAGGCCGACACCCCAGCCACCAAGACTCTGGTCCCTCCTCACACCGACCCCCCCTCATCTTCCCGAGGTCTGCTTCCTTCCCTGCTTCCCCAGGATCCTATGCTCCCAAAGGGAACCTTCGCCATTTTCCAGGGCACCCACCACCCTTGACCTTGCACTGTGGTCACTGGGTGCCTCATGGAGGAAGCTGTGGCCTTTTCTTATACAGTGTGTGGCTCACCGTCACCTGAGGCGTCGGGGTGCAGACAAGACCACCTCCGAGGGCCGAGATTCCCACCCATATCAAGTCACCTTAAGGTACCTTGAGAGCAGCAAATATCAAATAATTGGCAAAACGTACAAGCTTTCCCAAGCTGGGATAAGCTAGGCCCCTAGCTTTCCCAAACTTCTAATCATTCAGTTTTATGAGCCTTGAGCATTTGTCCTCGATTTTGGGGGGCCCTTATTTGTTGCTACTTGTCAGAAGGATCAGTGTGCACCTTAAGAGAGCGCTCCAGAATTGGAGTTTGACAATGAGCTCAGGCTTGCCAGCTGTCTCAAGTGGCAGTAACCCCGTTTTAGGTGCAATCAGCATAGGGTCCTTTGGCGATGAAAACGAGGGTATAAAAGCAAACTGCTGATGTCTTAACCCTTTTTTTAATGAAAAGTACTTTAAAAAGTTAAACCAAACCACCAACCCATCAACCAAATTTACAGGACTATTAATTTGGTTTCAAAAAGCCTGGGAGGCTGGTTTGAAAGCTACCACTAACTCAACTGGGGCAAGGCCTGTCCCTTTTCTGGGCTTTAATTTCCTTCCCTGTGAAACAGTCCAGATCAGACATCTAAGACAGCTCAGTACTGACTGCCTCAAACGTTTTTTTTTCTTTTTTCTTTTTAGGGCCAAACCCAAGGCATATGGAAGTTCCCAGGCTAGGGGTCAAATCAGGGCTGTAGCCGCCAGCCTACACCACAGCCACAGCAAAGGGGGGTCCAAGCAGCGTCTGTGACCTACACCACAGCTCACGACGATGTGGAATCCTTAACCCGCTGAGCGAGGCCCAGAATTGAATCCGAGTCCTCATGGATACTAGTTAGGTTTGTTACTGCTGAGCCACAACGGGAACTCTGCCTCAAACTTCTGTTCTCTACGTAATGCTCTGGGCAGACCTGCTTGGTCTGTCTATGCTCAGAGAGAAACGAAGGACATAAGACACAGAAGTCTATCAAAGTTGGAGAAGACTAAGAACTGCATTAAGAGGTCCCTTACCCTTCTTTTTGATATCGGTCTATTTATACAGATTTTTTTCTGGCTGTGCCCGCAGCATGTGGAAGTTCCCTGGCCAGGGATGGAACCTGCACCACAGCAGCAACCTGAGCTGCTGCAGGAACGATGGCGGATCCTTAACCCACTGGGCCGCAAGAGAACTTCCATACATGATTTTTTAAAAAAAACTATAGAAAGGCCTTCTGGCAGAGTGGTAACTTAAGAGGAGAAAAACAACCGTTCTCTCTTTGGCCCAGATGTGAAATAAAGTGACTTTCTTCTCTACCTAGCCACATCTTCCTAGGCCCCTTTCTTGCAAAGGCCCACCCTCTCTGCTAACTTCTGGCTGACTCTGGAGTCTCATTCCTGTTAATCTGTACAAAGCACGTGTTAATGAGCCAACTTGCCTTTTCCTCCTGTGACCCTGATGAGCATCTGAGTCTCCTACAGCTCCTCAAACTTTTCAAATTAAGTCCCTCTGGGGCAAAGAGGTTTTTTTTTTTTTTCCCCTGCAAATACCACTAAAGGGACTCAGTAAAAGTTTGTGGACTTGGTTCATTGAGACTTTCAGGCAGTTTAACACTTTACAGTCTATTCAAAATTATCCTGGATTGCAGGAGACTGGGGAAGAGGTGACCGCAAAGGACATTCTGTTTGAGGATAGAGCTGAACTAGATTATCTGCAAACCAGAAAGAATCTTCCCTGGGGAGGGGCGGACTGGGACTGCAACATTTTGGAAGTTGAAGTCAGGAAAACTGAACCTGAAGTAACTTGGGTCTTTGTTCTCCACGTGAATATTGAGAGCAAAAAGCTCTATTTACAGCCTGTTAACACTTGACAAGTAAATCTGAACCTGAGTTTTTAAGCACAGTCCACATGCACCGTCTTTACTGCTCCGTCCTGGGGCCCAGGACATGAACTGACCCATAGCAGAGGCTCATAGATTTAAGACTCCAAATAACTAAAAGGGACATATTAAGTATGTGGCCTAAAGCAAAATATTTCTTTAGGCCTCAGTTTTAGTTCACAAAGGGAGGAAGAAAATCCCAGGGTTTCTGTCAACTTGGCGCTGCCAACACAGGAAACGGAATGTGTTCCATGGTCAAAAGAATTCGGGAAACTTGAACAGGAACACCAAATACCTTTCTTTTTTTTTTTTTGGTCTTTTTAGGGCTGCATTCGTAGCATATGGAAGTTTGCAGGCTAGGGGTCGAATCGGAGCTACAGCCGCCGGTCTACGCCACAGCCACAGCAACGCAGGGTCCGAGCCACATCTGTGACGTATACTGCAGCTCACGGCAACACCGGATCCTAAACCCACTAAGCTAGGCCAGGATTGAACCTTCATCCTCGCGGATCCTAGTCGGGTTCGTTAACCGCTGAGCCACGAAGGGAACTCCCAGGAACACTGAACCTTAAAAGCGAATTGCCAGTGGAAGGAGATTCAAAATGCAGCCTCAATCTGCTGAAGCAGTGGACTTTTCATCTGGAGCACTGCTGACACTCCCAGGATGCACGGCAACCCTACGACGGAGGTACTTTACCTCGCGGATAAACAAATGCTCCCCAAAGGTTTTTAGAAACCCGCCCCCATGTCCCAAGCAGTCAGTTCAGATAAGCCATGGCTAAAATCGAGGCTAACCCCAAATCCTATGGTAATAACCGCTACTCTACACTGCCACTGTTTACTGTGGAGTTTTGACAAATTCCACAAGCGAGGAAAGTTTGCACAGTATTTGTGCAGGGAGATAAAGCAAAGACTTCCAACTCAAGCTGACACTGCAAGACTGGCATCAATGAATGTAGAGTAGAAAGGGACACTGTGGCAAAGCAAATTCCTACATCCCAAGACAGCTGTGTAATATATCAAAGTCCACACCATTCATTAACCACAGAGAAGACAGTCTGAGAATGAAGTGAAGAGCTTGCAGAATACAAGTGAGTCAAAGAATCTCCTGGAGAGTCCTTTCCAAACAAACACATTCACCCTGGAGAAAGGGTGGGCTTTTAAGACAGATGGGGCAGGGATTGACATAAAAAGTAGAAGCCTATTTTGAAAAAGGACCCTGGGTAATACAGAGCACATCCCTCAATCCATTTCAAACGACTATCTTGAAAGAGCGATGGGCTCGTAGGACATTAAAGTCAGGCCAAAGCTCCAAACAAAATGCCTTATACAACCCTACCCCAGATCCTACCCATTCTTAGTAAGGTCAGGTCCAGTTCATCCTCCGGGTAGGGATGGACACCATCACCCCTTTTAAAAGCATCGGGAGACCTTGAATCATGGCAGGTCTGGGTTCACACCGCTTAAGCTATGAAAAATTGTAAAGAAACCAAGAGTAGAGCCCGACTTTCCTTACAAGCTGATTAACCTTCATCAACTTATGGTCATTCCCCTCTAATCCTTAGTTTCTCCATTTATAGAAAGGGGAGAGGATTTACTTTTAAAGTTATTACCTGAAGTCACTCGGTAAGATATCTAGGGCATGGCTGGGGCTCAGATTAGCAAGCTTTCCTAGCCCACTGGCTCCCTCCTCTTTCAACAGACCCTTGGCTACTTGCAGTCTGAACAAGACTTGTGAGTACCAAGCACTCGGGATCCACACACTCCCTAACTGCAGTTAAAACCCCGAAACTAGGACTAGCCCTCCGGGCCTGCAAAACCCCCCTGTCAAACTGAGCCCATCTTTCCTATGTATAAAACCACTTGCAAGCCGGCCTCACAGGGTAAGAATAAGCAGAGGAAAAAGATGTTAGATGTTGTTGGGTGACTGCTGTGGGCCCACCTGTGGGTTATTATTTTTCAAGTCCCAAGAGGACTTAGCCTGAAAACTGACAGTTTGTTTGACTGCCCTGGGAGGAAGGGCTGGGGGTCTGGGAGGAAAAGCAAGACCAGGAAGCAAGAATTTGCAGGGTGGGGTTGGAAGGTGTCAGGCTTTTTCGAGCCAGAGAGGGAAGGAATACAGGTGGGTCCAGCAAACTTTCTTCTTTTTATTTGCTTTAGGAGGGAAAGAGAAGAGACCGTCGAGTGCGTTGTGGGAGGCTGTTAGTTTTCCCAAGTCTGAACCCAACCCCCTCCGCTCTCAAATCCGATCTTAAAAGTGCCGGGCTTTTCTTAATAATGGCTCACACTTATTGAGCACTTAATGAGACAATGGTTAGCACTTAATGAACATTTGTTATGAAAATAGCAGCTAACGATAGCGCTGAGGACTGATCCAGGATCCTGAGGTGAGAGGATGGCCCAAACGCCTGGCCCGGAAAAGAGGGTGTGTCTGGTCCAGGGTGACAGGACCAGGACCAAGGTCTAGGAGGTCCCCGGATAAGTTTGAGCAGAGCCCACCAGATTCTTGGCTCCAGGCCCTGCGTAGCCAAGGCGGGCCGAGACGCCCCTACCTTTGAGCGAAGTCTCCACCAGGCGCAGGTAAAGCTGCGAGTTCTTGTTGCCGTGGCTCATGCGCTGAGCTAGCCCGTTGCGTTGCAGGACGCACTCCTCAAACTGCACGACGTTCTGGTGGCGCCGCTTGAGGCTGGTCAGGGCCCAGAATTCGGCCAGCGCCAGCTCTACGTTCTCGGGAGCGTCGCAGCGGATCTTCTTGACCGCCACTCGGGCCCCGCTGCGCCCGGCCACTGCCTCGTACACCACGCCGTAGCTGCCGCGCCCGATCTCCGCCAGCAGGCTGTAGCGCGGCCGCGCCGACCCGCCGCCGCCCTCCGGTCGCCGCCTCGCCAGGTAGGCCTCGCCCGGGGCCTCGCCCGCCACCGGATCCATGGCCTGGGCCGCCGCCGCCGGCCTCAGCTTCGCGCTGAGCGCCCGCGGCACTGGGCTTCGCCTTTTCCGCTCGGGGCTTTGTGTACCTCTGCGGGCGCCGTCCTCTTCCCCCGTTTCCATGGCTGCGGGCGGCGGGGGGAGCAGCAACGGCGCTGCCCGGGCCCCCCCTGCCTCATCCCTCCGTCCAGCCCCGGGACGCGGAGGAGCGAGACCTTGGATTGTGACCTGCGGGCGAAAGAATCGGTTAAACGCGCCGGCCGAGGCGGGGAGGCAAGGAGCGCAGGCCGCAGGGCGTCCCACCTCCTCCTCCTCCTCCTCCTGCGGCCGCCACGGCCCCTTTAAGACGGAAGCCACGGCTGCTGACTGAACGGGGGAGGGGAGGGGAAAGCGGGAAAGACGAAACCACGGGGCAGTGGCTCAGAGGGGGAGCCGGAAAGAAAAGCAAAACCTCCCCGTCTGTTCAGTTGATTTATCCTATGGCAATACGAAAAACAGGGACCTGCAGCTGTCGTGACTTACGAAAATCGCCTTAAGCGCCAATTCGGACAGTGGAAATCTTCCCCCCCCCACCTGGCTCCCTCTGGGATGCCCCTCCCCGCGTCCCGCCCTGTGTTCTCCCGGGTGTAAACAGTCCATTGAATTAAGCCCGAGCGGTTCCCCGCGGACAGACCCAAGTCCCGAAAGGCTGCGGGTGGAAGGAGTCGTCTTAAAAGTTCGGCGTCCCTGAGCGCGCTAATCTGGGGGCCCAACTGCTCTCTCCGGGAGGCTCCGGGGCCGTCCCACCTGGCTGCTAAGTTTTACTCCGCGGACCGCACTCTTACCTGGTTGGCTCCCTTCCACTTCCGGGCAGCCCGTTTCCCCTCTAAGGCCCCGGGTTGGGGATGGTCCGCTCCGGGACAGGGCTGCCTGTGGTACAGAGCGGCGCGAGAGGCGGTGGCCCGGGCCGGTCGTGCAACGGAGCTTGAGGCTGCACGGGTGATGGCAGCGGCGTTCTTGGGGGAGAAGTGAGCGGCCGGGCTCCCGCGGCTCTCCACGTGTTCGCGCCAGCTGAGCCCTTTACGTAACCCTTTTATATAAGCCTCACGTCCGGCCCGCACTCGGGCCAGCGGGGGCTCCTGGTGGCCCATCCCCCGGGAGGCCGGACGAGTACCGCGCTGCCTGGGTCCTGCCAAGGTCGGCCGACCAGCCGCAGCCGGGCGTACCCACGCCGCGCCAAGGCCCAATCACAGGCGAGAACACCTAACCCGCAGAAAATGGGCGCCAAATTCCCGCGATCTGGCTATAGCTCCCGGGTCTCCGAAGCCGCCTGCGCAGCACAACCTCCTCTCTTCCTGGCCTGCGCTGGAAGAGGCGCAGCATGCAGTAGGCCCAAATAAATACTGATTGCTTGATTGGATTGGTCGGTTTAATTAATGCATAAGTATTGCCTGGGAACCGCCCGGACTGGGTTGGAATCTACGTCCTGCCTCCTGTTAAGCCCCTTGATCCTAGTCAAAACATTACCCCACTTGGAGCCTCATTTTACTCTTCTGAAAAATGGGTAGGCCTTAACTCCCAGGGTTGATAGCATTAAATGAAATGTACATATACATATATATTTGTATCTAAAGTGGCTAATTGGGCGCAGGCCTGAGAGCGTTGCTGTAAGCTCCATTTAGGCGTGAATTTTTTTTTCCTGTCTTTTGTCTTTTTAGGGCTGCAACCTTGGCATATGGAGGTTCCCAGGCTAGGGGTTCAATCAGAGCTACAGCTGCCGGCCCACGCCAGAGCCCCGTCTGCGACCTACACAGCAGCTCACGGTAACATCGGATCCTTAACCCACTGATCGAGGCCAGGGATGGCACCCGTAACGTCATTGTTCCCAGTTGGATTAGTTTCTTGCTGTACCGCAATGAGAACTCCTAGGCGTGAATTTTTAAATATTTTTTTCACTGCTTTATACTCCAGTGCCTATTAGATGCTCTATATCTGTTAACTGAATCTAGGAATTTATTGAGTGCCTATAATATGCTAGGCACCATTTTTGTTCTAAATTGCCAGGGAAAGAGCAGCAAACAAGACAATCTCTACTTTGGTTGAGGTTCTGTGCCTCATGGAATCATATGGGTAACCTTGCCCAAGTTAACTTTTTTTTTTGCCACAGCAATAACCCTAGCTACAGTAGTGACAACTCTTGAGTCCTTAACCACTAGGCCACTAGGCAACATCATTAATTAACTTTCTTTTGTCTCTAGTCCTCATATGTAATATGGGAAGAACAGTAGTTGGAGAATTCACTGAGGGTAGATGGTTAAAGCACTTAGGATAGGGCTTCGCACACGTTAAATGTTAGATACTATTAAACTAATACACAGGATCATTTTTGACAATGTAAGTGTGTAATGAAGAAGAAGAAGCTAAAGAGTGCCTGAGGGTTGGGGTCAGGCCACTTCTGTTAGTGTGGTCACTGAAAAAAAAAATTTTTTTTTTTTTTTTTTTTGCTTTTTAGGGCCACACCCGAGGCATACGGAGGTTTCCAGGCTCGGGTTTGAGTCAGAGCTGCAGCTGCTGGCCTATGCCACAGCCACAGCAATGCAGCAACGCCCGATCTCAGCTGTGTCTGTGACCTACACTAGAGCTCAGGGCAACGCCGGATCCTTAACCCACTGAGACCAGGGACTGAATCTGTGTCCTCGTGGATACTAGTTGGGTTCGATACCACTGAGCCACAGGAACTCCCTCATGTACTTTTAAAGTCATCATAATAATTTGTTATATTTTACCACCTATCACATTCTCTCTTGTGTATATGTTTGTGTATATATTTCATGCAATATGTATATGTACTTCTTTTCCCCAAAACCACTTTAGAGTAAGTTTCAGACATCATGCTCTTTAATTCCTAAATACTTCCATGTGTATTACCTAAAAACATGGATATGCTCTTGCAAAATTTCAGTACAATTATCAAAATCAAGAACTTTAACAATAATATGATTTAATACAACTTCCATAGTGAAATTTTGCTAATTGTCCCAGTAATATAGCTGTCCTCTAGGAGCCAATCAGGGACACATATTGCATTTAGTTGTCATGTCCCTTTAGTTTCTTTTAACCTAGGAAGACAGTTAATTACTCAGCTTTTCTTTGTCTTTCATGACCTTAACATTTAAAAAAATTTTTTTTAGTTAAAGTAGAGTTGATTTACAATGTTGTACCAATTTCTGCTGTATAGGACCTTAACATTTTTGAAGAGTATTGGTGAGTTATTTTGTAATGCCCCTAAATTTGGATTTGTCTGATTTTATGATTAGAATCAGGTTATGCATTTTTGGGATGAATGGCACTGAAAGAAGCTGTGTCCTCAGTGTATCACATCAGGAGGCCATAATACTGATGCAGTTAACTATGATTGTTTAGTTAAGGTGGTGTCTGCCTAGGTACTCCCCTGAAAAGTTAACTATTTTCCCTTTGTAATGATTAAGCATCTTGTGGGAAGGTATTTTGAAACTATCCTGTTCTTCATCAGACCCTCACCCACTGTTTTTAGCCTTCATTGATGATTCTTGCCTGGGTCATTTATTTTAATGGTTATAGAATGGTGATTCAAAGGCCTCTGTATTAGTTTGCTGGGGCGGCCATGACAAAATGCCACAGATTGGGTGGCTTGACAGAAATGTATCTTCTCATGGTTGTGGAGGCTAGAAGTCCAAGATCAAAGTGTTGGGAGGCTTGGTTTCTCCTGGAAGCCTCTGTCTTTAGTTTGCAGATGGCTTCCTTCTGGCTGTGTCCGCACAAGACCTTTTCTCTGTGTGGGCATCTTTACCTCTTCTTACAAGGACACAGTCATATTGTATTAGGGCCTACCCTAACTGGCTCATTTTAACTTAATCACTCCTTCGATGACTTTATCACCAAATATGTTACATTCTAAGGTACTGGGGGTTGTGAATTCCAAGTATGAATTTGGCAGAGGTGGGTGGGGGTGGGAGTGTGGCGGAATGACACAATTAAGTCTATTAACAGTGACACTTCAGCCAAGACCTCAGGCCAGCCATGCTAAAACTAGTGGAAATGCATTTCAAGAAGAAGGAATAAGTACAGATGTTGTGAGTGAGGAACGTGATTGACGTCAAGTAAGCCAGTTGGGGAGAATGTGAAATGGTACAACCACTTTAGGAAAAAAAAAAGTTTGGTAGTTTCTTGTAAAGTTAAATATATATCTACCCTATGGCCTAGCAAGATGAAAACATGTGTTCATTAAGACACGAAAATTTGCATAAAAATGTTCGTAGTGGCTTTTTCTGTGAGAGTCCCAAACTGGAAAACACTCCAATGTTTATCAGTAAGCGAATGGGTAAATTGTGGTATTGTACCAAGAAATGCTGTTCAGTGGGGGGAAAAAAAGGAATGAACCATTGCTAATGACAAGAATGACTCAAAATAATTATGCTAAGTGAAAGAAGTCAGGCACAAAAGGGTGTATACTGCATGATGCTACATACAATTCTTGAAAACGCGAATGAATTTATAGTGATGGAAAGCAGAGTCATAGTTGGGCTGGGTACGGAGGATGGAATACGAAGGCACATGAGAGACTTTTTGAGAGGATGGATATGTTCATTATCTTGAAATTATCCTGTGATACTTTGGGGGAGGGAGGAGAACATGTTAAAACACTTGAGGAGTTCCCTGATGGCTCAGTGGGTTAAGGATCTGGCATTGTCACTGATGTGGACGGGTTCAGTCTCGGGCTGGGAAATATCCACGTGCCTCGGGTGTACTCTGCTCCTCCCCACAAAAAAGACTAAAATATTTTTTAAAATAATAAAAATACTTCAAACTGTACACTTTAAATAAGTGCAATTTTTGGACATCAGTTTTACAGTTTTGTGTCAATAAAGCTATAAAAAATAATGAGGGAAAAGAATACGTATTATTTGATTCCATTAAAATAAAGTCAAGAAGCTACACTGATCTCTGGTGGCAGAAATCCTATCGGTGGTCATCTTTGGGTGGAAATTGACTGCTAAGAGGCACAGGGTGATGGAATTTTATTGTATATAAATTATGTTGCGATAAAGTTGGATTAAAAGGTGAAAAAAACCTTGCTGCCATGAACACCCATATCGTATCTTAGAGCTTCTAAGGACGGAAGTTTGCATCGCGCTCAGGCAGGGCTCTGGCTCCATTCCAGTTCTCGCTGGTCCCGTGGGCTGAATGGGGCCCGCAGAACCTCCCAGCTATTTCCCCACCTGAACTGTAAAGAGATTGGATCTGGGGTTCCCACTGTGGCTCAGTGGTTAATGAGCCCGACCAGTATCCATGAGGATGTGGGTTCAATCCCCGGCCTCGCTTAGTGGGTTAAGGATGCAGCGTTGCTGTGAGCTGTGGTGTAAGTCGCCAATGCGGCTCAGATAAAGCATTGCCAGCAGTTATAGCTCCAATTTGACCCTAGCCCAGGAATCGCCATATGCCTCAGGTGTGGCCCTAAAAAGACAAAAAAATAAAATAAAACAAGATTGGATCTGAAGCTGTGGGAGAGCCATGAGGAGTGCATGCTTTTGCATGCTGTGAGAAAGACCAAGCTACACGAAAAAATGTTAATGGCTGGACAATTGTTTTTTAATTTTTTTTAATTGTTTTGCTTTTTTTTTTTTAAGGGCCACACCCATGGTATATGGAAGTTTCTAGTCTAGGAGTTGAATTGGAGCTGCAGCCTATGCCACAGCCACAGCAATGCCGGATCCGAGCCGTGTCTTTGACCTACACCACAGCTCACAACAACTCTGGATCCTTAACCCACTGAGTGAGGCCAGGGATCGAACCTGGGTCCTCACAGATACTAGTCCGGTTCGTTAACCACTGAGCCACGACAGGAACTCCTGGTTTTTCTTCAGTTACAGTGGTAACCTGTTCTCTTATTCTTAGGACCAATAGCCAACATTCATTAAAGTTTTCTGTCAGGCACAGAAGGTAACACAGACTTCTCACGCCTATGAGGTCGTTACGGTTATTAGCCCCATTTTACAGATGAAGACATTAAGGGGAGGAGCTGGATTAGCTGCGATTTGAACTGAGACCCCAGGCCCTTCGCACCGTCTTACCGCGCTCAGCCCTCCCTAGGACGGGCATTTATGTGAACAAATATGACCTCTTCCTCACCTTCCCTAGCAGCAAACATGCCTGTGCCTGGCTCCGTGGAGCCTCGCATGCACTGGACATGACCAGAACGCAGTATTCACAGGAGAAATGAAAGAAAACGGAGGGAGCAGCAGGGAGCCTTAGGCCCTTCCTGTAGGCCCCGGCCTTTGAGGGGCTGACATAGAAAATGAGACATAGTGGAATCACGTGATTCCAAGTAACAGTAGCCCTGCAAAGACAATAATGCAGGTGCTCTTTGGGGGTGGAGGGTTTGGGAAAACCTCTCTAAGGAGGTGACTTGTTGAGCAGAGACCCGATGGAAGTAAAAGAATCAGCCGGATGCAGACTGACTAGGACAGTTCGTGTTGGGGGAGGGGCAGGTGCAAAGGCCCTGAGAGGGGAGCTCGCGAGGAGGTGGTGCGACTGGGGTGCAGGGGACACGGAAGGGGAGTGGGAAGCAGAGTGGGGATGCTCCCTTCCCGTCCCCGGGACTGCAGGGGCTGAGGACACTCAGGGGCAGCCAGCCTGGAGGGAGGGTTGGGATGGGGGCTCCGTGAGAAAGCATTCGTTCTGGCCTGGAGGTGGCAGGGGACTGTGGCAGAGAATCAGTCGTCTGAAATGTTTGTAAGTAGGGGAGCCGAGGGTGGGAAGGGGTTAGGGGAAGAGATGCTGATGTGGAGTATGGGAGGGGGCCCTCGGAAGGGCTGTGGCGGTGCTGAAGGACAGAAGCTTGGCAGGGGTGCCTGGATGGAGGGTGTCCTCTGAGCAGGGGACACTGGGAAGGGCTGCGGGAAGGCTTTGCTTGAACTCTCCTCGCTTGTTGCATCTAGGCTGCAGGAGGGATGGCTCCAAGAAAATCTAGAGCCGGTTATCCTTCCTAACACAACGCCCTGGGCTCACATCGCTTACAGGGAGTGACACTAGTCCCCACTTTATTAATGGGAAGATGGAGCCTCAGAAGCTGTTATATCACAGGTGTAATCACAAACAATTGGAATAGCCAAAATCTGACCTCCCAGCAGTCTTGCCTTTTGATGTCCAAGTTCTTAACCAATATACAACCCGTGTTCTCCAGCTTGAGGGCAGCAAGTCCTGGGTAGGGCTGGATCATTTGCGTTGCTCGCTAGGTCCCAGGTGCTGCTGGTGATAATATTGCTGGTCCAGGAGCCACCGAATTATGCTGTACTGCCCCTAGACTGAGCACAAAGCCAAGGTGATTGTAGAGGACTGGAGTTCTGGCAAAGACTTTGGGGGTGGATTGGAGCTGTTAAATAGAAAACTAAGCAAATAAGACAGGAGGTGATTATCAAAACCAAGAAAACAAAAACAATTTATAAGAAAAACACTGCAATCATCATAAACTACAATGCTCAGCTGGAAATATTACATTGTCATTATAATGTAACAACAGTACATTGATTTAACCAGAAGTTATGATATAATTATTTTGGGAAAATTGGAGAGGGTGTGTATGTGTGTATGTGTGCAGAGAGAGACAGAGAGGAAAACTGAATCTTTATTCTCCATAGTTGTAATTTAATTCAAAAGGGCTAAAATGGAAATTCCTGCTATGCCGCAGTGGGTTAAGGATCCAACTGCAGAGGCTCAGGTTGCTGTGGAGACACAGGTTCGATCCCAAGTGCAGTGGGTTAAAGGATCCAGAGTCTCTGCAGCTCTGGCATAGGTCACAATTGTGGCTTGTATTTGATCCCTGGCCTGGGAACTTCTATGTGCTGCATGTGTGGCCATAAAAAAGGTGGGGGGAGTTCCCATCTTGGCTCAGCAGTAATGAACCTGACTAGTATCTATGAGGATGTGGGTTCAATCCCTGGCCTCGCTCAGTGGGTTAAGAATCAGTATTGTCGTGAGCTGTGGTGTATGTTGCAGCTGTAGCTTGGAACCTCTGTTGCTGTGGTTGTGGTGTAGGCTGGTAGCTACAGCTCTGATTTGATCCCTTGCCTTGATATGCCATGGGTGCAGCCCTAGAAAAACCAAAAAAAAAAAAAAAAAGGTGGTTGGGGGGTGCTAAAATTTTAAAATCTTGAAGTGACACCATAATCAGGTACAGAGAAATAACCACAGAATGAGTTATTCCTTCTTGGGATGGGACTTGGTAGTGAGAAAGGGGATTTTTGTTATAAGCCTTGTATTAGAATCTAACTCTTGGTAGTAACTAGCTCTTAAACATTATCCAGGTGGGGAGGGATGGCCTGGGGTTTGGGACTGGCATATACATACTGAGGTATGTGGACTGATTGGCCAGTGGGTACCTGCTGTGTAGCACAAGAACCCTAGGCGTTCCCATCGTGGCTCAGCGGAAACGAATCACACTGGCATCCATGAGGACTTGGGTTCGATCCCTGGCCTCGCTCAGTGGGTTAAGCATCCGGCTTTGCAGTGAACTGTGGTGTAGGTCGCAGACGCAGCTCGGATCCTGCCTTGTGGCCGTGGTGTAGGCCAGCAGCTATAGCTCCTATTGGACCCCTAGACTGGGAACCTCCATATGCCGTGGGTGCAGCTCTAAAAAGGCAAAAGATTTAAAAAAAAAAAAAAAAGGAACTCTACCTAATATTCTGTGATAATCTATGTGAGAGAAGAATCTGGAAGAGAAGGGATGTGTGAATATGTATAACTGAATCTCTTTGTTACACAGCAGAAATTATCCCAGCCTTGTAAATCAACCACGCTTCAATGCAACTTAAAAAAAATTGTGTATATTTATTATTTGAATTAAAATTGAAATTAAAAGTGGGCACGGGCCACCATGGAACAGCCTGACAGCTTGGTGGCGCTGTTCAGCTTCTGGCCATGACATTTGTGGTTCTTTGTATTACCTAGAAGCTCCTGGAGGGCTACCAGTAGTTAAGTACCCAAATCAGACCCTGAGGACACTACACTAGAGACCGTGCACCCAGTGAGACTCAACAGAGGGCCTTTTGTCTACTTAATTAGTGTCTGAGTCACAGAAAACAAAGATGGAAGCAGAGACAGGCACTCTGTTTCCAAACTTGAGGGGTTGTTCTAATTTCAAATGTTCTTCCCATCAGCCCCTGCAGGGCTCAGAAATTCCAACCTTTCCTCCTCTCCCTTCTGGGAATGGCATAGAAATTCTTTGTCAGGCTCTTCTCCGAGTATTTGTTGCAGAAAATGGGTTACTAAGTTCTTAGGCATTGTTTATGATTTTTAGAAAGATAGAGGAATACAGTGAGCGAGCAGAGCAAAGTCCCTGATTCCATAACTACTGAGACACTGAAAATAAACTATTGGGGAATCTGCTTGACATGTACACAACCATAAGGCACCAAAGCACACTAGTGATCAAAGTAGGAAACATACAGCCTTTTAGGAAGGCAATTTGATAATTCATTGTTTCTTAATTTATTTTATTTATTTTTTATTTTATTTTTTGTCTTTTTGCCTTATCTAGGGCCGCTCCCGCGGCATGTGGAGGTTCCCAGGCTAGGGGTCTAACAAGACCTGTAGCCGTCGGCCTTTGCCACAGCCACAGCCACAGCCACGTGGGATCCGAGCCGCGTCTGCAACCTACACCACAGCTCACGGCAACATCGGATCCTTAACCCACTGAGCAAGGCCAGGGATTGAACCTGCAACCTCATGGTTCCTAGTCAGATTCGTTAACCACTGAGCCACACGGGAACTCCCTTAATATATTTTAAAATTCATACACTTTGAACCAGCGATTTCATTTTTACGATTTATCCTATAAAGTACTTACCCAAGTGTGGAACGATATATGTGCTAGAAGGATTTTTACGGTCGTCTGTTTTAATAGTAAAATATTGGAGATACTCGATTGCCACCAACTTGAATATAATGTAGCTATCAAAAAGAAGGCACTTGCTCTGTATGTACTACCACAGAACAAGTGTGGACCACACATTGTTAAAGGAAAACCAAATGTAAACTAGGATCTAGAGTACGACCTCCAATTTTGTTTAAATACATATATAATTGCTACATTTCACTGAGTTGTTTCTCTGTCTTGCGGGCTGTCCTAAGTATTCTATATGCACTGATTTATTTATTCCAATACTCATTATCATCTCCATTTTCCCTAGAAACTGAGGCACAAAGAGGTTGTGTGACTTTCTCAAGGCCATAGCACTAAAGTGATGGAGCTTGGTTTCCAACCAAGGTATATCTAAGTCCTAAGCTTGTGGTTCTTGCGGAGTTCCCATCATGGCTCAGGGGTTAACAAACCGGACTAGCATCCATAAGGACTCAGGTTCAATCCCTGGCCTCACTCAGTGGGTTAAGGATCAGGTGTTGCCTTGAGCTGTGGTGTACGTTGCAGATCTGGCTCAGATCCCACATTGCTGTGGCTGTGGTATAGGCCAGCAGCTGCAGTTCCAATCCAATCCCTAGACTGGGAACCTCCATATGGCGTGGGTGCGGCCCTAAAAAGACAAAAGACAAAAAAAAAAAAAAAAAAAAGCTTGTGGTACTTGCATATTACATGTACTTACATGTTAGTTTCTGAATATATAAAGGAAATATTTGGATAAATAATCTAGATGCCAAAAAAAAAAAGATTATTTTTTTGGATCAATAATCTTCTAAGATGCCAGGAATTCTCTCTAGGTGATGTCTTTCAACACTTCCGTATGAGCTGAACTTTTTATGGATGTGTTTTTGGTATTAATTTTTTAAGTCCTTTTTGTAGATCTGAAAAGAAAAATAAAATTCCATTTAAAAAGTTTGCGCAATAATGTAGACCACACTGCAGCTTTCATTTGCTCCGTGAGTACTGACTAAGCTCCCAGCGTTTGCTGGGTTAGGGACTGAGATGAATGAAACCCAGTCGCTGTCACGAAGGAACACATGGTCTCGTGAGGATGCGGAAGGAAGCAGCCTGTCCACAGTCTTTTCCGGCTCTACCGCACTGTGATTTTCCTTCAGAGTTTGCTTGGCCAGAGGGAAATGAGGCTGTGCCATAGGTATCAACGCTCAAAGTGTTGCCTCTTTCAGCTAATGGGAACCAGGTGCTGTGCAGGGCCCTGAACTACACTGTCTTTCTCTAGAGAATTTATTATTGGTTCATCCAGCATTTGCTGGGCCTTGGGCCCTGTGGGTGAGCTGGAAATCCTAAGATGAAAACAAGTTTTCTGCTAATAAAATCCACTACTGCGAGGAAAACTGCTCTGTTTTGAAACAGTTACAGTTCTTTGTTGATAAAAAATAATGATAACAACTAACATTTAAGAAGCATTTACTAGGCATTCCCATCATGGCTCAGAGGAAACGAATCTGACTAGCATCCATGAGGATGCAGATTCAATCCCTGGCCTCGCTCAGTAGGTTAAGCATTCGGTGTTGCCGTGAGCTGGGGTGTCGGTCACAGATGTGGCTTGGATCTGAGGTTGCTGTGGCTGTGGTGTAGGCCAGCAGCTATTGCTCTGATTCTACCCCTTAGCCTGGGAACCTCCATATGGTGTGGGTGCAGCCCTAAAAAAAAAAAAAGGAAAAGATACACACAGACAAAAAAGAAGCATTTACTAAGCACTGATTCATACACTTCTTGCATATATTAAATTATTGACTTAACCCTCTGAGATGCTATTACTGTCTCTCTTTTACAGATGAGGAAACTGAGGCCCAGGGAGCTTAGTAACTTGCCCAAGATCACACAGCTAGAAAATGGGAGATCAGGAAATTCAGTCCACAGCCAAAGAGCCCAGACTGCGAGAGAACAGTCACGATAAAAAGTCTCAATGACCCTGACAGCACTTGTCCCAAACCACTCAGACCTCAGTGAATTTTAAGTGCTTATATTTAGCATGTCTCAATGTTAGTTGACGCCAAATATAAAACGACTCTTCCGTTTTTCACAATGAGAACATTGCAGAAAAGAAAATGTTTCAAAGGCTGTCTTGAATATGTAGATTCTTAAGGCTAGAGGTGAAGTCACCAAATGTTGGTAATATTTCATTTATGATTTTAGGTATGCACATACCTCACAGTTATTGATACATTATTTAAATATGTATTAAGAATAATTTATTAATTTGGAAACATTGGGGTTTTCCCCCCACTCTGATATTTTACAAAACAGTTTTGTTCCATCTCTTTCTGTGCATCTTTTATCTCATGTATTTATTATCGCTGGGGATGGTTTCTGAACCACCCAGCCTTCTTCCTAGATCACGTACATTTCCTTCCTATCTAATTTGCTTGTGATTCAGTACTTTTTGAGCCTTTACCTAATGCTGTCGCTGAAATATTTGATCCTTAAAGTCCCAATTCAGTCTTAGGTCAGTATTGTTTTTCTGTTGGTCCTGTTGATTTGTATTTGTGATCACATCTTTACATTTAATGCATTACACTTTATTAAATTTTTAAAAATTTTTTTGCTTTTTTAGGGCTGTACCCGCAGCATGTGAAAATTCCCAGGCTAGAGGCTGAACTGGAGCTACAGCTGTAGGCCTTCGGCACAACCCCAGCAACGACGCGGAGCCACATCTGTGAACTGTACCACAACTCATGGCAACGCCAGATCCTTAACCCACTGAGCGAGGCCAGGGATCGAACCCACAACCTAATGGTTCCTAGTTGGATTCACTTCCACTGCGCCACTACGGGAACTCCCTGGGTTACATCTTTACAAGGGATATGAGGTCAGCTCCCAGTGTAATGACCACATCTGTGTCCAAGAATTTTTTTTTAAAGTCTCTTCCTTCAGGTGACATCTATAAACTGGTCTTTTGCAAACAATATTTTGTTGTTTAAAGTCCAGTAACTGAGAGAGTCTGGGGAATAGGAAAGATTCTGTGAGGCTTTGTAAGAACTTGACTGTATGGCAACTCCTGCTTACTTCTGTCCGAGGGATAGTTTGGGGAGAAAACCATCCAGCTTTATCTCCAGGTGTAGACCACACGTTCCCCTCATCTGTCAAACTTGGCAAACCTCCCTGTACAAACCTATGCAGAGGGCACGATTCTGTGTCTCTCTCTCTTTCTCTTTTTCTTTTTATGGCCGTACCCGCAGTACATGGAGATTCCCAGGCCAGGGGCTTAATCAGAGCTGCAGTTGCAGCCTACACCGTGGCAACCCCAGATCCTTAACCCACCGAGCCTGGCCAGGGGTTGAACCCACATCCTCACAGGGACACTGGGTCCTTAACCCTTTGAGCCACAACGGGAACTCGGACTACCCTCTCTTGACATGTGAATAATTTGAGACTTGGCGGTGAGGCGACTTGCCCAAGGCACCTCACGAGTGGCAGAACTGGAACACACCCCCAATCCATATCTTTCTGATCCTCTCACCCCACCTCTCCCATGAAAGCACTGGGAAAGTTTCTAAGCCACTTTCCTATTTAGGTTGCTGGCCCTGAGTAAGAATGTGAGGCTGTGTTGACAGAAAGGCTAACACTGATTAATTTATTGTTCTTTTATTGCCTTATGGTTGTATAGCTGTGTGCGGTATTTCATAAAGAGAATGGCAAAGTCATTTGCAAATATAAAACCCAGATGCTTAATTTTAATTTCTGGGTTACTGTTTCAAATTTATTATAAAGCCAGGCAGGTTGTTTTTACCATAAATAAACGCCCCAGCATCTATAAATATCCCCGGAAGCTGTTCTTAGGTCCTGATGTGATATATTTGCTTACATTTGTTTTGTTCTTGATAAACAACGCTTTCAGGTACAGGGTACCTTGTCTGGGGGTACAAGGTCCCCCACGTGGCTGTGCTGGAGCTACTTCCCTTGGGCTCCCGAGAGCTTTTTCGGCCCAGCTCTCCCCAGCTCTGCTCAGTGACATCACAGTGGCAGCCAGGGAGGGAATCTTTACACCATGGAAATTGGCAAACCCTAGGCATCGAGGCTCCTTCCACCCCCTTCTGCCCCTCCCCGAAATGATTTGACATCCCTGTGCCTCGTGAATAGTAAGAATACTTCCCTGTAGGTTCTGAAGATTTAGCGAGATGAGGCATGTAAAGCACACGGCACTGCTTCTACGTTTACTTATTTAGATAAGTAACACGTCTGCAGGGTTGAAAAAAATCAAACCAAAAGGGTTACAGTGAAAAGTAAGTTTCTTTCTCAGTCTGGACCTCCATTCTAACTCTTGTTCCAAAAGGCAGACTGTTTTTTCTGAATCCTTTCAGAGATATGCTCTGCAATTATAAGCATATATACGTATACGCTTATAAATGTATATATACGTATAAGCATATACATGTATATATACATATGTATAAGCATATATACATATATATGTACATTTGTCTTTTGTCTTTCTAGGGCCGTAAGCACGGCATATGGAGGTTCCCAGGCTAGAGGTTGGGTTGGAGCTGTAGCCGCTGGCCTACGCCACAGCCAAGCAACACCAGATCCTTACCCACTGAGCAAGGCCAGGGACTGAACCTGCATCCTCATGGAAGCTAGTCAGATTCATTTCCACTGAGTCACGACAGGAGCTCCATATATGTATATTTTTTAAATGGCAGCACATCACAGCAGTGTTCTTCCTCTTGACACACACACACACACACACACACACACACACACACACACACTGGAGAGAAAGAGACAGACATCTATGTATCTATGTAACTATGATTATCCTAAACTGGCTCATATCTAACTTATTATTTTTAAGCGCTGTTCATTATTCCATTTTCAGATGCACCATGCTTATTTAACCAGCCCTCTGTGGGTGATATTTAGGTTGTTTCCCATCTCTTGCCAGTACAATGGGCATTGAATAATCTGTCTTTTGCACATAAACACGAGTGTATCTGTAGTTTCAATTCCTAGAAATGGAACCACTGGGTCAAAGGGTATGGACATTTAAAATTCTGGTCTGACTGTCATATTGCCTTCCAGGGGCTGTACTGATTTTCTCTCCAAGCCATGGTGTAGGTGAGTGCACGAGTCCCCACAGCCTTGGGACATGGTCCAACTTTTTCATCTGATTGTCCTCGGCACCGTAGATGGTTAAATGGTCCTCATTATTATTACTGATGAAAAAACTCAGGCATGAGAGTAGCCCTCGGGCACTGGAGTTCTGTGAACTCTGCTTTGTAGGCTCTTTATCATCCCTGTTTTTCTTGAGTGAAATTTCTCAGTAACATTAAGGTTCAAGAGGGTGAGAAGCCCAAGTGCTCCGGGAAGCTGGAGGACAGCTCGTTCTCTGTAATAGAATCAGCCTTCTGAAATACAGATCTTGTCATCTCGCTCGCTTTAAAACTTTCTATGGCTCCACATTTCTCAAAGTTCCCGGGCCAGGGGCACCAGCACCCGCTCAAACTGGTTGGAAATGTACATTCTCACATCTACTCAATAAGACACTTGGGTGGGTGCTCGCGATTGGGCTTTCACAAACCCTCGTGAGATGTGCTCCAGTCTGAAACCACTGACTTAGGAAATGAAGTGGCCCCTTTTCACCACGTGGCTCCAACCCACCTTTCCTATTATATTTTCTTCTCTATCCCATAACGTCTAAACACACCTAGCTACTAGCTTCTCGAAACTCCCTTCACTTTCTCATCTCTGTGCTGGGGGCAGAAAGCTCTAGTTGTTCCCCAGTTTCTTATAAAGCAATAGAAGCTCACACTTGAAAATTACATTTCTCATAGCACTGTAATACTTCAATAAAAAATGAGTTGAGAGAAAAAAAATATTAGTTTTGCCACATATCTGTATTCCTAAAATTACTGTTTATTTTCCGGTTTTGATTTTTCATAAAAATGATATTACTGTAAAAAACATTAAATAAAATTGCATTTCCCAGCCTCCTTTGCCACACTGTCCTGGCAAATAGGATGTGAGCGGAAGTGAAGCTTTCGGACTGTGCCCTCACAAGGAAGGAGCATATCTAGGCTTCTGCTTCTCGGCACCCACTGGCTGCAAGGCAGGCCGGATGGTTCTGAACCACGAAAACAGATGACAGTGGGGCCTCAGGCACGGTGGAGCATCAGGAGGGACAGGTCTGGAGTCACCCCGGGAGCCAGAAGGCCACTCAAGCCTAGACTGTGATAATAGAGATAAACTTCCACTATTGCCTGGGGTCTGCACGATCACTTCCCTAATCCGGTGCCTTAAAAGTGTGCTGTTCCTCCACCTGCCTGGCAACAGCCTTCTCTTTCCTCTCAAGGACACAATCAAATTCACCTCTGTCCCTGATCCTAGGAGAGGTGATTTCTCCTCACCGGGCGCCCGGTTCACTTCGGCGTCCTTGTTGCCAGCCGGTGTGGAGTCCAGTGGTTTTCCCAGTGGATCTGGGGCCGAGTGCCATTGTCCCGGAATCTTTTCCCATCCGATTCAGTGTCAGATGCAAAGTGGATGCCACCATTTTTCGGTGGCAATTTTAAGTCTGCCTCTGCATTTATTTTTCTATGCTCCCTACTAAACCGTGCTTTGCTGAATACCCTGGGTGAAAGCTGAGAACAAATTCATAGTCTGGACTGGTCACTAGAGCCTGTAGCCTCTTCCCGGAACAGCTGCGGAGACTGGTCACTGAGGGTGCTAGGGGCGACCTAGGGAGTCAGGGGGATGAGGATAAGAAGTCAGGAGAAAAGAGTTTAGGAGTGTCTGCCCAGTCCCACCCAGCCCCTCCTCCCTGCACTTGGACTGAATTGGGGCAGAAAGCCCTCAAGGTCAAGACTTGCAAAAGACCGACACAGCGAGACCTTTCTCAAAAGGCCACTCGGTCATCGAGAGACCCGCGTTTCATGCTCCGGGAGCCGCTTGGCTTCTCAGAGCAGCGCTTGTTCCACGGGGCCAAGCTCCGGCAGAACACACTGACCTTTTGTGACTCAACCGAAAGTCTAAAGTAATAGACTGTCGGCCAGACTGGCGAGCTCTCTCTCTCCCTCGCTTTCTCCCTCCCTCTCTCCTCGCCCTTCCCTTCCTCCTCCTGCTCCTTCTCTCTCTGTTTCGCCACCCCTTCCCCGCAGGGCTAACAAATTTTTCATATT
>PVHT021183543.1:23633112-23680352 GCA_004024745.2 Catagonus wagneri | reverse complement strand
AGTGCAGGAGCCCATGTGCGGACAAATGATCACAGTGCCGCAGTGCAGGAGCCCATGTGCGGACAAATGATCACAGTGCCGGGGTTTCCAAAGGATGGTCCCTGGACTCCTGGGGCGAGGTCCCTGAGGCTATTTTTATTTGCTTCTTTTACTCTCAGTTTTCCACATGCGTACGGTGGAATTTTCTGGAAGCTGCACGACGTGTGATATCACAACACGTGAACGCAGAAGCGGGTATGAGCATCCCTTTGTCTTTTTTTTTATTTTTTCTTAATGAATTTTATTTCAATTATAGGTGTACATAAATCATCACAAGTCAATTTGATAGCATTTGTGCCCCAAACCCTCAGTGCATCCCCTCGCCCCCCAGAGTGTCTTATTTGAAAAAACCAAAGGTTTTCCAAAGTCTGTGAGTCATTGTCTGTTCTGCAAAGAAGTTCATTGTGTCTTTTTAGTTTCCACGTGTAAGCGGTAGCATTGGGTGTTGCTGTCTAATTGTCTGACTGGTTTCACTTCGCATGATAATTTCTAGGTCCATCCATGTTGCTATAAATGTTGTTATTTCGTTCCTTTTAATGGCTGAGTAATATTCCATTGTGTGTATGTACCAGATCTTCCCTATCCACTCCTCTGTCGATGGGCATTTAGGTCGTTTCCATGACCTGGCTATTGCATAGAGTGCTGCAATGAACACTGGAGTACATGTGTCTTTTCGAGTCATGGTTTCCTCTGGGTAGATGCCCAGGAGTGGGATTGCTGGATCAAATGGTAAAGAGATTCCCCTTGTCTTTGAAGCCAGACATTAGAGAGGTTTTTTGAAAACATACTTATTTGTCATAAAAAAGTTTTGTTTGTATGAACAGATTTGTTTATGTTTATTATTGTTTTAAAGATAAGTCAATCAATAAATACCTTTTTTTTTTTTTTTGCTTTTTTGCTTTTTAGGGCCGTACCCGTGGCGTACGGAGGTTCCCAGGCTGGGGTCTAATCAGAGCTACAGCTGCCGGCCTATGGCACAGCCACAGCAACGCAGGATCCGAGCCGCATCTGCGACCTACACCACAGCTCACAGCTATGCCAGGTCTTTAACCCACTGAGTGAGGCCAGGGATTGAACCTGCAACCTCATGGTTCCTAGTTGGATTCATTTCTGCTGTGCCACAATGGGAACTCCAATAAATAAACACTTAAAAATATCTCCATTTTAAATGTGTGTACATGTGAAACTGAATTACTTTGTTGTATAGCAGAAATTTACCTCCAGTGACCAATGATCTTTATTTCAAAATGACGCAAGTGAAAGCTGACTGAAAGCTTTGCAAGCGTGGAGCGGGCTTGACAGCTGGTGTGTTTCACTGTCGGCCAACTGAGTGCTGTGGGAAGGTTAACATCGAGTAGTTCTGGAAGACTTCCCGGAAGAGGTGACATTTGTGTTCTGCTTTGGAAGATGGCTAGGACTTAACCAAGCAGTGGAGAAGGCTTGTTGCTTTCCTCTGTCTCCCATAACCCGAGATATTCTCAGTGATGGGGTTAATTTTAAAAGAGGGAGGTGTGGAAAATAAAGAGAAGGACCTAGGGAATTCCTTGACTGAAATCCTTCTTAACCAGATAAGTTACCTTCCCTAAGTCTCGGTTTTCTTATCTGTAAAATGGGGGAAATAATTCTTTATGTTCGAGGAGACTGAGGATTTAAATGAGCTAAGTGTGTGAACTGGCGAGTGTGGCACCCGACGCACAGTGGTCAGTCAGTGAATCCCTTCCCCTCCCCGCTTCATGGTTCCCTTTACCTTTTCTCCGTGTGATGGAGCTGGAGCCCTCCTTTGATGTTCAGCCTATACTTGATTTCATTCTCCACACACCCCCATATCGCTCCAGGCGAGTGATTCTTAAATTTTCACTACATATCAACCATCACAAAGCCGATACTCAATATTTAGTGATGGAGAGCCTTTTAAAGCACAGATTGCAAAACTTTTGATTTAGTAGGTCTAGGGTAGGACCCAGGAATTTGTTTTTCTACCAAGTTTCCAGGTGATGTTGATGCTGCTGGTCTGAAGACCACATTTTGGGAATCACTGTTTTGCTTGTTCGGTTTTGGCCATGCCTGCAGCAGGCACAGGTTCCTAGGCCAGGGACTGAACCTGAGCCCAGGGACTGAACCTGAGCCCGGGGACTGAACCTGAGCCCAGGGACTGAACCTGAGCCCAGGGACTGAATCTGAGCCCAGGGACTGAACCTGAGCCGCAGTGGCAACCCGAGCCACAGCAGTGAAAATGCCAAGTCCTCAACCACAAGGCCGCCAGGGAACTCCAAGAACCACTGTTTCAGATATTCTCAATAAATTGTAGGGAAGGAATCGAAATATCCACATTCTACCTGTAAATACTTTTCAAGGAAATGGCTTGTATTTGTTTTTCAAAATTCCCAGAAAACTCAATCGGGAGATTTCTGGTTTCAAGATGGCCGAGATTTGTTTTTTTAATTTTGGCAAAAAACAATAACATTAAATTTAGCATCTTCTTCATTCTGAAGTGTGCAATTCGGTATTTTTGTTAATTTTTTTAGGGCCACACCCTCGACATATGGAAGTTCCCATGCTAGGGGTCAAATTGAAGCTGTATCCTAATGCCTATGCAGCAGCCACAGCAACAACAGATCCGAGCCGCATCTGTGCGACCTACACCGCAGCTTGCGGCAATCCTGGATGCTTAATCCACTGAGCAAGGCCAGGGATCAAATGTGCATCCTCATGGATACCAGTCAGGTTCTTAACCTGCTGAGCCATAACGGAAACTCCTGCAGTTGGATGTTGTTAAGCTTATTTAGGAGTCACTGAGTCTTGTTTCTGTCCTGTTCTCTTCTCATAAAAGCCAGGCCAGACAACAAGGAGAACATGCAAACACCTCCTCTATCTTTATGAAGCCAGGGGACATCTCCAACCATGAAACATTGGAAATGAAGACAGGAACTGGATTGGGGTGTAGCAAATGATTTGGCAGAATGGAAGAGGGTCAGTCCTCCTGCCTAAGGAAGGGCGTGTATGAAGAAACAGCCCATTCACCCGGAATCTGGAAGGCTCAGGAGAATAGCTGGGATCAGATCCCCGGAGAATTTGAACCCAAGAGGTTCCAGGTTTAGTGGCCACAGTCCAGCATAGGGAAAAGGGTGTGTGTGTTGGGGGGGGGGGCGCTGAACTAGACAGAGAGGTTGGCTAAAAAGCTGCACCCCAGAGGATGACACCCCAGTCTGTTCCCAGCGGAGCCCCAGAATGTTTATACCTAGGCTCTTTAAGCAACACCCCTGCCCACACTCTGCCCATCGTCCGCCACCCCATCCCCGCTGCAAGTAGCAGATTGAAGCTTCCCTTTATGAAGAAACCCAACTGCCCCAGCAAAAAGAAAAATGGGCTGTTGCGACATTTGGGGCTTCTCAGAAAAATCTGGCTGGGCACTCAGCTGGCCGACAGTGAAACACATCAGCTGTCAAGCCCGCTCTACGCTTGCAAAGCTTTCAGTCAGCTTTCACTTGTGTCACTCTGAAATAAAGATCATTGGTCACTGGAGGTAAATTTCCAGTCTGCCCAAGAGAGACCAAAGAAAATATTGCTGCAGAGGCCATGCTTTGCTGCAAGTGCCCCTTTGACATTCTCTTGGCCTGTTTGGGCATCTGCGAATGCAGGACTGACTTCTGCAAAGGACCCTTAACCAGGGATCCCTGGACAGCAGGTGTCAGTTTCTGTGTGTGTGCACACGGGCTGGAGTCTGCAGTAGAACCTATCAGATCCCCCGGGGGTCTGAGATGCCCTGAGCAAGGATGAGCCTCTTATTGACTGATTTCTAAACTCTCTTTCTGGGCTTGTTCCCTGAGTATATTTTGACCTCTCACACACCTTGGGAACTCTGCACATACAGGTACTTTGACTGGAGCACCTTCTCCTGTGTAATAGTTAATTCTTACTCTTCCTTCCAGACTGATCCAGAATATCAGATTTTCTAGGAAGTCTTCCCTGACCCCCCGCCTCCTTGCTCGTGCTCCTGTGGATGCCTGCTGCCTCTGGGTGCGAAAGCCCCTCCTCTCCCGACAGCTTGGCCGGAGAGCTGAGTGATAACGCCCCGGCAGCCGCCGGCTTGCCCCGTCTCAGGGTAAAGCGCTGGTTAATTGGGCTGAGAGCTGGACTGGATTGGTGCTCAGGAGTCAGTCAGCTCAGGCCTTTGAGTCACACTTCGAAGCCCAGCAGAAGGCAGAGTGAGCTGACTGGAGAAAGAAACAGGGGAAGACAGGGCAATTATTAGAACTCTTTTTTGCCTCTGTCCTTAGGTTACCTTCCTAGGGCTGGGCTTACCGAGGCTCTTGGGAATGCTGTGAACATGAACTTAAAGTTGGAAAAGGGAAGTTGAGGTCAAGGCAACACCTCCAGCCCTCTGATTCAGCACCAGATGATAGCATCTGTCAGGAGAAGGGTGTCAAGTGTCTGAGTCGGTCCAGCCCCAACCCACGTGAAAGGTGGAAAAGACGTTACACTTGGGGGCCTCCCTACCTCTGAACACTTTTGCTGTGTTTGGAGAAATTTCCCCATTATGAGCCTTCATGGAAGGCTGGGACCACTTCATTTCTGAAGAGTTATGAGAGTTTTTAAAAAACTCGGGTTGGGAAGGCTCGGATTCTGTATTTCACTTACCCTAGGTCAAGTAGGCTCTGATAAAACCCCAATATGTTGGGCTCTGGTAAAACAGTTTCTCCTGAAGAGGGGTCTTTTTTAAGAACAGAATGCTCTGGTGTATTTTATTTTATTTCATCTTATTTTTGTCTTTTTAGGGCTGCACCCATGGCATAATATGGAGGTTCCCAGGCTAGGGGTCGAATCGGTGTTTACAGCTGCCAGCCTAGCCACAGCCATAGCAATGCCAGATCCGTGCTGCCTCTGCAGCCTACACCTGCAGCAACGCTGGATCCTCAACCCACTGAGCGAGGCCAGGGATCGAACCTGCATTCTCATGGATCCTGGTCAGATCCATTTCCACTGAGGTACGATGGGAACTCCTGGCATATTTTAATATACGGTATATTTCCTCTCTTCCTTCCAGAAGCATGACGGGATTTCTCTCTCATCATCGCTGAAACTCCAGTATTCACGGCAAGAGCCCGGTCGGCCTCCCAGGGGTGAGACTCACAAGAGCATGTGTGCTCCTAGTGCCTGGGTTCCCCTAGAATCTTTGTCTGTCTTACCCGCGCTGAGCCTCCAGGAATCCCCTGATTACGGCTCAGCGTTTCCTACCCTGGCGCTGGTTCTGTGGAGGTTTCTGCTCCAGTAAGTCTGATTCTCTGTATCTGCCCGTCTCTCCAGTTTGGGGGACTGAACTTTGCCCTGTGACCTCAGTTCTCTTACAGATCTAAGAAGAATTGTTTTTAGTGGATTTTTCTCAGCTTTTTCCTTGTTAGATTGACAGCTTCTAAGTTCCTTACATGCTGGAGTGGAAACTGGAAGTTAGTGATTTTTTTTTTTTTACATTTTTTTCACTGTGGTAAGATATACGTAAATAAAATTGATCATTTTAACTATTCTTCAGTTCAGAGGCATTAAGTACATTCACGTTGTTGTGCAACCATCACCACTCTCCTTGTTCAGAACTTTCTCATCATCCCAAACTGAAACTGTGTTTGCCTTGAACAACTCCCCATTATGGAGGTGCTAACTTTTATAGGATTATTATTGATGCTGTTATTATTAGGTACTGAATTACTGCAGTTGTTCTATTAGGATATTAAGCATTATTCTCAAGAACATGCTTGGGGTCGGGCATCATAATATACCTTAAGAAGGGAGCTGACGGGATCGATGTGTGCGTTTTAGGAAGGACGGGTGTGTGCCTGGGCAAACTGGGACTGAGCGTGACACTGAAGCTCCTTCAGGTCAGAGCTGAGCCACTGCCCTGAAAGTCTGTCCTAAATGGAAGCATTCATCAGTGTAAGTGTCCTGGGTCCACATTAACTTGGTTTCACCAGTGTTTGTTTTATTGTCTCATCTGCCCAGGGATGGAACCTTGAAACTCCAGAGAGATGAGTGGCTGGGGTCCGTGTGCTCATCTCGTTTCCAAATGTAATTGGTCCCTGAATTATGAAGCTCTCTACTTCCAAAGGCTGTGTTAACCGAGCCATCCATCCTTCCTCCACGCAGGCGGCCGGCGCACCACGGTGATGCATGTTCATTGCTGCGGTCATGGCACCGTTGTGGAACTGGTACAACCTTTCCAGAGGGTGATTTGGCCAAATGTACCAAAATGTTTAATTTGTAGAAACTTCAGCACAGTCATTTTATTTCAAGGATTTATTGATGTTTGTGCAAAGATATTCAATGCAGCTTTGTTTATAATTGTGAAACATCGGAGACATTCTAATTGTCTGACAATAGAGGGCAGCTTACATCACTTAGGACGTGCACAATGGCATATTTACTAGGTAACTCTTGTCGAAGATGAGGGAGAGCTCTAGGTGAGGGAAACTTCCTCAGTATTAAGGCACATCCTGCAGGATGTTTCTCTAGTTAATGTTTTCCCAGTAGAATGAATGTTCATTTAAAAAAATTTTTTTTTTTTTTTGCTTTTTAGGGCTGCACCCGCAGCATATGGAGGTTCCCAGGCTAGGGGTCAAATCAGAGCTACAGCTGCCGGCCTTCACCACAGCCACAGCAATGCCAGATCTCCATCGGTGCCTTACTAATCAGAGAACAGAGGGTGCACTTAAAGGGCTTAACTCAAGAGAGTTTAATGAAGAGACAATTACAAAGGATAGACAGGATTAAGGAAATCCACAAGGGATGATGAGGCACCCTGGAACTAGCCTCAGAGGCAGGTCCGAAGGGTCAAGGTGAAGGAACACAGTTACCGGAACGCCAGCTTGAGGGGCTGTCCAACAGATGCCATGGCTCTAGGGGAACATGGCTGTCGGGAGAACCATGGGCAAGGAGGGAGGGGAGAATAAATACAAGACCCTCTGATCTCCTTCAGGTCCCATTGGATCAGCTCATCCAGATGACGGAAGGCAAAGGAGTCGAGGTGGTACAGCCTGTAGAAGTCAGCCTCCTGGGCACAACGCAGAGCCGCAAGAGGCAGAAAATGGATACAGGAGAAGAAGTACGTAAGGCTCTGTATACTCACCTTCAGCATAAGCTTCTTAAGAATGGACACTAAGACTTTGAAAAATAATGTTGCCATAGTTTTTTTGGTGTGTGTGTCCTTTTAGGGTCACACCTGGGGCCTATGGAGGTTCCCAGGCTAGGGGTCAAAGCGGAGCTGCAGCTGCTGGCCTACACCACAGCCACAGCAATGCCAGATCCGAGCCTCGTCTGTGACCTGCACTGCAGCTCAGGGCAACGTCAGATCCTTAACCCACTGAGCGAGGCCAGGAATCGAACCTGCGTCCTCATGGATACTAGTTGGGTTCATTACCGCTGACTTCATAGACCTGACCCTGACCTTCAAGAGCTTATTATCTCACCTTTTAATTAATTAATTAATTAATTAGTATTTTTGACTTTTTTTCCATTCAAGAGAAGGGATCTTTGTGCCTTTCCTGGAGTACAGCTAACAAGTGACTTTGGACCACTTAGCCTCTGGGTTCCTCAGTGAAGCCGCCGTGGCCTTGACAGCAACGACTGCCCTCTGCGTCTTCCCTCTGTGTGAGCCTCGGCTGGCTCTCCATCTCCACTGGTGTCCCTTAGCTTGAGTTGCCTCCTTACTCCACAGCTGTGGTACCCAGTGACCTTTGGCTGTTCCCACACATTCAATTCCATCCTCAAAGCACAGGATTTTTCCAGTCAAGAAAGTTCTTTAGAAGAATGTGCCTCAGGCTCAGGAGGACTTTCCAACAGAACTTTCCAACATTGCAAGGGTAGCTTGTGCTTTGCGCACTGCCTGGCTCCAGCACGCTCGCCCTCCCTGCCGGCCTCTGCCCTCTCCTGCTCCTTTATCCCCTGTCTGCTTTGCAAATGAGGGACGGGCTGAGCCGAGCAGGATGTCACATTTAGCAGAAAGTGAGCACGAGTTCTTAACGTCTCCAGACTCGTGACCTAGGGCAACTCTTTAACCTCTCTGAGCCTCTACTTACTTACCTCTACAATGGGGGACTTTGAATAATGGGGTTGTTGTGAGGATGAATGAAGTAGTGCGTGTGTTTACCAGAGCACCTTTCAGGCTAGGCCTTGTTGCCGGTAGCTCCGCAGCTGCTGGTGCCTCCCACACTGTGAGCAAATGTCTAGGGGCTGCTGCAGGACCCTGTGTGGCCGTCGCTGGAGCCCAGGTGTCTGCTCCGCAGTGCAGAGGACCAGTGTGCCTTCTGCTTCTCTTCTGCCTCCCAGATCTGATGTGAGTGCCTTCCACTGGCAGATCCAACCTAGAAGCCTGTTGGTAAGGGATTCCTGGAAACGTCCCTTCTGCACTTCGAGTCCCCATTACGGGGGAGAGAGAAGAAGGGTGGAAATGGTGCTAAACTGCCAACAGGAAATCTAGCATGTTTTCATTTCCAAAGAGCCAGCGGGCAAGGGCAATGCTTAATTCAGATGGGGACCAACAGGCTTCATCGGATGAAGGTTGAGCAGAGGGAGTGATGGGGAGCAGGGCTTAACACGTGGGAAGCAGAGGCTGCCTCTCTCGATGGAAGCCGAAAAGGCTGGTGTCTGGGTCTCAGGCTTTTTGAAACTGGATTTGAACTTGTGACCTGGCTCAGCCAATAACATGTGTCCTGTGCTTCAAATCGGAGGCTAGGAACACAGAGATGAGGGAGGGGTGGTAAACGTATTATGGTGGCAGAGGCAGCAATAGCTCTAGCACCTTCCTTCTGAGGCACAGTGGTGTGTTCCAAGCCTGCAGTGTGTCCTGGGAGCCGTTCTGTTGGGGACATTATGTATAGGACCCAGTGTTTTATTTTGTTTTGTTTTGTCTTTTAGGGCTGCACCCACAGCACGTGGAGATTCCCAGTCTAGCGGGCGAATTGGAGCTGTAGCCACTGGCCTGCGCCACAGCCACAGCAGTGCCAGGTCCAAGCTGCCTCTGCGACCTCTACCACAGCTCACCACAACACTGGATCCTTAACCCACAGAGTGAGGCCTGGGATTGAACCTGCGTCCTCATGGATGCTAGTCAGATTCATTTTTGCTGAGCCACAACGGGAACTCCAGAAGCAGTGTTCTTATTAGACTAGTTCCGTGTCACAGTTCAGGCGTGCTCTTGGTTGCCGAGTTTCCGAGCCTAGTTCTCTAGGTTTCCCCTTCCCAGTGACTCTCTGGGTTAACTATTATCTTTTCAGTAAGTTCATTTTCTGCTTAAATTAGTCAAGGTTAGGGAGTTCCCACTGTGGTGCAGCAGTTTAAGGATCTGGTGTTGTTTACGCGGCAGCTCAGGTCACTGCTGAAGTGCAGGTTCAACCCCTGGACCAGCGCAGTGGGTTAAGGATCCGATGTTGCTTTAGTTTGGCGTAGGTAGCAACTGTAGCTCAGGTTCGATCCCTGGCCTGGGAACTTCCATATGCAGCAGGTATGGAAAAGAAAAATCAGTCAAGATTACTTGCTATCAAGTTGCTCGCCAGCAAGTACCTGACTATAGTAAACTCAGAAGGCCATTGTGAAAATTAAATATAAAGAACTTGGTACATCATAAGCACCCTGGGTCAGTCAGGTTCTGCCGCAGATAACAGAAACACTCAGACCTGGTTAAGCAGAAAGAGACGTAATACAGCGGTTTGGTGCTTGCAGGATTGTTGGACGTGCTGGAGGAGCAGGTTCTGGGTCGAACTTCCAGGAATGCCTCCCAGGATACAGTAACGAGATTGGGGCGCCAAGGGAGCTTCTAAATCCTCTGTGATCAGGAGGATGGAGCTTCAAGAAGTCCTTGTCCCGATTGCTGTCTCCAGGACCACACAGCCTCAGCTGAGATGCTCAGGTCAGGAGACTGCTACCACTGCTGGTTCCAGGCCACACCGCCTCTGCCTTGATCGACGGCAAGAGAACACATGTCCACGACCTTCCTCTCGGTAATACAGAGCAAGGCACCCGTCACCGGACCTCTGCTATCACCCCCTCAAATGCTCCCCGAATGTGCCTTGGCCGTGCCGAGAGTGCAAATACATTCTCCACCTCGCTTCTGGCTTCCAAATAGTGCATCCATTTTTGGAAGACAGGTGTCTCAAAGAGCCGGTGTGTAGATGAGGGTTTTGCCAGCGTCTGGCCGGCAGTGAAGCACACGCAAATGGAGCCGAGTGAGCCGACCCGTGATGTCAGAAACACACCTCAGCTGTTCCTGTTGTGGCTCAGTGGAGAACCGCACTGAGTAAGAGACCCTGACTAGTATCCATGAGGTCTCAGGTTCGATCCCTGGCCTCACTCAGAGGGTTAAGGATCCTGCTTTGCCGTGAGCTGTGGTGTAGGTCACAGATGAGGCTCGGATCCCGCATTACTGTGACCCGTGGCGTAGGCTGGCAGCTGCCGCTCTGATTTGACCCCTAGCCTGGGAACCTCCGCGATGCCGTAGGTGTAGCCCTAAAAAGAAAAAAAAAAGAAACATGCCTCAAATACAAGAGTCATTTTTTCTGCTTATTGCCTTGCTTTGCCACTTTCAGTGCCCTGCTGGTACCCTAAGCACATGCTCTGTCTGCCCCACTGGCTGAGGACTCCATGAGGAGAGGTGAGCAGCGGCAGCTTGGGTCCTCCAAGGCAGAGAGACAGAAAGTGGGCAGAATGTCCATTTCTTCTGTGCTCAGATGAACTAATTTGACAGAACAAAGAGCCTTGCCGTGTCACTTGTCTCTGCCAGCCTCGAGGCCTGGACTCAAAATTGATTCCCCAGAGGAGGCGCTCAAAAGGTGATGCTTCGTGATGCCTCTAGGACATGTGTGGGCCGAAGAGGCCAAAGCCCAAGGCAGGTAGAGAGAAAACTTCCTCCCACCCACCTGAGCTATCTTGATGGGACACCAATTAAGAAGGAAGCACAGCAGCAGAAGACAGGCCAGTTCCTGGCAGCGGCTTCTCCCAAAGCTAATCTGGGTCATGTCTGACAAGGCAGGATGCTGATCGTGGCATCTGCCACCCGAGCTCTGAAATAAGTGCACTGGGCAGCGTGTCAGAACCAGCCCTCGGCAGTGCGGTGCGATGCAGAGCTTAAGAGCAAGGGCTCTGGAGTCAGACGGACATGGTGCTAACATGCTCAGGGACGTGGACAAAGTGACGGGGGTCCTCTGAGTCTTTGTTTCCTCTTCCGTATCAGGTGGTTAATAGTTGTATCACAGGTGTGGGGAGCACTGAGCCCTAGTGCTTGGCACAGAGCAAGTCCTCGATAGGGTGAAGCAGTTCTTAAAGTGAACAGGGGAAGGGAATGAGGACCTACTATGTGTCAGGCCAGCCTGAGGACCTACTATGTGTCGGGTGCTTTCTCTACACTGTCTCCATTCATCTTCAGAGCAACTCAGGACCTCTGATAGTAACCCCTGGAGTTTGCAATTCAGCAGCACAGTGGCAACTCTGTGAGGTGTTAATCTCCCCCTTTTGTAGAGAGGGAAACTTTGATGTGGCAGAAACTTTGGAGGCCTCACCCCAGTCCTTTCGCCCTCACCACCTAGTGACTTCCAATGGCCAACACGTGCATTTCTTTGCCCTGGGATTTCCTGTTGCTGTAAGGCTGGCAGACCGGGAGTGCTGGAGCATCACAGCCACCTCCCCAGCCAGCAGCTTTCAGCCACTGACGGGTGGGCCTTTGTGCAGAAATACCCCGCCCCTGTCTCCCCTGACCCTCAGGCGATAAGCCCGAGGCATGTGTTCTGCACTATCTCCTAGAAATCCCCAATGGGATTATGCTTTCCATCTAATAAGATATAGATATCTTTATTCCAAGTGCAGAGTTCTCACTTTCTCCCCAGATTTAGGAGAAGCATCCTCCCCCGGTCCTATGCATTGCTAGTTGTATGAATTGTTTTTCAGTTTTCTCCCAGTCCCACGGACGAGTCTGTTACCTAAAGACCAAATTGTGGGAATTCCTGTATTGGCTCAGTGCATTAAGAATCTGACTATAATTAAAAAAAAAAAATCTGACCAGTATTCACGAGGACATGGGTTCGATCCCTGGCCTCACTCAGTGGGTTAAATGATCCGGCTTTGCCATGAGCTGTGGTGTACGTCACAGACATGACTCGGATCTGGTGTTGCTGAGGCTGTGGGGTAGGCCGGCAGCCACAGCTCTGATTTGACCCCTAGCCTGGGAACTTCCATATGCTGCAGGTATGGTTCTAAAAAGCAAAAAAAAAAAGACCAAATTGTAAAATTAAGGTTAAAAATCTGTGTGTGAAACAAAAATGAGAAGAATACAGTAGCATATAAATATAAGCGCATACACATAACAAGAAAGGAGAACAAACATACGCAGAGCAGCTACAATCCTTAGTCATGAGGTCACAGTTGATATCTGTGGCTGCCTTCTTCGCTACCCATTCTGTATTTTTCTCACTCTCAGATGGAACCTCGCCTAATTAGGATTCTTTGATGGAGAGACCCAAGCCATCCTTCTTGAAAGGTCTGAGTCCTCAGTTATTCTAATTTTTGGTTGGTTCCTCTGCTATAGTTTTACCTTAACATTGACTGTTGGGCCTGGGCACACTAAGAGATGACTCAGAAAACCCACTGCACTCCAAATGTAGTTCTGTTCCCATTTTTTTTTTTTAACCAGCAATCCAATTTCCTCTTGGTAATCAGGATCAATTATTCGATCCTGTCAATAACCTCCTTTCTGTTGATTGCTTCAGTGGAACCCCAAATGGCCAGGCTGACAGGCTTGTCTTCCTATTCAATGGGAAGGCAGCCATGCTCACCGCTATACAACTAACGCTTGCCTCCCAGTTCAGTGGAACCACTCTTGGGTCCTCTGGAGTAGTCCCACCTTGGAGACTAAGACCTCCAAACCAGCAGTTCAAGTTTCATGAGACGGGAAATAGGCTATTGGGTAGAAGAGTGAGAAGAAGCACTTATACTTCTATCCCTTTATTCCTGGACCCATGGATTTTGTCTGGATATGGTTCTTCATCACTAGACTCAGTGACCTCTGATTCAAAGCACATACAATATCCTGTAAGACAGAACCTGTCCCTTTGGGAAGTTGTCTCATAACTGATGCAGTAACTGAGTCTGTAGCAAGCTATTCCACCTTCCGATTAGTCAGGCCACTTCCAGAGCATGGGGTGTGTAGCCAGAACAATTAATCCCATGAGCATGACTCCATTTCAGCACTTCCTTTGCTGTGAAATGAGTTCCTTGGTCAGAATCAATACTACAGGGAATACCCAGAAGGTAGAGAAGGCATCCAGTGAGTCTGCAGGTGATGGTTCTGGCAAACATGTTATGGGCAGAGAAGGAAAATCTGCATTCAGAATATCTGTCTTTTCCAGGAAAGGTGGATCTCTGTCCCTTCCATGATGGAAGAGATCCAATGTGATTAACCTGTTACAGGTGTTTGGCTCATCTCATCAGGGAATGATATCTATTGGGAGCTCAGCGTCGAGCTCTTCTTTTGACAGATGAGGTGCTCTGCGGTAGCTTTAGCCACGTTGACCTTACAGGGAAATTCATGTTGTCGATCCCATGCCTAGTCTTCATTTCTGTCACCATGGCAACTTTGTTCACGGACTCGTTAAACATGCACTGGGATGGCTAGGGAGAGGGAATGGCTGACATTCACCGAGTGCATCATTTGGTCTACCTGATTATTAAGAGCCTCCTCTGCAGTGGATAGCCTTTGTGGAGGCATTCACATGAGAACAAATATCCTCACGGTGTGTGCCTATTCTGAGGAGTTTCATTCTTATGTACCTTCCCCAGACTTCTTTGTCACCAGTGTTCCAACTATATTCTTTCCAAGTTCATGACCATATGGCCACACCATGAACAACCGCCCACGGGTTAACATGGATCCTTCTGACCTTCTCTCACTCTAGACATAGTGGACAACCAGATGTATGCCTTGAAATTTTGCCCACTGGGAAGACTTTCCTTTACTATTGTCCTTCAGGATCACCCATCAGGGCTGTAGTGCTGCACTTGCCCACATTCGGGTGGTACCAGAATTTTGTGCATAACTCATCTGCAAAACAGATTTGAATTCTTTCTTCCTTAGTCAACTGGTTATGAGGAACACCCCAGGAAGCCAAAAGCATTGATTAAAAGAGGGGAGGTGATGCAGCTGAAGCTGATGTCAAAGGAGTTGGAACCATCTGTTCATACACCTGCTCGTACTTTCTGGACTTGTCCAACTTGACCTCTTATACACCGTTTCCATTTTACGATAGATTTCTATTGTGCACATTCAGTCTTGTGTTTAGATGGGTCAGGCAACACCCAGTTCATTTTTTTAATGATTTTTATTTTTTCCATTTTATTTAGTTTACAGTGTTCTCAATTTTCTACTATACAGCAAAGTGACCCAGTCACACATACATATATACATTCTTTTTTTCCCACATTATCCTCCATCATGCTCTATCACAAGTGACTAGATATAGTTCCCACTGCTATACAGCAGGCTCTCATTGCTTCAACACCCAGTTCATAATGAGAAATTCAGGCCACATGGTCCATGATTAAGTGTTCAATTTCTGCTGAGGCCCAGTGGCAAGTCAGATGCTGTTTCTAAAAAGGAGAAGAGTTATCTGTGGAAGAGTTCATAGATTTGCTCCCTAATCCTAGGGGTCTGTGCTGTGGTTCTTGTATAGGTACATCTCAAAGGCTCCTCAGAACATCTCTATTTGCCATAGACACTTGAAATATCATTGGATAAGTTAGAGCATAAGGCCAAAGTGGTAGAATGGCTGGTACTGCAGCCCAAACTTACCTTACTTAGAGCCTTTTAGACAAGTCCAGTTTCACACTTAAATGTGATATATATTGCTTCACAAATCCAAAAAAGTCTTACTAAGCATTGTATCTATTTTCATTGTAAGAGTACAAGGTAGAGCACCCTGTTTTTCACATATTGACATACTTCAGACCATTGAATCCCCAACATCTTGACTCATATATGCCTTTCTAATGCATCTAAAGTACTTGCTATTTTCTGCTCCTCAGATCCAGATAGCAAAGTGCCATGAATGTAATAGCTCAGTATGATGTTTTGTGGAATGTCAAGACGATCAAGATTTCTGTGGATTATGCTGTGGCAGAGAACAGGAGGATCCAGGTATTCGCGAGGCATGACTGGGAAGGTGGGCTGTTGTCCCTGCCAGGTAAAAGCAAGCTGCTTCTAATGTCCTTACACGTTGGTATGGAGTGCTGGGGAGACATTAGGCAATTTGGCAGCTGCTTACAAACGGTCAAGGGCCATTTTGATTTGTTCCAGTAAAAATACCACATCTGAAACAGCAGCTTCAATAGAACTCACCACCTGATTAAGATGTTAATGATTCACACTCATCTCTTTAAGATCCATTCGACTTCTGCATGGGTGAAACTGGAGAGCTAGATGGAAGACAGAAGTAACAGTATTCCTACTTTTTTTCTTTTTTTACTTCAAAGGCATTCATCTTTGCAATTTCCCAGGGATGTGGTATTGCTTCAGCTTTACCACCACAGTAAGAGGGGAAGCTCCAAGGGCTTCTACTTAGTCTTTCCTACCAAAATGATCCTCATCCCACTGGTCAGAGAGCCAATATAGGGATTCTGCAAAGTTGTTGAGTTTGTCTATTTAAATCGCAAATACAGAGACTGAGAACATAACCCATAAGGTCGCTTTGTGGATAAACTGGGTCTACCATAAGTCCTACTTGAGCTAAGACTCTGTGACCTGACACTACAACCCTCATTTTGGGGATAGAGTAGCATTGTGTGTCCCCAGGAATTAGCATCAATTCAGAGCCAGTGTATAGTAATCTCTAAAAATTTATTTTTCCTCCTAAGATGGTCCCTCTAGAAAATGGCAGCAGATCCTTCTGGGTGATTCCCAGAGGAAGATTTACCGTGTGTACTTGAGACAATAGTGCAGAGTCATTTTTCAATAATACCACACCTCCCCTATAATCAAATGGCACTTGGTGTGTGAATTGACTTAGGCCTTGAAACTGAGTGAGAGCCATGACTCTTCACTGTGGCGAAAGGCAGTTTTGGGCTAGAAGATCTAGAATATTTCCTGTTACAGAAATCAAGCACTTCTCTAGTAGGGCGTCCACCTATTTCATTCCTAGGACTCCATGATCAATTAATCATGACCTGAGACCTCAGCAGACCAAGACATTTTAATTACTGGGACATCCCTTCTGCCCTTTAAGATGGATGTGCCCACCTGGTCTTTAAAGTGCTGCCACTTGTCTTCTGCTACTTCAGGATCCCATCATTTTCACTGAAATCGGAGAGCCCATATAGTTGAACCTATAGCTCAAAAAGAGCAACCACAGAGCCCTCAGGGAACCACAGAGCCACTCTGTGCCTTAGACAAGGCAGTGTCTTCCGGGTTTTCTCATGGAACACGGTGGGTGGGTGCACATGATAAATCCAGTCAAACCTTCTGATGTCCCTATGCCTTTGAAGATCCTCCTCCATAAAATTCAGGCATATAAATCCAGTCTCTGGCATCCAGTGTCATTAAATAAAACTCACTGCTGGGTCCAGGTTTTAGTCAGTCACCAAGTAAACGGTTAGAGACCTCTCCGGGGGCATGAGATAACACATTAGATCTGGAGACTCTAAGAAGTTCATCTGTGTCAATCAATTTATTCACCGTGGTGTTATAGTGCCGTGTTCTTGGTCTCCTTATTCATGGACAGGGACCGGTTTTCCCTCTGCAGCCATGACTCAGGACCCTGTTCACACTCTGGGTGTGTCTTTAAAAAGTCATTCATTATTTTTATTGAGGTATAACTGACAGACAACCTTATATTGTATGTTGGGCGTACAGCACAGTCATTCGCTCCTGTACGTATTGCAGAGTTATCATCATTTGGGTACCACATGTAAGTGAGATCCCTAAGTGGATTTCGGTTCCACTGGGTCCCCAGTGATGCCTCTGCCCGCTCACCTGTCTTTGTCCCTTTAGCTTTATGAACCTACAAGGCCAGAGCATGCTCTAACTGGTGGGAACTGCAGGTGTACACTTGAAAGTTGTCTGTGTGTGCTTGTGGCTCGTATAAACGATGCGAGAGAGCGACGAGAAGGAGCCTGCACGATGCCAGCCTTCAGCTGGGTGGCATTTGGTGTGTACACTCCCCTCCCAACCAGCTCTTGAATCTGCCTGCTCCTCTATCCTCACCACCACACGCCGGCACAGACACCGCTGTCTCTCATTTCTTACCCACGAAGGCCTTTTTATTGTCCGCTAACCCAGTCCATCCGCTCTCTGTAGCAAATTGTTGTTTTTAAACGGTATTATTCATAAACAAGAAAATTCACCAGACACTAAATGGTATACAGTTCTGTGAATTTTGACAAACACACACAGTCAGGAACCACCACTGTAATCAAGGTATAAGACAGTTCTGTCAGGCGAAAATGTTCCCCCATGACCCTCTGCAGTCAGCCTCACCCACTCCCCCCACTCCCTGGCAGCCACGGATCTGTTTTCTACCCATGTAGTTAGGGCTTTTCTAGAATATCATATAAATAGGGTAATATAGTAGATACTCTTTTGGGTCTACCTGCCTTCACTCAGCATAGTTCTTAATGAGATTCACCCGTATCATTGCATGTATCAGAGACATTTCCTTTTGATGCTGAAGAGCTTGCCACCGAAGGGAGGTACAGGGTTTGTTTATCCCTTAACCCATCAATGGGCATCTGGATTATTTCCTGTTTGGGGTGATTATATGTAAAGCCACGGCAAATATTTATCTCCATTATCTTTTTTGGTATGTGTGAATATGTGCTTACTTTCACCTGAGTAATTTCTTACTGAGTGTTTTTAACTTCATGTGAAACTGCCAAACTGCTCGTTCGTCCTTTCCTTCCTTCCTTCCTTCCTTCCTTCCTTCCTTCCTTCCTTCCTTCCTTCCTTTTTCAGGGCCGCACCCGTGGCATATAGAGGTCCCCAGGCTAGGGGTCGAATGGAGCTATAGCTATCAGCCTACACCACAGCTCACGACAACGCCGGATCCTTAGCCCACTGAGCAAGGCCAGGGATTGAACCCGCAACCTCACGGTTCCTAGTCAGATTCGTTAACCACTGCGCCACGACGGGAACTCCAAGAGACTCTCATTTAGTTGTCTCAACAACCTTGAATGAGGAAGACGGTGATTTTCATTTTATAGAAAGTCTCAGAGAGTTAGAGTAAATCACCCATGTCACTCAGCCAGAACCAGCGTTCGAGCCCTGGTCACATTGAAAGCCCTCCTCTCCTGCGGTCATCCGAGCTGGGGACCCAGCTGCTGCCAGCTTTACAAATGACTGGGAGGAACTGGAGCCTAGAGAGGAGGGAGCCACCGGCTGAGAGTCACCCAGAGCCTCACCTGGCTCTTGAATCTCTCCTTACTGAAAAGATCTATATGTTTTCAAACCAGTGAACCAAACTGTTCAATCAGCGGGGGTCTGCCTTACCTCCCGGGATGTTTTCCTAAGTCTCCCAGGACGACAAAACAGGAAGGATGGGCCCCACGGGCTTGTCTTGACCCTGATTCCATTGGCTCCTTACAACAAGCCTACATTTTCACCCATTCCATCCATTTTACAGCAGGGAAAAGCGAGGCTCAGGCAAAGGGAAAGACCTGCCCCAAGGCTCAGACGGCGCTGCCACATCGTCCATCTTTGAGGAGCTAGCATTAGGGATGTTTGAGCGGGGAGGAGGAATGCTGTGGTTCTCAGATTCATCAGGCATCAGCATCACCCAGAGGGGCTGTGAAAGCCCAGATTTCCGGTCCCCACCCCTGGAAAGACAGATTTTGCGGGTCTGGGTGGGGTCTGAGTACCTGCGTTTCTAACAGGTTGCCTGGAAAAGCTGGAATAGGAGCACCGCTTTGAGGACAACAGCCTTATGGTGGGATTGTTTCCTCAGGCTAATGGGGCCCCTCACAGCCCCCTGGGGCCCTAGTAATGATAATATCCAACCTTTTGTTGAGCAACTACTTTGTGCTTGGTACTGTTCCTATGACCTCACACAATGATTCACTTAAACCCACATTTTCCATATGGAGAAACCGAGGCTCAAGGGTAAATCACCATAAGAACTGGAATGGGGCTTTGAACCCAGGCAGTCTGGCTCCAAAGCCCACACTCTAGTCCCATGCTCATTAGTACCTGCCCTTCCACCAGGACTGAGGGGGCTGCTCCTACCCAAATACTCTCAGGGCACAAGTCAGAGGCCATGTTCACCATTTGGTTTACCCCCCCCCCCCAATCCCCCGTGTAAATCCTGGACTAGATTGAAACGGAAAGCAAACTTCCCCCCCCCCCTTCTCAAGCAAGTGACAGTTGACACCTCTGCGGGCATCTGGGGAGCCCATCTCCGGTATAGGTATAATGCTACTTGTTGACAACTCCTCAGCCAGACGCAATCAGTAATTATCCACTGTCAGAGCCTTACAAATAGCTTCCTCCTTGGAGCTGGTGGCTCTGGAAGGCAAAGGTGTCTTGAAGAGGATTCTGTAAAGACAAGCTGGCGATGACACCATAAGGCCAGGAGAACAAAGCTTTATATTCAACACTGGCCAAAAATAACTCTTTTATACTGGGAACAAGAGCTATTGGAACTTCATGATCGTGTGGGGGAAAAAATGCAGATGTCACCTTTCCTGAGCTGTTATGAGTGGTTCAAAGTGGCATATTTAGCCACCTAGTCCCAGAGAACATCAGAGGGAAGTCTAATGTTATAGCTGGAGAGCTTCTGAAGCATCTCTGAGCCAGCCCCTTCCTATCTGGTGAGGAATCTGAAGCCCACTGAGATCAGGTCCTGCTCAAGGTCAGACAGCAAAGCAGCTGTCTTGGCCTCCCATCCAATAAATGGGCTTGGGGACCAGGGAGGTCAGAGGCAAGTTAGGCGAAGGCAGGCATGCAGAAAATGCAGAGCAGAGACCAGTTTGTCTTACTCTGTCCAATTTGCATAGTCATCAGAGGGGATATTTCTAATACAGAACGTTTTTCAGGTTGTTTCCCTGTTTAGCATCTTTCAGCGGCTTCCCTTTGGACAGGATGAAGTGCAAACCCTCACGGAGTGGATACAGTTCAAGTTCACAGGGGCAGTGCAACGTGGTGGTTAAGGGCATGGACTTTGGAGGCAGAGAGACCGGGATTCAAATCTTGACTTTGCCATTTAATAGCTGTATAACCTTCAGGAAGTTACTCAGTTGGCTTTTCTCAGCTCAGCAACTTGTGTCACATGTTTGAGAGGATGACAGGAGATAACACGAGCAAAGGTACTTAGCAGAGAGCTTGACTCATAGTATTCACTGCTATTAATCTTACTATTAATTATTCTATCTGCGGCATTCAAGACCCTCCATGATCTGGTCCTGGCCTCCCTTTCTAGTCTTGTCTTTTTTCCTGCTTCCCACTCACGTGTGAGAAGCACCCGTTAAATCTCAGCACAAGGCTCTCTGTTCTTCCTGCCTTGGAAGCCCTTTATTCTCCTGGCCTTTAAGTCTCTGCTCAGGTGTCTCCTTCCCTGGGAAATATTTCCTGACTTCTAGATGTTATGAGCTCCTTCTGTGATGAAAGAAAACTGAGCACAGCAGTTAAGAACAAGAGTTTGGAGCTTTCAGCAGCCTGAGTCCTAATTCTGCCAGTTACTTGCTGCGCACCTTGGCACACGCCCCCCTAAGCTCCAGTTCCTTATGGAAATAACAATGACCTTGGGACTTCTGTAAGATGATCTCTGTGAAGGACTTAGCACCGGCTCTTGCACTGAACTGCGGTAACTACAGTACTTACCAGTTACCATCAAGTAGCTGTTTCTTTTGTTGTTGTTGTTTTGTTTTTTTTTGGTTTGTTTGTTTTTAACAAGGAGTAACTGAGCTGATAAGGACCTAACTGTACTTGGCTGCATAAGTCACCCTGGGTTACTGCCTAACCTAAGGTTAATCTCAGGAGCTTTTAAGGACAAAGCAAGCCTGTGCCTCTGTCCATTTATCTGCCATCCATCCATCTCCTCGCCATCCATTCATCCTTCAGCTATCCAATATTCCTGCACCTACCTTTCTCCCCGCCCCCGTCCACCCATCCATCCACTGAACATCCATCTGGCCACCACCCATCCACTCATCTCCCTCCCATCCCTCCTCTACTTTCCATTCATGTGCCACCCATCCATCTCTCCACAAGTACCCACCATACATGATGTACCCACCGATATCTTCCCCTCCACCAGTATAGAATGAGCACCTATTATGCTTCAGAACGTGTGAAGATGTAGAGAGAACTCAATGAAGACAGGGGGATGTCACTGAAAGTTAGGAGCTTTGGCATCAGGTAGACCTGAATTCTAGACCAGGCCAACTCCACCACCCCTCACATGACTTTCCTGCGAGAGTTTAGCAAGACACCACTCCAAACACATTTGTCTGCAGCAAATGTCCTTATGTCCACCTGAGCTTCTGCTTGGGCTGGACTCCAGGCTGATTCCCAGCCAGAGAGGACTTAGTTTCCACTCTTATACTGCGGCTCTCCCTCCAGTGCCTGGACTGGGGTATGTGTGTCAGTGCTACCTTGAAACATCTTTTACTGGGACCCCTTTTTAATTGTTTGCGTTATTGTTTTGCTTCCCACTGCATTTCCCCCACTTCCCCAATCGAGAGGTGAGGTCCCTGGGAGCAGGGACAATTTTCTTGGCCCTTCGACTCTATCTCCATGTCTAACACTGTGCTTCTGCCTGCATCTCTCCACGATTGCTTGTCTACCGCTGTCACCCCCTGGACTGCCTATGATAACAATAATAATAATAGCTAATATTTATTGAGCCTTTACTAGGTGCCAGGTTTTGCCGTGGCACTCATTATTTCATTTGAGCTTTACCATAATGCTATGAAGTAGGTATTTTTTTTAACCCCATGGATTAGGGAACCACGGCTCAAAGAAACTGAGTCACTGGCCCAGGATTACAAGAGTGAACACAGGCAGCTTGATGCCAGAACCCATCTTTTCTCTGTGACGCTGCACAACCCCCTCTGCTATCAGAAGAACGGATATGACTATATTTGTCCCACTTGCGTCAAAGGATGGTCTGAACACAATAAAATGAAATAACTGGAGAGTGCTTTAAAAATAGAAGAAGTTAGAAGTTCAAAGGAAAAGCATTGCCATTAAACCTTGGGAATTTCCAGAAGTTATTTAATAGTTAGGTTCTCTGACATTATCATCTGGTCCCATCTCCCCTCTATTCATGTCTCCCAAGGGAATGGTGTTGATGAGAAACTGGAGGAAATTGGGAGGAAATTGCTCCTTCAATGTCTTTTGGAGAGAAGCTTAAATCTCTGCCTTGCAGATAAAGCCGGCTTCTGAGAAGTTCAATTTTGGTGCCTCATTTCACGAAATGACAGAGAAGTGAAAAGTATTGATCGTTGAGGCTTCTAGAGAGCTGGCTCTGCTTCTTGTCATTCTCCCGTTCTAGACCCAAGGATCACCTGGGGCCGGGGCTGGGCTTTATCTGCCTCAGGATTTCTGGCTCATTGCAGGTATTCCAGACCGTGGTGGCAAAACTCATCCAGGAAGTACCCTGTGTATGCTGACGCTTATCCTTAAAGTGACTGCCAAGGCCCGGAGAAAAGAGCTTTATCTGAACCTGGGTGGCTGGCTACCCTGGTGGCAGTAGAGGAAGCAGAGTTAGCCCATCTCAAACCATATTGGAGAGCTCCTGCCGTGGCACTATGGGATCGGTGGCACCTTGGGAGCCCTGGGAAGCGGGTTCCCTCTCCAACCTGGCACAGTGGGTTAAGGATCGGGCGTTGCCACAGCTGCGGCTTAGGTCGAGACTGTAGTTTGGATCTGATCCCTGGCCCGGGAACTCCATATGCTGCAAGGCAACCAAAAGTGAAACCCAAACCAACTAACCTACATCGGATGTGTTCCCAGCTGAAATGGGGCTTCTATTAGTCGAAGGACGTGGGGAAAGGGGCTCTAAAGCCACAAGTGGCCATCCCGCCAGTAAGGCGCTCAAATTCAACAGTTTGGAGCAAGACTTTCTGCTGCACCTCGTAGCAGACAGCTCAAACTGGGACCACCTTATCCTGTGCTGACAAGAAAATCGCAGCGCTCAGCCAGGTGATGACTTTCCTGCCAAATGGAGAGAAACTCACGACAACGGAATTATGTATCCATTAAAAAGAATGAGGCAGATGATAATGACAGTTAACATTTACTATGTCAGGAACTCTGATACGCACTTTGCAGGCATCCTCTCATTTAACCGAAGAGGCTCACGAGGTAGGTTCTATTATTGCCCTTTGACGGAGAAGGTTCTTGGAAAGACTGAGTCGTCTTCCAAATGGATCCTGTAGATCAGGCTCCGGAGCCAACTCCCTTATCCCCCAGCTTCTTATTCTGAAAAATTTCAAGCCTACTGAAGACTTGCAAGAAAAGTGCAATCAACGCCCATATATCCTTGACCTAGTTTCTTTCGCCAGCTGCTAACCTTTTGCCTTATTTTGCTCTCCACTCGGGAAATCTGATATGAATACATTCATTAATACATTCTATACATTCCTATTCAAATGTACGTTCCATATTCAAATTTCTCCAACTGTCCCCCGAAGGTCCTTTTTAGCTACTTTCTTTCCAATCTAGAATTCCCCTACATTTAGTTGTCAAATCTCTCTCTCTCTCTTTTTTTTTTTTTTTTTGTCTTTTTGCCTTTATCTAGAGCTGCACCCGTGGCGTATGGAGGTTCCCAGGCTAGGGGTCTAACAGGAGCTGTAGCTGCCGGCCTTTGCCACAGCCACAGCAACGAGGGATCTGAGCCACGTCTGCAACGTACACCACAGCTCACAGCAACGCCGGATCCTTAACCCACTGGGCAAGGCCAGGGATCGAACCCGCAACCTCACAGTTCTTAGTCAGATTCGTTAACCACTGAGGCACGAAGCGAACTCCTAGTTGTCAAATCTCTTTAGTTGCCTTCAGTCTAGAACACTTCCCAGCTTTTTGTCCCCCTTCCATAATAGTGACCTTTTGGAAGAGTCTGTGAGACCATTTCACATGCTGGATTTGTCTGTTCCCTCCTGGTTGGATCATGGAAGTATTGTTGTGTCCTTGTTAGTGCATCACATAAAAAGACACGTGGTACCAGTGCTGACCGCATTGGTGGTGCCAAATTTGGTGCTTTGATTAAAGCAGGGTTCATCAGACTTCTCAGTGGAAAGGAACCCCTCTCCATCTCTAAATAAGTAGCCTGTGCAGTGAAACTTGGAGGCTGTGTGCACATCCACTTCTCTGCACATATAAGTCTATTGCACATCTAGAGCTGTATGTACAGACATGGGCTGTGTCCGTGGTACATTATTAAATTAATAAGCAAATAGCAGAACAGTGTGGGGAATTACAAACTTCTCTCCTTTGTAAGCAATTCTGCATGTAAATAAATGCGTAGAGGTAGAAGTTGACTGGGAAGGGACTGATTGGCTGGGCTGTTTACTGGGGGGAAGCCCCAGCTGTGAGCACCTCGATTGCTCATTTGCCCCAGAGTAGAACCTTCCAGTTGCCTGCCCAATGGGATTAAAGCCTGACTCTCAGAGTAGAGAGGAGCATGAAGCCTCGGCTTTCAGATTCTACCTCTCTTAACTCAGCCTCTTTCTGATTTCTGGATGGAACAGCCCCACCTCCCCACCCACAAGGCCAGAGACTCTGGCAAGCCAGAAGGACACGCTCTTCTCTCCTGGTGAGGGGTCCTCAGCCACAGGCTCAGTCGCTTCTTTTACAGACTTTTAACAAAGCTACCATTTCCTGCCCTATCTGTACCCTGTTTAAAGAGGCACAGGACACTTCCAATTCCTGAGCCTGTGGGTGAATCCAAAGCATGAACGTGATGGCTTTCCTGCTTCTCCACTGTCTTGTACCGGGTTCAGCTCTCTCGGGTTGGCTGAGTCAGCTGCCATTTGCCCTTTTGCTGTTTAGCTTCAGTTAAACTTATTGCTGTTGTCTTCTCCTTACTCTCCCCACCCTGTGGGCCACCTCTTTTATCTCTTTGCTTTAATTGCAGTGAGAATTTGGAAGGTGTAGACAAAGCCCATGGGCTTCATTGGTTATGCTTAACCTCAAGTCTGTACCTTCTATAGTTCTGCGTGGTTTCAATTTTTAAAATGAGTTTGTAAACCTGAAATGCTATCTATATAGTATTAACATTTAGTTTATATATGTGTGTATATAGGTTTATACATATACATTTTAATTTTAATTTTTAATTTTTATTTTTGGCTGGACCCATGGCATGCAGAAGTTCCTGGGCCAGGAATTGAATTCTCACCACAGCAGTGACCTGAGCCACAGCAGTGACCTGTGAGAGAACTTCAGCTGGAACTGGTCTAAGTAAAAGAGGAGATTTCTTGGCTTACGTAACTGAGATGGTCTGGGACCCCCCACAGGCACCGTTATGCCATGATGAAGCTCTCTTTCCATCTCTGAATCTCTCTTTCGTCTCTGGTTTCTCGTTACCGCCTTTCTCCAGTGCTCTCCATCTGCACATTTTTTCCACCTGCAAAATGGGGCTGTCAGGAAGCATGAGTGATGGAAAGGGCTGCAAATTAATGCATTCAGCAAACAGAGAAGGTTTCTGAAATCCTAACCAGTAATAAGCATAATTGCTTTTGAGAAATCTACCCAAAACCCCCGCCTCCAAGAACAGGCGCACAATGAGGCAGAGGAGAAATTTCAGCTCTGCATCAGGAACTGCCTGCACTGAGAAAATGGGAAGGATCTGGGTGAATGAGTCAGTCGTCAGCCTTGGTACAGGCTGAACTCTGTCTGGGTCCCCGGGGAGCTGTGCCCCACTGGAGAGTCGCTCCCATCTCCTTGTTCTCAAGGTTGGGCTCTGGGAGGGCTGGAGGAATAGGTCTCAAGGTCACGTTTTATTATCTTTCGTGCCCACACGAGTGTGTTTGTGACAGAGCTCTCCAGCTTTTACGGGCTGAGCACTGCTCTGCAGACTGAAGGATGGGCTAGGGTCTCCTTGTGCAGCTGGCACTGGGATAAAGGGAAAATGTGGTAGAGTCAGTGAGAAGCACAGGAAACGGCAGCAGGAGGCAAGGTGTGGGGGCAGGAAGATGTGCTACAAGTTCAGGGTCAGTAGTTCCTGTTGCCAGGGCAGCATCTTAGAAAAAAAATATTGTAGGACCACACACACACACAAAATGTTGTATTTCTTTTAGCCTCAGTTTTCTCACCTATAAAATGGGGCAGCCTTAGTCCCTTTCCTTATAGATGTTAAAAGCCTGGGAGAGTATTTTATTTTCCATTTTTTCCCTGCTATTTGAATGGAAATAAATCCTTCGATAAGTCTTTGGAAGGTGACAGACACACACTCACCCTTTCCAGGGCATGTATAAACTACCAGGGGAAATTCCTAAGCTGCTGTACAGACAGGGAGGGCAATGTATTTTGCTCTTGAGAGGGAGAGAGAAAACAATTGTGAGGTTATGCAGACAGTGTGCAGTAAGCCTCTTGCCTACTCCCTGAAGCTCCGAAGTCTTTATTTGAGTTGACAGGGTGTACAAAACATTCTGTGTAAGTAGAGCTCTTGGGCAAATAAGTGAAGAGGCTGAGTAGGTACGGCGTGAAACCGAGACTTTCCTGCAGAGGGCGCACTAGAGAACCCCTTTGCAGAAATCTTGAGGGAGATTTTACAGCCATGAAACTGGGGTCGCTGAGCAAAGCTCCCCGTGTACAAGACCCTAGTTGATGGCGTTATATATGATATCTGAGCAGGCTCAACCCTGAGTGGAGAGTGTTGGGCACAAGGCTTGATCATCGCCTATGCTCTATGACAGTAGCTGTTATTATTTCAATTATCATTACAATCACTGATCTTATTACCCTCCACTGCCTCTCAGGGACTGGGGGCTGTGGGCTCTGAGCCAGTCTGCTCCTAGAGGCATTTTACTTCTCTGCCATGAAATGCAATCAGCAATCTTAAATCATGCAGGTGGGAGTATAAGCTGTTACAACATTTTGTGGAGACGATTTGATGAAAAAGCATCAAGAGCATTAAAAGCATGCATGTCCTTTGCCTTAGCAATTCCACATCTAGAAATAATATCTAGTGGATATTTGCAAAGATTTAGTTAAAAGGCATACTGTGCTGATTGTTGCAGTGAAAAACTGGAAATATCTAAATGTTCGGCAACAGGGAGCTTAATTCAATAATGGAGCATCCACTCATAGGACTACAGAGCAGTCACTCTAGATGATATGGTCGGAAGCATATTCATAGGCTGGAGATAAAGTTAATCAGAAAAAAGCAGGGAGAAAAACTGCCTGTGTGGTGTAATCCCTGTGGTGGACGTGAGCTTTTCATCTCCCCAGGATGCTCTTGGGCAGGCCTCTCATTGACGAAAGCCCTGGGCTCATGACTCAAGCTGCGGCAGTGAAGGTCATCTGCAGGATGATGATAAACCTCTCCGAAAAGAAGCAATTCTCTTTCTACAGACATAAAGCCTGAGGTCCATGCATGCCAAGAGCTGTGGTGTCCCTTTTGTCACCATGTGGGAAAGCTTGCCTAAGAAGAAACCAACTAAGAGAAAGGAGAACCAACAGGTGTAGCGGGACAGATCCTGGTGACACTCATCAAGCCTCTGGATCCACCTTCTCCTGAAGTCAGATCTATGGGATTCTCAATTCTAGGAGCCAATACATTTCTTTTATTGCTTACCTTAGTTTGAGTTGGATCTCTCTCACTTTTAAGAAAAAGATCCTTGACTTAAGTTGTTATAAAGTTCATACCAAAGAAGTATCTATTAAGGGAGCCACCAGGATGTTGACTGTGATCTTCTGAGTGGGCGGGGTTGCGTTGTTGCTTTCTGTCTTCTTTTTTACAGGAATATTGCGGTAGTTTTAAAATATGTCAGTAGGAGTTCCCAGTGTGGCTCCGTCGGTTAAGGACCTAATGTAGTCTCCATGTGGGTTTGATCCCTGGCCTTGCTCAGTGGGTTAAGGACCTGGCGTTGCTGCAAGCTGTGGCGTAGGTGACAGATGAGGCTCAAGTCTGGTGTTGCTGTGGTACAGGCCTCAGCTGCAGCTCCAGTTCGACCCATAGCCTGGGAACTTCTACATGCTGCAGTTGTGGCCATAAAAATCAATCAATCAATCAATCAATAAAATATGTCCATAAATTCTTTGATAACCTTGTCATCAAAAGATGGGTCTGTGTCCTCTCCCATTGAATCTGGAGTGACCTTAGCGACTGGATGCCCAGGAGTATGGTGGGAGTGAGGTTAGGTGACTTCCAATGCTGGATCATAAAAGGCCATGAAGTTTTGGTCTAGTTCTTTTGGGATGCAAACCTTGGAGCCTTGAGCTTCTAAGGGAGAACTCTGAGGAGCCATGCTATGCGGAAGCCCAGGCCACTTGTAAAGTCCGGTCCCAGCTGAAGTCCCAGCTAACAGCCAGCATCAGAGGCCAGATATTTAAGTCTAGTTACCTCCAGACAGTTCTCCCCCAGCAAACAAGTCAACCCCAGTCTTTGATCTTCCCTGTCGAGGGTCCGTGGTGGAGCAAATACATGCCATCCCCACTGTGCCCATTCCAAATTCTTGACCCAAGAATGTAGGAGCGTAATAAAATTCTTATTTTTAGCTGCTAAATTTCAGAATGGTTTGTTACACGGCCACAGACAGTTGAAATAGATATTTTCTGATTTTTCTGTAGTGAACAAGGGTTGTTTTATATTTTTTAAAAATGGAAAATTATGAAATTTGCAGACATTAAAAAAAATGCAGCAGCACAATCTGGGAACAGAAATTTGTCTCTCATCTACCTGTTCCTCCAAGTCACGGATGACAGACACCACTTAACTATATTCTACTGCTCACTGGGGTGGGGTGGGGGAGGGAGTGACAATCTGATTGAATCAACATCCTAGAGTCTTTGTGATCCCTGATATCTTGAATTACTCAATTGTTAGAAGCAGCTGTCTTATCCAGTAAGTTAAAAACCATTTCAGCCTAATTGCCAATGTTGACAACTCTTTGAAAAACAGTTTGGCAGCAGTGTAGCACATGAGTTAAGGTGCTTTTGAAAGTACGTTTGAAAGTAAGAACAAACCAAAAATATCCAATTTAAATTGGCTTAGGCAAAAAAAAGGGGGGGGGAATTTATTGACTCACATAGATCAATACCTGAGAGGTAAATAGAGTTTCTGGTGAGGCTTAATCCAGCAGCAATGTGACCACATCAATTTCTTTCTCTCAGACTCACTCCTCTGCTTCTTTACAGGAGGGAGATGTGATTATTAATCCTTAACAAGCAATGGGATTTTCCCCTATGGGCCACAAAACTGATGTCACCAGCCCCAGGGCCATATGCTTTCTGGTTCCTGTCAGAAGAGTACATTTTCCTAATAGTGAAAAAAAAAAAAAGAAAGAAACCCCACAAGGTACTGGATCTGAGTCTGGCTGCCACTGATGAGCCTGGCTTTGATCATGCGATCGTCTCTAAACTCACCACTGTGTGTAGCGGTGGGCGGGTGTGGGGAGTGGTAGGCTGTTCTAATTGGATTAAACCAGAGATTTACTCAAGGGATTGAAGATTGGGTAGCTCCTATCTAAACTCTACTCCCAGTCTTGTTAGGAGAGGAGAAGGGGAAAATGTGGATATATTAAATATATAGATTTTATATGGCCATATATATCACATATACATACAAGGGAGACACACGAATCTTTATGTCCTTGTCCCAGTAGCCCTTCTTCTAGGGAAATATTCTAAAACACAAGGAAAGTCATGTTTATGAAGTGTTCGCTGTTATTTATTTTTTTGTTTTCTGCTTTTTAGGGCCACACCCACAGCATATGGAAGTTCCCAGGCTAGAGGTCAAATCGGAGCTACAGCTGCCGGCCTACACCACAGCCACAGAAACTCGGGATCTGAGCTGAGTCTGTGACCTGCATCACGGCAACGCCAGATCAGTGGGCGAGTTCAGGGATCGAACCCAGGTCCTCAAGGATACTAGTCGGATTTGTTTCTCCTGCTCCACATCGGGAACTCCTGAGTGTTCACTGTTATTTATAAGAGTGGAAAGACAAACATCCTCAGTGTTCAATCGCTCAGTTATTCCACAGTTACTAAGCACTGTTACCCTGGGACTGGCCTTTGTACTAGACTCGGGGGACACAATATGGGTGTAACCCAAGGTTCAGAGGGGAAGAGAAAGTAAATGCATACTTTGCCCAAGGTAACGAGTGTGAACACAGTAGACACAGAGTGCACTCTGAGAGTTCAGAGGGCTGGGGAATGATGGCAGGAAGGCTTCCCGGAGGAAGTGAGACTGAGAGTTAGCCATTCAACGGGAGTGGAAATCGTTAGGGGTAGTGGGTGGGTGGGGGAATTAAGAAAAATACCAATGCCTGGGTCCTGTCCCCACGGGTTTGGTTTGTATTGGACTGGGATGGGACCTGGAGCGCCCTATCATTGTTTAAAAGAATAAGCTGATAAGCTCCTTCGGGTCGATGGAATCTGAGGCCCTCCAGACCATGGCTTATTGTCAGGACGCGGGTGCTTTGATGTGGACACAGACACAAGGAGAGGAGAACCTTCTGGGTCTGCATTAGGAATGGTGATGGGGTGGGGGGTGGCTGTGTCTGTGGTCCTCCCCCCTCCCCCCTTTCTTCCTGCCCCCCCTCCCTCCTCCGGAGCGCCTACGGGGTCAGGCTGCTCCCAGGCAGCGCCCAGCCCTTTAGGACCCCTCCCCTCCCCGTGAACGCCAGTCAGATTGTTCATCCGATTATTATCAGGTCTTTTCTTCATCATGAGAGAGGAGCGTGCATTCAAACCACAGAACACTAAGCAATACCGCTTCACCTACGTATAAAATACATGGTTCTTAACAATAATTAATGATCAAAGAAGCAATTTCCCTCTGTCCTCAAGGCTGGGGATCATTACAGTGAAGAAGAGTGTCCCCAAAGGGGGCTAAAGAAATCCCAGGGGAGGGCGGGGAACCTGTGGCCCTCCAGATGTGGGTCTGCATCCTCCAGTTAGTGGGAATGTGACCTTGGGCAAGTCATTTCACCTCTTGGTGTTACAGCTTTTTTTCTTCTGAAAAATGGGGCAAGTGTGGGGAGGGGAGTAAGAAGACCTTTCTCCCAGGGTCGCTGTGAGGGTTAAGTGTGTTGCTGCGTATCAGTGCTTTTTGTCCCTGGCACATACTGAGCACTGAAAAGGTATTAGTTATGATGATGATGATGACGACAGCAGCGATGATTCTGGAAGGTTTACTCTGTGCCAGGGTTTACATAATTGTCTTAATTCGAGACTCGCAAACTCCAGAAGACAGACTATAAACACAAATATATGTATTTACCCGTAGAGGTGAGCGCTTGGGCTCAGAGACTTTAAATAACTTCCCAAGGTCACGCGGCAAGTACATGATGAAGCTGGTATTTGAATCTCCATCTATTCGATTTCAGAGTCTAAATCCTTAACCACCCACTAACTTTCGTACCCTCCAGCACCCCACCATTCCCAAGCGCTCTCCCCAGAGTCAACGTCAAGAAATGTTTGCCGAATGAATCGATTTGCCCTCCCACTCCTGGCACTCCCAGTCCTTCAGGGCCTCCGTCTCCGCATCCTGGAACGAGCTTTGACTAAACACAAAAGGAGGAGTGATGAAAAAAAGTCTTTCTCACCCAGGATACAATTAATCAGAATGCTTCAGGTGCACCCATACCTCTGTCTGTATAAATACATATATTTGTATCTATATAAATAGCAGCACTCACAAAGGTTGCTGGCTCAGTGATTCAGTTGAATGGGGAGACTGACAGTGTGATTCATGGCTCAGGTCAAATTTAACTCTAACCTGTTTGTGCAAGACAGATTTACATCATGAACCCCTTTTGTTGCGTAATTGTCACGAGCCCACCTTCTCCCCAGGGAGAGGATATTTTCACATCAGCCCACAGTGTCTTGCTGCTGTACACCCAAGTCAGATCTGGAGTCTCTTGGCTACTTTCCCAGCAGTGTGGGCCCAGGTAAGCTCCAAGCAGGCAATCTTTGCCAGCAAAGGAAGGAGGAGAAATCAAAAGCTGTAGCACGAGACAGTCTGCCAGGAAATTGGGAATATGAGATGAGAAGCCTCTGGGATAGGTGGTCTAGAGAAAGCCTCTCATCCATCCTTCCGTCCATCCATCCATCCATCCATCCATCTGCTTGTTCATTCATCTGGCCATTACACTTATCCATCCATTATATCCACTCATCTATCATATTAATTTACCCAACCCTTTAGGCATAAAGTAAGTACTGAGCATCTGCTATGTGCCAGACACGGTGCTGGGGCCCGGGCATATATATAGCAAACAAGTCAGATATTTTGCCTTCATGGAACTTACGGTTCTAGCATGAGTTAAGACAACAAACAGAAAATCATGCCAACATCTTTTTAGTGATGGGCTCCATGAAATACTATAGAAAAGCTAGTGGTAAGAGATTCTATACCCCTGGGAACTTGACCTAGTCTTGCGGTCAAGAAAAGCCTCTGATTGCTGATGGGTAAGAAAAAGCCACTTGGAGCCAAATGGATCAAAGTGACCTGAGCACAGCAAGGAAGGGAGAGTGACAGGAGACTGGATCCGGGAGGCCTTGAGAAGCCAGGTCAGCCAGGTTTTGGGAAGCTCTGGAAGGATTTGGTGTCTGGAAAAGTTCCAGTTTTCTCTGAAGAAATGACAGTTTCATAGCTTTAACAGGAAAGTGGTAAATCATCGTGAAAAAGCACAAAACTAAGCTCAGCTCTTGGTTCTTCTGTTCTACAGATGTGTGACCTCAGGTTAGGCAAGTCATTAAACATCTCTGAACCTCAGGTTTTGTACCTATAAAACAATGATAACCCTGCTTTTCTTTCTTCCTTGCCCTAATATTTTTAGATCGCTCACTATGTATCAAGTGCTTTTCTGGACACTGTGATATTTGACCAAAACCAACCAAAGTCACTGAGTTTTTATAAAAGACTGAATGAGATAATGCATATAAAACACTTAGTACCATGCTTGGTCCACTGCATGTCTTCTTAGATGGTGACTATTTTGGTTTTTATTTAAAATTAATCAAGGAACGCTTTCTTAATGTTGCTCAATATATTGGGAGCTCTGAAGAAACAGCCAGGAGCATTTCCCCTTTCAGTCCCAGCATGTCCAGTTTCCTATTCTGCTAACTCAGAAACCTGAGTGGCTTGCTTCATTCCTCACTGTTTCTCATACCTGGTGGTCAGTCAGTTACCAAGTTCTGCCCTTCCTATCTTCTATATATGCTCACCTCTAGCCCCCATTCACTGACATAATTTGGGACTTTTAAATGCCTATTTGACAGACATTAACTGCTTACCCAACATACTACATTTCCTCCTTCCATTCTGAAAGCATCATGATTTTGTTTGTGCCCATAATGTGCACAATCTCAGGTTAAATAATCACTTTTTGAGCCCCTTTTGCATTCAGGAGTGATAGTTCTGACCAAAGAGATGAAAGTAAAAGTCTCTTGGAGTGAAAATAAATGGATGGCTTATACCTGTCCTGAATTTTTCCTTTTTGGAACATGGATGTAAAATTCGGAGCTGTGGCAGCCATTTTGGAACCATGAAGTAACAACTATGAAGACTAAAGCCAATGTGATAGAACAAAAAGACAAAAAAAAAAAAAAATAGACTGCCTGGATCTTTGGTGAAATAGTTAACACTAGTACTACTGATCTTTGATTTTCTTGCAAGAAGAATAAACCTCTCTTTTGTGTAAGTCATTATTTGGGTTTTCTGTTACTTAGAGCCAAACAGCTTCCTAAATGCTCTCCCTGTTTTATTATAATGGCCTCCCAACTTGCCTCCTCAGCTTTAGCCCTCTAATATTCATCCTCTTCATAGCAGTCATAGGTATATTTTGCATGATACAAATCCGATCATTCCTGTGCTGAAAACTTTTCAAATATTTCCCATCACTTACAATAGTCCCTGGGCATTGTGTTATTTTCTGGATAATAAGGATTTTCACAGAGCATCTCAGCACCTTGATCGATTTTTTTTTCCAATGAATATTGACCATTCAAATCATGGTTAATGTGAGGTGTTAACCATTCAAATCACTGCTGTTATTGCAATAGTATTTTAAATAAAAGTATAATTTAACTTTATTTGAATTGAAGAAAAAAGTGATTGAAATGAAATTGAAGTCATTGCTGATTTTCAAATAATTTTTCTTCACCCCAGGAATATTATATCTTATATATTAGTCTAAGGGAATTAACAGGAAGCTATGACAAGTAAATAAAATGTGGGATTCTGGATTGGATTCTGAATGGGGAAAAGGGCATCAGTGAGAAAATTGGTGATACTTTAATAAAGACTGGAATTCTCTTAATAATATTGTGTCAGTGCTGAGTTCTTGGTTTTGGTGTTGTATTATGGGCTCTTAAAATGTTAACATTATGGGAAACTAAGAAGGGTATACCACATTCTCTGCATTATTGTTTTCAGCTCTTCTGTAATTCTAAAATTATTTCAAAATAAAAAGTTTTTAAAAGTCACTCTAAGGTTAAGAAAAAATTTATAAAGTGTAAGTGATTAGAGTAGTTTTGGGTTATGTTTTATTCTAGAGTGTGTGGAATTACTCCCTGTTATGAAACATGATGGCATTATCACACTTACATTTTTTTTTCATTTTTTTCTTTCCAATATTTTTTTTTGTCTTTTTGCCTTATCTAGGGCCGCACCCGCGGCACATGGAGGTTCCCAGGCTAGGGGTCCAACAGGAGCTGTAGCCACCGGCCGACACCACAGCCACAGCAACGCGGGATCCGAGCCGCATCTGCAACCTACACCACAGCTCAGGGCAACGCCGGATCCTTAACCCACTGAGCAAGGCCAAGGATCAAACCAGCAACCTCATGGTTCCTAGTCGGATTCATTAACCACTGAGCCACGATGGGAACTCCCTCAAATTTTGTTATTTTTTATATTGTCAAGATTTAGAAAGTTGATGTCTTTTGGCAATCATAATTATTACTGGAGCTGTTTAGTCTTAATTACATATTTAGATAATTCCGTGCTCACCACTAGTCCTTTTGTTTCCTGAATTCTTTATTTTGATTTCCCTCTTTTGGCTAGGTTTCATATAAATACTTTTTGTCAAGAATATCTTATAGCTCCTGTGCTTCCTGGCTCATGCATACTTCAAAATGTCTATGTATTGCCATTTCATTTACACAAGTGAAAACAGCTGGTATAAAATTATGGAGCTTTGGTTCAGAATTTTGTCGACATTGCTTTAGCATTCTCTGCCATTGAGGCTTTAACAAGTTTAGATGCAATGGCACTGACTTTTTTGATATAATGTTTTATGACGTTTAGTACATGCAATATTCATATAACCACACCAGAATCAAAATACAGCATGATTCCAGCATTCCCTCCACCACCCTGAATTTCCTCATGCTTCACCTTTATAAACAAAACTTCCCTCAACCTATAAACCCTGATAAACATGGGTCTATTCTTTGTCCCTATATTTTGCCACACAGGTGTCATATAAATGGGCTTATAGGATATGCAACCTTCTCATATTGAGTTTTTTCACTCAGCATGTTTCTGAAATACATCTGTATGGTTATGTGAATCAACAGTTCATTCTTTTTTTTCTTGCTGAATAGTAGTATATTGTAATGATGATCTACAGTTTGCTTATCAATTGTCAAAGGACAGAGTGTCTGTATGATTTTCTTTCCCATCATCAATGTAGGAGGGTTCCAGTTGCTCTTGAATCCTCAGTAGCAGTTTGTATTGTTATGGGTTTTTTTCCCCTTCTTTATTGTAGCCATTTGAATAGGTGTTCAGTGGTATCTCAGTATGGTTTTAATTTGCATATCTGTAAGGGCTAATGACGTTGGACAGCTTTTCCTATGCTTATTTAAATTTCATAGATCTTTTTTGGTAAAATAGTTATTCAAATATTTGGCCTATTTTTGTCTGCTTAATGTTGAATTTTGAGAGTTCTTTGTACATTTTGAATACAAGTTTTACAAAATATGTTTTGCAAATATTTCTCCCCATATGTAGTTTGTTTTTTCATTTTCTTGACAGAACAAACATTTTAAATTTTCATGAAGTCCAATTTATCAATAATTTTAATGGATCATGCTTTTGATGTCATATAAGTGCACACTTTGCCTAACTAAAAATTATAAAAATTTCTCCTGTTTTAACTGTTTCATGTTTTACATTCTTCTGTGATCATTTTGAGTTAATTTTTGTAAACGATGTGAAGTATAAGTTGGGGTTTATTTATTTATTTTTGTATGTAAATGTCCAATTGTTCCAACACTGTTTTTTGAAAAGACTCTTTTCTCCACTGAATTGCTTTTGCAACTTTGTTGAAAGCAACTGACCATATTTATATGGATGCCTTTTCTGCACTCTCTATTCTGTTCTATTGATCTACGCTGTCTGTGCTTTTATTAATAATACAATGTCTTTGTTACTGTAGCTTTATAATAAGTGTTAAAATTGGGTAGTGTGAGCCTTCCAACATTGTTTTCTTCATCAAAATCGTTTTGGCTATTCTAGTGCTTTTTCATACTCTTAAATTTTAGAATCATCTTGTCTATATTTACAGAAAAATTCCTGGTAGGGTTAACTTGGGGATAATTGATATCTTTTTTTTTTGTCGTTTTAGGGCCACACCCTCAGCATATGGAGGTTCCCAAGTTAGGGGTCGAATTAGAGCTGTAGCCCCTGGCCTACGCCACAGACATGTCAAGGCCATATCCGAGCCACATCTACAGCCTACACCACAGCTTACGGCAATGCCAGATCCTTAACTCACTGAGCGAAGCCAGGGCTCGAACCTGTGCTCTCACAGATATGAGCCAGATTTCGTTTTTGCTGAGCCATGGTGGGAACTCCTATGTTGTCTTTTAATCAGTGAGCACGGTATGCCTTTCCATTTATTAAGATCTTCTTTTATCAGTGTTTTGGAATTTTCAGCATACGGATCCCATACATGTTTTGGTAGGTTTTTACATAAATATTTCACTTTTTAAGGCCTTACCTAAATGGTACTATTTTTAAAACTTCAGTTTCTAATTGTTTATTGACAATATATAGAAGTATGATTAATAATAATCATATTTAAAAATAATAATGTACCATATTGACCTTATATTTTGTGACCTTGCCAAACCCAAACTTACCTATTAGTTCTAGAAGTTTTTTCTTTCTTTCCTTTTTTTTTTTTTTTTTTTTTGCTTTTTAGGGCCACCCCTGTGACATATGGATGTTCCCAGGCCAGGAGTCAAATCAGAGCTGTAGCTGCCAGCCTACACCACAGCCACAGCAATGCAGGATCCAAGCCATGTCTGAACCTACAGCACAGCTCATGGCAGTGCCAGATTGTTAACCCACTGAATGAGGTCAGGGATCAAACATGCAACTTCATGGTTACCAGTCAGATTGTTTCCGCTGTTCCACAATGGGTACTCCTAGAAGCTTTTTCTTTTTGTAGATTCTTTGGAATTTTCTATACAGACAATAATGTTGTCTGTGACTAGTGAGAGTTTAATACCTTCCTTTCCAGTCTGTAAGCCTTTTATTTTCTTTACCTGCCTTTTTGCAATGGCTGGGACTTATAGTACAATGTTGAAAGGAGTAATGAGAGTGAATCTTCTTGTTTTGTTCCCAGTCTTAGGGAAAGCATTTAATCTTTCACCATCAAGTATGATGTTAGCTGTAGTTTTTTTGTAGATGGACTTCATCGGGTTAAGGAAGCTCCCTTCTAACGGTAGTTTGCTGAAAGCCTTAAAAAAAAAAAATCTCAAACGGGGAGTTCCCTGGTGGCCTAGTAGTTAAGGACTGGGCCTTGTCACTGTTGTGGTACAGGTTCTATCCCTGGCCGGGGAACTTCCACCCATAAGGACATGGCCAAAAAAAATTCACAAATGGATGTTGGTTTTCTTTACTATGTTGATATGGTGGATTACCTTGATTTTCAAATGTTGAACCAGCACTGCACTCTCAAGATAAACCTCGCTTTGTGAAGATCTATTATGTGTATGTGTGTCTGTGTGGGTGCAAATATATACTATATATAGATTCATATATGTGATTTGCCAACATTTTTTGAAACCATATGAACCTAGAGTCATATTGTTCACGATGTTTTTAATGATTATTTGATTTCTTTGACATAAGAATATTAATGCCATCTGTTTCTTCTTGGGCGAGTTTTGGTAGTTTGTGGCTTTCAAGAAATTGGTCCAGGAGTTCCCGTTATGACTCAGCGGTAATGACCTGACTATTCACAAGGATGCGGGTTGGATCTCTGGCTTCACTCAGTGGATTAAGGATCAGGTGTTGCCATGAGCTGTGGTGTAGGTTGCAGACGTGGCTCAGATCCTGCCTTGCTGTGGCTGTGGTGTGGGCCAGAGGCTACAGCTCCGATTTGACCCCTAGCCTGGGAAGTTCCATATGCCACAGGTGTGGCCCTAAAAAAAAGAAAGAAAGAAACAAAGAAAGAAAAGAAGAAAAATTGGTCCATCTCAGTCAAGTTGCTGAAGTTAAGTATATAAAGTTTTTCATAGTATTTTCTTATTATCAGATTATGCCTGTGTGGTCTGTAGTAATATTCTCTGTTTCACTCTGGATATTACCTATTTAGGTCTCCTCTCTTTTACTCTTTGTTAGAGATTTATCAATTTCTTTCTACTTTTTTTTAATCGTGGCATGCAGAAGTTCAGTAGCTGAGCTGCAGCAGTGACAATGCCAGATCCTTAACATACTGAGCTATCAGAGAACTCCGAGATTTATCAGTTTTACAGAAGCAGTTTTTGGTTTGGTTGATTTTCTCCATTATTATTTTCAATTTCATTGATTTCTTGTCTTTATTTTTATAACCATCTTAATTTGTAATTATTCTTTATTTTTATATTTATCTTTATGGTTTCCTTCCCTCTGATTGCTTTTAGTTTACTTCATTCCATTTCCCCCCCCAATTTCTTTTTTCTCTCTCTCTTTTTTTTTTTTTTTTTTGTCTTTTTAGGGCTGCGCCTGTGGCATATGAAAGTTCCTAGGTTAGGGGTCGAATCGGAGCTGTAGCCGCCAACCTACGCCACAGTCAGAGCAACGAGAAATCTGAGCCACGTCTGCGACCTACACCACAGTTCATGGCAATGCCGGATCCTTAACCCAGTGAGCAAGGCCAGGAATTGAACCTGTGTCCTCACAGGGACTACTTTGGGTCCTTAAGCCACTGAGTCACAACAGGAACTCTCAATAACTTGTTATTAATTTCTAATTTAGGTCCATTATGCCCAGAGATATAGTTTGGATGCTTTCAGTTCTTTAAGTTTGTTAAGGTTTATTTCATGATGCAGAATATGGTCTATGAATGTTCCTTGAACATTTGAAAAGAATGTGTACTCTGCTGTCCTTGGATGTGTTCTGCAAATGTCAGTTGGATCCAGTCCTTGGTGGTCACATCTCTGTCCTTGCTGATTCTCCTACTTGTTCTGTCGGCTGCTGAGAGAGTAGCGTTCAGATCTCCAAATGTAATGTGTGTTAGCTCATTCCTCCTTCCAGCTCTAGCAGTTTTTACCTAGGGTATTTTATTTCCATACACATTTAAAATGTTATGTCCTCTTTTGTGAATTGACCCTTTTATCATTACTTAGCTCCACTTTGGTGATTTTCTTTTCCCTGAAGTGTACTTTGACCAATATTAATAAAGTCACTCCAATTTTCTTTTTATTAATATTTGCATGGTGTGTTATTTTTCATCCTTTTACTTTTAACCCACCTATGACATTAATTTAAAATGAAATTCTTGGAGTCTCCATCATGGCACCGTGGAGACAAATCCAACTAGGAACCATGAGGTTGTGGGTTGGATCTCTAGCCTCGCGTGAGCTGTGGTGTAGGTCACAGATGCAGCTCAGATCCTGAGTTGCTGTGGCTGTGGTGCAGGTTGGCAGCTATAGCTCTGATTCGACTCCTAGGCTGGGAACCTCCACATCCATGGGTGTGGCCCTAAAAAGAAAAAAATAATAATAAATAAAACAAACAAAATAAGATCAGATTCTTGTAGGCATCTTATAGCTGAGGGTTTTTTTAATTTTGTTTTTAACCAGATCTGACAATCTCTGTCTTTAAACTGGTGCTTTTTGACTATTTGACTAATATAATCATCGATAAATTTGAAGTTAGACCTATTTTAAAATTTTGTTCTTTTCTTTTTTCTTTTCTTTTCTTTTTTTTTTTTCATTTTTGTCTGCCCCATGGCATTTGGAGGTACCAGGCCAGGCCGCAGTCTCGACCTAAGCTGCAGCTGCAGCCATGCCAGATCTTTAACCCACTGTGCTGGCCTGGGGATTGAACTTGCATTCTAGTGCTCCCAAGATGCTGCTGATGCTATTGCACTACAGCGGGAGCTCCTTTCAATTTTTTTTTCTTTCTATTTTTGATTCTGTTTTCCTTTTCCTGACTTTTTTGGAATATTTTTTAGTATTTCATTTCCAATTTTCTATTTCTACTTCACTCTATCTCTTTGTATAGAGATTTTAGTTGTTTTTCTAGGGATTACAATATGCATACATATTTTTCTTTTAACAATTTGCTTGAATCTTGCTTCCCTGAAGGAAGAGACCTCTGAAAATACATCACCAAGGGAGAAAGCAGAGCAGAGGGATGCTGGGAATGAGTGGGTCTGGGGGAAATTGTTTGAGCCCCTGGTCAATCTGCGCTTAGTCTCTGGACTTTTCAATCATGTGAATCATACCTTCCATATTTTCTAGATTATGTTTGGTCAGGCTTTCTGTACCTGTTTCAAGTGAGGGTTCTGAGTGATACATAAGCATCTAGCCTCTACAAGTACGGTGGCTATGGTGAAGACTGAGAGTGTGTCAAGAGAGAGAAGAAGAGTGGGTGCCCACTTAAGGAAAAGGAGCCCATGAAGGCGCATGAGAGGGAGGATTGCTCAGACAGACAAAGGAGGCTCCAGAAAGCAAGTGAGTCAAGACAGAGTAATTAACACTGGAAAATACTTACGTGGGATCGGTCAAGATGAGGACTGAAAAGGGCCCTTTGGGTCTATCATCAAGGAGGCTGTTGACAAAACAGTTATAGTTACCAAGCAAGAGGATCCTCTGAAATCAATACTTTATGCCCTCTTCTGAAGATGAGGACATTGAAGCAACGAGATACTTAGGTTTTCTTTCTTTTCTTTTTCCTGTAGCAGATACAAGATTCCAATAAGTAGAGATCAGGGTTTTAAGGGTCCTTAAAAATCATGTGATCCAATTACTTACCCAATACTTAAATCTTTTATACAATATCTCTCTGGAGCCTGTACTTAGACACAACTACTGAGAAAGAACTCATTACTTCGCGGGTCTAACGAGAACCCTTGATTTCTGAGTTCTTATACCATGTTCTCTTTATGCCACAGAGCAGACACATAACATCTGTGTGCATCCGGAGTTGATCCCTGGAGAAGCTGATTGTACCGGGGTGGGGGTGGGGGACTCAGGAAGATTAAGCCAGATTTTGAGTTTTTAGGAGATTTTGCTTGAGATGGCAAACTTTTCCTTGTGACTTCATCCATTCTCTAAATAAAACTGAATGCTTACAGAATTCCAGTCCCAGGATATTCTAAGACCACTGTAATATTTCATGATCACAGGCATCGCAAACTCCACATGCCCAAAAGTTAAACTCATTACTTCCCTTTACTAACAATTTTTACTCTTGAGATTCCTACCTCCTTATGCCCAGGTGCTCAGGATGGAACCCTGGAGGTCTTGACTCCTCTCTCTTTTGCTCTCCATTTCTCATGAGACACTCTTATTCCTCTGCTATCCCTGGGAATTGTCAACCTCTTTTATTCCACCATCTCATCCAAGCAGAGGCCACCACTGCCTCTTAGCTGGACAATGATCTGTCTCTCAAGGGGTTTCCCTCTTCCGGTATTGTCCCATATAATCTGTTCTCCACACTGAAGCTTTATCAGGTCCAAACTCAACACCCCTCCGTAACTTTCTATTGCCCTCTGGACAAAGTTCAGTTTCCTTGCCTTGGCTTAGTTTTGTCCTTAACCCTGGGACTTCTGCTTGCTCGTTAACCTCATCTTGTGCCTTCCTTGGAGGCATATTTTTCCACGTCCTTGGAGGAGCCGTGCTATTTCTCTCTTTCAGTCCTTTTCATTCACTACGTGCTATTCCCATTCTTGGAACTGCTTTCCATCACCTCCTTCTTCCCTTCAACAATACTTCTTAATTCTCTGTTTGGATATCATCTCCTCAAGAAAGCCATCCCTACCTATCCCCACCACAGGTAGAATGGGTACCATCCCTAGTCTCTCATAGGAACTTGGGATGCCTCTATAACAGAACTTTCACACTTCTCTGGTTATGTGTTTTGAAATATTTCTCCCCTGTTCTACTCTAAAGTTCATGAGAACAGGGACTGTGTCTACCTTCTGATGAATGTATTCTCATGGCCTGGCACAGTGCCTAGTATATACAATTCTATGTCTAATTATTTCTTTAATGCTTATGGTGGTGTTAGTACCACTTGACTGAGCTTGGATGAGTTAATGTGGAAACATTCTTACTGTATCTTATAGAATCCAGCTGGACACTCCCTAAATTCTCCTCTGCTGTCTCAGAAGGTGCCGGATATAACAACTAAGGTGGGGACCATGAAGACCTCTCCAAGAGACCAATCCTTAAAAGTCAACCCCAGTAAATAATCCAGTCACTGTTCCAGATGAACCCAGCCTTTTTTGAGTCATTTCAGCCCAGAATTGTGTGCGTGAATAATAACTTCCAGGTGATTCCAGTCCCCAGCCATTTAGGTTTTTCCCATTCGAGGTCCAAGATTTTAGCAGGAACAAGCCATACCTGTTATGTCCTGTCTAAATCCATGACCTAAGAATCTGTGAGCGTAATAGAATAGTTGTGTGGTTATGCCACAAAGCGTTAATGTTTTTAAGTGCAAGGATAGCTGGAAGGGTAAATATTATTATTATTACACCATTTTACAGATGAGGAAACTGAGTTTTGGGAAGATTAAGCAACTTGATCCAGGTCCCATAGGTAATCAATGGCAGAGCCAATATCTGAACGCCGGTCTGGCTAATTGTACAGTTTGTTCTCTTCCAATTATCCTAGATGTCTCTTACTGAGTCAGACCCCTTGACAAAGCCTCCCAGTTCTTCCATTATTGTTCTTTAATTTGGAGACCCTCCTTGGCCAATCTAGACTTCAATGACCTAGATGTCATTAGAAAAACAGTCTTTATGAAACCTTTGATTCACATTCTTCTCAAATAATTGAAAGACATTCACTCTGCAATCAGTTCTTTCCTGATTTTATTTCTCCTCCAGACACCCAGGCAGAAGCCAGATACTTCTGCCAATACACCCCCCACCCCCAGATTGGCCTCTCCTCTCCCCACACTGCCCAGTGCACAAATACCCACTGGCCTTCATTAAATCCCAATCAGCCTTGGAGAGAGCTGATTCAGCCCCCTCCCCTGCCTCCGGGGAAGAGTTAGGGATGAGCAAATCACTTATTGGAGTAATTCTGGGAGCTGAGGCAAAGCCGTGGCTGGAAGCCACCCACTAACTAGAAACCCAGGACATCAATCAACCAAACTGATTTTTCCGCTGCCGCAGCCATTTAAACAGTTATCTTTGCTTGGGGCTTTGTCCAAAGTTACTCAGCCAGTGGGTTCCTGGGTGATAAGTCACCGCAGCCTCATTCTACCGTCTCTGTGTCCTGGGGCTGCCTCTTTACTCACTTCTCAAGAGAGGTTGAAGTTCATTTGTTGCACTCTAAAAAGAACAGAGTCTGTGCTGCTTGCGCACAAGTCCTGGTTATAGCAGGAAGATGAAAAAGGAGTCAGAAGTCTGTTGGGATAACAATACAGTACTTCTCACGCGACGCCCTGCTGAGGTACGGGGAGGGCGATTCACATTCATTCCAAAGCGCCCCCTGCTGGTGTCCTTTCCTAACTGCGACAGACGCCAGATCCAGCTGTGGGGTGGGGCTGGGGGTGGGAGGATTGGGGCACTGGGGGGATGGGGAGTGGGGCGAGAGTCTTAAAAAGCCAGTGCCTGGAGAGGGGAGCCCTTAGCCATACCAACCTCCTTTTCTCATTTTCTATATGGGGAAACTGATGCAAAAAGAAAGCATGATTTACTCAAGGCTGTGATTTACTCAGTCTACCTTAGAACTAGTCTTTGTGGCTAGAACATTTCTCTAGGACCTTGGATGCCCAGCACATAGTAAGTGTGTCTGATTGGCAGCATAGCATGACATCTGGAGGTCCTGGTTTCAAATCCAAGCCCTACACTTAATAACTATTATGAGAAGGTTGTTCTCTGGGCCTCAAATTTCTTATCTGTAAGATGAAGGGAAAACAGAGTTTTGTAAGCATTCCTTCACAATCCATTCAAAAACTGCTGAGTATCTTGCCATGTGCCAGGCACCATGCTGGGTGCTTGGAATATAACAATGCAGAGGACGTTGCAATACTTCTTCTCTTTGAGGGTGGTAGCCTAGTGATAAAAGTAGATGACATATGTGAATGCACAGCTGAAATTCAACAATTGTTGGAAAAGAAAACATTTTCCTTTTGATTCTTCCCACTTTTCAAGTTTTAGGAGGCTTGGGGCCTTGCCCCAGTTGTATCAGTCGAGGAATGTTGATGGCTTGAAGAGATTAAGTTTTTTAAAGGTCAACACTACTTAAATCTTTGTATTCTTCAGTGTGCCTGGCTCCAGGATGTGCTCAGTAAATATTTGTTTGGTTCGTGAATGCCCCAAGTTCTGGCTCCCACTGCCTTCCCAGCTGCCAATGGATTGCTGTCCGTGGTGCTGAAAAGCAAATTCCTGCTTCTCGACAGGAGGCAGCGCAGGTGCTGAGGCAGAAAATGGAGCCCAGGGGAAGTGAGTAGAGAGGGGAAGAATGAGCCAACTTTTCACTGGCTAATAGTGACATCTTCATTTTGCCATATCTCGGAGTTCAAAGCTGAGGTTTCTTTCCCCAGCTGTCTCCACTTGGCATTTCTTGCTAGCTAAAAACACTGCAGAGATAGGTGTTCTTAAAAACCACGGGGTGATAATCTCCACAAAGGGGAAGGTGTTAGGAGCTCATATCCTTAAAGCCCTATCTGAAAGTGCTGTTGAAAATCGGTGTGCCCCTCTTACAGCTACTTCCTGGGCAAGGAAAAAGCCTCAGTCATAAATGCCTCCCCCAGCTGATTTCATCCATGTCTATCACTCAAGAATGAGGGCAGCTCTGAGTCAGAACTGGCTGTGGGGAAACCAGAGAGAGGTATGGCCTGAGATGAACAGTCTGGAGTCGGGTGAGGATTCCAACTGGCTAAGGATTCATTTTGACCGGTAATTTATGTGATGATATGTTCATTCATTCATTCAATGAATATTTATTGAGTGCCTACCATGACCTGGTAACAGGAGCTCCAGATACAGTCAAGCACAAGGATGACAAGGTCTCTGGCTTCCTAGAACTTACATTCCAGCGAGGGAAACCTAAAATAAACAAATATACAAATGAATGTGTAGTATAATTCCAGGCAAGAGAATAAGTAATGATAGAGAAAGCTCTTTTAGATAAGATGATCATGGGAGACCCATTTGAGGAGTAACATTTGAGCACAGATATGAAATAATTGAAATAATAAGACATAAATATTGAGGAAGGGCAGTGTTCCAGGCAGAGGAAGTAACAAGATCCAAAAAAGGAGGTGGGAACAAAATGGCATGTCCAAGGAAGCGCAAAGAGGCCAGTGCAGATGGAGCCCATTTATCAAAGGGGACATTAGAAGAGGTTGGATAAATATACAGAGAACAGGTCTATGTCTCAAGGAAGACCAAGCAAGATGATCATAGTAGAAGAAACACTTATGAAATTACAGTTACTTCTGCACCCGCCATGAATAAACCTCAACACTCTGGATACCACCAGGGCCACAGGGATAATTTAGAGCTCATGTCTTTATAGATCTCACCGTGTCTAAATATATAATTGAAGAAGGTAGTGGGAGTTAGCAATGTGCTATTTGTTCAGCCAACATTTTCTGGGTACCCACTATGTACCCAAAATCATTGTCTAATACTAGTCTTTAATCTAGGAGCTGGGAGAAGAGAGAATGAGTCACTGGATGGAACCAGAATGTCTAAAGGCAAGTAAGAAACTCCAGATAGCAGAAGCTCAGGCAAAACCACTTTCCTCTGAATCCTATCTGCTCTCCAGTTGGGCCTCTTGAAAGACAGGAATAGCACTGGTCTAGAGTAGGATACATCTTAGAAACAGCTGCCTTAGAAACACCCCCCCACACACACACACACACACACACTGAGGCTCAGTGACCAGAGTAAAGCAGGGTCCACTACTTCCTGCCTAGGGAAATAAACACACATTCCAGTCATCTTTGCTAAGATTTTCATTTAGTCTTCACATCAGCTCCGTGAAGTGGTTGAAGTTTCCTTGTCATTCCCAAAGGGAGATTCCCAAGTCTCCAAGCAAAATCCTGCCAAACAAGAAGAGTCATTCCCTCACTGGTCCTGGGTTGCAAAGGAAGTCATACACTTGATCTTGTTGCTGCTGGATCATCAGCATCTTTGAGATTTTGGCAGAATAACGTTTACTCATCTGACAAGTGAGCAACTAAAGCTTGGAAAGTTGAAACAACCTAACCCAGGGTCACAGAGTTCTTAAGAGATGAATCAGGACTCAGTCCCAAATCTGTCTGACCCCAAAGCTATCTGCAGTACTAATTTTTCATTGGATCTTAATATGGAGTTCTTGCTTGGCTTAAAAAAAAAAAAAAAAAAAAAGAAACAGTCTCCTGCAGAGCTAACTTTGATAATGGTAGTACCTGACACATCTGCTTCTTCCTCCATGGCACTGTCTATTCTTAATCTCTCTTAATCCTCCCAGGAATGTTGGAAGGTAGCAGTGATGCAAATAACACCTAGCACTTACTGAGCACTGGGTATGGAGTAGACACCGTCCTAAGTGTTTTACAGACATTAATTTATACTTGCAACAATGCTTGAGGTAAGTGTCATTATTATTCCTCTTGCAAAAATAAGAATATTAA
>PVHT021183543.1:23588638-23632112 GCA_004024745.2 Catagonus wagneri | reverse complement strand
GCACTGTCTATTCTTAATCTCTCTTAATCCTCCCAGGAATGTTGGAAGGTAGCAGTGATGCAAATAACACCTAGCACTTACTGAGCACTGGGTATGGAGTAGACACCGTCCTAAGTGTTTTACAGACATTAATTTATACTTGCAACAATGCTTGAGGTAAGTGTCATTATTATTCCTCTTGCAAAAATAAGAATATTAAAGCCCCAGAGAAATTAAGTAATTTGCCAAAGATCACACAGCTAGTCAGGGGCAGAGCCAAGCAGTCCAACTCTGGAGCCCTTGCTCTTGATTGCTGCAGGCTGTTGATAAAGCAGCCGCTACTCCGAGAGCTAAGCTAGTTATATGTATTCGAGTTATGATGATCAGACTCGAGCCCAGGATCAAACCCCAGGATGTTTCCACTGCTTCACACCGCCTTTCTCAATGATAAAGCAGAAGAAAGGAGAGAAGCTGTTCTTATACACCTCCACAGAGGCAAAGAATGATTTAACGCTGCTAAGGAGCCCCGTGGGGATTTTATTTAAATGACGATATACACTGCGCCATTGTCTGTGAGTCCCTCCCACTTACTTTTCTCAAATGTGGAAACCACGTTGCTCCCGGCACCCTCCCTGGCACGTAAATGCTTCTCCAAGGAAGCTGAACTTTTCTGTCCAGATTTGGGGCGTTCAGAAAGCTCCTTCCTTAAATGCCATTATTCCAGGGATCGTAAGGATGACTCAGAGAGGGAGAAGCTATAATGGAAAATTAATTATCTTCTCTGAGATGGAACCCAGGCTGAAGATGCAGGCTTAGACTGATAAAGGCCCTCCAACGAGGGCTGTAGGGAGCCCTGAGCTGTTACTCCAAGGGAGGTCGGGAACTGGGCTTCTCAGCTGCCCTTCCTGCAGCTTTCAGTATTCCTGGATGTACCACAGAACAGGGGGTGCGAGGTGGACGTGTTGGAGGGTCTATTTGCATGTATGCTGCTGTGGTTGCTCTGGGTGTGTGTGTGTGTGTGTGTGTGTGTGAGAGAGAGAGAGGAGACAGAGAGGGAGGGAGGGAAGGAAGGAGAGGGAGAGAGAGAGGGAGGGTGTGGTGCTGCTGGCTGGTAAGGGTCTGTGTATGTAATTAAGTTACTTTGTATGTCTAACCATTCCTATCTGCGTGTGTGTGTGTGTGTGTGTGTGTGTGTGTGTGTGTGTGTGTATCAGTACATGTTTGGTGAGACTCTGTGCGTGGGCCTGCGGGTACCTGTGGGTTTCTGGGCATATATTTCTGAGGACCCTTTATGAGGCGTGGTATTCACATGTTTAGTTAGAAATTGATAAGCGTAGGTGGGCTAAGATGATGGAAGCTGAACAGGGCAGGTCTTCTGATGCAGGGTAGGGGAAGAAAAAGAAATGCAAGTGAAACCACTATAAAATCTTTAAAATGTTTTCATCTTGAACTGAAGAATATTATCTACTGTTAACCATAATAACAGCAGCTTACAGATGAACAGTGATCTCGTAGAACTAGTCACAGTGGCTCCATGTGGAGACACTTCCTCTGGGCCCTTTTATATACATTGGCTGGGGTCTCGTCACGACTCTCTGTTACCATTACGTCCATTTATTTCATCGAGAGGCACCTGGGGCTCAAGTGACTCGCCCGGGGCCACGCAGGTAGGAGGAGCAGAACCAGGGAGAGCACTCTGGTCTCTCTGACCCCCGAGGCTCACCATTTTCCACCTTGCAGCAGCCACCGCCCCAGCCCCAGCCAGGGTGAGTCGCAGAGTGTGAAGCGGGGGCCGGGGTCGGGTGGAGACGGCCCAGGGGAGCGGAGTGATGCACTGGGCTGGCCCTGCGGTGGTCATGCAGCTGAAGACAGCAGCCCCTCCTCTCTGGACCTCAGTTTCCCCATCACTAAAACCACCATTGGGATTCACTGGTCTGATAGGTTCTTCCCGCTTTGACTGTGGGGGTCACAGGGGGGCTGCGGCAGAGGGGGGTGTCTGTGGGCGGCTCCCATACCACCTGGAGAAAAGACTTTGGGCGGGGCAGAAGAGGAAACTCAAGATGTGTGTCCACCCAGCCTACACCCCTTTCCTCCTTCCTCCCCATGTGTGGCAGGTGTGCCTGCTTGGCCCTCAGCTCCCAGTCCTGCCCCATTATCCTCTAGCCCCATCGACTGCAGAGGCGTAAACTATTTCCCCCAGACTCCCTTGCAGCGAGGCTTCTGGGTGCAAATGAAGTCCTGCCGATTAGCTAGACTTGTGGAAGGCTGGCGTGATGGAACAGCATGGTGGCTGTCTTCCTGCTGCTTTGGCCACTTCCTTCAGCCAAAGCCATCGTGGGGCTGGGAGGGCCCTGCAGCAGCAGCATCTCCGAGACCAGCGCCCACTCCCAGGAGTGCCGCTGAGAAGATACAGTGGTGGCTCCCCGGTGCCAGCTTCCAGGCCTCTGGATCAAGAGGTGGTGGTACGTGTTTTAACTTACTATGGGCAGGAATGGCACCCTGTTGGAGCTCACACAGGGCTCCGGGACTCATCCGCAGAGGCCCAGCCCTCCCTTCCAGCCCTTCCCCTGCCTCCCCACCCACTGCCTCGCCGACACCTTTTAAAACGTCCCAGTTCCCTGTGTTGACTCTTTTTTGCTTATCAAAGCAGCCTGGGATGCCTCCTTCTTCAGCACTGAAGCTGACCGCATCACCATGGCGCGCTCCTGCTCAGTCCACAAACCCGGGGTCAGTCTCCAGCTTCAGGACGACTTCCTTCATTAGCCGGGCTACTTGGGGACCTCTCCTCTGTGACTTCACAGTCACCCCTATCTCGGGCTTTCCCAGTGGCACTGAGGTTACCTGTTTCCTTGCTGTCATCCCCACCAGACCGTGACCGCCAGAAGACAGGGTCTGAGTCTTCTCAGCCACACACCTGAGTGTTTAGCAGAGAGCTTGGCCTCTGGCAGGTCCTCGGGGAGCATTTTGCAGAACGAATGCAGAAAAGGTAGCAACGTGTCAGACCAATAGGATTTAGGAGAACCTGTAAGATTCACAGATTGAGAGGGGGAGAAGCAATTTAATCTTCCCCTTTGGCAAAAAGAAACTCAGTTTTATTAAGAGCTGTTATCAGGAGTGACGAGCCCGGGGGAGCTCATGGGTGATGAGGGGCAGCTCTCAAGATCGAGGGTCTCATTTCATGTCTAATATCTGGGGTCCTTTGGTGGACATGTCGTCCTGCTGGCGTCCAGGCTGCTCCAGAGGAATTTCAGAACTGGTGGCTCTGGGGAGGCAGCATGAAGTCAGCCCTGGGTTTTGAGGCAGACAGACCCGAGTTATACCCAGGCTCTACCACTTACTGGCTGTGTGACCTCAGGCATGTGACTATACCTCTCTGAGCTCCATCTGCAAATAGAGTTAATGACATCCACGTCACAGGGATGATAAGGGGAAGCAAGCTGGTTCAGGAGAAATACGGAGCACTCAGCGGGCACCTGATGCACGGTGGCTGTGAAAAGATTTCAGTGATTTGAGGCTTAGGGGTTTTCCTTTTATCATTTGGGCAAAAACATGTCCCACCGCTGACTTGCTTCACTGTGGCTGAGGTCAGGAGCGCCCTGTGTGCGGTCAGGAATGTGAGGATGGAGTTCGAGATTTTTAGAACGCAGGAAACAGGGGTCCCCTCTCGCCAAGGGCTGGCTGGATTTTGGTTCCCAGGAACAACAGAGGAGCATCCTAGGGGATATGACACAGCACAAAGGGGCTCGCACTCTGGGGGACAGACATCAGCGCAAGTCCTGGCTCCACCCCTTACCCGCTGTGCTACTTGGGACGTCAGTTCACGTCGCTGGGCCTCAGTCTCTTCATCTGCAAAGTGGAGCTTACGGCACCTCCTTCACAGGCTACTGAGGGCTTACTAACACCATATATGCCTGTTCCTGGCATCGCGCCGGGCACAGCGAGTAGTGGCATTTCCCGGTTTGCTGCCCTTGGGCATCAGTTTGCCCCAGTGAGGTTGGAGTTCATAGCCTGGGCTTTGGGGGCAGAGGGACTGGAGCTTGGGTTCTTTTCCACTTGAGGGCGGATGTGTCCTTAGCTGCGTCACTGCCTCTCTGAGTTCAGTTTCTTCCTCTGACGCTGGAAGGCGATACCAGCACCCACTTCGGGGGCCTGTTACGCGGCTGACATGAGGTAATACACGGAGCCCACTCTGCAGCGGGAGGGGCGTCGCATAGAAATTCGGCAGCGCTCACCGGAGCCATAAAGTGCCGCTGCCAGCTGAGCCAAAATAGGAGGGAAGGGAAGTTGGGCGCATTGGGAAAGAGATGTTCTCTCCAATCCAGTTCATCAGTGTTGGCATCTGTCTGCACTCTTGGCGGAGAGAGGAAAATATTGCTTTCCCTCTGCCTTCTCATCGCTACCGGAGAGTTTTCCTTCATCAGGAAAGCAGCGCCCTCTTCCCCAGCTGTACCGGTTCACATTCCCACCGTAATGCACAAGGGTTCCTATTTCTCCATGTCCTTGACATTGGCGCTTTGAAGTACATTAGGAGACCCTCTTTGTTTGCTTGGCAAACTCCTAATCATCCTTTAAAACCCACCTCAGATGTTACCTATTCAGAGAGCCCTTCTTGAGCATTCCTTGCAGTCTCAAAGTTAATCACTGCTACTTCTGTGTCTCATCTTGTTTTGCTTTTGCTACCTGCCCAATAATTCTTCATGCCTTCCTATGTCCCCCCACTGGGCTGTGAACTTGTTGAGGAGTCACATTGGATTTGAATCTGAATCAACAGCATCAGAGCATCAAGAAGTGCTTGCGAACAGAACGGTAGTGGTGGAGTAACTTGCTTCTCCAGATCGCTGGGCTCTTTATATCCGTATGGAGAACTAGTCTCAACCCTTCCCAGCCTCCAGACGCTCTTTGAATAAAATGCTCCACTTTACCTGGTATTTGAGTCCAGTGGCCATCAGTGTCTCCTCTCCCTGCTCTTCCCTTTCACTCTATGCTTCAGCCATGAGAGCTGCTTGTAGTTCTTTCAGCCACTAGCTGAACAAATGTTTACTGAGCACCTACTTTGTGCCAGGCACTGTTTTAGGTGTCAGGGACACAGCCGTGAGTAAGACCGTGTGCCTGTTTTTGTAGTTTACACTCCACAGACAAGGAACAAACTGTTATATCCTCACCCGGGGACAAACGCTGTGAAGATAAATGGAATGGGGCAAGGGATTGGGATGGATGGGGCGGAGGGTGAGCAGGGGGCCTGGCTGAGTACGTGATGTTTAAGCCAAAATCTAGATGAAGTGATGGAGCGAACATGAAGGCAAGGGGTGTTCAGATGGAAGGCATAGCACGTGCAAGACTCGTGAAGCAAGAATGTGTTTGGTGTGTTTAGGGAGCCAGGGAGGCTGCAGAGCAGTGAGCAGGCAGGAAGCAAGAAATGGGAGGTCATCAGAGAACAGGCCCTGCAGGTCAGGTGTGTGGAGTACAGGCTGGCTTATGGTTTGAAAAGACTCTCTGGCCGCACGCAGACACGGCTCCTGCAACCAGCAGCTGGCGTGGTACGGAGAGAGCCGTGCGGGGCACACCGCAGCACGGAGACTGGAAGCTCAGCAGAGGGTGGGGACAAAATTCCACTGGAATCCTCACGTGTACCCCGTCAGCGGCTCCTACTTGCCAGCACAACAAGTGAATAGAGAAAATACGCAGAGCTTTGTGCTTGAGGCAGAACTCAGAACCTGGGCGTGGAGGGGTGGGAAGCATTACAGCTGTCCGATGGAGTGGGCTGCAGTCCTGGAGCGTGTGGCTTGGCTTCAGGCTGTCCTCTGCTATTTTCTAGCTGTGCGACTTTGCAGAAGTGAGGTACCTTCTTGCAGTCTTTGTTTCTTGTCTGTAAAGTGAGATGGAATCATATCTGACTACAGGGCTGTTGGGAAAATCAAGTGTGTTAATGACTGTGAACGGCTGACCTGGCATGCAGGGCGGCCTTAGCAAATGCTGGCTTGGGAGTTCCCTGGTGGTTAGGATTTGGAGCTTCTGCCACTGCAGGCCTGGGTTCAATCCCTGGTCTGAGAGCTGAGATCCCACATCAAGCTGCTGCATATGGAGGAAAGAAAGAAGGAAGGAAGAAAGGAAGGAAGGAAGGAAGGAAGGAAGGAAGGAAGGAAGGAAGGAAGGAAGGAAGGAAGAAAGAAGGGAAGGAAGGAAGAAAGGAGAAAGAAAGAAAGGCTACCTTTATTTTTTTCATTTTTTTTGTATTCTGCCAGGTTCTTCATCATTCCTCCCTAACAGAATGGTTTGAGGAGGACTGGTTGTTTCAAATACCTCCTTCTCTTCAGCTTTTGCTTTTGGTTCGCATCAAGATCGAATGAGAGGAGTTCCCACTGTGGCACAATGGGATCAGGGGCTTCTCCAGAGCGCTGGGATGCAGGTTTGATCCTGCGCCCGGCGTAACCCCACATTGCTTCAGCTGCAACCTATGCACAGCTGCAGCTCGGATCTGATCCCTGACCTTGGAGCTCTATATGCCTTGGGTCGGCCCAAAAAAGAAAAAAAAAATCTGAATGAGATCTGCATGCACTGTGGGGGGAGGGAGCCCAACAAAGCTTGGGACAGTCCTGGCCTTCACAAGGCAGGTGCTGTCCCCCGTCTCCAGATGACTCAGGGGCCCCAGTCACCACACAGGGAATAAGTGGGAGTGTCAGGATTTGAGCCCAAGTGAGCATGCACCGATCCCGTGCTTTCCCGTCCCACGTGCTGCTGCCCTTGCGGCTGTGACTTGAGCACGCGGAGCCCGGGAGGGGCGATTTTTTGACAAGCTCCTCCAGGACTCAGAAAGAAAGCTGTTGCTGGCCTTGTCGCGCGTGTGCATAACGGATGTTGCAGAAGGAAGGGAAAAGCAAATGAATGAACCACTTGCTTTTGAGGCTGACAATAGATTCCGGGGGTGAAGGATATGAAACATTAATGGCTTAAAGCAAGATTATCAGCAGCATCTCTACCCTCGCTGTTCTTACTTCTCTTTATGATGAACAATAGTCAAGAGAGGCCCCGACGCCTCTATTCTTCCACTGCCTGCTGGCTTCCAGGAATGGTACCCCCACGGCCCCATGGGCCTTTGTCTAGTTAAGGTTATTACTGAGAGCTTATAGCGGTAGAGGTGAGGAAGTGGCAGCGAGCAGGAAGGAAGACAGAGAGCCACTGGGGTGAGGATTTGGCCTGGGGGTAAAGAAGCTACCCCTGGGTCCCAGGTCCCCAGGTGGCAGGGAACAGTCTCCAGGCAAGCCCTCCGGGTGGCCGGGCAGGGAGCTGGCCTGAGGTCCGCCCAAGCACTGGCTGAATCCGGGCTGTGGCCATCAGACCCTGGGGCTGGGGCTCCCAACCAGGCACTCGGGGGCTTTGCACCTGCCTGCCAGACCCCACGCACAGCCTGGGGAAAGGGACCAGGAGGAAAGGGGGGGGGACTCGGATCCGGAAGGGAGGAGGGAGACCTCATCTCAAGGCTGGAGGGGGAGGTACGGAGCCAAGCTCTGGGGGCCTGAGGGACTCCAGGGACTTCTCCCTCCCTCTGTGTCCAGACCTCCCCGAACTTCAGCGGCACTGCTGGGTCCGAGGGATCTGAGGATGTCTTATGATCTCCACACCACACGTTTGCTGGTGGTGAGGATACAGTGAAACGTGCCCAAGCGTCTGAAACATAGCAGGGACCCAGCCAGCGGCCCCCTTCCATCTTCCGGCTTGTAGTGAACCAGCTGCAGCGAGAGGACAATACCCTTGAGAACCCTGGTGCGTCAGAGCGGGAGGATGTGATGGAGCCTCAGGATGGATGGCCGTGGGGCACTCGTCACAAGCGGTGTCTCACACCCTCTGGTTTCAGCCTCATAAGAGCCCGGTGATCTAGACACCGTTGATCATTTTGCAGATGAGCACGCTGAGGCTGAGGTCAGAAACCCCGTCTAAGGTCTCCGCCCTGGTGAGCCAGAGCTGGGAAGCACATCCACACCCGAAGCTGCATTCAGCGCAGCCCTTGCCGTGCTGTGCAGGCGGAGGCGTGGTCCGAGAGGAGGGCGCTCCCCGCCCCCAGGGTCAGCAGAGCCGAGGAGCGGGGAGGCAGTGAGGAGGGTCAGATCAACCTGGGGTGGGATCCTTGCTTGGTGACTTACTGCTGTGTGCCTTTGGGCAAGTGTCTCAGCCCTCAAGAGACTTTTTCCTCATTTACAAAATGGGGATAATATTCACTGCCTGGCTAGGTTGCGAGAATTAAGCCTGGCAACAGTGGCTAATTGCCCAGTGCAGCATAGATGCCCGTGAAATGGGCGGCCCCTGCCTGACTTCTGAAACAGCCGAGCTGCCCACCTACACAGCTTGTCTGCTGTTGACCGCGGGGAAAGACATGCTCTCTTCCAAACTCAGAGACACACACACCCCAATCCCCCCCCACCCCCGGCTACGTCCTGGAAGGCATTTGCAGCCACGAGGAGGGCAGCCTTCAAGCTACCGCTAGCACGGGGGACCGAGGGTGCCCGTGAGGACCCCCCACCCCCACCCCCCGGAGCCCGCGCAAAGGCACATCGCAGCCCAGATTTTGAGGAGGCTTTCATGATACACATTTTGCGTTGCCGCCAGAGAAAAATCAGCTGCAGCTCCTGGCTGCTGGGAAGGGCTGTGCTCCTGCCAGGGCTGGTTGCGCCTGGCACCAGCGCAGGCATGTACCCGAGTCGACTGTCAGTTCTAGGCTAATGTACACACAAACCCTTCCAGCACATGCGGGCACCAGCCACCCGCGGCGCCGCCACAGCCCGCGACACAGGGCCACGTACACCCCTGCCGCCTTGCTTTGCCTCTTCCCTTTCTTAGCATAGGACGCTCACGGCTTCTGTGTCTGTTGGCTGCGTGGCTTCTGTCTTCTGTCCTGGTTTCCTTTACGCCCTTCCTCTGACTGTCCCTTTCCGCCTGTCCCTTTGGCTTCTCTCACCTCGGCTACTCGTCACGCTCTATCATGTCTCTGTGTTTCTCTCTCTCCCGCCTGCTTTGTCGGTAGCACCGCCTGTCCTCTGACACAGTCTCTGGTCCCTCTCTCTGAGTCTTCCTGTTTTTCTCTCTGTCTCTCTCTCTCTCCTTCTGTCTCGACATCTGTCTGAGGCTGTCTGTCTCTTATCTGTTTGTCTGACTGTCTCCCTGTGTGTATATCCATCCGTCTCTACATCGCTCTGCCTGTCTCTCTCTCTCATTCTCTTTCTGTGTCTCTCTCTCCTTCCGTCTCCATCTGTCTCTACATCTATTTGTCTCTTTGTCTGTCTCTGTCTCCATATCTGCCTGACTTTCTCTCTCTGACTTGCGCTCTCTGTCTCTCTCTATATATCTCTGTCTGTCTGTCTCTCTCTCTGACTCTGTGTCTCTCTTGTCTCTTTCTGTCTCCATCTGTCCCTCTGTCCCTTTGTCTGTTTCTCTGTCTCTCTCTTCGTGTCTGCCTGACTTTCTCTCTGACTCTCTTTCTGTCCCCTTCTGTCTCTAATCTCTGTCTGTCTCTCTGACTCTTTCTGTGTCTCTAACTCTTCCCGGTTCTGTCCGTCCCCACCTCTCTCTCTCTCTCTTTTTCCGTGACACTCTCCTGGAAACGTATCAAAGACTGAAGTGGCCATTTCAAGTGACAAACAGCACTACACCCAGAACCCGCCCCCTCCCAGCGCGGCTGCCTTCCTCCTCCACATCCCCTGTCACGGGGAGAAGCCTATTGTGTCGGGCCCAGGGAGTTCGAGTTGAAGGGCCCGGGGGTCTGCGCCTCTGACTGCTCTGAGCTACTTCCCCATTGGCTCCGTGCAGCCTGTGCTGAGCAAGGGCTGAGCGACAGGGGGAGGCTCTAGTCCATAAAAGGGGGGCCGAGGCACCAGAACTGCCATTCGAAGGGGCTTTGGCTGCGCTCACAGCTGCCTCTTTGGCACTTCCTTCCCAGCCGGAATCAGACCGTCCCTTGGTCTTGGTCCGGCCACCTGCCACCGGCCTCCGACCTGTTCGGCCAGAAGCTGCCCAGGGACAAAGGGGAACACAGGTAATATCCGGAGAGTGCTGGCACCCTCTCTCTTAGTTTTATTTATTTTTCCTGATTCTCTGGACCTGGAGAGGGTGGGAGCTTGTGCTGGGGGATTGCAGGCGTGGGTCCGATTATCTGGCAGAGGCAGTAAGAGTTATGAGGCTAGTTTCCAAAGCCAGATCAGTCCGAGACGGACCGCTCTTCAGATTTTCGCTGTCAGTACGGCCCTGGCTGAAACAGGTGGGCTGCTCCCTCCCAAGAGGACCACCGCTCGGCTTTGGCTGCGGGATCTTCCTCCTCTGGCAGGCTGCCTCTCCGCGGTGGTGCCCAAGCAAGGACGGAATGCCTCGGGTGAAAGAAGTGAGAGGTTTAGCTAATCAGGATAATTACAAAGGTCAGTGATTCTCGTTGGACTTAGAGAACAAGAGCTTGGGGACATTAATGAGACGTCAGGGCTCTGGCATTTACCACGTATCATGTACATCAATGTACAAGCAAGTTCAGCCTTTTCATTCTTTTTGGATCGTGTTTCATTGCTGGCAGGGTGCTTCTTGGCTTGAGTGGCTGCTTTTGACATAATTTTACACAGAAATGAAGTTTGAGGTTGTTTTGTTGGGAGGGGAAAGGGGAGAGAGTGACAGCATGCCAGGAGACCCAGGCTTAGCAGGATTTTTCGCATCAATTTTACTTTGAGAGGACTTGTTGCTCTCATGTCAGTTACAGGCAGAGGCGTCAAGGTTTGGCAGGGAGAGGACTTAGATGGGAAAGATGATGCTGCTCGATAAAGGTACCTGTATTCAAAGAAAATACTATAGAATCTTAAAGTTTGACTCTAGCAAAAAAAAAAGGGGGGGGGGGCTGGTGAGCTTCAGGAAGAAAAGCCTGCTGATGACTCCAAGATGGAATAGGAAATTCTGTGACCTCGTACTTTTTCCTGGGTATTATCTTTTATCTAGAATCTCTCCAAGCTTTACAAACATTCCTTAATTAAGCCTCCGAATTTCCCAAGAGAAACAAGCTCTTCAGGTTATTGGATCTGATTTCAGTTCCCCTCCCACAGACCAAAAGTCTTTCTTCCAAGGGTTGGGAAAATATACAAGGCTTGTCTTTCCAATTTGACAGGCTTCCTAGTTAGGATCCAGTGCAAAACATTTCAGAATGTCAGTCCCCTTGCTCCCCCCTCCCACCGCTGCACCTTCCCCCTCTTTTCCCCTCACCTTCTCCCCCCAGTCCCACCCCACCTTGCCTTTTGTTCTATTTTTACAGGTCATTTATCTCCAGGTTTTGAGATCTGCGTGGGGGAGCTGTTGCAGCAACCCAAGCCAGGCGAGCTGTGCTGCCTGGGGGAGGTTGCTGAAGGGATCTCAAACCCGCTGCGCTGCCCCAGATGAGCTGGAGGTGTGATGGGCGGCAGGCGAGTGCCCTGTCACTGTTACACCTTGTGTGTGGGGGGGTGGGAGATGTCACGGTGACTTCTTGAGACTGTATAGTAGAACCCAGCACGTTTTAGCAGAATGGGCAAAGGGACCAGCTCTGGGGCTTTTGGAGAAATTTACAGTCCCCTGAAAACACATGGGGAGGGATTAGGGTCTGAAGGAGCCAGTAAATTTCCATATAACTTCTAAATATGTATCTCACAACACCCAAGAAGGTATTGGGCTCAAGTGCTAGATACCACCGCTCGTTTGCTGTGTGGTTTGGGGGCAGTGGCTCTCCCTCTCTGAGCAACCAGGATAGTGATATTCACCCCCTGAGGTTATCGTGAGATTCCATGGGATCTCTGGGCATTTAGTAGCTGCTCCCTAAATGCTAGCGTGACTGCTCGAGTTTGCACTGTCCCGGTGGCAGAGCTGGAGCCCTCCCCTTCTCCCAGCCCATTACAGCATCCTTGATTGTCCCACTCCATCATGCTCTGGGCTACGTCCAGGAAATAAAATCTAGTGTCTAATATTTCTGTTACTGGGGCAGACGGTCCTTCCCCGCCCACCCCCTTCTCTCCCTGCCAATAGGACTTTACATCTTCAGCTGCCGCCTCGGGATCTTGAAGTCTCTTCTTGATTGATCGTCCCTAACTCCGCCGCCCACTGCCCACCTCCTTGGGTCATTCTTACACGATCGTTGTGTTTATTAGATGTCATCCATCTTCTAAGTGGGATCAATAGTTGGTGGTTTGATTCCAACAGTTGCCTGAGAAAGCGCAGTCAGCTAGCTGATATCTTTCGCCGTTTTCGCTCATCTCAGCTCATAAATGTTGCTTATTCTCATCGGGTCTGACAAAGGGCAAAAACGATTTCACTGAGACAGAGCCAGGCCCTGTGGCAGGCAGTAAATGAGGCTGGAGACACCCAGGTAAGCCCAGGATTAGGGCCTGGAGATGGAGTGGCGTCCCCGAGGCCTGTTGAAGGTGGACCTCACTAGCCCCGCCAGCCGGGATCCAGATGGAGGCTCCTGGCGGTGGGATGATGGCCCAGGACCATGAGGCACATCTCCTGGCTCAGGAGGCCTCTCCCCGAATCCTTCCATCAGTCCCCCTGGCCAGAGGGACCACTACAGGCCCTCAGCATGCTCACTAGGAGGCAGTGTGCCCATCAGCATTTGTCCCCTTAGCCTAATACCGGACAGTTTCCTTTAACCTGTTCATAGAGCAATTTTTACGTAGTTGGGCCTCTGGTCCGCTGGCTACAGGAACAGAGGGCAGATCAGAGGACTGCAGGAGAAGGGAATTGGTGATTGCGAATCCACAATAGGGCACCTTCCCGATCAAGAGCTATTTCCGCTCTGCCTTCCCTGCATCCCTCCGCTTATTCCCTCTCCTCCCCGGCTCCCTTCCCTACACCGGCTCCCTTCCCTACACTGGTTCCCTCTCATTCCCATTCGCCTCTCCTGTCTCTGCTTCTCATCGTTATTTTCTTTTCCCATGTGGTCTGTCATCTCCTCCTCTGTTTCTCTAGGCGCCTTGACCTCTTCTTCTCCATGTGCAAGTCTCCGCCGCTCTGCTAGGCGCCCCCCAAACTCTGGTCTCTAGCTCTGCCTCCCTCTCCGTCCGCCCTACATTGCTTTTCTCCGTGTCTCTTAATAGCGTCCAATAACAAAGGATGAGAGTTCCATAGGAATCCTGCTCTCAAAAAACACTCTTTCCAAAATGCACTTAATGACCCCCGCTGTGCCCGTGGATTGCAGGCTGCTCTCTTTCTTTTTTTTCTGTCTTTTTTTTTTTAGGGCCACACCCGTGGCATATGGAGGTCCCCAGGCTAGGGGTCTATTCGGAGCTGTTGCTGCCGGCCTATGCCACAGCCACAGCAACGCGGGATCCGAGCCGCGTCTGCAGCCTACACCACAGCTCATGGCAACGCCAGATCTTTAACCCACTGAGCAATGCCAGGGATCGAACCCGCAACCTCATGGTTCCTAGTCGGATTCGTTTCTGCTGCGCCACGAAGGGAACTCCGCAGGCTGCTCTTTTAACTCTAGTCTCTGTACAAGGAGTGGCCCGAGAGAGGTGGCCACCCCTCGGCGGGGGCTCATGCTAGGCTCTCTGTTCTGACTTCTTGCTGGACTAAATGGTGCCTTCACTTTCCATTCTGACGCTATGCCCGCATCCCCTTAAAGTGTCAGTCCATTCTTTGTTAATGACTCTGAAGGCCTAACAAGAATACCGTTTTCCGGTGTGTGGGGACTGTGTTGACCGGCCCACGGGAGACCCACGGAAGTGGACTGTATATATTTTTGAATGGAGTGAAATTCTTGAAACAGTCTCATCTTCAGGAACATGAGCTGGAGTGGGGGTTGGAGGGAACGAGGGGACAGTTAACGCGGCCTGCAGCTCAGGATGGCTGACCCCAAGCTGCTCTGCGGTGGCCCGGCCAGGTGTTTTGCTTCTCCAGGTCTCCGTTTCCCCATTGAGTAAATGGGTTCATAGCGCCCTTTAGGGAGGATCCGGTAACTGAGATACAGGGCCACTGCTGTGCCCTCAGTAGCGGGGCGCGGTGGACCCAGAATCCCACTTTGCTCCCCTGGGTGATCCAGGCCTTGGGGCGCTTTGTCACGTGGTCGTCACTCTTGCTTCCTGGAACCAGAGTCTGCCCGTAATAATAGCCCCTGTCCTGGGGGGTCCATGGGGGGTCCATGGGAGGTGCGGACCTCGCCGGAGGGTCACAGAAAGGACGCCACCTCCTCTGCGCCAGTCAACGCCTGGGTGTGGGAGGCCTCAGTTCTGTCTCCATTTCGCTCCTGACTCATGATGTGACCTTAAACAAGTGACTTCATTTCTACCTTTTCCCATTTCCTCTTCTATCAAATAGGGATAATCATATGCGATAAAGTGCTCGGAGAGATAATTGCGATGTTAAATCAAGCCATTATTATTCCATGCTGGCTTTTTAAATAAAAATGCTTGTTGCTCTTCAGAGCCCTCTGACGACAATACTGAAATATCAAGAGGAGATAAGGGGCCAGGCAGCCCCTTCCCCTCAAGGAACTCTGGGCCCTGGGTGATGAAAGGCTCTTTGGGGGGTCCTGGCCTTTAAATGGATGCGCTCTGAGGGGTGCTCCGTGGAGACAGGGTGGAGGCACCCACTGTCAGGTGAGAAGATAGGCTTGGAGAGGAGACGGATGCCCCAAGAAAATCAACTTCAAAATGATTCGAATAATTAGAAGTACAAAATGGTTATAAAAGTAAGGAGAGCGGAGGCCAGCAAACTTTTTCTTTTTCTTTCTTTTTTTGGCAGCTCATTGAAATGCCAGATCCTTAGCCCACTGAGTGAGACCAGGGATCGAACCCACATCCTCACAGCCACAACAAAAATTTCTTTGCTTCTGCTTTTTTTTCCCCCGTCTCCTGTAGCTCAAGTCAGGTTGGCATGGAGGCTACCTACCTGTTTCCTTCCTCCTGCTCTCCACTCCCAGTGCCTTCCCTTTTTCTGAGTCTCCCCCTCTTTCTTCGACCTCCCTCCCTCTTCCTTGCTCTCTCTGCTTGTCTCTCTTTGGACCGGTTTTCACTTCTGCTCTGACTGCTTCCTCCTTCCCCCCATTGCCCCCTCAGGGCCTCCCCTTTGCTATCTGCCCTCTTCTCTTCCCACCCCTCACCCCTTTCCGTGGTCTCATTAACAGCTGCTGAATTCCTTTAGCAGGTGTTGGTTTTTATTTTATTTTATTTTTTTGTCTTTTGTCGTTTTTAGGGCCGCACCCATGGCACGTGGAGGTTCCCAGGCTAGAGGTCTAATCGGAGCTGTAGCTGCAGGCCTACACCACAGCCACAGCCACAGCAATGCCAGATCTGAGGCGCGTCTGCAACCTACACCACAGTTCATGGCAACGCCGGATCCTTAACCCGCTGAGCGAGGCCAGGGATCGAACCCACAACCTCATGGTTCCTAGTTGGATTCGTTTCCGCTGAGCCATGACGGTGCTGGTTTTAGACGCTCTGCTGACATGAGGTTTCCCCGGGAGCAGGAAGGTGTGAGCCAGAAAAATTCAAACCAGGCTTGCAAGAGGCCCAGAGTCACCTAGTCATTCACTCAGCATGCCTGCTGGAGCTCTTGTTCCTGGTCCAGCCCTGCATTCAACACTGGGGACACCGTTCATTCATTCATTCATCAATCATTCAAACTTGCTCAGTTTTCCCATCACAGAGAAGGAAATGCAAACTCTACGTGGTCCTGTGAGGGTGAACCTATCAGACCTCTGCTCACATCTCCACTTTCTTGACCCGTTTCCTCCTTTACACTGCCTCATCTGCCTGGCATCCTCGTCATCCTCAAACACAGCACTCTCTCACTTCAGGGGCTCTGCACTTACAATGTCTGCCCTGGCAGGGCTCTTGGAAAGAAGCAATTATGTGATTGCTGGAGCTGCCACAGAGAGCTATGAGAGCTCAAAGGAGGGAACTAACCCAGGAGGACTTCCTGAAGGAGGCAACTGGGACTGAGTTTTGAAGAACAGTGCGAGTTAGGCAGGTTAGAGGGAGAAGAGGATGGATGGGCGGGGTGAGAAAGGGGTTTGGGGGACCAGGCACAGGGGCATTCCTTGTAGAATTGCAGGTGGCTTGGTCAGGCTCAGGTTGGGGGTGCCATGCCTCTGCCGGGGTGCCTCGGACAGGTGACGTCATCTCTCTGTGTGCCTCCTTTTCCTCACAGTAGAACAAGGAGACTATCAGTCCCAGCCTTACTGGGTTGCTATGAGGTCCCCTTAAGTCAAGTCACGTACAGGACTCAGCATGGGGCCGCATACGGTGAGCTCTCCTCAGCAGGAAAACCCTTGAGAGCCTGGTGAAAGGGTGGGTCCTCCCAAAGGCCGCGGGGGACCCGGATGCAGGGCGGGGTGTAGTCAGACTGACCTGGAATCGTCCTCTGGCTGCTGTGTGGACGGTGTCTGTGCAGAGCCAGGAGGAGGAGCTGGAGGCTGGGCCGGGGGCTCATCAAGGGGGCTGGGGCCATATACACTGGCTAAAAGGTGGGCTGCGGAGCCAGACTGCCAGACTGCCAGAATATAAGTCCCCACTTTGCCGCTCACTAGCTCCAGAGTCTTGGCAGATGTCTAAACTCCGTTTCCTCATCTGTGAAGTGACCATGACGCACCCCAGAATTACTGTGAGTGTAAATGAATTCATCCGTCAGAATGACTCAGAGCATCTTTACTCAACAACCATCAGATCAGCTGGAACTATTACTATTATTATTAAATGTAAAGTTAGTGGATGAAAGGAAAGATTGCTGACACTATTTTTGCCCGGGACAAGGAGCTTTCCCATTGGGCTTCCTACTTTAGCAGCCAAAGCTGAGCGGGAAGCTTCCGGCCAGGAGTTAGCGGGTGGCGCTCCCCAGTGGCTTAATTCCTTGCTAATCTTGTGCCAGGCCAGCCCAGCCATTGCCGATATGAGAGAAAGCACGCGCCGCCGGCTTTGTATCTGCACGTAAATGGCACGGCTCACTCAACCGGAATCCAAATCCGCTCAGCAGTTGATAGAGCGTGAGAGAAAGATAGAGGGAGGAGAGGGCGTGGATGGACACAGGCCACCTCCCGGAGGCTCCTTCTCCGGGCCCCCCTGCTTAGGGGAGCAGACCTAGCCGAGCCTCAGGAGAAGCAGAGGCGCTTGAGTTCTCACCTTTAATTGCTGTTGACCTCAGGAGATTTACCATACCTCTCTGAGCACCAGCTTTCTCATGGATAAAGTGGGGATAATGATGCCCACCCCTCACAGTGGGCAGATTGGGTACAATATACAAGTAAAGGCCCTGTGCACAGGGCCCTCTGGGCTTCATGGAGGGTTCAGCTGTTAATGAGTCAAAGGGGTTCTAGAAATTGTGGTCACTAAGGGCATACGTGTGGAGAGCCAAACAGGACGGGGCTCGGACCCCCGCTTCACCACTCCCTAGAAGGCTTGAAGAATTCACCGAGCCGGCAGCGCCCTCGCTGCGGAGGAGTGGATGAGATGACAGATGCAGGGCTTAGTCGAGGCGTGCCTCGCAGCAGCAGCCCCATCAGCGGCGGCTGGGGTCCTGCCAGGCATGCTGTGGAGGGAAACCTACTGTGTGCCCCGAGACCAGCTCTGGACTGTGGGCTGGGGTCCTGGGGCCACGGGTGGAATCTTCTAAACCCCCGAAGAGCTGAGCAAACAGAGCAGGAGGGGGACTGGGTGGGAGGAGGTAGGACCTCCGTCTGGGAGAGCAGCAGGCTGCAGTGGTGGCCCTGCTGCTGCGGATGGCGTCTCTGGGGAACTGCCCCCTTTCTGTGGGGCGTTCTGCACTTTGCTCCCATTTGACAGATTTGCCGGTTAATAATCGGTCAATAAGGACTCAACTATGAAAGGGGCAGCTTATAGACTCTTCGTGAAGCATTAATTCGTCTGCCTAGTATTTATTGAGGGCCAGGGTTGTGGTGCTAGGATATGGAAGGGACTGTGCCAGTTAGGTCTGTGCCCGCAGGGAGCTAACAGTCTAACGGAGGAATGATAATAAGCAACAATGATAAGCATCGAGTAATAGGACAGTATGAGATGGAGAGTGCTCATTCATTCAGCTACAAGAAGGAGGGAGCCACGTGAAAATCTGAGTCCAGAGAACCACAGCTGGAGCAGTAGGAAGTGCAAAGGCCCTGGGGCAGGGGTGAGCCTGGCATGTTTGAGGGACCCCTAGAAAGCATTTCAGAGTTGCAAACAAGACACATCTCCTGCTTTCATGGAACCAGCATCTGAAGACTCAAACAGATAATTACCAACCAGAGAACTATTTTGACGGCGGAGGCACAAGTTTCTGTGAAAATACAGAGGAGAAACCTCTCCCCTAGCCTAGGACGTGAGGGACAGCTGCCTGGGAAGGTGAGATCTAATCTCAGACCTAGATGAGAAGTAATAGAAGAGGAAGGTTTTCCAGGAAGAGGGTCCAGCATGGGCCAGGGCCCAGAGACGGGACGGGGCCCGGTCTGTTCATCAAGGGAATCGTAGGCAGCCAGATGTGGTTGAAACCCAGAGCTGAAGAGTTGGGTGTAGGAATGGAAGCGAGGGTGTCCCTGACCTTTAGGAGAAGGGCCACGTCTGACCCAGCCCCGTGGCTCTGATCCCAGGACGGATGTGCTGAGAAGGGCATTTCAAGGTGAACAGGATGGACCAGTGAAGGAACTGGAGGCGAGGCGGCCAGCACAGAGACGGGGAGAGTAGAGCTCTGGCCAGGGTCAAGAGAAGTTGCCGGGGTTGTGGGGGGAAGGTCCATAGCAGAAAATACTGGGTCGGAGAAGAGCAGGTGATGGAAGCCTCAGAGAACACAGAAAAGCAGGCAGCCACGTGCCTTGTGGCTTGGTGGGGGGTCAGAGTGGCCTTTGAGGTTTGACAGACCCTTGTTCACTTCCTGCGTGAGCAATCGCTTCTCCTCTCTGAGCCTCAACTTCCCCATCTCTCTAATGGCACAGCCCACATTAAGAGCTGTTGTGCGGACTGAATGTTAACACGTGGGAGACGCCTAGCCCATAGCAGGCACTCAGCACCTGTTAGTTCTCTGCCTTGACTGTTGGCCTTGGGCACCCACTGCTCTCTCTGCGCTTCCGTTTTCTTGTCTGTGGAATGGGAACAAGAATGCTTGCCTTGCCATGCTGCAGTGCCAGCAGGAGCTGGCTTTGCAAGCTCAGGACACACCCCACAAAGTAGGCGATCACAGGTTTCATTTCTTCTTTTTCTTTCTCCAGCAGGAAGAACCAAGACAGAATGGCATGGCAGGGGCTGCTGCTGGCTGCTTGCCTCCTTGCGCTCCCCTCCGCCACGGCGGACTGCCTGTCCCGGTGCTCCTTGTGTGCTGCAAAGACCCGGGATGGGCCCAAACCCATCAACCCCCTGGTGAGTTTCAGGCAAGGCTCCAGGCCCAGGTCCTGGAGTCTGCATGCAGAAGCGACCATGGTGTGGAGCCCAGAAGGGGAAGGTGACAGGCCTGGGTAGTCATGAGCCTGCCCTGTAGATTCATCCCATTTCCTGCCCTGTGGGCAACCCAGGCACCAAATGCTGCTGTTTCCCAGCTCCCATCCCCGCCCTGGATCTCACCATCCTGGGCTCACTTAGGTCTGGGACAGATGCTCAGGTTTCCAGGGAGCCTGTTGCCTGGCAACGAAGTGTACCATTCATGAGGCGGTGCTGACTTCAGGAGTCAGCAGCCCCCCCGGTACTTTTCAGGGCTTCTCACCACCGGACTGATGGGCACTCCCAAATCCAGTCACTCCTGTAAGAGAAGTTCTTTCCACAACCCCTAGGTGCCGAGACCTGGTTGTCAGGATCCAAGCCTGACCCCTCTCCTGGGACTTTGGCCGGCCTTGCCGGCTTTACTTTGAATCAGACTTTTCTCTGTGCCTTGTCTCCAGCAGACAAGCTAGAGTTGAGGGACGAGAGCGTAGTGGACAGGACACAGGCTTTGGTTCTGCCAGTGTCTAGTTCCATGACCCTGGAATCCCCTCTCTGAGCCTCGGTTTCCTCATCTGCAAAATGAGGGTGATTCCATTAGGTGCCGGTGCAAAGTATTAAATATACAATTCTAGCCACTCCTTATTGAGATGCACCCAGCGCCCGGGTGTGGCCCGTGTATGATCTCAGAACACAGAGGTGAAGCATGAAGACCCATGGCCTTAGAACCTGGGCCCAATTTCCAGTGTTATCTAGTATGGTTGGGGTCATCATCACGCTCTTTGGTGCCACCACTGCCACCTCCAGCATTATCATCATCATCATATTTGACTCCTCCTGACTTCTAGGAAGTAGATACTTCTGTCCCCTCAGGCTTAATGAACCCTCAAACATCCCTCCACGTGCGTTCTTCCTGCCTTTCTGCATTGCTTCTCTCCTCTGGAGAGTGTTTACAGAATCCTTCACACCTAGAAAAGGTTGGGTGAATCAGCTATTGCCTCTGGAGTCAAAAGTAGAGACGTGTAGGTGAGCACAGCAGAGCACCATGGGAAGATCTTACTTTCAGCTTTGCCAGTGTCACCTGTAGCCATATGCCCTTGGGAAAGCTGTTTCAAAGTCACCTACCTTTATGCACCATTGGGAGCATAACGTGGGCAGCCTGGGGTTAGCAATCGTTTTTTGATTTTCTTAGACACTGGACAGGGGACCCTCTGGGCACAGCCTAGTGGGTTTGTTTTTTTTTAATTTTTTATGTATTTTTAAGGCTGCACCTGCAGCATATGGAGGTTCCCAGGCTAGGGGTCAAATAGGAGCTGTAGCCCTGGGCCACAGCCACAGCAACGCCAGATCCGAGCCACATCTGCAACCGACACCACTGCTCATGGCAATGCTGGATCCTTAACCCACTAGGCAAGGCCAGGGATCAAACCTGTGTCCTCATGGATGCTAGTCAGATTCCTTTCCACTGAGCCATGAAGGGAACTCCTGTGGGTTTTTTAAAAAACAAATTTTATTGGGGTATAACTGACTTAGAAAGTTGTGTTAGTTTCAGGTATACAGCAAAGTAAGTCAATTATACATATACGTAATTCTGTTTCTTTTGATTCATTCCCCACATAGGTTATTATACAGTGTTGAGTAGATTACCCTGTGCTATTCAATAGGTCCTTGTTACCTATCTATTCTATTCTATTTATTTATTTATTTAATTTTTTTTGTCTTTTTAAGGCCACACCCATGGCATATGGAGGTTCCCAGGCTAGGGGTTGAATAGGAGCTGTAGCTGCCGGCCTACACCACAGCTCAGGGTAATGCCGGATCCTTTAGCCCACTGAGCGAGGCCAGGGATCGAACCCATGTCCTTGTGGTTACTAGCAGGGTTCATTACTGCTGAGCCACAATGGGAACTCCTACCTATCTAATTTATACACATTAGTGTGTATATGTCAGTTACAGTCGCTATTTTATCATTTCTGCCCCACAGTTCCACTTTGGTAACCATGAATTTCCTTTCAAAATCTTTGAGTCTATTTCTGCTTTGTAAGCTTTTCGTATCATTTTCTAATTAGATTCTACATACTAGAATATGATATGTGTCTTTCTCTGACTTACTTCACTTAGGACGATAATTTCTAGGTCCATCCATGTTGCTGCAAATGGCATCCTTTCATTCTCTTTTATGGCTGGGTAATATTCCAGAAGAAGACATGTACTAGAGCTTCTTCATCCACTCCTCTGTTGATGGACGTTTAGGTTGCTTCCCTGTCTAGGCTATTGTAAGAGGCTTGCAGTTTGATGGTTTGATGGGGGTGGCATTGCCACTGCGGTCTTTTGGGGTCTTTTGCAGATTTGCTCCCTGGAATGCCAGGCTGCCCTGCAGCCCACTGAGGAGTGGAAGAGGTGCCAAGGCCTTCTGTCTTTTCTCACTCCCTTCACCCTCGGGCTTGAAGGCAAGGAAGACTTGGAGAGCCAGGCAGCTTTGGGAGAGGCCTCTAGTGAGCTGGCCAAGTACGCGGGGCCTTTCTTGAAGGAGCTGGAGAAAACCAGCTTCCTCCTCGGCACCCCGGCAGAGGAGAACGCTCTGGGCAGGAGCCTGCTGGAGAAGCTCAGCGGCCTCCCTGGCAGGCTGGGGGAGGAAACAGAGTCCAGGCTGACGGGGGGCGCCCAGCAGGATGATGGTGCCACGGAGGCTGGAGCCCTGGACTCCGACGCGGAGGAGCCCAAGGAGCAGGTCAAACGCTATGGGGGCTTTCTGCGCAAATACCCCAAGAGGAGCTCAGAGGTGGCTGGGGAGGGGGAGGGGGCCGGGGCCGGGGACAAGGAGGGCCACGAAGACCTGTACAAGCGCTATGGGGGCTTCTTACGGCGCATCCGTCCCAAGCTCAAGTGGGACAACCAGAAGCGCTACGGCGGTTTTCTCCGGCGCCAGTTCAAGGTGGTTACGCGGTCGCAGGAAGACCCCAATGCCTATTACGAAGAGCTTTTTGATGTGTAAACCCTCCCCTGTCCTGGAGAGGAGTCGGGAGCTTGCCCTAAGACCCTTCTGGGCAGGGGGGACACACGTTCCTCCTCGCCTGTGACCCTCATTCCCACGCTCAGCTCAGCATCGCCTGCAAAGCAGCCAAACCTAGCCCGCCTCCCTTCCGCCCGGGTGTCCGGGTCAGTGAGAGGGCGGAGAGCTTCCTCCCTCCGATAGGCTTAGCCTTCGGCTCCCACCCGACACCCGCAGCAGCGCTTGACATCTGTCCGCCGCGCCATCCTCGTGACGCCCCGATTCCAGGAATCCAGACCGACTTCTTGGCTTCTCTGGCTCTGGGCTCTCCGGAGTTTACCGATCAACGCCCCTCAGGAGAAAAATGAGTACACCCTCTCCCATGCAGAGTTATTCATGTATATAGTATATACAAATATCATAAAAAAATATAAGACGTAGACATTGAAAACAACAGCGATTAAACAAATAAAAATCCTAACATCTTCAACTCACACCTCAACAGATGTCGCTACTGTGGAGACCATGCTTTAGGGAAAAAGCTCAAATGCCACCTTTTATTGGAGCTGCAATTCCGGTCCTAGAGAGTTGGGTTAAATGTTCAGTCGGTTACTCTGAGTTCTTGTCATTTAGAAGCACACCTTTTGAGAACTCAGTGCCTGGGCTCCAGTCCATGTTGGTACCCTGGACAGAGTCCAGGTCCCCCAAGAAGAGGGAGAGAGTGAAAATCCCTCTCTGAAACGGTTAACGAGAGCAGCTATCCCGAATGCTGAAATGATCAAGGAGGGAGCAAGGCAAACCAATTTGTTCTGTGCAACAGATTCAAAATGTGGACCGGTTCCCTCGGCCCTCATTAAACTAATTAAACCGATTGCTATGACACTCCAGCCCCAGGATGAACCGAAGCTGTGTTGCACTGATGAGGTTAAGCACAACCACGTTCTTGAGCAGCTGAATCCGCCGCCAAGAGTCCGAGCCATCTGGCCAAGCATATGTGTTGGGCATTGGGTGAGGAAATCCAGAAGCAACAGCTAGAAAGAGGAACGGGTCCTCTTTAGCCCCCATGATGATTTTTTTCCTCTTAATGACTCAAAATAAAACCAGAAGGAAGAATGAAATGATTAAGTGCTTGAGGCCAAATGAGTTCCCTGTATTCAAATAACCCAGAAGCAGACGAAGGACCTTAATCTAAGTCCTCTCCCCTCTCTCCGTCTCTGTCTGTCTGTCTCCTGCTTGTCCCCAGGCACTATGGCTGGGTTGGTGGAGGTTTTCCTGGATGGGGAAGGAAATGAATGTAAGTTTGGTTATTTTGTATAAGATGCTGCTGAGCCCACCTCTTCATGCATAACCCCAGGCTTCTCAAGATATTCTGAAATGTATTGATTATTTTAGAGTTACTTTGTGTGCTTTTAAAAACATGTCTTTTTTTTTTTTTTGCAACTTACTTGGAATTTGCTTAGTTCTTAACAGGCCTGTGTTATTTCCTACTCCTTCAGTACAATAAATAAAGATGTTGATGATTTGGGCTGTGTGTGTGTATGTGTGTGTGTGTGTGTCTTTTCACTCCAAGAGTGAAAAGACCATTTTCAGAAAAGAATGCTGCTAAATAGGAAATTCGCATATAGTACAGTGGGTTAAGGGTCCAGAGTCACTGTGGCACAGGCTACAGCTGTGGCACGGGTTTGATCCCTGGCCTAGGAACTTCCACATGCCATGGGTGTAGCAAAAACAAAAACAAAAACAAGAGGGCTGGAGAATGAAAAATATGCACAACACACATATTCAGGTTAGAAAACTAAATACAGGATAATGGAAAGAACACAAACTTTAGAGGGCCTTAGTCCTAAGTTTGAGATCGGTGAGACCCTGATTAAGTCATCTGACATCTTTGAGCCTTGTTCTCTCCTCTGTCGAATGAAGACTAATAGCGCCTGTTTTGTAAAGGTGGCTGTGAGGGTCAGGTGCGATCGTGCATGCAAGGCTCCTAGGACATGGTAGGCATTCAATAAATGAGGGTTTTCTCTCCTACCTGATCTTAAGGGACCGTGACAAAGCTCAAGCATCCAACAACACAGTGGGGAGAGAAGGGGGGTTGCCGTGTCCTAAGCCAGAGGACCAGGGCAAGAGGAAGAAGCATTCCCAGGTAAAGAGAAGTGTCCCAGGGATGAAGAACCCTCTAGAGAATGGGTGACATAGTGCCCTTTACTGAAATGACAGTCTTCATTCAATGGCATCGATGACACGTCTTTAAGTAGGACTAGAAGATTCAGTGGCTACAGACCTCATGGGTTCCACTGGGACGCTGGCTTTCTGAGTGACTTCACAGAAGACACGGAGCCGGGAGAAGCTCATTCATTCCCTCACGCAGTCACCAAAGTGGCAACTGAAGGTCTTCTGCCGGGGGCTGGAGGTACCGGGAAACAAAATGGACAAGGTCTCAGCTCCTGTGAAACTTGTAGTCTAGTGAAGGAGACAGAAATAAACAGGTAAACAAATAGAAATCTAAAATTTAAAATAAATTTAAATAGAAATTAAAATATTGATAATTGTTGTAAAGGAAACAACTGGGATTTGGTAATAGTGGATAATGGGGGTAGGGGAGGAAGCTCCCTAGGGTGTTCAGGAAAGCTTTCTTAAGGAATATTCTTTTTTTTTTTTTTTTGCTTTTTGGGGCCGTACCCGCGGCGTATGGAGGTTTCCAGGCTCTAGGGGTCTAATCGAAGCTATAGATGCCAGCCTACACCACAGCCACAGCCATGCCAGATCCAAGCCACATCTGTGGCCTACACTACAGCTCATGTCAATGCCGGATCCTTAACCCACTGAGCGAGGCCAGGGATCGAACCCACAACCTCATGGTTCCTAGTTGGATTCGTTTCTGCTGCACCACAACGGAACTCCAAGAATATTCCATTCTTGATACTCGTAGGATCATCAAGTTGGAAGAAACTTAAGGTTGGAATTATCTCCTCCAATTACCTACCCTATGCCAAAACGGAAGAAATTTTAATTTGCTAGAATACCTTCATAGACCTGTACTTCACAACATGTTGCTACACGTTAACAATTCAATACTGAAAATTTCTGTTTTTATGTTGGGTTAAAATTTAGGTTTCTGCCGGTTTTGCCCATTGGGTCCTGACCCTGCTGTCTGCTAGCCCAGGAGCTTCTCCAGGGAAGACTTTCTGTTACTTGCAAACAAATGGCTCCTAAGAATCTCAAACAGGTTAAAGAAGCAAGCAAGCCAGCAAGCATATAGAGAAAAAAACAAGGTAATTAGTGGGCTCGCACAGAAGAAAGAGCCAGGATATTTAGCTTCAGGTAGAGCTTGATCCAGGGGCTCAGTAAGGACATCAGGACCTGTCCATCACTAGGCTCTCTGTGTTGGATTCATTCTGAAACTCCATTATTTTAAGATGGCTGACTGCAGCTCTGGGCTGTAGCAGGCAGGTTCAACTCCAGCATTTTTATTTTCACAGCAAATTCCAATCAAAGTTGCATTGAACCTCATGAGCTCTGAATGGGTCACATCCAGTCTTGAGCCACTGCCAATCATTATGGACAGGTTACCATGATGCTCTGACTGGTCAGAACCGAACAACACGATCACCACCAGAGCCAGAGTTGGATTCAACCAAACTCACAGTAGCTGAATGAGCGGTGAGAAAGAGGTGGTTCTCGAGAGGAAAACTGGAGCATGGTTCCCAGTGGGAAACTGGATGAATGGCAGCCCGCCAGAGGAGGGTCACCGCTGTTGTAGTGAGTGTCGGTGGCTGGGTGGGGACTGGACAAACTGGAGAGTGTGTGCCGTGGGCAAGAGGGCCGAGTAGCCAGATTTGATTTTTAAGAGGCTGTAGAAATACGGGTTTGCAGGGGTTTTTTGTTTGTTTGTTTTTGTTTTTGTTTTTTTAGGGCCATAACCATAGCATATGGAAGTTCCCAGTCTAGGGGTCAAATCGGAGCTACAGCTGCTGAGCTACACCACAGCCACAGCAACGCTGGATCCTTAACCCACTGAGCAAGGATAGGGATCGAACCTGCATCCTCACGGTTGCTAGTCAGATTTGTTTCTGCTGAGCCACAACGGGAATTCCTGCAGGTTTTGTTTGTTTGTTTGTTTGTTTTAATGTAGGCAAGTAATTTAAAAAAAAAAATACTGAGCAGAAATACATTACGCTCCTACTATTTTGTAACCTTTTTTAAAAAACAAGAAACACTCCTTTTTTTGTTTTAAAATTTTTCCCGTATGCTGTGGATTCTAGAGTGCTCTGGATTCCCTTTTGTGGATGCATTTCTCTTGATCAAGGAAGGCTGTTCACATGACGCGGCAAGAGTGTGGCCAGGGAGCAGTCACAGGGACCTGCGCTCAGATCCCACTTTCCTGGGTGGCCCTGGGCAGGCCACTGCGCCTCATGCCTCGCTGTCAATCTGCCAAATGGGGAGGAAAATGCTCTGCATAGAGCTGAGGAGTCACTAATGCAGAGTGTGTGAGGCGCCTGATACGCAGAGGTGTGTGACACTCAGGGCTGCCCCCCCTTCAAGGGCAGTGCCTCTGATTACGGTATCCAGACCGTACCTCAGCAAGGCGCACACCCGTTGAAAGGACTAAATTATCCCTTTGGTAAGAGGAGGATGACATTAAAAAAAAACTTGGAGCTCCTGCTGTGGCGAAATGAGATCGGCAGCATCTTGGGAGCACTGGGATTCAGGTTTGATCCCCGGCCCGGCACAGTGGGCTAAGGATCTGGCCTTTGCCGCAGCTGTGGTTTAGTCTGTGGCTGCAGCTCGGATCTGATCCCTGGCCCGGGGAGCCCCATATGCTGAGGGGCGGCCAAAAACAAACAAACAAACAAACAAAAGCTTAAACAATTTTTAAAGTATTTGATTATTTTATAAATCAAAGTATAATTGATTTACAGTGTTGTGTCAATTTCTACTGAACAGCAAAGTGACCCAGTCATACATATATATATATATACACATTCTTTTTCTATTCTCTTCCATCATGTTCTATCCCAAGAGACTGGATATATTTCCCTGTGCTGTACAGTAGGACCTCATTGCTTATCCATTCTAAATATAATTGTTTTCATGTCCTAAGCCCGAACTCCCCGTCCATCCCACCCCTCCCCCCTCCCCCTTGGCAACCGCAGGTCTGTTCTCCACGTCTGAGTCTGTTTCTGTTCTGCAGATGGGCTCATTGGTGCCATATTTTACATTCCACATGTAAGTGATATCATATGGCATTTGTCTTTCTCTTTCTGACTGCACTCAGCCTGAGAATCTCTAGTCGTATCCGCGTTGCTGCAAACAGCGTTATTTGATTCTTTTAAAAAAACTTTTTAAAATCAAGCTCTAAGACACATGCTGTAAAGTGTACTTTGTCTCCCTGGAGTCCTGCATGTGCACGTCGTGTGGCCCCTGCTCTGCTCACAACGTGGAGCAGTCGCGGGACCTTGGAGGGATGGTCTTTCTTTTATGAGCTCCTAGTGGAGATGGAGAACCAGCCAGAGGAGGAACTGGAATAAAAATATCGCAGGCCTCTCGGGGTTCTTGTTCTTTTGTCACTGTCGCCAAGGCCCCTGGGCAGTGATCACAGAGCAGGCACTGGTTAAGGGGATGCCAACGTCCCAGTAACCTTAAAAGAGTGGGTTACCAATAAGCTTCAGGTTTCCACGACAACGCTGTCCACCATGGCCAGTTGGGAAAGCCTTGTCATAGCGATCGTGACAACCATAATGATCCCTTGAGTTTGGATCAGCTCTCGCCCACTCCCAACTCCAAACCCTTCGCACAATGAGCTCAGCCGTGGGGCTTGTCTATTAATTAAAGGAACCCAAAATGAAGACAACAAAACCCCCATGACGGGGTCAGGAACAATGGTGCCCTAATAGATGGCATTCTGGCATTTCTGATTCATGTGCTGGGTCCCTGTTGCCTCGTTTTGTAGCTGTGGAGATTTATAACAAAGATTTAGAATTAGTCTTCTAATATGTAAATTTGCATATAAATCGCCCTTGCACCCTGTTAGACTTGTCTCTAACTTAGGCCAGACATCACTATCCTTTGTCTTTGGGGCTCCCCTCATCCTTAATTACCTTTGAATTTGCCATCTAAAGATGCCTCCTGTCTCACTCTTGACCCCCCATCACCCCAGCGTCGCCCCCGAGGGACCTGCCGTGATGCTGGGAGAGCCAGGAGCACTTTCCTGTCACTGGTGAGATCCGGGCGGTGTTTGGACTTGGAGAAGAAGCACTGGACTGAGAGTCTGGGGACCCAGGGCCTGGGTGTGGGCCCGGCTGTGCTAACTAGCTGTGGGAGGTAGGCTTTGAATGCCCCAGGACACGGTTTCTGTCTGTAAAACCATGTGTTTAATACCGTAAGGGCTTTCGTCTTTTCAAGAACTGACACCTCGTACCTGCTCTGCTTCAGGCTCTGAGTCAGTAATTTGTGAACAAAGCCAAGGACGCTCAGCCTCCTTGCCTGAGAGCCGAGCAGGATGATTCCTACCCTGGCAGGTAGTGGGGCGCGTGGTCTGCACGAGATACAGGGACTGCGACCCCAAATCGTCATGTAATTAGTGCTAATGCCCTCCCCACCCCACTCACCCCGTCACTTAATGAATGTTTATTGACCGCCGGCTGTACACGCTGCCATGGGGTATAGGCAGGTGATTCAGTGATAATAAGCAGCGACCCTACTTCATAGAGCTTATTTTCTAGCGGAGGGGACAATTCACCCCTAAGTGAAGGGACTGATCAGTGTTCTGGGTGGGTGTGAGCGCTGCACAGGAAGATAAACAGGTAGGGGACGCCAGCGAGAGCGGGCGGGAGGTGTCACCCAGAAGAGTCACCAAGGGCTCTTTGAAGGGAGGACCTTTGACCAGAGATGTGACAAAAGTGGGGGGAACCCTGTGGGTGTCAGTGCTCAGGGCAGCACTCCAGGCACGGGAACAGCAAGTGCAAAGGCCAGGGGAGGGTTTGTGGTTGTGTAAAGAAGAGTAAGGGGAGTTCCCGTTGTGACTCAGCGGGTTAAGAACCCAGCTAGTATCCATGAGGATGTGGGTTCAATCCCTGGATTCACACAGTGGGTTAAGGATCTGGTGCTGCCGCAAGCTGCGGTGTAGATGGCAGATGCAACTCAGATCTGGCATTGCTGTGGCTGTGGTGTAGGCCGGCAGCTGCAGCTCTGATTAGACCCCTAAAAATTAAAAAAAAAAAAAAAAAAAAAAAGAAGAGTAAGGAAGCGAAGGGGACCAGTGAAGGCAGAGGGTAGGAAACAGGCTGCCGAAGCAGCGGGGATCAGTCTTACAGGCCTCCTGGAGCTCAGCGCAGGAACCCGGCTTGTGCTGTTAGGCTGCAGGATTAGCACAACTCCCTTGACTGTCAGAGTGCCCTGGTTTGCACAATACGTGATATTGTTGCCCAACTTACGGGTCATGGGAGGGACCCTGACTTTCTGCCTTGGGGGAGAGAGACCACTGGAGAGTCCGAAGTGCGTGAGGGACATCATCTGACACGGACCGTGGTGGGTCAGGCTGGCTGCCATGTGGAGAGCAAACTGCAAGGAGCACGAGGAAACGTTCTGCGGTCCCGCTGGCAGAAGGCACCCTCCAAAGGGAACTCAAGGGATGCAGGGCGCCAGGAATGACATGAGAGCTTTGCCCTCTTGGGATCAAAGCCCCGGGCGCAACATTCTGTCCTTGACAATAACGGGTGTTGGGACCGTGGTCAGGCAGACCCTCAGGACTCAGCCAGGGGAGGGGCAGTGGGCTGCACCCAAGAACTTGGTCTTCAGAAGGCAGCTCCCAGCAAACCCTCCCTACTTCCTGATTCATCTCAACCTAGAAAAATACAGACTCAGTAGTCTGAGCTTTTGGGGAGAAAAGTCCCTGAATTGGGACTGGCATTTACATAAAAGATGTGTCATTTACGCATTATTTACCCATCAAATTTTTGCAAATGAAATTGTATTTTAATGCACTAGGGAATATTGCCATTCAATTTTCTTATTGATTTTACGGACCACAGCAGTGTCTCTTCCCCAGTGAGGGGCATTTGAAAAACTCAGAAAGGTCAGGGTTTCAATATCAAATATTCACTGAGCCCCTGGACTAAGGCACAGTGGGGATCAAAACACGGATTATCTTTGTCCTCAAGGAGTTTACAGTTCAGCAGTGAAGACCTCAAGAGCAAGTAACTGAAAAATAAATGAAGAGTTATCCTGGCGATGAGTGTGTACAAAGGGAGCTGCAGGTGTGGAGAACAGGGGACTGAAGATGTGGTTTTGAAGCTGAGATCTGAAGGAGGAGCAGAGCTTCTCCAGGTGGGAGTGTGGTGGGAGCAGGGAGCGTCTTCAGTGGAAGGGGTGGCATGGGCCACGGTGGAAGGACACTGTGTGCAGGAGAGTCGAGAGGAAGGCCAGGATGCTATTCGGGGACGTGTTGAGGAAGCTTGATCACGCAAGACCTGTAGGCCATGCTGGGATGGGTGGGCTTTATTTTAAGAACAAGGGAGTAAGTAGAGGATTTTAAGCAAAGAAGTGACATGGTCAGATGTGCTGAACTTCTTCTGGAACGAGGCCAGGAATACGCATTTCTGCATAAACCTACAACAACAACAACAACAACAAAGACCACCTCTGATCCCACCTCTCAGGGATTGCTATAATCACTACGGGAGCGTGTCTCCACCCAGGCTGGGTTCTCTGCTTGTCTCTGAACACTGAATGATAGATATGCTTTTCTCACTTAGTTTAATATGTTTTAAGGATTTTTTTTGGTCTTTTTGCCTTTTTTATGTAGAGCCACACCCGCGGCATATGGAGGTTCCCAGGCTAGGGGTCTAACAGGAGCTGTAGCCGCCGGCCTTCGCCACAGCCACAGCAACGCGGGATCCGAGCCGCGTCTGCAACCTACGCCACAGCTCACGGCAACGCTGGATCCTTAACCCACTGAGCAAGGCCAGGGATCGAACCCGCAACCTTATGGTTTTTAGTCAGATTCGTTAACCACTGAGCCACGAAGGGAACTCCTTTAAGGATTTTTTAAAACTCATCCTTCAAGAGTTCCCATTGTTGCTCAGTGGGAACGAATCTGACTAGGAACCTTGAGGTTGCGGGTTTGATCCATGGCCTTGCTCAGTGGATTAAGGATCCAGTGTTGCTGTGAGCTGTGGTGTAGGTCGCAGATGTGGCTCAGATCTGACGTTGCGGTGGCTGTGGTGTAGGCCGGTGGCTACAGCTCTGATTTGACCCCTAGGCTAGGAACCTCCATATGCCGCGAGTGCTGGCTCTAAAAAGCAAAAAATAAAATACATTTTTCATAAGTGTCATAAGTCTACACAATCATAATGGTTCACAAATTGGATACATTATAGTTTACTCTGGAGAATAAGAGAGGGCCTGACCATGAAGTCTGGGACTTTCCTAAGACTGTACCTTTGCTGTGCTATCATTATTAATAGCACCTCTTTTACTGTTATTTTATTTTTATTTTTCAGCGGTGGCATAGGGAAGTTCCCAGGCCAGGTATCAAATCTGGGCCACATCTACCACTGACCCACGCCACAGCTGCAGCAACGCTGGATCCTTAACCCACTGCGCCGGGCTGGGAATCAAACTGGCAATGCCACGATCATAAACCCACTGTGCCACGGCAGGAACTCCTTTCACTTTTTGAAAGAGTCCTGGATGAACAATTATCAAGCCGCCCTTCCTAGGGGATAAAGGAAGGGTGAATTGCTTACATTATTATTAATCTCATTGTATTACGTTGTACTGCAATACAATTACAACATATTGTATTGTATTATATTAATCATATTAATAATATTGCCATTGTGAATAACCTGGTGATGGACATATTTCAGCCAATTAGCCTAAACAAATCATATAATCAGAGCCAGTCCTTGCTAAAAGGCCTCTCAGATTTTACCTGGCTGTATTTCTCAAGCTCCAGACATCCACACGCTGTGTGCACAGCCACGCACGGCCAGCACTGTCCTGCACTTAACACTTTCCTTTAATTCAACTTCGTTTTTAAAGACTTCTAAGAATGAGTTGATTAAAGAAGGAAACGTTATGTTTCGACATGAGTGGAAAGCCAATATATTCTATTAATAGAAATAGTATAACAGGATTTCAAAGACAAATATTGCGAGGGACCAGCTCTGGGCCCAGCCTGCTAGAGACGGACAGGAGAAAAGAAAGCTCTGCGAGGGTTGAGAGTGTTAAAGACTCTGGCGTCTGATGGGGCAGCCCTTTAATAGAATCAGGAGGTTTCAAAGAGCATTACCAACGTTCTGCCTCAAGTGTTGTGTGGCAAAGCTGGGCTCCTAACCACCCAGGAGTGTGGTTGAGTAAGTACAGTTGCCCCTGTTATTCGCATCTCACATTAGACGGATGCCTTTGGATCAACTGATGAGCCAATATGGATATGTTATTATTTGGGTTCACGCTTTGTGCTGTGTTTTCCTTCCCTTTTTTTTGTTTTTTTTGCTTTGTAGAGCCGAACCCGCAGCATATGGAGGTTCCCAGGCTAGGGGTCAAATCGGAGCTACAGCTGCCAGCCTGCCCCACAGCCACAGCAATGCAGGATCCGAGCTGTGTCTGCGACCTGCACCACAGCTCACAGCAACACCAGATCCTTAACCTGCTGAGCGAGGCCAGGGATCGAACCCACAACTTCATTGTTCCTAGTTGGATTTATTTCTGCTGCACCACAACAGGAACTCCTGTGCTATGTTTTCTATGGGCTTTTTATAATTGTATAATGACAAGTATCCATCACTACAGTGTCATACAGAAAAATAGTTTCACTTCCTAAAAAATCCCCTGTTCGCCCCTCTGTTCTCTCTCTTCTAACTCTTGGCAACCACCGATCTTTTACTATCTCCATAGTCTTTCCTTTTCTAGAATGTTATATCATCTTGGACTTGTACAGTGTGTAGTCCTTTCAGAACCAGAACCAGCTTCCATGGCTTTTTTCACTCCGTCTATAGTCATTTTACGCTTCTTTCACGCCTTCTTGCGAATTGATAGCTCTTTTCCTTTCAGTGCTGAATAATATTCCATTGTCAGACGTGTCACAGTTTGTTCATTCACCTACCAAAGGACATCTTAGTTGCTTCCAGGTTTTGACAACTATGAATAAAGTTGCTATCAATATCTGTGTGCAGGTTTTTGTGTGGAAGTAAGTTTTCAACTACGAGACAATTTTTGTGAAAATTATACTGCAAATATTATTGTTTTTCATATCTTTGATGGGTTGGGGTAAGGCGGGACAGGCTGCTTCTTTGGACAGTGCGGTCAGGGAAGGCCTCTCAGGGAAACGACTTTTTTTTTTTTTTTTTTTGTCTTTTTAGGGCTGTACCCACGGTATATGGAAGTTCCCAGGCTAGGGGTTGAATCAGAGCTGTCAGCCTACACCACAGCCACAGCAACGCGGGATCCAAGTCGAATCTGCGACTACACCACAGCCCACTGCAACGCTGAATCCTTAGCCCACTGAGCGAGGCCAGGGGTCGAACCGGCATCCTCACTGATACTAGTCAGGCTCATTACCGCTGAGCCACAATGGGAATTTCTGTGATGACTTTTAAAATAAAGCCTAAAGGGTGAGGAAGGAACCAGTCACGGCTGAGCTGAGGGGAGAGCATTCGTGGCAGAGGGAACAGCAAAGACAAAGGCCCTGAGGTGGGAACACAAAGGGGCTTGGGGAGGAGAATGAGGCCAGTGGGGGTGTGTGGTCGAGGAGAGGGAGAGCCAGCCAGGCCCCTGGGCCGCAGCAAGCACCTGAGATTTTCTTGCCAGGGCTCTGGGATGTCATTTGGGCACTTAAGGCACAGAATGGCTCAGCGGGTTAAAGACCTGACATTGTCTCTGTGAGGATGCGGGTTCGATCCTTGCCCTCGCTCAGTGGGTTAAGGAGCCAGCGTTGCTGCAAGATGGGGGCCGGCCACAGATGTCGGCTCAGATACAGTGTTGCTGTGGCTGTGCGGTAAGCCTGCAGTTGCAGCTCTGATTTGACCCCCTAGCCTGGGAACTTCTATATGCCACAGGTGTGGTGGTAAAAAAAAAAAAGGAAAGAAATATTAAAAAAAAAAAAAAGCACAGAGCAAAGGGGCTGAGAACTGCAAGGTGTTCGTGAATGTTATGTCCCAGCAACCCCGTGGGGTCTGATGCAGTCTCTGTTTAAGGATCAGGAACCCGAGGCTGAGTGTAGAAGGCTCCTGGTCCCCGTCTGACTCAGCTTCAGGGATGACGGAGCGGAAAGGATGGAGGCATGTGCAGAATCCAAAAGGAAGCCTCTGAATATCTATCTGAGTTAAGCCTGGGCAGACGGCAGGGGTAAGAATTCAATTAGGTTATAAGGAGATTAGCAGAGGAAGTCGGCTTTGACCTCCCGGCACGGGCAGAGGGTGGGCCAGGCAGGGAGTGTGTGGTGGGGAGTTGTAGTTTCAGATCAGACAGAGGAATTAGGTAATGCGTAGGGCCAGAATCTAATTGTGCATGAGACCAACCTCTTCAGAGGAAATGGAGTCCCTTGTTGTCATGGCAACCAATTCAAAAAGGGCTCCGCATGTCGGTCAGCCGCAAAGGAGAATCGCCCTGGACAATGCGGTGTCACCTCCCAGCGTAAACCTCTCATCCACAGGTGCATCGGGACCCAGCTCTCCGGAGACCTGCGACAAGAATGGCTTCAATAAGATCAAAGTTTCTTTCTCATGAAAGAGTCAGAGGTGGGCAGCCTAGGGCTGTATTTTATTCAGCTTTGGCTGTATAAACCAACCGCCCTAAACCTTTGTGGCTACAAACACTATTTCTTCGCCTGGACTCAGCTGGAGGCCATCCTGGGCTGGGAGGACCCACTCGGCCTCGACTCTCGTCCCAGGCAGCTGGAGCTCCTGGCTGGACCCTCATCCTCTGCTAGGCTAGGCTGACTTCCTCACAGTGGGGGCTCTGGTCGGCGCCCCAAGAGGGCCGGTGTGGAAGCCGTGCGGCCCCTTGTGGCCTCGCCTTATAAGTCACCCAGTGCCAATTTTGCCACATGTTACTGACCAAAGCATGTCACAGGACCAGTCCAGGATGACCTCAGGGGAGGGAAAAGACAGTCCCTTACTGGGAAGAGGGCAAAGGCGTGTTGCTCAGAGGCATTGGGACAGGAGGCGTCTCTCCAACAGGCTGACAAGGACATTCCACTCCATGAAGTCCTCTGATCTCACGATCTTTCCTGCCCACCCCCCCACACCCAGCCCCAGACCGGGGCCCAGGTTCTCGTGGTCCGAGAGAGCAGCTGGACTCCAACCATCACACCCATGGTCCAGGCGGCAAGACGGAGGAACGGACACAAAAGAGGGGGAAAGGACACACACACATACACACACACACCGGTTGTCTTTTCAGAAAGGTCACTTGACATTTCTGTATCCCCCTGGCCAGATGTGAGTCATGTGGCCACACTTAGCTGCAAGGGAGGCTAGAAAATACTGTCTTTATTCCAGGTCCAAAAGCTAGTTCAGAAACTGACATTTTGTTTCTAGGGAGGAAGAGGGGGATGGATATTGGGAGCCAACAGTTTCTGCCACAATATGAAACCTTTGCCCCTGAGATGGCACACAGAACGCTGAAGGAAGTCACCTCTGTTCACTCAGGAGGGAGCCGGTCCTTTCGCCAGGCAAATGCCTGTCACCCCTCAAAGGTGTAGAAGTCAGACCCATGTCGTTATGTACTTGGTATTTAAAGTATTCATAACATTGTGGAGACTTTTTTTGGGCATATTAGAGTATGAACAAATTAGCCTTGTGACTCCAATTTAAAACGTGTAATTGATTTTAGACTTGTGATTCTTCTGTGGAGAAGCATACAAATCTTCTTATTCTAAATTTATAAATGATACCAGAATGTATAAGAGATCTTGAGATTCACTATATGCATAAGTTTTTAAATTAGGTTTTCCAAAGTAGTTTAAGTACGCTGGAAAGTTTTGCTTGTCAGGTCAGACGATGGAAGTGTTTAAAATAGGAAATGGAATGTGTTAAATTAGTAAGTCCTGTGTAAAGTGTTGAAGATAATTTAATTAACCAAGTTTGCAAATGGGATGGATCATTTAACAGAGTATGAGAGGACTGACCCATTAATCAAAAGCCCCGTAAAAGTGACTGCATAGAAATAGAATAATGGTTTGTAAATTAAACTTAAAAGCCTACGAATGGCTGGGTTTTTTTTTTTAAGATTTTAATTTTTTTCCATTACAGCTGGTTGACAGTGTTCTGTCAATTTGCTACTGTACAGCAAGGTGACCCAGTCACACACACATATATACATTCTTTTTCCTCACAGTATCATGCTCCGTCATAAGAGACTAGATACAGTTCCCAGGGCTGTACAGCAGGATCTCATTGCTTATCCATTCCAAAGGCAATAGTTTGTGTCTATTAACTCCAAATTCCCAGTCTGTCCCCCTCCCCTTGGCAACCACAAGTCTGTTTTCCATGTCCATGATGAATGGCTAGGGTTTTTGTAAAAAGCTACTGTAATACACTGAATATTAATTAAGTAACACCTACTCGCAGGAAGCTTTTCTGTGTACAAAAATACTCCTGATAGTGACATTCCTGGACTCACTCAGGAGTTAAGTTGGGGGGTGATGCCAGCTGGGTGGGGAGCATTAAGGGGATGGAATTGGCAGGACATGGCGCCCTACTGGGTGACAGAAGGGCAAGAAAAAAGGCATCGAAAATGAATGGGCTGCAGATCAGCACAGGTGTGTGAGCTCAGAGGGCCCAAGGAGGCTGCACCATCTCACCCATCTCAACCCCCTAAGCTCACACATTGATCTTCATGGAAGGTTCTCCTTTAGGAAAAAGGTCTTGGGAGACATTCATGTAAGGGTCAGGCTGACATCGAGGCCCTCAGAGGAGCTGTGGAGGAGAGGGCGTCTCTGAGAGCCATCTCTGCTTTGTGCCTGGGCAGATAATAATCTGAAATAATAATAACCTGGACATAAAAATTATCTGAAAACAATCATTGTTGCTTTTTGTAGTCACTGCTGTTGGAGCCACACCCAGAGCCCCATTTCTGGCTGCCGCAGCCCTCCGCTCCCCTCCCGCATTGCTTTCGGTCTAGGCACTCACCACCACTGCCCTCTTCTCCAGAAAACTGCCCTCTCCCCGGCAAGTGTGCCTTCCCCACCACGGCCTGGGGTGCAAAAGACCTTGCATGGGTGCGATTCATGCTCCAGAGCTTACTCGGGATCAGGCTGCAGCGAGTCCATAGCCAAGGCCACTTTCTTTCCACCTCTGTGTGGAAAGTCGTACTAGCTGCCGATGAAATTCACCTCACGTTCAAGTTTCCACCTTGACCCTCAGCTTCTTCCCATACTGGAGAGCCATCACCAAAGGCCCTCAGTGTTTGTGGCGTGAACGACTTGTTATGGAAAAAAGCCCAGGCACATAGTAGGCCCTCAGTTTGGTTCCCAATGCTCCTCAGAGGCCCAGTATCTTTCTCAGTGATCCAGAGGCGTCTCAGGGAACATGCGGTTCCTCGATAAGTCACCTTGCTCCAGCCTTCGAAGCTGCATCTGCTCATCATCGAGATCTCTAGGGGGCATGAACTCTTGGCCCCCTATTCCAGTAGGTCTGCAAAGATGCCGCATCCACAGGAGGTGGCAGCAGAGAGGCAGGTGGCCAGCAGCCACCTGTGTCTGATCTGGGAGCGCCCCCTCGTGGTGAGACAGAGCAGTACACGTCGAGGGTGGTTTTTCCACCATCCAGGCGGTCTTGTGGTTCAAACTCCAGGAGACAAGAAAAAATGAGGATTTAAGACGGGAGCTCAGGGGCTTATTTGATATAAATGAGTGGACGTTGGCATTAAGACAAGAGGTCTCTATGCTTCCTATTAAAACAGGCTGTTCTTCCGTGCCGTCTTTTCTCTTTGGCTGCAAATGGTGAAGCAATTTCCTCACTGCACAGAAAAGGAGATAAGTCTGGCCACAGCTCTCCTCTGCACTGGCGGAAAGTGAGCTTGGGCAATTGGTTTCAGAAATTTAAGCCTCACTCAAGAACAAAGCACTTTCCTTTCTCCACCCATCCCATCTTTTCTCCACTCAAAATTTAAAGTAAGATAAAAACGGCCCCGATTTATTTTGTCCACCTATCCCTGCTTGAAGCTCTGGGGGAAATTTTAGAGAGCAATGATGATGAGAAAAGCAACAATAATAAACTGTAAATGCTGAGGACTCTCAACTGAGACTGAAAAGGCTGAGCGGATGAATGTTTCATGAGTACAGACCAGAATCCTGGAAGGCGCTATGGGTTAAGTTCAGCTGCTCAGATGTGTAAGTGAGGAAATGTGCTTCTCTGAGAGAGGAGACATAGTGGGGGCTTTGTAATATTTAAAAAATATATCCAGGAAAAGTTCCCTGGTGGCCTAGTGGTTAAGGATCCGACATTGTCACTGCTGTGGCACGGATTTTATACCTGGCCCAGGAACCTGTGTATGCTGCTGGCATGGCAAAAAAAAAAATATATATATATATATATCTCCAGTTGATATTTCAAGTAGTACAAAGAGAGTGGGGGGGACTAGTGACTTCACCTTTGTTAAGCCCTTATTATTGCCATGTGGCTATTATTATAGTTATTATTACCATCATTATTATTTCTTCTTCTTCTTTTTTTAGCGCCGTGCCTGCAGCATATGGCAGTTCCCAGGCTAGGGGTCAAACTGACACAGCACACACAGCCACAGCAATGCCAGATGCAAGCTGAGTCTACTCTGAAGCTCTCAGCCACACAGGATCCTTAACCCACTGAGGGAGGCCAGGAATTGAACCCACATTATCATGGATACCAGTCAGGATTGTAACAGCTGAGCCACAACAGGAATTATTATTATTATTACTGTTGTTATTGTTATTGTTGTTATTATTATTATTGGCTGCCTCAAAGCATATGGAGTTCCCAGGCCAGGGATCAGATTCCAGCTGCAGTTGCTACCTACACCACAGCTACAGCAACACCAGATCCTTAACCCACTGTGCCGGGCTGGGGACCAAACCTGTGTCCCAGTGCATCAGCGATGCCGCTGATTCCATCGTGCCACAGCAGGAACTCTGGGTGGCTCTTATTATTGCATCTTTAAAATAGCATTGACAAATAAAGACAATCATTTTACAGATGGGGAGACAAGGTTCAAAGAAGGAAAAGGATGAATTCAAAGTGACGTAACTGAAAACTGAAGAGCTGGGATCAGAATCCCAGTCTTTTAAATCAGCCTCAATGCTTGCCACGGCACTGGGTCAACTGGTCTACCAACATTCATTTGTTCATTAGTTTATTTAACAGATTTTTACTGAGTACCTACTATGCACCTGACACAGTGCCAAGCTATGACGGCTTGGAGGGGCCAGATTATCCATGGCATTCTCTTATTCACCACTTCTGTTCATCAACTCATTCTCTTATCTACTTTTATATTTTATTCACGCAAAGGGTTTACTTATTTATTTATTCATTAATCCCCTCACTTATTTCCTCATTTACTTATTCATTGATCCACTCACACATCAATTCACTTGCTCGCTCATTTTTTATGGTTATTCACTTCTTTATTTGCCTGCTCATTATTTGCTCTTTCTCTTACTCCATCGATCACTGGCTTGTTTACTTATCTCTACCCCAATTCATACATTCACTTAACGATATATCCGTCCATCTCTCCATCTGTTGCTCCGCCTGTCTTTCACATAACCATTTATCCATCCTCCATCCATATCTCCATTCCTGCATCCGTCTACTTTTTCATCTAATGATTCCTCCAAACATTCTTTCATCGGTTCCTCCTTTCATTCATCCATGCCTCCATCTACCTCCATCCTGTAAGGCCTCATGTTGACCTGAAAATCAAGATAAAGGTCAGTTTCATCCAGTGATGGTGAATAAAAAGAAAGCCCAAAACTTCACTCCAACCAGGTGATGGCAGAGGGGGGTGGGGGTGGAAAACCCTGGAGAAAGTAGTAATTTTGGGCAGAGGGAATAACACCTACACATGCTTGGAGGCAGAGCGGGCAGCCTGCAAGTGTGGCTGGCACTTAGAAATAAACTGAGGGAAAGAAAGCGTGGGTCCAACTGCCTGGAATCGTGCTTATTTCTCTCCCAGGTATTGACTCTTAAGACTTTTGGCTTTTTGGACTTCCCGCTGTGACCAAATGGGTTAAGAATCTGACTGCGGCGGCTCGGGTCACTGAGGAGGTCCAGGTTCAATCACTGGCCCGGTGAGGTGGGTTAAAGGACCTGGCGTTGCTGCAGCTGCAGCTCTAATTCAGTCCCTGGCTCGAGGACTTCCATATACCATGGGTTCAGCCATTAAAAAAAAAAAAGGGAAGAAAGACTTTTGGCTGTTAGCATTATGAGGATGGCTGTGTTTGGAGCTCTGTCCACCCTGATTCCCTGCTGGTCTCCATCAGCTCCATCAGTGCTGAGAGGCCAGACCTGCAGGACTGACTAGAAGAAACGTGGGCCTCCCTGCAGGGTCCTTGGTGGCAGAGCCTACATCTCCTGATCGCCAGAGCCAGCGATCTGCCTGTGGTCATACTCTGGGCAGTGTTGCCTCCTCAGAAATATCTTCTAGATCAGCTGCAGCACAGCCTCTGATCCCTGCCAGCTTCTGTTTCTATCTCCCGCATCTGATAAGCCTCTAGCCCCTTCCTATTTCACTTCTTCACTCTGCCTGCACCTCCTTGCTAGCCTGGCTGACACTTGCCCGATTCCGACCCTCGTTATCTCTTGCCTGCCTCTTCTCACCATCCCCCTCTTACCGCGCTGCCCCCACTGGCTTCCCTCAATGCCTGCATGACCATTCCCCTGCCTCCACAAGCGACCTCTCTGAAACTCCAATAGCCTCATGTTATTTACCTGCATAAAACCCTTCAAGGCACCTTGATCCAGACCAGGAGGTCAAGTTCAAACTCGCTGGCCAGGTTTTCGAAGTCCTTTCTCACCTAGCACGTTTCGTGTCCAGGCTTGTCTGGCTCCACCTCCTCACCTGTACCCTCCGAAGCCCCAGAAGCTCCCCGACACGTCCCACTCCTATGCTTCTGCCCCTGCAACCACCAGCGCTCTGTCTGCGATGACCTTGCCGGCCTTGTCTCCCTAGAGGACTCCCGCTCACCCTTCAAATTGCGGCTGGCCATGTCCTTTGTGCCTTGTCATGACGGCTGTTTCACCAGTCCTCATGCTTTATGGCGAGTATTTATTTTCCATCCGTCCGTGTCCCTCGCTAGACCGGGCGGCCCTGAGGGGCAGAGCCTTTCCCCAGTTCTCACTGCCTTCTCAAGCCCAGAACACAGAAGGGGTTCAATAGATTTTCTGTGAACGGGCGGAAAAATGAACAAAATGTCTTTATGGATGCTTGGGTCTGGATTAGACCAATAACTCCTGGGTCCTCTGAGGACCATTTATTCTGCCATTGGAACGGCTCTGCATACCTTTGACCGAGGCCCATGTGGAGATGCAAGGACAGTCTGGTTGCTCGGCATTTGGAACTGGTTTCCAAGGACTTGTCTTCCCAGGGGGATCCTGTCTCTAAGGCTGATGGCAGAACAGCAACCTGAGGATGGGGCAGGCTCCCCAGAGATTCCCCAGATGATGCTGAGCTGTCAGGAAGCTGAAACTGGAATTAGAGCCAAGGCTCTATGGGGAGAAAGGGGTGGCCAATAAAGACTCATCTGGAGATGCTAGCGGCTGCTTCCCAAGGCTAACCCGTTGCTCCTCTGTCCTGACATTCCTATAGCACACACTGGGAAATCTTCTTCATTCTCAGTCTTGGCACAGGTGTTCCCGCCTCCTGCTTTGACTCCACAGGGAAGGGACCTTCTGTCTAACAGGTGGCAAAGTTGAGCGTTATGTAGCAGAGCTTCTGGGGCTGCCTGGCGCCACCTCTGACTAGGAGGTGACCTTGACAGGTTCCTTCACTTCTTTGGGCCTCGGTTTGTGACACAGGGGGTGACATTAGTCCCTGCCTCAAGGGGCTGTTATGAGGATTAGATGAGATAATACATCTCAAACCCTTAAAACACTACCAGGCACATGACAGATGTTCAGTAAGAGTTAGCTTTTATCATTTCCTGAGTCTTTACTATGATGGGAGCCGATTCAAGTGCCTTAAGGGGCCAAGCGTATTATGGGGTCTTGATTTTTAATCTGATAATTTCTGCTCCTTTAATTGGGGGGTTTAGACCATTTACACTTAATATGGTTGGATTTTTTTTTGTCTTTTTGCCTTATCTAGAGCCCCACCTGCAGCATATGGCGGTTCCCAGGCTAGGGGTCCAACAGGAGCTGTAGCTGCCGGCCTTCGCCACAGCCACAGCAACGCAGGATTTCAGCCGCGTCTGCAACCTACACCACAGCTCACGGCAACACCGGATCCTTAACCCACTGAGCAAGGTCAGGGATTGAACCCATAACCTCATGAATCCTAGTCGGATTCGTTAACCACTGAGCCACAACGGGAACTCCCAATATGGTTGGATTTAAATCCACCATCTGGCTATTTGTTTTCTATTGGTCTCGTTGGCTGTGTGCTTTCCTTTCTCCTTTTTTTCTCCCCATTTTCATTTGAACTGAGTATTTCTCATTATTCCATATTATCTGTTCTGTTGGCTTATTATCTATAACATTTTCATATTTATAATTTTAATATTTTCAGAGAATTTTTAGGCTCACAGCAAAATTGAGAGGAAGATTCAGAGATTTCCAACATAGCCCCTGCCCTCACACCTGCATAGCCTCCTTCATCATTAACATCTCTCACCAGAGTGACACATTTGTTGCAGTTGATGTATCTACATTGACACATCATTATTATTTTTCTTTTTCTTTTTATGGCTGCACCTGAGGCATATGGTAGTTCCCCCATTAGAGGCTGAATCAGAGCTGCAGCTACAGGTCTACGCCACAGCCATGGCAACACTGGATCCAAGCCACATCTGTGACCTGTGCTGCAGCTTGTGGCAACACTGGATCCTTAATCCACCGAACAAGGCCAGGGATCGAACCTGCATCCTCATGACACCGTGTTGTGTTCTTAACCTGCTGAGCCACAACGGCAACTCCTATAT
>PVHT021183543.1:23547590-23582699 GCA_004024745.2 Catagonus wagneri | reverse complement strand
TACATTAAATATTTTTTTCCTTTTCTTATTACCTTATCACAATTTTGAGACTCATAATCTACCTGCTTCTAGATTTTTTACTTGTTATTAACAGTATAAGGCTCAAAATAGTCTTCATATTTTGCAGGTTCAGAAATGATTCAGAGAGGTTAGACAGCGTGCCCCAAGAACAGCATTTGAACAGAGGGTCTCTCTCACTTCAAAGCCAGGGCCATTTCTTACATGAAATTCCTCTCCCCTTGTCCCTGTCTGCATTGTCACATTTTGCAGCGTTTTCTGTATATTTCCCATAAGCTTTTTCCCACCCCCTCTGACTTTGAGACTTGTTGTTTCACCCCCATCCCTTCATGTTTAGCCTGACCTTCGGGAGAGGATGAGGGAATTTTTTGCAGAATGAATGACTTCTTTCATTCTGTTTGCCCCCTTAATGCTTCGTGCCTTCTCTGGTCTGTATCTGTCTATTAAGTGGGAGGTATGTTACCAGCAGCACAGGTGGGATTTAAATCAGGCAGCTGTTACCTGTGTGATGAGGCCTCTGCTACCCCAGCAGTGAGATGCGGGGAGTGATGCCAAGATGGAATGGATTATTTAGAGGGAGAAAGGCTGGTTGACATCATGTAAACACAATCTCAGAGGGATTAAAAACATGTGGTAAGTCCTAGGATATGGGGGGGAGGGGGCATTCAACTTTAGGAGTCATCAAAAAAATTCAAATTAACCAACAACATATTAGCATAATTAAACAACAACACAGGTATTGATGCAAGGCAAAGGGAAAGATGCTCTCATATGCTCTGATGACATTATAAATCAGTACTATTTTTCTGGAAGGTCGTTTAGTAAAGCTTATCAAAAGCCTTAAATTGTTCATCCCATTTGACTCAGCAATTTCATAACTAGAACATTCTATCCTAAGGAGATAATCGGACAGGTGCACCAGGATTTATGCTCGTGCGGCACTGTTTATATTATATTAGTTGAAAACTGGGGACTTGATAAATGCATCCATTGAAAAGACAACCCCACCGCCTTTATAAATAAATAAGCAGAAGCATGACTTGAAAAATGTTTATGAACCATTGCTGAGTTAAGAAAACTCAATTATAAAAATATATGCATATTAATCATAATTAATTCTTCCCGTGTGCTTTGCTTATTTAATTAACCCATTTAGTCTTTACAATAATCTTTCGAGGCAGGTAGGGTCCTTGTGGATGGTACAGGCTGGCGCGTGGCGAGGCCCACTGAATTCACCATAGGCAGACGGCAGATGAAAGAGTCCAACCCTTGATGCCAAATCCCAGTCACATCATCAGTTGCCAAAATGTGTGCCCCCCGCCTCTGAGCCAGGAGTCCCCATCACCTGGAACTTATTAGAAATGCTAATTCCCCAAATTAGCTTCCTAGCACCGTATACCAAACACTTCCTAACACCATACACACAAATAAACTCAAAATGGATTAAAGGCCTAGATATAAGATCAGATACTATAAAACTCTTAGAGGAAAACACAGGCCAAACATTCTCTGCCATAAACGACAGCAACATCTTCTCAGATCCATCTCTTAGAGTAATGACAATAAAAACAAAAATAAACAAATGGGACTTAATTCAACTTAAAAGTTTCTGCACAGCAAAGGAAACCCTAAACAAAACAAAAAGACAACCCACAGAATGGGAGAGAATATTTGCAAATGAATCAACTGACAAGGGATTAATCTCCAAAATTTATAAACACCTCCTACAGCTCAATACCAAAAAAACAAACAACCCCATCAAAAAATGGGCAGAAGATCTAAACAGACAACTCTCCAAAGAAGACACAGATGGCCAAAAAACACATGAAAAGATGTTCAACATCACTCCTTGTTAGAGAAATGCAAATCAAGACCACTATGAGGTACCACCTTACACCAGCCAGAATGGCCATCAAAATGTCTACAAAGAATAAGTGCTGGAGAGGGTGTGGAGAAAAAGGAACCCTATTACACTGTTGGTGGAAATGTAAATTGGTGCAACCACTGTGGAAAACAGTATGGAGATTCCTCAGAAAACTGAAAATAGAATTATCATTTGACCCAACAATCCCTCTCCTGGGCATCTATCCATAGAAAACCATGACTCGAAAAGACACATGTACTCCAGTATTCATTGCAGCACTCTACACAATAGCCAAGACATGGGCACAACCTAAATGTCCATTGACAGAGGAGTGGATAAAGAAGTGGTGGTACACATACACAGTAGAATATTACTCAGCCATTAAAAGGAAAGAAAGAACGGCATTTGCAGCAACATGGATGGACCTAGAAATTAATCATGCTAAGTGAAGCCAGTCAGACAATAAGACACAAACATCAAATGCTATCTATCACTTACATTTGGAACCTAAAAAAAGGACGAAATGAACTTTGCAGAACAGATACTGACTCACAGACTTTGAAAAAATTATGGTTTCCGAACGAGACAGTTTGAGGGGTGGGGGGATGCACTGAGGGTTTGGGATGGAAATGCTATAAAATTTGGTTGTGATGATTGTTGTACACCTATAAATATAATACAATTCATCAAGTATTTAAAAAAAATAAAGTTAAAAAAAAAATGCTAATTCCCATGTCCTTTGATCGGAATCTCTGGGCCTGGGACCCCGTAATGTGTGTTTGAGCAAGACTTCCAGCTTCTGCCCAAGTCTAGTTTTTCTTGCAGTTTGGATTTTAAAAATGCAAGTGGATGTATAAAAAATGTCTGATGAATGAGTCACTAACATACCAACAGCATTACCTCTGGATGGTAGGATTCTGGATAATTTGGGTTTTCTTTGTGAGTTTTTCGGTTGGTTTCAGAAGTTTCACGGAGTTCCTTTGTGGTGCAGCAGGTTAAGAATCCAGCATTGTCACTTCAGTGGCTTGGGCCCTGGCCTGGGAACTTCCACATGCCGCAAGCGTGGCCAAAACAAAAACCCCAAAAGTTTCACAATGAACATTTGTCACCAAGGGGGACAAAAAAGGTGTTCCTAAAAAGAAGAAGAAGGAGTTTCCATTGTGGTTCAGTGGTTACAAACCTGACTAGCATCCACGAGGGCGTGGGTCCGATCCCTGACCTTGCTCAGGGGGTTAAGGATCCGGTGTTGCCGTGAGCTGTGGTGTGGGTCGCAGATGCGGCTCAGATCCCACATTGCTGTGGCTGTGGTGTAGGCCGGCAGCTGCAGCTACGAGTTGACCCCTAGTCTGGGAACATCCATAGGCCGCAGGTGAGGTGCTAAAAAGAAAAAGCTAAAAAAGAAAAAGCAGAAAAAAAATGCCTCCAGAGACAAGTTCAGTGAGGAGGTGTGTATTTGCAGGGGAGGGTACGTCAGAAGGAAATCGTTTTCCTAAATCACGTAGAAACCTAAGCAGTGCTGCTTGCCTGTGTAGGACTAATCACCCAGGGATCTTGTTAAAATGCAGAATCTGATTTAGCAGGTCAGGGTGGCTGAGATTCTGGATTTCCAGCCAGCTCCCACTTGGTTCAGATCCAGGGACCACACTCTGAGAAACTCTGAAATGGAAGTGCTCGACTCTCAGGATGCAGTCTCCCCGAGCAGAGGCCTTTTCTGGGTCAAGGATATATTCCCAGTGCTGAGGCCAGAACAAAGAATAGTTATCAAAGGCATGGAGAGATTGCAAGCCCAGGTATGTGTGTGCTTGGGGCGGCGGCAGCGGCGGCGGGTCGGGGGTGGGGGGTTCCTGCTGGGGACCCAGGAAACTGGGCTTTGATCATGTTTTGTACCTGCTGCCAGCACCCTCCCGGGGAAGCTGTGCCCCCCGCCCAGTGTGCATCCACAGAGCAGGGGGACAGTCCTGGACCACCTTTCATAGGGCCTGATGTATAAATCCCGCCCAGCCTGGCCCAGGACTGCCTGAAATCTCGACTCGCTCAAAACAGGGAGTCCCAGGAACTTGGCAATTCATGACCAAGAGCAGTTCTGAGAAGCCGAGGAAAGCAGTTAGAAATGAAGACATCTCTAAGCTGAGGTTTCCGTAGAAACATTAACTCATCCACGTCGGCTGTGTGCTGCATTTGGATTACAGGTTAGGCTCCTAAGCCTGAAATAAATTATATACTCTTCGTATTATTCAGCACCGTACTGTATAATAATAAATTATACAGTTATAGGCCTCAGCCCAAGTTATAACAAATTATACCACAGCATATAATTACCCTGCGCTGCACCATATAATAATAAATTAGACAGCTATGAACCTGAGTTGCGTTTCCAGAAAGATATATGAGAATGAGCGGGGGGCTATTGATCCATTCCTCTGATCGGAACCTTGTCAGATAAGCCTGGGGCCAAAGGAGAAAAGGGACAATCTTTCTTCCTTCCCTCCCTCCTTTTCCTCCCTTCTTCTCTTCCTTCCTTCCTTCCTTCCTCTCTCTTTCCCCACCTTCCTTCCACATATGTGAACGCCTCTGATTCTGAGTAACCTTGACCTTGGACACCTGGGCTAACTGGAACTAATGTCGGCCCCCAGGGGCTCCCAGGCTGGGGGAGGGGGGAACCACACTTGAACTGAAAATGCAACCCCGTGTCACAACAGCCGTTTACTGCCATAGTAAAATAGCAAAGCAGCCAGGTATCGGCCCGGCTGTTGAGTCCTCACAGGCCTGCAAGGTGGGCCGCGGTGTCATCATCCGACAGGTGACATGAGCAAGGCTGAAGGGACCTGCTTCAGATCAGACACCTAGAAATGGCGGAATGAGGAGTCTGGCCTGAGATTTTCTAGTCTGAGGGTGTGATTTAGTGGAGTCGGCCTGGAAAGGAATGATCAAGTGCGATAAACATGACACCTGACATCTGCTTAGGGGACACCCAGCTGGAGCCGGACATGTCATCCCACAGTGAGTCTAGCTCAGTCAGGGGTTTTCTGCAGCCCTGGACCCTGTCGCTGTTCATTCCCCAGAGCTCGGGGGCCCGGTGTAATGTGAGGCTGTACTGCTGTGAGCTTGTCACATGTTTAAACTCACTTTATTCTCTCAACCACCTTATGAAGTTGGTGTTCTTCTTATACCCATTTTATAGATGAGGAGCCAGAGGCACAGAGGACTCAGCAACTTGCTCAAGGTTACTAAGCTAGTAAGTGGTGGAGCTGGAGTCTGAATTTAGGCAAGTCTGGTCTGCCAGATTCCTCATTCTTGACCACTATGCTGTGAGTTTAAAAAGAAACAAAACACACATCTTTATTTCTTTTCTTTCTTTGGTTTTTAGTGCCGCACCCACGGCATATGGAGGTTTCCAGGCTAGGGGTCAAATCGGAGCTGTAGCTGCCAGCCTACGCCACAGCCACAGCAATGCCAGATCCGAGCCCCGTCTGCGACCTACACCACAGCTCACGGCAACACCGGATCCCTGACCCACTGAGCAAGGCCAGGGATCGAACCCAAACCCTCATGGCTACTAGTCCGATTCATTTCTGCTGCGCCACAATGGGAACTCCCCAAACACACTTATCTTTAAAGTCTAAATTTGTCCTTAGGTGTAGGATAGGAGGCCCCAGGGACTGAGCCCCAGATTATTCCTTCCACTCAGGACATACATACGCCCACTGGACCACTGATGCCTCAGTTAATTATTTGTCTTTCCTTTCTCTTTTCTTTTGTCTGAAGAGCATATTAAACATGCATGAGCAGTGACTCCACTGTAATCAAGCAGTGAAAGAAGCCCAGAGGGACAGAGAAGTGAAAGCGGGGGCCCCTCTGCCTGCAGCGGTCAGGGAAGGCTTCTGGGAGGAGGCAGTGAGGGGCCAATAGGAGCGGAAACGGCAGCCCAGGGAGGGAGAAGCATTCCAGGCGGGAGAACTTGGCGCCCTTGCCCACAGAGCTGCACGTGCACTGTGCCCAGGACTAGAGAAGTTCAAGGAGGTCTGGGGCCGCGGGGGCTGCAGGGTCCGTGAGTCTGAACGCCGCCCCCGACCCGCCCCTTGACACCAACGAGGTGAGCAGCAGGTCAGCAAGGACATGTGGGGCAGCCGCTGTGCCTGGTGCCCTGCACTGAACTTCGGAGCATCACATGGCAGTGGCTTCTCACCTGTGCCTTTGAAACCTTGAGCGGAGTGTCGCACGAGGCCACGTCAACCCAGAAGTGTATGGGAAAGGAATTCTGGGACGTACAGTTCCAGCTTTGCTGGGCTGACAGAGTTCACGGCCCTGAGGCCGGCAAAAGCCTGGATTACAAAGGAAGGGAGACTGGGTCTGTGCCCTGGTTGTGCCCTTGACTAGCTCTGTAACGTTGGGTAAGTTAACTTCTTTTTTTTTCAAAATTTTTTTTTTGTCTTTTTAGGGCTTCACCTGCGGCATATGGAGGTTCCCAGGCTAGGGATGGAATCAGAGCTGTAGCCACCGGCCTATACCACAGCCACAGCAACGAGGGATCCGAGCCGCATCTGCGACCTACACCACAGCTCAGGGCAACGCTGGATCCTTAACCCACTGATCAAGCCAGGGATCGAACCTGCATCCTCATGGATGCCAGTCAGATTCATTTCCGCTGAGCCATGACGGGAACTCCTAAGTTAACTCCTCGATGCCTCAGTTTCCTCACTTGTAAAATGGATACAAAACTCTTACCTCCCTCCTAGAGTTGCTGAGAAGATAAAATGAGTTGGCCAGCCCAGTCTGACAGCTGACACCTCGTAATCAGTTAGTGAATGATAAGGACTGCTGTTATCAAAGCGTTTGCTATGCATCTATTTTGCTATGAAAAAAAAAATCCCTTGTTTTAAAAGATAAAATATTAAGAAATATTCGGTTGCAAAATCCTCTCTTAATTAAGTAACTCCCTAGGTCAGTCTTTGGAAGATAACAGAAATCATCTTCAGAAGCATCTCCAGACGCCAAGGTTAGAATCAGACGGGCAAGCACACTACTCGTGAGTCTCTGCCATCTGAGCAGCTCCCCCCCCGCAAATAAACAACACAGATAAGCCCTAAGTGATGAGAAAATAGTAAAATTAAGCTTCAACACTGCTGCAGATGCTGTGACGGCCGATGAAAAGAAAACGCATTTCTTACAAAGGCCACTTATGAAAAGGCGTCTGGCAGCAGAGCAGGTGCAAGATGGAATTTGCACCGGCCAGCAGGTGACAGCCGCCACCAGGGGACACGGATGAGGGGAAAGCTGGGTGCGGGCGGCGTGGGGGGAAGGATGGGAGGCAGAGGGCTCAGGGGACGGCAGCTCTGGTGTCAGAATGGAAAAGTTTCTCCAGCTGGCCTTTCCTCGTTTGTAACCTTAGGGCCTGTTTTCACCGCCAGCCCAGTGCCGTGCTTTATTTTCCCAGCTGAGCAGAAAAAAAGAAAAAGAAGGGCAAATTCTCTGCGGTTGGAAGGGTAGGGATAAATACGCCTTCTTAGGGGGTGTTAAGACCCCTCTCTGTCTCCCACTGAAAAAGGAACCCCCCCGCCCCGGACCGTCTTTTTAGCCACTTAGCCCGTTCCGAGATCTTCTTCTTAGCGACTTGTAATTCCAGATCGCAGCAAGAAATATAAATGCATCTGAGACTGGTGGGTTTGTGCCAGGCCTGGAGAGGTTGGGGAAAGTGTTCCCAGAAGCTAAGCAGGCGGAGAAAGTTCCGCGTGGAAACTGGGACTCCTGCGTGCTGAAGGGAGTGAAACGCAGGGGGTGTGGCAATCTGGAGGCAGTCACACATGCCCATGTGTTCGTTCTGGCCGTCCCACTTCTAGGAATTTCTGTGCATTGGTATTTATTGCAAAATTGTTTGAGAGTAGGGGAAAAATAGAAACAGCCCAAGCCTCCATCAGTGGGGAATCTGTGACCTTCCTTTTCCCTCCATTAGTGCCTCTCCAATTCAGTCCTTTCCAGCAGCCTGGGTGGTTTGTAAAAAATGCATATTAGAACAGGCTGCTCCTCTGCTCCACTGGCTTCCTATTTCCCTCAGCATAAAATCCTAGCTCCCCACCGTGGCTTCCAGGCCCCACCTGCTGGGCCCCATCCTCCTTTTCCAGCAGCATTTCAAAAATGCTCATTTTCTACCTCCCGCCAAACCACACTGAGCTCAGGTCAACGTCACCGGCTTTGCCCTTGCTCTTCTCTCGGCCTGGAATATTTTAGCCTAGGTTCTTCCTTACCGTCCACCTTCTCTTTCTGCTGGTGGCAGAAAAATAATGCCGGGGAATTAGAGCCCAGTGTCTCAGTAGTTTTTCTGTTCCCCGTCCTGTGTCTGTCCACCACTTTCCATCTTATTTTCATCATAGATCTCAGCGTGTGTTGAAATGATCTCGACTGGTGATTTGTATGCTTGCTCTTCATCTCTCCCGCTAGAACTGAGAGCGTGGAATTATTGTGTGGCCCATGCCGGATGCGTAGAAGCTGCCACTATGCACGTTTGGCAAATGAATGAATGAACAAACAAGTGAATGAATTTGAGAGCAGTACGAAGCTGTTTAAAAGAATGAAGTAGATCTCTGTGTTATTTGGAAAGGTGTCCCAAATGTATAAAATAGTCGGATATAAACCTACTTAAGTTAAAAAAAAAAGTCAACGTTCCCACTCTGGTGCAACAAGTTGGCCAGCATCTCTGCAGCGCCAGGGTGCAAGTTTGACCCTCTGGCCTGGCATGGTGGGTTAAAGGATCTGGCGTTGCTGAAGTTGCTGTGTAGGTGGCCAGGGAACTAATCAGATCTAATCCCTGGCCAGGGAACGCCCTATGCCATGGGGCGGCCAAAAAGAAAAAAAAATCTGCAGAGTAAGAATAGCCCCGCAATTTTTTTGGCTATGTCCACAGCATGCAGAAGTTCCTGGGCCAGGGATAGAACCTGTCCCATAGCAGTGATCTTTAACCACTAGGCCACCAGGGGACTCCATAGCTCCCAGTTTTTGAAGGCTAATAAGCATCTGGACCCAGTTATAACTACGTTTACATTTATTGTCTTGTCTCATTTGATCTTCACAGCAACCCTTTAGGGTAGGCATGGTTTTGGGAACAGAGGAGGAAACTGGCACGGAGAGGTTAAGAAACTTGCCCAAGGTCACACAGCTAGAAAATAGAGAGCCAGAACATGAATCCTGAGAGTCTGGCTTCCAAAAATAGATTCCCTAATGGTGTGCAGTGATTATCTCAGAGGTGGAGGGGGGCTGAGGTGCAGTTCAGGAGGCCCTGGGATGTCAGAGGAGGGTCCAGATGCTCGTTCTATTCTGATAGCACTGTGTGATCTCAGGCAAGTCAGCTCCCTTCTTGGTGCTCATCTGGGAACCCAGGATGGTGGTCCAAAGCTCCTGAGAAGAATAAACTGGATAATGTGGCCAGAGTGCCTGGCTGGGGCCCTTAACACATGGTATCTCCTGGCAAAGTTGTGAATGTTTGAGGAAGCAGACCTGAACTTGGCTGTGAAAGCATTGTTCCATTTCCTGGAGCCAAGGCCACACGGGGTCTCCCCAGGGCCTGGGTGCTTGGCTCAAGGGAATCGTCTTTGTGTGGGGTCCCAGAGCTCCCAGCTGTCACCCATGGAGCTGCTCCCACTGTGTTGGAATGCGACACCCTGGGTGGCCCAGCCAGAGGAATGGGCGAGGGTCATTCTTGAAATAGCTGAGCTCCAGGCACAAGGTGCTAAGAGCAGGACAGGCGATTTTCCAAGGGCCTCTGCCCGCATCTCTTGAAAGATGAGACTCTAAAACTTGTCAGAACACACATCTTGGAAGGGGAGTCAAGACAGGAGCAGGTGGCCCAGGGCTTGGTGTCTGCCGGGCGGGGTTGCTTCTGCACAAATGGACCAGGGAGTGGTCGTGGTCCGCTCCCAGCTTGGATTGTGACCTTGGCTCCTTGCACCCACTCCTCTGAGCTGCAACTTCCCGTCTATTTTTGTGATGAATTGGTGATTCCGCCCCGCCTCCCCTGCTTCCCCCAGAGGAAGGCCTGGGACCTTGTCAGCTGCTCTCCGTGTGCACAGTACGACCTGCAGTATATGCTGAGTAAATATTTCTGGAATGCATGGATTTTTCCCTTCCACCGGTTTCGTCATGTTGGAAAGGCCCTGGAATTTAATCCTGCTTCTAGGACTAGTTGGATAACTTTGAACTTTGCTTTCAAGGCCATAAGGCTCCAAAGTCATCCTGTCTGGATTTGAACCCAGGCTCTGCCTCCTACTAGCCACATTCACTTAGGAAAGCTTCTGAACTTCTCTGCCCCTCATTTTCTTCATTTGGGAAATGGGGCCCTGGCTGTGCCTACTTCACAGATTGGTGTGAAAGATAAAGAGCTTGGCACATGACAAGTGCTTTACCATAGATACAGGCACAGAGTAAGGTCTGGGTAAATATTAACTCATTTTTTTTTTTTTACTATTATTAAATCAACTTTATTAAGGTATAACTTGCAAACAATAAAATGTACTCATTTTATGAATATGATTCAGGAGTTCCCACTGTGGGGCAGGGGTTAAGTGTCCAGCATTGTCTCTGCGGCGGTGGCTTGTGTTGCTGCTGAGGCGCTGGTTCAATCCCTGGCCTGGCATGGTGCTTTAAGGATCTGACATCGCCACAGCTTGACATGAGTGGCAGCTGAGGCTTGGATTCAGTCCCTGGGCCAGAAACTTCCATATGCTGCTGGTGTGCCCTCCCACCCCCCAAAAAGAATAAGATTCAATGACTTTTGATAGATATATACACTTATGTAAGCACCACCTCCATCAAAGGACATTTTCAGGTCCCCAGATATTCCCTCTGCCCCTTCAGTCGCCCTCTTCCCCACCCAGGCCCCCATCTGTCTGCTGTCTCCATAGTTCAGTTTCACTGGTTCTGGAACTTTCTACAAGTGGAACCTCAGAGTGTGAGCTCCCGTGTCCAGCTCCTTTGCTCAACATGTTTTTTGAGATTCATCCACATTGTTTCCTGTATCGGTGGTTTGTTGCCTTTTATTGTTGTAACTCATGCTATTACCAATGATTTCCTCAGGCTCCATTTCCTCTTATGTGAGATGAGGTTAACAATTTCCACCTCCTAGAATGTGGTGAAGGTGAAACAGGGCCACGAGTAATGCGGCTCCGTCACTGATCCCACACACGGGACCCTGCATCTCACCCACCTCCCACATGAGCGAGGCTCTCCCACCCCCGCCCCCCGGTCCCCAGAGAGAGGCCCCTCCCTGGAGCCCAAAGGGTCAGGGGCCTGGCAGTGTTGACGGGGCAGGACCTTCTGAGCTGATACACAGCCGCGAGGTGATGGCCGTGTTTATAAAGCAGACTGTTATTTTTTAATTCTGCGCCTTGTGTCCTTTCCCCTACTTCTCTCTTTTAAGGATAATTAAAATGCAAGCTGGCACTCCCTTCGAGGAGACAGCTGAAGATTTAATTGCCCCAAGAAAAATTTTCTAGCGAAAGGTCTCGCGGTGATGGCAGCTCCCGGCCCGGCTGCCCAAGCGTCTTTGCATCGTGCACATAACATTAGCGGTAATGCCTTCATCTGCATGTGCGCAGAGTCCATTTACTGGCACAGAAGGAGCCGGGGCAGAACGGAGCCGACAGCCGCAAGTCGGGCCACAGCCTTCTTGCCATTAAACTCTCACCCGGCCTCATTCCCGAGACAGGTCTATGGCCCCGATCCACGCGACCAGCGGCCGCACCAGCCGACCTTGCCCAGAGCGGGGCCTGCGGGGGCAGGAGGCCCAGGCGCCTGGGAACAGCCCTTTCCACCACGAGGGTTTGGCCTATTGTCCTTGAAGTGAGGCCAGGAGGACGCGTCTGCCGCCGAGCCCCGCCAGCTCCCCAAGTCCGGCCATTTGCCGGCTGTGCCAGACCCGTGCGATTTCAGGGCGGAGGAGGATCTTTGCAAGCTCTCCTCTTGTTTTCCAAGTGCGGTCCCGGTTTCCCCAGATGAGGCATCAAAAGCTCAGACAAGGGTCGCTGGCTCCTTGCCTGTTGGGGGGCGTGCACCGATTTTTTAAAAAGTGATTGTTCTGAACCCAGGATCACGATGAAAGGCAGAGCGACTCGGTGGGGGAAGTCAGAGAGACTGGGGTTTGAGTCCTAGTTCCAAACCTGTCAGATGCCACGTGGTCTCCAGTTTCTGGGCCTTTGTGCACCCTTTTCATTCCTCACCTTTCTTCCCTCCCCCCTCCCTCCCCCTCCCTCCTTCCCTCCCCCCTCCCTCCCCTCTCCCTCCTCCCCTTCCCCTCCTCCCTTCTTCCCCCCTTTCTTCCGGTTCATGCCTCTAACCATCCATTCATCCTGCTCCATCCCTCCTCCTGTCCATCTAACAAATAGTCGTTGGACGCAACCTATAGGCTGAGCACAGGAGTTAGTTAGTAAGAAACACTGACACCCCCTTGCCCTGAGGCAGCTCCCAGGGCAGTGGAGGAAAAGGGTGTTAAGCAAGTAATCTCGAGGTCAGTGTATACTTACATTGTGACCAGGGCTGAACGGAAGTCCTGGACAGTGTTGTTCCCGTGGCGTTCAGTGAGGGAACCCAGCCTATCTTTGATTCAGAGGACAAACGGGAAAGATCTAGCAAGTGCTCCCCGTAGGGGGAGCAGCATGTGCAAAGGCCCTGTGGTTCCTGCCAGGAACTGTCAGGAGGCAGGTGTTGCCAGTGCAGGGAGTGACGGAGAGAGTCAGCCCGCACGGGGGAGGCAGAGCAGGCAGAGCGCCTCCACACCGTCCTTTAAGGCTCATTCTTACTCATCCTTTAGGGCTCCGCTCAGGAATTTCCCCTCCAGGAAGCGTGTCTGTCCTATGCAGGCTGCATGAGGCCTGTGTACTTTCTCAGAGAAAGGGTCCAGAGTTTGGAAACAAGGCAAAGAAGGTGGTACTTCCTTCAGTTGCCATGCTGGGCCATCGTTTAAAAGGCCCGTGAAAGGATTAGTTAATTCTTTGGGGAGCAGACCTGAGGTTGACTTTGCTGTTCTGTATTTAAGTCATGTTTTTTCATTTTCTGAAAATTACAAATTGACACCCCTTTGTTCTAGCAGCGCTCATGCAGTGCTGGCATTATCACGGGGGGTTCTGCTCCCTCGCACCCCACGAGCTCACAAGGGAGTGGTCATTTTTTGTCAACGCTGTATCCTCAGAATTTTGCACAGGGCCAGGTTCACAGCAGGGAGCCTGGGAAATAATTATGGGTTGGATGAGAGATTTTTTTTTCTTTTTAGGGCCGCACCTGTGGTCTGCGGAAGTACCGAGGCTAGGAGTCAAATCGGAGCTGCAGCTGCCAGCCTATGCCACAGCCATGACAATACCAGATCCAGTCACATCTGCGAATTACACCACAGCTTGTGGTAATGCTGGATCCTTAACCCACTGAGAGAGGCCAGGGATTGAACCCGCATCCTCATGGACACTGTGTCGGGTTCTTACCCAACTGAGGCACAGCAAGAACTCCTGAACGAATGATCTTGACCTTATGTCTTCTCCTGTCTGAGCCACAGTTTTCTCATCTGTGAAATGGACATCAGAGCACCCATCTGCAAAGGAAGGAAAGGTTCGGCGAAATACAGAATTCCCGTGCCCTCGATCCCGTCTGGCAGGTGATGGGCTTCAGTTTCCCATCTCTCAGGGGCTGGTGACAAAAGGTAGGTGTGGGGGGCTCATGGTCTGGTTGGGGGGCGGGTACTTAGTCACTGGGGGAAGCGATGGTGACTCTGTGGGGCCAGGGCTGTCAAAGGCAGCTCCACCTGGTGTTTGGTGGGACAGGGAGACCAGCCTGGCGGAGGGCACAGGAGAGGAGCAGGGAGTGTCCTTAAATAGACCTGGGGTGTACGGAAGAGACTGGAACCTGGGCAGGGCTGTGGGATTCCCCAAAGTGGGTCAGAGGGAGCTGTCCCAGGCTGTCGAGGGGGGCGGGGACTTGGTGAGATGATTTCAGCCAGGAGAGGAGAGCCTCCAATGCTGAATTCCTCTGAGAGCCTGGCCTTGGCGTGGGGGTGTCAATGTGCGAGTGTGATTGTGCGTGGGCTTGGATGTGTGTGTGGTGTGTGAGTGAGTGGGGGTGTGAATGCGTGTGAAGGTGTCTCTAAATGTGTGAGTGTGTGTGAATATATGTGCGTGCTGGCTGCCGTGGGCACCATACTATAGCAAACAGGCTGGGCTGTTCTCTAGTGAACATTCACTAAGAACACCCCTGAGCTGAAGGCTGCGATGACCCCATTTTACAGGTGACAAAACCGAGGCTCAGAGGTGAAATTGTTTGCCCACAGTCACCGGGTGAGGACTCTGTGCAGCTGTTTTGTGGAAAGCATTTTTATTTATCTTTTTATTTTTAATTTAAAAAATTTTTAAACTTTTTTACTAAAGTATAGTTGATTTACAATGCTGTGCCAATTTCTGCTACACAGCAAAGCGACCCAGTCATACATGCATACACATTCTTTTTCTCATATTGTCTTCCATCATGTTGTATCCCTAAAAGATTGGATAGAGTTCCCTGTGCTGTACAGTAGGACTTCCTGCTTCTCCATTTTAAATGTAAGAGTTTGCATCTACTAAGCCCAGACTCCCAACACATCCCACTCCCTCCTCCCTCCCTCTTGGCAGTCATGAGTCTGTCCTCTGTGAGTCTGTTTCTGTTCTGCAGATAGGTTCATTTGTGCCATATTTTAGATTCCACACATAAGTGTATCCTATGGCATTTGTCTTTCTCTTTCTGACTTACTTCACTTAGTATGAGAGTCTTGTTGCATCCATGTTGCTGCAAAATGGTATTATTTCATTCTTTTTTATGACTGAGTAGTATTCTATTGTGTATATATACCACATCTTCTTAATCCATTCATTTGTTCATGGACATTTAGGTTGTTGCCATGGTTTTGCTTTTGCTATTGTGAATAGTGCTGCTATGAACACAGGAGTTGCATATGAGTGCATGTTATCTTTCTGAATTGTAGTTTTGTCCAGATATATGCCCAGGAGTGGCATTTGCTGGATCATATGATAGTTCTATATTTAGTCGGAAAACATTTTTTGTTGTATAATCCTATATTCAGAAAACAAACCCAGACTCTAGTCAAGTATGATGTCATGGTTTAGGAGGGGAAAGAGGGCCCTAGTGGTGACAGGCTGAGCCCCGGAGAGGCCCAAGTCATGTTGGCCTGTTGGCTAGCCGGTGACCAGGCAGGAGCGTGAGACTACCCTGACACTTTGGGGTGAGACCACATGGCACTTCCTGGCTCCCAATAGAGCCCAGTGCACCCCAACACTGTCTCTGGCCCCTACTGTCACTCCAGTAACCCCCAGCTCCCATCACACCCATCCAATCCAGTGCCCACCCATGCCCACAGTGGCACCACTTCCCAGGCAAATCATGGCCCCTGAACTAGAAGATGTGGAAACTCTCTGTGCTTCAATGTCTTTATTGAACAAGGGATAATCGTAAGACCTGCCTTATAGGTTTGTTAAAAGGATGGAGTGAACTGATATTAAATAAGTTAATATTTGTACAGAGTTTAGGAGACTTTCTGATACGTAGTAAGTGCTTATATTAAAACTAAATAAAATAAACAAGCCTGGATCAAATCTTGGCTTGTGGGAATATGCTAAAAGATGCAGGGGCTTCTACAATGAGACATTAAAATCTTGAGAAGGAGAGTTTCCATCACGGCACAGCGGAAATGAATCCGACTAGAAACCATGAGGTTGCAGGTTCGATCCCTGGCCTCACTCAGTGGGTTAAGGATCCAGCGTTGCTGTGAGCTGTGGTGTAGGTCGCAGACGTGGCTTGGATCCCGCGTTGCTGTGCCTGTGGCGTAAGCTGGTAGCTACAGTTCCTGTTAGACCCCTAGCCTGGGAACCGCCATATGCCGTGGGTGCAGCCATAAAAAGGACAAAACAGTAAATAAATAAAATCTTGAGAAGGGGCAGAGATTTTCCTGATTATAATGTAAAGTGGGCAGAGGTTTTGGAAGGCGAGGTCCACGGGTCCTTCGGGAGGAGGGCCGGTCGTGGGGGTGGGAAGGAGGTCCTGCTGTGTTCCTTTGCACAAGGAATGCAGTGCTGATAAATGCCAGGTGCTTACCTGATTTCCTGGCAGCAAGGAGAGGGTCACTTGGCTCCCATCAACTTAGATTTTGTTTGCCAACCTCAGCCCTGGAGACCTGGGCTGAGGAGCCCTTGGAGCCCTGGTGCTGCGTGAATTACACCCCCGGGTCTCCTTGCCTGGACATGCAGTCCTTCGCCCCTGCCTTCCCGGAGAAGGAAGTCATCTCCCTGCCAGCCGGCCTGGATTCTTGCCTGGAACACCTCATCCTGCAAGCAGCACACACATTTCATAGGTTGGGGCCAAGGGAGGAGAGCTGAGTTCTCCGTCACAGCCAAGGTCCTGGCCTGTGAGGCAGGCAACCTCTCTGAACCCAGCAGGAAGCTCCCTGCCTCCTGTGTGATCGCACGGACCAGGCCAAGGGCTCAGGGCTGATCCCGGGTGGGCTTGTGGATCCAGGCGCAAGGCCCAAGTTGACCAAAGATACGTTGCATGAGATTGGCCAGGTCAACTGTGCTTCTGAGCCTCAATTTTCTTTCTCTGCAAAATGGACACAGCCACCACTACTGGACAGTTATGAGAATTAAACCTGGCGGGGAAGAGCCAGACTCCTTGGGCTCTGCCGTGGGACACTGGGGAAATGGCTTCCCTTCTCTGCGTCTCGGTTTCCTCATCTGTAAAACAGGGATAACAAGAGTTCCCCCCACGCATGGTGGCTGGGAAACTAAAAGAGACAAGAACTGTAAACCACTTGGTATATAACGTACCATAACAGGCATTAGCTATTATTATTGCTAATAATTTTGCACAGTCAGTGCCAATACGTGATGTATGGACCCAATGCCTAGTGAAGGTCTGCCATGTGCCAAACATGGGGCTGATTGCCAGGTGACCACTTTAGTCCCCAAACTAACCCTGGAGGGGGTATTAGTGTCCCCACTGTGCCGATGACCAGCTCAGTCTGAGAGGTGAGTGGTTAGTTCCCACAGCTAGCAAGTGGCAGAACCAGGATCCAAACTTGGTTTTCTGCTGGAATTCTGCTGGAGCGGGTGTTTTGGGCTGCCTTTTCCCCACTCCCTCTGAAGCAGGGACAACAAAGCCTGTGTCTATAAAACCCGAGAGAGAGGACCAAACGCCGAGCTCACTTCCAAGCCCTGGGGAAATGCAATCTTCTCCCAGGCTCCTGGGGACGGGGACAAACTCACAAAGACAAGGAGACTCAACACCCAGAGGGGCCGTTGTTACCCAGAAATCTTTATTACAAAAATATTTTGCAAGCCAAAAAGTTTAAGTTGCAACTATATACAAAATGGGGCCTGTTTCCTTCCCCGCAGTCTGAAAATAAACTTTCGAAACCACGCTCCTTCCGCACTGTTGTTTCGACTGCTTCCTTTTCCTGGGGTTCGATACACAAGGTATGGGAATCTCCAGGCTCCGGGCTGAAGCTAAACTACGTGACTTCCTTGGCCTCATTCCTTACTCCCCTTCCAAAATCCAAAATAAAACAAAATGAAAATGGCACCAAGGAAACCGAGAAGACTTTTAAACTTCTGTGTGCATGTGTGCGTGTGTTCTTACACGTTCTCTTCTCTGGGCAGAAGAGAGGGAGACCGAGGTTTACAAGCCGACCTTTTGGAATCTGGAAATAGCCCGCGCCAGGTGGCTGGGCCACTGCGCTCCCAGATGCCACAGAGAAACTCTGGCTCGTGGGGCCAAAGCTGCCCACGTGGCCTGTTGGCTCAGCCCATTCCTGGATGCCATCGTGCAAAAGAGCGAGCTGGGTCTGTGCTGGGCTCCTGCGGTTCCACTTAGAGGACCTGCTGATGGGCAGGATGGCTCAACTTCTGGCTCTGACAGCCTGGGCCAGGTACCCCCTGGCCATCAAACGGGGTGGACCCTGGAGACAGTGACGATCAGCATCGCAGCTCCAAGAGCGGGCCGGTTACGTGCGAAGACCCAAGGAACCAGGCTTGCAACACCTGCCCGCCCTGGGCCCACACCGAGTTGGAAGGGTGGGGGTCCAAGGGTTGCCGGGGCACAGCCGCCGCCCAACCTTCTGAGACAGAGAGACGGGAGGCGGGTCAGTCCTGGCTTCACAGCTGCCCAGGCCTCCTGGCTGTCTTCGATTTATTCCAGTTTGATTCCGAGAGGGCGTGGGAGCAGAAATGGAAGATTCCACCTTCAGAGATCGGCTCTGGGAGCTGGACGAGGGGAAAGGGGCACCAAAAGGCTGGAGCAAACAGCCAGGCGCGCTTCCTACCCTGCACGGCCCTAAAGTGCGTGTGAGAGATGGGGGGCGGGGGGCTGGCATCTCGCCTCCCCCCTCTTTACAGGTGAGCAGACCGAAGCCGAGAAGGAGGCAGCCGGGAGAAGCACAGGGCAGGTTCGGACTTACTGCACCGGGGGCGGGGCTGGGAAGGCAGCAGGACCAGCCACGTGGAGAGAAGGCCAGGTGTCTCGCTGGAGCAGCCAACCTGGAACCTTCTCCCCCGCCCTCAGGGCTCTGAGACTTGGGGAAGGAACCCCGTTTTGGCTGTAAGGGAATCCCTCCGGGACAAGCAACTGCTCCACCTTAGACTGCGTGAGACCAACCACAGACTTCAACACATGACAAAGAGCCAGGATAACGCTGCTGTTGTTTTAAGAAAAAAAAAAATAAAAGAGAGAGAGAGAGAGAAAAGAAAAAAAAAAAGAGAGAGAACAAAACAGCACAGATCAAATTTTCTAACACCTCAGTTTCAAGATTGCACATTTCACATTTCTCAATAATTTACAGGCGTCCACAGCGAGATGTTGTGAGTTAGTGCTGGCTGGAGGAAGCGAGCGAGCTCGGGTCTGGAAAGGAGAGGTGGGGCCGCGTGGAGTGTCACGGTGGGGACGACGGGGCCTCCGGGAGTCAAGGAGGAGGGGTGTTGTCCCTCGGTCCTCGGGGGGCGGAGGAGTTCCTTGGAGGGTCCTCTCCTGCCCGGGGCTTGTGGCTGGTCCAGCCTGGAACTGCTGGCAGCAACCTCGCCGAGGCTGAGGATGGGGGTCCCAGAGGTTTTTTTACCAGCTTCTCCAGGGATGGGCAGTTCGATCAAAAGGGAATGCTTTCCCCAAGTCCCAGTTGGATGGTGCTGGGCGGAAGAGGAGGGTATTGTTTTTTTCTCCTCCCTCCTCAATCTGGAAGATCAGGCTGCGGAGTGGCAAGGAGGCAGTCAGGGATCTACCAAGACCATGACCGAGACCCACAGTCGATGGACAGAGGTTGGAGGCTTCACGCGCTCCCGGTGGCTCTGGCCAGTTCCCAGGTGAATTGCCCGCCTGGTCTGGCCACACCAGCCTCCACGTGTGGCCACATGGTGTGTGTGGGGGGAGGCGGGCATGGCCACCCTGGAAATGCTGGAGAGCCAACTGGGTGGGGGAGACAAGAGCTACCCTCACCCTTGGGTCCCAGGGCCTGGGCCACCCCAGCCCTCCCGGAACTGGGCTGGCCGTCCTCATCGCGGCTGTCCCCTGTGGGACAGGAAGGCTCATGGAGATAGACCCTAGAGATGACCACAGCCCTGTTCACTTCCTCCGGACCTGGACGCTGGCATACTCCGAGCAGGATGGCTCAGGCTTGGGGGCCGGGTGCTTGGGGGCCCGGTTGAGGTGGACCATATCCAAGTCGGCATAAGTAAGCGTGGCCTCCGACGCGGGCTGTGGGCGGGCCTGAATGCTGGCGTACTCCGTGTGGTCATTGGGTTCTTCGGCCTTGGGGGTGGATTTCTTCCCCTTGGGCAGGTTCAGATCTGCATAGGTGATGTCATTGTTGTCCTGGATCTAAATGACATGGAGAGGTCATGCCGGAGCACCCAGCCACTCACCCCCTGGTACCAAGTCTGGCTGCTTCTACCTCCTCTTGGCCTCCACTGGCTCAGTCCTAATTCACGCCCCCCTCTTCTCTGGCCAAGGTCACCTCGTCTCCAGCTTTGCCCTCCCAAGCAGCCCTCTCTTCACACAGCTCGAAGCCTCTCCCTAAACATCAGTGTGGTCCCTTCACAGCCCTGCTTCAGAGTCACCTCCCTGCAGTTCTCGCCTGCCTTTCCCGATGTGTTTTCCTCTGCCAAGAATATGTGTCCCTCCTTCCCTTTGTAACGAAACCCGATCCACTCTATAAATTTCATCCTAAGACCCTTCACTCATATAGGTCCAGGGCTCCGTCTCTGTGCTTTCTTAGCCTGTGCTTCTCCATCACAGCACCTGCCACCTAGGACTGTACCTGTTTGAGGGTCTGAGTAGATGTTCATCCCCCAGGGGGTGGAGACATTCATTTATTTACTCATTTATTCAGCAGATATTCATGAGGCATTTGTTTATGATGCCGAAATCAAGACTGGCAGAGAAGCCCAGCTGACTTTGAATGAATGAACCAGTGAACGAATGAGTGGGGGATGGATTCATGGATGACAACGATTTCAGCCCCACTCAGGGTGAAGCTGGGGTCTGGGGGCTTGAGGACAGGGGTCTGTGAGAATGAGACCAGCAGTTAGCAGGAGATAAAGGCTCTGTAGGCAGCAGCCGAGTCAGTCCTGGCTCTGCTCTCTGCAGCCGAGGGACGGGTCAGCTCACTTAGCCTCTCTGGGCCTTGGTTTCTCCATCTGCAAAGTGGGTCCAATAATAGTATCTATCACCAGGGCCACCGGGAGGATCGGATGAGATGGTCCGGGTAAAGCTCTCAGGGTGGAGCCTGGCTCCCGCCTGGATGAGATGGTCCAGGTAAAGCTCTTAGGATGGAGCCTAGCTCCTGCCGAGTGTGCTCGTATGTTCGGCATGTGTCAGCCATCACCTACCGCCAGGCAAACCTGAACTTCTCTCACGTGCTCGTCTTATCACCCACAACGGCTGCCTTGAAATTAGTCATCATAAATTACATACTTCGCTCCTTCTGTGCCTGGCACCTGCGTTGCAGAAGTAGGGGGCACTGCCAATGACCATGATCCCACCTGAAGCACAATAATAGCCGCAGACCTCAGTCCCCGCCAGCTGACAGGTGCTCTGCTTTCACATGGGTCACCTGACTTAGGCCCTATCACAGCCATGCTTGGAAGGATTATTGACCCCATTTTATGGTGAAGAATCTGAGAGCCAGGGAGGTTAAATAAATTGGGTCAAAGTCACACAGCTAGAAAAGAGCCAAAGTCTGCTGGCCTCTAAAGCTGTGGCCCGGGAGTTCCCCGATGGGTCGGCAAGTTAAGAATCTGGCATTGTCACTGCTGTGGCTCGGGTTTGATCCCTGGTCCCGGAACTTCCATATGCCGCAGGTATGGCCAAAAAAAACCCCAAAACTGAACCTGCACACACACTCACTCCTCTCCAGGAAACCCACACTGGCACCATTAAATTCCCTCCCTGGCAAGGGCTGGCACTGGGAATCCTACTCGGGGCTGAAAGCACCACAAGACCCTTGCTCACTGCCCCGGGCCTGGCACAGCCAGGTACTTGGTAGGTCGTCTGACTGTAAATTTTGTACGGGTTTCAGAGACCAGCTCTTTTCACCATCATTCTTTCCCCGGAAGATTCCAGAAAGAACTTTGAAAGTTCTCAAAAGTAAAAATGACTGGGAGAAGGCTCTCCCAAGACTGGAAATTGTCTTGTTTTTCTAATCGCCACCTGAGCTCAAGCCCAGGGCTGCTGGGGGCTGCGCTGGGTCGAGGAGAGTTATGGCCCAGGAATGCCATGCCCTTTACCAGCCTCAGCTCTCTTCCGCAGACTACATCTAGGACAATGACAACTGCCAGGAACATGTCAAGGACAGCTGGCATGTTCTCATTCCAGGTTCAGGGCAGGGCCTGTCTCGTTACAAGACACAGAAGAGCCCTCTGCCTCCACAGGCTGACAGCGTCAGCCGGCGTGGACAGGACTGGAGGCCAGAGTTCTGGGACACAGGCCAAGCTCGGTGCTCTCGAAACCTCCTTGGTGATGTGGAGGTGAAATCGCCATTGCGAGAGAGTGTGCCCTTACACGAGGCAATGAACGACACGGGGTCGTTCCATCAGCAGAGGCAGCGTGCTGCCGCGCTACCCCGTGTCAGAGAGACAGGGCTGCAAGGGTGCTCCCGGGGGAGAGCGGGGCCTGGGCAAGCGCGCGGAGGCAGGACAGCACGACGAACACTCAGCTTGATTCCAGAGGTACCGTTTGCAAAGAACACATGGCGGACGGTGCCCCTCCAAGCTGTGCAGCGATTGGCACTGAGTCAGAGAGGCTGGGACAGACTCTCCCGGCTGGAGCAGAAGGAGGCGGGTGCTCAGGAATGTAAGGATCCTCCACCGCCATCCCCCCACCTCCCACCCTGGCGAGGGAGTCTTAATTTAGAACAGGATCTGCAACTCCTGTTGATGCAAGGAAATCACACCACCCGGTTTCCCAGGAAGGGCATCTCACCAAGGACTGTACCTGGGTTATTTCTCTGGCATTCTTCTCGGGCTCATGCAACCTAAAAAGGAAAGAGACGCACAGATAAAAATATCCTCACTATCTCCAGTGCTCATGCAAATTGATAAAAATAACATTTAGGTTCCACTTCCCCTCTGGGTGGAGGCCACGGAGGAGCCGATTCCCAACAGAAACACAACTGCCTATCAAATGTCTGGATGATGGACTACCGTTCTGGTTGTTGTTGTTTAACCTACTCGATGGCCAAGGATCTTTGAAAAAATTATAATACTCGGTGCTGGGGAAGGTGTGGTGAAATTGGCAGGTTCCTACACTGGTGGTGGGAGGGGCTTTCTGGAAGCAGCTTGGCAAAGTCAAGAGCTTGGAAGGTGTCCTCATCTTTTGACTCATAATTGCACATTTCAGGGCAGGGGCGTGGGGAGAATTCAAAATACAGAAAAGGCTTAATGCACAAAGGCATTTAGCACAGATAGAGATGAGGGAGGAAAGTTTATACCTTACAGCTCTGCCTACTGGGACCGTTAACCAGTCCCTTAACAGAAATTAGGATAGATTTGTAGATAAAGATTTAAAAGGTTTATGAGGAGGTTTTTTTTTTTTTTTAATCACAAATGATTACATCACAGTGATAAGTGAAAAAGCAAAATTCTCTGCGGAATGATCTCAATTATGGAAAATGTGTGGATAACATTGGAAGGAAACATAGTAATATGCTAACAGCAATGGTCTTCTGGAGGTGTTTTTTCTTCTTTTTAGTTTCCCATGTTCTCCCAGTGTTCTATATTATACACACCTAAGTCTTATCATTAAAAAAAGAAAAGAAAAGGACCAAGTGTTCTGGTTAATCAAAGAAGCCGTTCAGGCGCTGGATTCTGTAATTGGAGGCTGTGGCTTGGCTCCCTGAGGGGTCACAGTCAAGGCGGTGAGCAAACCAGAGCCACCGGTTCTGCAGGAGTTGTGTAAATTCTCAAGCCGGCTGCTCTGGGGATGTGATCCTGGATCATGTCAGAAATGAGTGATGGGGCTGGGCTGCAGGGTAGTGAATGGATTTAGCAGGAGTGCTTGGCTCAGAAAAGCAGTTCTGAGTCACGAAGGGCCCCACGTGGCCCCAGAAATGGCCCTCCAGGAGCAGGGACATTGTCTGGTGCAGATCACTCACCTCCCCTGACACCCCTCCTGCTTCCAACCCCTCCAGCTCCCCACTGCCTCTGGTTCAGGTCCAAAGCCTTGCCTTGCTCATTACGCCCCGGTCTGGCCCCGACTGCCCACCCCCCCCCTTCCCCAGCAAGCTCAGTCACTCCCTGTCCTCATTCACCCACTTCTCTACCCACCAATATGCCTCAAGGGCTACTCCAGGACATGCATTTTACGTGTCAACAACAGCCTTGAAGGACCCCTTCAGCCACTTTTCCACTTGATTAGCCTTTGTTTATCCTTCAAGACTCAGTTGTAGTGTTACCTCCCTGGGAAGGCTTCTGACAGTGCTGGGCTGGCTGCGCCCCCCCTCGGTGACAATGTCAAATTTCCTGTCGTGTATTGCCATCTGGTCTGTGTGTCTGTCTGCCGTGCTTCCTCGCCACTGGGCTACAGATGAGCAAAAGTAACTTGAAATGAATGCCAGCTGGGCGGCCCCAGGACCTTTGCACACTCTGTCCTCCTCACCTCTTCATCGGCTTCACCCCTTCTCTTCCCTCAGGGCCTGGTTCAAATAGTCTTTTCTCAGGGAAACCTTCACCAAACCCCAAATCCCATTCATAGGACACTAGGCTCCCCTCTTTCAGAGCTATTCTTACAGACGGGAAGCAGTGATCCGCTTTTCATGTCTGTCTCTCCCCTGGTCTGTCTGTCTCAGTGACAGGCACTGCTGTTACTCATCCCAGAACTCGGCTAAGCAAGCGGGAATCACCCCGGTTCTCTTTCCTCCTCCTTGCAACCCATCTAATCCACTGCAAGGCTTGTCAGCTCTGCCTCCAAAACGCTTCCACTCTGCCATCACCCCCATCCTAGCGTTTCGATTCTTCAGGAGACTCCTCGTTGACGTCTCTAACGGTCCAGCTCCTCTGCACACCACCCTCCACATGCAAAACCCATAAGTGACGTCCTATCACCTTTTTTCCACTCAAAAACCCTCAACTCCTTCGCTCCACAAAGTAAAACCCATCTCGGTGTCCTGACGCCCGGCCCGCGTGACGTGCCCCGGCTGATTGCTCTAGTCCCCCACCTCCTCCCTCGAACCCTCCACTCTGGCCCCCTCACCTCCTCTGGGCCGTGAACACGCCACATCTAACTGCTCCTGCCTCAGGCTCTTGGCTCCGGCCGTTCCCTCTGACTCGTCCACTCTTGCCCCCAGATGTTCCCACGGCTGGAGCCTTCTCAGCCCTGAGCTGTCTTCTCAGTGTCCCCTCCTTGGATGGCCTTCCTGGACCGCGCAGCACACCCGCCCTGCTCTGCTCTGCACCTGTCTTTGTTCTGTTTACTCAGTGCCTGTGGCATGTCCTGTACTAACCTCCCAGCTTGTCTGATAACTCGCTTCCTGTTGGACTAGAAGCTCAAGGCGGGCAGGGGCCAGGCTTGTGACAACCACCACCGGAGCCCCAGCACCTAGTAAGTAACGGGCTGGTGCATTGTTAGCACACCATAAATGTTTGTTGAATGAATGAACATCTTCTCCCACCGGATCAAAAGTGCCCCCAGACCAAGGCTAGTGTCTTTTTCGCTCCTCTTTGCAACCCTCCAGCTTAAGGCCTGGTGCTGAGCTGGGCTCAATCCAGACGAATAAATGGAAGAATCAGGGAAGCCTTAAATATTCCAAGAATAAGCGCAGTGCATGTCTGACAAGCGAACAAACGGCCGACAGAATGAACCCCAGTGCCCAATTAAGGGAGCGGGCACACATTTTTCTCTCATCTGAGCTGCGGAAGATTACAGTGCTCTGCCTGTACGTCCCTAGCCCAGGGAGTCAGAAATAGCTGGTCTCCCCACCGGTCCTGCGATCTGCTGGGCCCTTTGAGCTCAAAGCGGAGTCATTGCCCCACCCCCGTCCCCCGCCCGGGGTGCTGGGGTTGTTACCCACGCCAGCGTCCTCTGGAAAGCCTCTGATCCCAGCCAGCCGGCCTGAAGCCGGCAGCAGCATGGGAAAGCTCCATTAGCGCTCACTAGCTCTCACTTTGGTTTAGAGAGATGAAAGGGAGCAAGCGATCTCATGGCTCCCTCGGTAGGCTCACGCTGGAAAAATAAAAAACAGCAGAAAATGGTTGGCTTCTCTGGGGAAGGAGAAACAGGCAGCATGAGACTGAGCATCAGGCATCAGTGCCGAAGAGCCTCGGCTTCAGCGGCAGAGAAATCCAGGCTGAGGTGTGGTTTAGCACTTAGTAGCTGTGGGACCTTGCGAAGGTCACACGACTTCTCTGAGCCTCAGTTTCCACATCTAGGGACAATAAGCTTCTGGAGCAGGGGTTCTCCAAGTCTGGCTCAGAAATAGCAGCATCAGTACCACCTGAGAACTTGTTAGAAATACCAATTCTGCGGCAGAGACTCAGGGGGTAGGGCCGGCCGATAATCTGCGTTTTAACAAGCCCTCCAGGGGAATTCTGCCATACACTCAGGTTGGAGAACTGAGTTCAATTAAATTGGGATAACAGTAAATCATAGGGGTTTTGCAATAATTAAATCACCGATGGGCTAATGCAGATAAAAGCATAGATCTGTACCTGGAACACACAATGCTCAGTAAATGTTAACAGTGGATGCCGTGGTCATTATTATTATTGACACAGCCCTTCTCTTCCAGAAGTGTATTGTCTAATCGGAAGATAAGACATGCAAAAAATAATGACAACCACAAAAACAAAACAAAAAGAGAGAGATTCTTCCATATGTGGGGCTGTGAAACCACCGACAGGCAGAGTTTTAGGGATTCAGAGAAGTTAAGAGATTGAGGATTGCTCTGCTGGTTTGGGATGATATTCAACCATTCATTCGTTTGCTCATTCGACAAACCTTTACTGCACACCTATTCCAGTCTAAGCACGGTACCAAGTTCAGCAGCTCTTAGCACTAAATGTGAGGGAAGTAGTCCCTGCCTTCAAGAGGGGTGGGTTATACTATGGGGACAAATGCAAATACAGTTTGAACACACTGCAGGGGCACCGGGAGAGCTCCCGGGAGGAGCCCCTTTCCCCGTAGGAGGTAACATCCTTGCCCAAAAGAAACAGCAGGATAATCGGGTGAAAGGAGGGGAGCCCATGTTAGCGTCCATGCTGCACAACTCTAGGGGGCGCTGTTCAGAGGCGGTTATGCCACCCCCTGGAGTTGTGCAGACTCTGGGTGGTACAGGAGCAGGGGTGGCGAGGACATCTCAGGAAAGGAGGCCAGAGCACAAGAGGGAGAAGGAGAGCGAGGATGAAGGACGGAGGAGGTGCATGAATGCGAGTGGCTGGAAGTGAAACTATCCGAGCCAGCAGGATGGGACCACGAGGAGCTTGAGGGCCTCGGGAGGGTGTCTGGACTATCTCGAGGGCCACAGGATGCCGGGGAGGGTGTTTAGGCAAAGGATGGAAGCCAAGTTTTGCCCTTGGGAGGATGTACTTGGCGGGGGAAGTGTGACGGTGAAGGCACGGCAGCAGGAAAACAAACACGTTTGCTGCTGGCTTGTTCAGGGGATGGGGAGGCTGGGAGGTGGGCCAGGGCTCAGGGCGGGAAGCCACCTGCGGAGGTCACAGCGGAAAGCAAGGCTTTCTCTCAGGGGTACCAGGGACACCCGCTGGGGGCAGGAGGGACCCACACTGCTTCCCGGGGCCCCACGGACAGGTTAGATGCTACTGTGTGCAACTGCAGTGCCTAGTCCATCCCTTTGGCTACAGCCACAACCTGTGGCCTCCAAACACAGGACAAAGCACCCCCAGACCCCCAACCTAGGGGTTGTCCTTGACCCTACCACCTGTCAGCAAAAATCCTTCTGGGAATTCCCGTTGCTGCTCCACGGAAATGAATCTGGCTAGTATCCAGGAGGACGCAGGTTTGATCCCTAGTCTCACTCAGTGGGTTAAGGACCTGGCGTTGCCATGAGCCGTGGTGTAGGTTGCAGATGTGGCTTGGATCTCACGTGGCTGTGGCTGTGGTGTAGGCCAGCGGCTACAGCTCTGATTTGACCCCTATCCTGGGAACCTCCATATGCCATAGGTGCGGCCCTAAAAAAACAAAAAGAAGCTCCCATCATGGCTCAGTGGTTTACAAACCTGACTAGGATCCACAGGGACACGGGCTCGATCCCTGGCTTTGCTCAGTGGGTTAAGGATCCGGCGTTGCTGTGAGCTGTAGTGTAGGTCACAGACGCAGCTTGGATCCCATGTTGCTGTGAGCTGTGGCGTAGGCCAGCAGCTACAGCTCCCATTCAACCCCTAGCCTGGGAACTTCCATACGCTGTGGGTGTGGCCCTAAAAAGCAAAAAAAAAAAAAAAAAAAAAAAAAAAAAAAAGGGGCAAAAAGAAAAAAAATCCTATGGGCTCTATCTCCAAAATATATCCAGAATCTGACCATTTCTAAGCCCATGCCATAGCCCTGGTTCAGGCCACTACCATCTGCTGAGACCACAGCAGCCTCCTCTCTGGCCTCTCCGCCTCCGCCCTCACCTCCTACAGCTTGATCCCCACATGACAGTCAGGGTGGTACATTTAAAACAGTCAGCTCAGAGTTGCCTTGCGGTGCAGCGGGTCAAGGATCCTACACCGTCCCTGCAGTGGCTCGGGTGGCTGTTGTGGCGCGGGTTGGATCCCTGGCCTGGGAACTTCCACATGCCGCAGGCATGGCCAAGAATAAATAATGAATAAAATAAAACAAAGTCAATCATCTCCCTCCTATGTCTCCTCATCCAAACGGGATTAAAACCCCACATCCTAACAGCCACAGGCCCTGGACCCCTGGCCTTCGCTCCAGATTCTCAATTCCGCTTTGCCATTTTGAAATCTGCAGAGCTTTCAGAAAAAAAAAAAGAAAATCAAAAGACTTGCAAAACCCGTTTGGTGGCAAAATCTGTCCTTAACTAAGAGGAAGCTGTTTAGAGTTTGTATTTACTGTCCTTAGCGCAGATGTTCACACGTTTCTACGCAGGTACGTCGACGCGGTAGATGACGGGCGCTGCGGTGAATACTGGGGGCCTTCCCCCAAAAGCCGAAACATCTGGATTAGCGACTCATCTGTTGCACGGGCTTCAGCTGAGAGACTGTGGGCCTGTAACTCCTCACCTCTTCCCTCCTGCTCCCCTCATTCCGTCTGCCCCAATTGCCTCTCCCACCCTCCCAACACGTCCCAACCTTGAGCCTTTGCCTTGGCTGCTCTCTGGCCCAGCAGGCACCCCTTACGGTACCCCCAGCTTCGGGTCCCCGCTCACACCCCCTCTTCGGTGGAGGCCCTTCCCCTGCCCTCCCCCTCCTGTCTCCATCCCCTCGCTGTTTGACTCGTCACCGTCCACCACGACTTTCCATATTGTTTCACCTCCACGCTCACTGCCTGCTTCTCCCATCAGTGTCTGAGCCTCACAAAGGCCCAGACCGATTCCTGTTCACGGCCATATCCCGAGCACTCCGAATGGAGCAGGCGCACAGTAGGGACTCGGCGAAAAATCACTGAAAACCTGAATCAACAAACTAATATACTGTCTGTGATGTAACGTCATCGCCTGAGCTTCTGACCAGGGCGTGGGCTTCAGGGGAGCACGGCTGCTTCTAGCCTACCCAGCCACCCTGGCCTCCCCAGGGCCGCCCGTGCCCAGGCACTCAGTAAATATTTAACGAACAAAGCAAAGAGCAAGGTGGACAGCACGGATCTGGGGGCCGCACGCGTGGGAGGTTTCCGTCACAATCCGCACGGGGTTTGATAAGGGTCTCACTGTCCATGAACAGCGGGCAAGCAATCGGTGCCTCCACAGGCCGAAATCCCTACAAATCCCCTCATTTGAGACGGTAATTAAAGATGAACCTGATGTGAGGCGCTTACAAAGGAAGGAAAAGGAAGGCTGGCATAGGAAGGAGGGTCAGTGGGCGCGGATTACGCTTTGCCGTTTTAGGGGCAAAACCACCAAATAAGAACCGCGAAAGAACCCCTTGCCCAGTGATGCGGCTTACCTTGTAGAAGAAGTGGAGCCCTTGGCTGCAAAAGAAAAGAAACAGAAGCTGATTGTTTAACCCAGAAACACCACTTTCTTCTGCAACTTTTTTTTTTGGCGTGGGTGGAGGGGTGAGTGGAGGTTTGTCTCCAGGGATGTTGGGGGGAATTGTTAAAATCACATCCTCCAAGCCACAGAAACCGCATGCCCACCCCAGTGGGGTGGGTGGCCCATTATCTTTCATGGAGGAAGATGAGTGAGCAGGGCCTTCCAGCTTTCCCACCTCTGGGTGTTGCCAAAGGTCAGATCCCAAAGCAGCCTTTGGCCTGGGAGAGGCCACCGGCCCTCTCCCTGTCCGAGCCCGACAGCAAACTTCGGTCACCATCAGGGTCCTTCACTGCTGAAGAACAGGTTCTAGCAGGGCTGCGGGGGGTGGGAGGTGGGGCAGCAAGTGTGAATCCCACTTCTGCCACCAACTCACTTGCTGTGTGACCCCAGGCAAGTCACATCCCCTCTCTGAGTTTGGATTTCAGCACTCTAACTCACAGAGTTGGGCTGGACATGCATTTTCATCTCATCACTTTCCAAAAAAGGATCTTGGGAGGAAAGAAAGGGTCCATCTGGCTCAGAGATTTTTAAGCCTGTGATATGGGGCATCCCACAGAGAAGCCACTGGGGTTCAGCCACCATTTGACTCTCATTTTGCTGCAAAATTGTAATTAAAAAGCAACATGCACAGGCAAATGGGCTCTGCTCCACATTTTCACAGGCTGGAGGCTGCCACAACGCAAGTGCTCTCACTGCCAGACTGAGGCCTGGTGCCTGGGCAGGTACTGGATTTTTAGGTGAGTGCTACTGGGTGGGAAGGCTGCAGTTCAGTATCTAACATCTGAATGGAGGCTGATGGGTTGCCAAGTGCTGGGACACGAGTCCCCTCAGAGGACACTGGGGACGGGGCACTGATCAACCCCATTTGACACCAAGGACCCCGAATGACTCCTTAAGGTCAGCTGATAAGTGGTGGAATTGAACTTAGGGTATTTTATTGCAAGGACTGAGGTAACAGAGGGCAGGGACCACCACGGTACCAACAAGGGAGACAGGGTGTCTCCTGAGGGTGGAAGTGATATGCAGAGGCCTCAGATGTGGCCCCTGGAGACCCACTGTCCGGGTCTGGATCCTGGCCTCAGCACTCACCAGGTGTGAGGCCCTGAGTGAGCTTTGTAACTTTGCCATGCTTCAGTTTCCTCATCTGTAAAGTGGGATTAGGTCCGAGGTGCGAACAGTGCCTGGCACATCAGAAGAGCTGCTTGAGGGCCAGTCGCTACTGTCGCTAGAGCCTCCATTGGCGAGCTGGGCTCACACATCAGCAGACTCACCACTCGGGGCTGGGTGGCCTTCACCAGCGTCGGCACCTCTCCCCCCGTCCCCCATCCCTCCTCTGGACCAGCTCACATGTGCCGGAGCCCGACGCAGTACCCAGGGATGAGGGTCCGAAGAGGGCTAGGGTTTCACTAACGCACACTGTGAATGCTCATAGAGGGGCCGGTTTGTTACCCCTCAGTGGGTGCCTGTTTCCCCACCCAAGGAGTCCTTCTTATGTGGGGGCTTCAGAAATGTTAGGGAGGAGTTCCCGTTGTGGCTCAGTGGTTAACAAATCCGACTAGGAACCATGAAGTTGCAGGTTCGATCCCTGGCCTTGCTCAGTGGGTTAAGGATCCGGCGTTGCCCTGAGCTGTGGTGAAGGTTGCAGACGCGGCTCGGATCCTGCGTTGCTGTGGCTGTGGCGAAGGCCGGCAGCTACAGCTCCTGTTAGACCCCTAGCCTGGGAAACTCCATATGCCACGGGTGCGGCCCTAGATAAGGCAAAAAGATAAAAAAAAGAAAGAAAGAAATGTTAGGGAGACCACCCGATAGGTCAATTGGCAAAATCTCTTTCAGATTCCAAAGAGATGAGGCCTGCTGCCAGCCCTCCTGGATGGGAGCTTGAGGCCCAGGCAATGATTCACAGCTGAGTCCTTACAGCCCAGGAGGGAGGGCAACTTGGGGGCGGGCAGAGAAGAGGGGATGCAGAAGGGGTGCGTGGCTGATGCACAACATGCCCGTCAGCTCAGCCTGGAGGTCCCGGCGCAGACGTGCAGCTCAGGACAGCTCCCTGCATTCTACAGGCTGTGGCACGTGGTGGGTCACAACCAGCCGTTTTAGGAGAACAGAGTATAACATATGACAGAAAGGAAAAGATCAGAGTTCCAATTTTATATACGGGGTGTGTATGCGTTAGGTTGAGACGTGAAATGTATTTCTATCCCTTGCAGTCAAAAAAGTTTCAGAAACACTGGCTTAAAATTGCCTCCTCTGAGAGTGGGAAAGAGGACATGTATTTTTTCAGGTCCGAGAATGTGTCAGAGCTGCTGTTTCACATGAGCGCTTACTTGCTTCGTAATTCACCTCCAAGGCAGGCACTGCCACACCCATTTTACAGGTAAGGAAACTGAGGCCAAATTGGTGGTTTAGGAGTATATAACAAGGGTCTGGAACCTGGTTCATCTGACTCCAAAGCCAGAGGTCCGGCCACAGCAACAACTACACACACACATACACATACATGAATGCAAACAAGGGGACAATGTCCTGGACTTGAACTCGGACCCTCCTGCTGCAGTCAAAAGCCACACACCTTGCCCTTGGGAGAGGAGCTTCCTAGGGAGGTGGCTCGTATTTTCCAGCCTGGTGAAGGGGCGGCACAGCCACAACACTGCTACCTCTGGACTTCTTGTTACTGGGAGTAACGGGACACCCTTACAGCTTAAGCTCCGTGTAGCCCAAAACAGAGGCGCCCCGCTCTGGGATGGACAGCCCAGGGGCAAAGTCTTGGCGAGGAAGGTGGGGATGCACTCACCTTTCTTCTGTCTGATACGAAGGAGGTAGAGGGCAGCGATTAGCAGGGCCACCAGCAAGGCACACACCACGCCCACCGTGATAAAGATGCTTTTCCAGTTGTCGGAGTTGTCTAGTTCCACACAAAACAGAAGCTTCAGGTAGGAAAATTAAAAACTAGAAAAAGCAGAGTTCCCGTTGTGGCTCAGCGGTTAGCGAGCCCAACTAGCATCCATGAGGACGCGGGTTCAATCCCTGGCCTCGCTCAGTGGGTTAAGGATCCGGCGTTGCCGTGAGCTGTGGTGTAGGTCGCAGGCGCGGCTCAGATTCCGAGTTGCTGTGGCTGTGGCGTAGGCTGGCGATTACAGCTCGTAGCCTGAGAACCTCCATATGCCGTGGGTGTGGCCCAAAAAAGACGAAAAGACCAAAAAAAATTTTTTTAAATAAAAATAAAAACAAGGAAAACGAAAACCCGCTGCCCCTTTTCACCAGTAGGCAGGCATCGGCCACTGAGAACATCTGGCTCAGATGTTTCGGGCCACATGGGCACGTTCATGGGTCTGCAGACATGTCCCCTTGTGGGTCACCCATGGGCAGCGCAAGCACTGCGGAGGGAAGCACTGCCACAGACACGGAGGAGCCCCGGCTGCCGGCCGTGGGCGGGGTTTTCCCCCCAAGGAACAGAAACATGTTCCTCCTTTTCTGAGTGATCCACGGAGCGGCCACCCCACAGTCGGGGCACCACGCAGCGCAGGGACAGGCGCTGAGGACGGGCGGGTGTGACGCTGGCCGAGCGGAGCTCTGAGGCTGCGCACTGGTCTGTGCCCGGGGCCTGGGCCCAGGACACTTGAAATGGAGACGGTGAGCGGGGGCTGGCGCCCGGCACAGGCAGGGCGTCCCACCCTGGAGTACCGTGGGCGGTTGGGAAAGGGGCTCTGAGCCTCGGAAACGTGGGTTCCAATAAATGCCCCCTGGTGCTGTGACCTTGGGAAGGTCATTCAAACCCCTTCATTGAGTAGTTCTGAGGGTTACCTCACCAACTAACCCATCATCCAACTAACTCACTCTTTTCACCCTTTCTAAAATTTGTATTTCTTGAGTGTCTACTAGCAGCTGTGATGCTGAGACAGGCATGGTCCTGGTAGACAGGCATGTCCTTCAACACTGCCAGGAGCTGGTAGATCAGCCCAGAGACAGGCACAGACTTGTCCAAGTCCCCACAAGACTGTGACAGCCAGAGTGGGTCCACCCAGCCTGTACCCCAGTGCTGAGCCTATCCTGTGAAAACCAGCCATCTGTAGCATCAAGGGGCACCCCAGCGGGCCCCAAGGCTTCTTCAGAGCCATTCCCTTGAAGGATGCATGAAGGAAGGAACTGGCCTCTATTCTAATCTATTCAAAGAGTCTGCTTTGTACAGGTGTACAGGTGATGGAACATTCCACAGCGGCACCAAACCCCAACCAGGCGCTGCCATCTTGAAGGAAGAAGAGAGATACGCTGACGGCGGGTGGAAGAGGGCTGACACCTTTTGTTCTCCCAGGAGATGGGCAGCGTCACCACCGTCTTAAACGGGCATGCACTTGGGCCTAGAACAGCTCTTTGGGAAATCGTCCCACAGAAATACCTGTGCATGTAACAGAGTGTATCCAAGGCCGCTTAGTGCAGCACTGATGACACCTGAGATAGGCGCAGACTGCCTGATGCCCCCGGCCCCCTTCCCGGGAGGCGGCCTTGCGATGGCAGCAGGGTGACTAAGCCGAGGTAAGAAAGAGCAAGGAGGAGGGACCGCAGACAGGGAGTGGTGAACACAGCGGCTGTTAGTAGAAGAGGACAAAGAGGCAGGACGCTCTGAGTAGGATGGTCTCCCTTCTTTCCCTACTTTCTTTCTTTAATGATATTTATGCCAAAAGATCTATCAAGAAGGTTTGGTACCTTCTTTCTTTTTAATTACTTAATGAATTTTATTACATTTATAGGTGTAAGGTTTGGTACCTTCTCTTTTTTTTTTAATTACTTAATGAATTTTATGACATTTATAGGTATAAGGTTTGGTACCTTCTTTTTTAAATTACTTAATGAATTTTATTACATTTATAGGTGTAAGGTTTGGTACCTTTTTTAAAATTACTTAATGAATTTTATGACATTTATAGGTGTAAGGTTTGGTACCTTCTTGACTCTTACCAGTCGTGACTCCTGGAGAATGGGATCTGGGAGAGGGGAACTCACTTTGTAATTCTATTGACTATCTACCAACTTTCTAGATTGTTCTCTGATAAGCATGAATCATTATTTTTGCATTAAAAAAAAAAAAAAAGAGCCAGGTCAGTTGGAGTGGAAGCCTCACCAAGGACTGCATCTGTGCCCTGTTCCTTCTGGGGAGTGACGGCCTCCAGGGTATAGCTGCTGGTGACCGCCGGCTGCCCGTCGTGCTCCACCTGGCAGGTGAGCTGCACGGCCTCCCTGTGGGCAGACGAGTTCACCAGGAGCCAGCTGGTCCGGTTGAAGGTCCCATCCTTGTTCTCCATGAGGGACGAGGCCGTTTCTGCTCGGGACACATTTCCGTTCTCCAGCCACGTCAGCTGTAGGCGCTGGGGGTAGAACTTCTTCACCTGGCAGGTGATGTTGACCTGGTTCCCCGTCGGGGGCTGTTGGGTAACCTCCAGGGTGGGCGGAACTGAAACAGCACAGGCAGAAGCTCTGACCTTGTGGAATAGACAGGTCACGGGGGAGGCGCTGGGTAACAGCTCCCAGCACA